>OU906967.1:5557384-6307268 GCA_918317495.1 Synanthedon vespiformis | reverse complement strand
ATGGGGGTGGATTTGCGCGAACAAATTGTTGGATAAAGTTTCCATCATCCCGGAAAGATCGAGTGCGGGGAGACTTAGTAATGGCTAATTAATCGAAATAACTGATAATGAATGCTGAACCTAGTTATAGTTTGCTATGACTAAGGTAGACATTTTACTTGATGTGGGATTTAATTATGTTATTTAACTGTAAAAAAATAACTTTTAAAAAATATATAAGAAATTATTTTAATTAATTCAAGTTATTATAAAAAATTTAATTATCAAAAAATAAGCACTTCTATTATACAGACCTAGTCTACATTTTGGTCTTCGCAATAAATTACTTTGCCTAATTATTTTGGGACCTAATTCGTTGTTTTTGAAGAACCTATAATCCATACTAATATACATTGTATTATACATATAAATATGAAAGTAACGTATGTCTGTTTTTAACGCCTTAACTACTTAACCGATCATCATGAAATTTTGTTAACACGCTGTCAGGGATACAGGCAATCAAAAAAAGTCTTTTTCGAAAAGTATTTTTAATCCAGAAAAAAGTAGGTATACCATTCCCGAGGGATCATCTAAAAGTAAGAATACAACGACGTCTGGAAAACGTATAATAGCGATGTTCAGGTGTTATATTGTTTATCCTTACTAATATTATAAAAGCGAAAGTAACTCTGTCTGTCTGTCTCGCTTTCACGCCAAAACTACTAAACCGATCACCATAAAATTTTGCATACACGTTGTCTGGGACACCAGAAAGGACATAGGATACCTTTCATCCAAGAAAAAAGCAATATTCCCGAGGGATTATCTAAAATATAAAACAGTAACTAACGCCTGGCCAATTTAAGTGTTAATAGCAACAAGTTGTCAAGCGTTGTAATTGCTTTTATGTTTTAATTTATCATCGCGTACGAAGTCGCGGGCGCCAGCTAGTATTATATATTTTGTCAGGCTTTATTTTTTACTAGCTGGAGCCTGCGACTTCGTTCGCGTTGAAATAGAAAAAAAAGTAGCCTATCCTATGTCCTATACGTCTAAATGTTTATCTACCAAGTTTCATGAAAATCAAGGAGTTATGAAAATCAACATACATACATACATACAATACTGTCACATACAGATTTATTATTCGTATTGATTGACGATGATTTTCCAACGCGGACGAAGTCGCGGGCACCAGCTTGTAAAGTATAATAGAGCATCCTTGATCAAAGAGATATCTAATTTCTAATGAATTAACATACAAATAAACTCAATCAATGATTGATGCATGACGATGCGTTATATGCACTTTGGATCGTTGCATATTTAGGCATCGAAAGATGTAAATTAAGTCACATTTGCATATATACAGTACTGTCTCTGTTCAAATAGTAATCCTCCACTTGAAAGCCCATTTGGGTCAGTTACACATGTTTGAATGACATCGTAATATACATAGGTATAATCGCTGCTTCAAAACTAAAGAGCCATAAAACGAAAAAAATCCAAAAATGTTTTAATTTCAAAAATACAATCACAATCCTTCATATTTGTGTGTGGCAAAAATGCTCATGGTTGTTTTATTCCATATTTAGTACCGTATATTGATCATTTTTTATATATTCAAGAGTAACTTATATATATGCTTATATCTCTTCTAGTAACTTCTAGTATTCAGTTTATTATAAAAGTATGTACTTAAAACATTTAATGCTACTTGAAAATACGCTTCTAATTATGTATAATATGCATATATTTAATAAAAAAAATAGACAAAAAATAATATTTTTGATTAGTTCTCCTGTAAAAAGTGTAATTTTGTTTTGTATACCTACATTATGTACTAACTGGTGCCCGCGACTTCGTCCGCGTTCACTATAGCCTATAGTCTTTCTCGATAATTCTTAAACGAGACGTAAATATTTAAAAAAATACAAGTAGGTAAGAAAAATATGTCGTTTTTAGAATTTTTGTCTGTTTATCTATTTTGTCTGTGCGTTTGTCCACGCTAATAACAGAAACGACTTAACAAATTTGGTTAAAAATTGTCGCACAGATATTCCATTATCTGGTTTAGCATATAGGATACTTTTTATCCTGGAAAAATGTTTGGTTCCTGTGGGATTTTACGAAGTAGAGAGCACAGTTACTGTAAGTAATAAAAATATCGATTCCGCCATCTTGATAAAAACAAAATGGCGACCGAATCGCGTGCCGTGCGATTCTTTAAAGCAATTCGTAGATCAATTTGATAGCCACTCAGCAATCTACAACGGATTCATCTTTATAATATTGATTTACTTATATTAAGTTTTGGGCTGAAGCACCGTCCAAAAATATTAAATGTTTGTTTATTGAGGAGGAGAGTAATTATTGCAGAATGTTTTTTTATATCGCTACTTATTTGGTAGATATTTGTACATACATCTATACTAATATTATAAAGAGGAAATATTTGTTTGTTTATTTGTATATAATAGGCTCCAAAATTACTGGACCGATTTGAAAAATTCTTTTACCATTAGAAGCCGACATTATCTGTGATATAGGATACTTTTTACCGCGGGAAAATGCTTCATTACTACGGGAAATCGGTAAAAGGACAACGGGTAGTAAGAATTATCCTTCCGTACTTAACTTCTTTTTCACATAACTTCTAAACGGCTGAACCGATTGGGTTGAAATTTTATATGGGTATCGATGATTTCCTGGATGATTTAAAAATACAATTGGACCCGGTAGGTGGCGCTGCTGTCGGTATGTCAACTACTAAACGGCTTGACCGATTGGGTTGAAATTTTGTATGTGTATTTCCATCGTTTCACAGACACGAATGTATTATATTTTATAAAGTTACGCGGACGAAGTCGCGTGTAACAGCTAGTATTATCTAAACACGCATGCATGCAAGGTCGAATATTGTGTGACGCTTCACTGTTACGACCACGTTACGTTTCTTGTAATGTTTCCGCACGACATCTACTGCCTAAAAGCTTCGCGGTGGTCACGTGTCTTGGCTTATAGCCATGATGAAGCACAAAGCAAGACCACAAAACGTCTCGTGCAGAAAGCAAGCGCAGTAATGTGAATTTCAGTTAAGAATTTCGTGATGGCTGCTCGTCAGCAACAGGAACATCTATCGAAACAACAGGCATGAGATAGACATTTTAGATAGTAGTATTTAAAAGGCTGTTTGAGAAAAGTTAAAATGACTTTTTTATGTTAAGGTTAATGTTAATACAAGTCAGTTTTCCTCCATACAAATGTAGACCCCCAAATTACTCCGTTGTTTTATGTTTAATTTACAAAAGTAAGCTTGATACCGATTTATCTTGTCGTTAACTAGATTGGAATGCATACAAACTTTAAAAAAAAGTATTAATTTAAAAGATCATGAAAAATCCATATTTTAACACAAGTTTTAATGCAACTTTGAGGTTAAATAGGTCATTCTAGTTTACAAAAACTCCAAAATACTTTCAATATAAACATTGATTAGTTATTCAAGAGTACAAATAACTTTACACGAAATAGATATATGCAGTAGTTTTGTCAAAAAGAGTATATATATGCCCAAGGATCTGTTTATGATTTTATTTTTAGTATGAATGATTGTGCATCTCAGTCGAGTGCTCTTCCTGCGCTTTGTGCTGTGTGAGACAGGACGCATTTTAGCCATGGGACCGATGAGTTCGGGACACCGACTTGTCTCATCTTAAGGCCAGAGCTCATTTCACTATCCCTTATCCTCAATTCTACTGTAGTCGTCAACTATGACCATCAATTGGACCTTCAACCTGACAGGTTGACTAAAATTAAAAGAATAACTAAAGCCTGGCAAAAGTGTAAAAGTCAGGCGTTATAAGGCTTATATTTTTTATCAACGCGGACGAAGCCGCGGGCACCAGCTAGTTGGCTATAGTATTAGCGTAGTACCTAAATGTGATGTACTTCTCGGGTCATAACTCCTTGTTAAGATAACAATTCTCTCAATGTATAGGTATCCGGCTATTAACCGATCACTGGCCAAATGCAGTAGCAAATGTGGTGCACACTGTCTTACTGAGCATTTCGTACACGTTTAAATCGGAATATACCTAGGCTATCATAGATTTTTTTAGAGATTAAAAAAAATCACAGATTTCGTGCCTCACACGACTATCGAGTACATTGGAAATGAATCTACGGAATTCGAAATTATGTAGTTCTGACTTCTTTCAAAAAGGTTAAGCTATAGGGCAAACCCTTAACCGTCTTATTTTAGTCTTATTTTAGACGACCAATCGTCTTTATTTTAGGCTCAAATTGTAGCTGACTAAATTGTCCAGAGGAGTTTTTCTCAAATTTTTGATATCATTCTTCGTTTCCAAAATATCGAGCGCCAAAATCAAAAATTCGGAAAAAAGTTCAAATTATTTTCACTATTTCGGCCATAACTTTTTCGTTTTTGACTTTTTTGAAAAATTCTTTCTGCACCTTACAGTGAATACGCGTCTTTTGATCTCTATTTAAATATCATACCTTCGCAACTCTCCGAGATATAAGGGGATCGCACTTTTTCGTGAAATCGGGACCTATACTGAAGCGAACGAAAAGACATTTCCAATGTCAAAAAGAATAAAAAAAATGTGTGTGTGTGTGTGTGTGTCAGCCCCGCCCGACGCACGACTGGCCCTAGTAACAGTTTAAAATGATAACGAAACGATAACGAAGTTCGAAAACAATATAATATATGGGATGTTTACGTGATTTAGCGACGTGATCCTTACGAACGATAAATAAATAATTTAATAAATATAATTAAAACATATTATAATAAGATAATAATATATTATATTATGTATTATATAATATTAATGTATTGAAGCATATTGAAGCCGGTAACGCGGTAACGTTTGACATGACTGTGACATTTGATTTTACTCCCATAAAATTTCTCCAAAAATCGGATAAGTAAAATCCGGATCCATGGTTACCCTAGTCGTGGAGTGTGTGGAAGAAAAGATAATTCCTCCAGAATTGTAGGATAATATTGACTAAGCGAACCTTTAGCTGCGTCTTGTTTTCATAATATAGGTTGGGGGAGATATTTGTTCGCAATATTTGAAGTACTTGTGTCTTTATTATTAGGTACGTGATTATTTTTCTAAGAAGAACTTTTGACGCCGCATTAACTTGTGTTGTTCTAACAGTATATTTGCAAAGTGACTTAAAACTGATTGACGAGATTGTAGACTGAAAATATGGATCATAGAGAAATAGGTAATAAGAAAACTTATACAAAGCACAATAGAATGGAATTCACACCAAATGAAAAAGCTGGCACATTAGAAATTCCACATGCATTGTTCTAACTTATAAAGTTGCATTTTTTTTAATTTTCTTATATGTATATAGAGAATAAAATAATGAACAAAAAATAAAATAATATCAACCTGCTTCAAAGCACGATGGAGGTGCGAGAAAATGGACTATTCAAACAAAGTAAACGAAATTATTCCCCTACTAAATATTTCCTTGAATTTTTTTATTTATCTTTATTTTTAAATAGGCCTATTTAACCTACGTATAGTTATGTCCATTATGAAATTCTAATAATTTAAAATTACCTTCTACAAACAAACCGGGCAGCGTTCGGAAAGCTCCGAGACATCTTCTCGTCCAAAATTCCTCAGTGTCTCAAGACAAAAGTGTTTGACCAATGTGTGTTGCCAGTGATGACATATGGCGCTGAAACGTGGTCTCTAACTATGGGCCTCGTAAGGAAGCTCAATGTCGCTCAACGAGCTATGGAAAGGGCTATGCTCGGGGTTACACTGCGAGATCGAATCAGAAATGAGGAGATCCGTAGACGTACGAAAGTTACCGACATAAGCCGTCGGATCAGTAAGTTGAAGTGGCAGTGGGCAGGGCACATAGTACGAAGAGCCGACGGCCGCTGGGTTCTCTAGTGGAGGCCACGGATCAGCAAGCGCAGCGTAGGACGTCCACCCACGTCCAGGTGGACAGACGACCTAATAAGGGCCGCGGGTCGACGGTGGATCCAGGCTGACCGGTCCAATTGGAAAATTTTGGGGGAGGCCTATGTCCAGCAGTGGACGTCCTACGGCTGAGATGATGATGATGATGATGATGACAAACAAACAACTTTACCTCTTTACAATATTAGTAGTAGAGATACCAAGAAGTAGAATATCTTCAAAATAAATAAATAAATAATCGGAGGCAGTCATGAGGTCTACCGACAGAAGTGAAACTGAGCGTCCAACGCACACACATACAATCGGGTATATGCAATGTGTTGGCGCGATCGCGTACGCAGACAGCTGCGCGCGCATAGCTGTGAGCATTAGCATGTTGCTGACGCGAACCCATACATTTTTCCCCTACCCAAAATCGTATAACGCGGCTATAGTAGTTTTCACTTCAAAAATTTAAAAAATACTTAGACGTATAGTATAGGGGTATATTTTAATGCAGACCAAACTGAGTGAAATATTACTTTTTAAGGCTACAATAAATATCTGGCTAGTGCTTTTGAGAGATATTATTATGTGTTATCGATAACACATATAATTTCCTTCTCAAATGCTCCACCACCAGTAAAAGCAATGGAAGCAAACGCTTAGGCGGATCGGAATTCCTCGGTTATGCAAATCCAGCGATTTAGGAAGACTGCAACTCGGCGAAACTCCTTTTTATAAAATCTTTGGTGGCATTTACTTTGCGAAGTGTTGCCACTGCGGTATAACCTACTTCGCTTATATTATCTCTCTGCCGTATAGTAAAAGAGTAAACGTATTAAAAAGACTGTGTTTCATAACATGCGGTGTGCAATACGGAAAACATTAAATGAAGATAATTCAATGAGATACTAAAATGAAATTAGTGTCTAACCGGGCTTAGAAGTCTAGTTTTCATTTAGTTTCGAAAGAATCAGCAACTTAAATTGGCAATGGTCCAGTCATAATTAATATATCGTTTTATTTAATCCTTACTAATATTATAAATGTGAATGTGAATTCGTTTGTTTGTTTGTTACGCTTTCACGCAAAAACTAATGAACCGATCACCATGAAATTTTGCACATACATTGTCTGGGACACCAGAAAGGACATAAATGGTACCTTTTTATAAAAAAAAGGACTGAAAGATTTCGTGGGAAGCAGTTGGATGCAAAAGACAGAAATGCGAAGGTAGCGAACCCTGGGAGAGGCCTATATCCAGCAATGGAGAGACACAAACTGATAATGACGACCAGGTTCTGACAGGGACAGCTCTTCCCGCGCTGGATAGAAGTGGTGTGGCACCGATGTCGTGTCATAACGTCCCAGCATAACCCCGTAGTGTCCCTACACTGCCGGGTATTCAAGAAGATTTCCTAAAGTTAAAAAAAAGGCAGCCAAGGTCTTTACAGAAAACCACAACTATGAAAAACACCACAAAACTTGGTCGCAACTAACTTGGTGCATCCTAATTAGTGGAGGAATGTCTCATTTCGTTAAGTTATTGAGGCTATATTTTGCAGGAATCAATTAGCTTGATAGCTTATAGAAAAAGAATAAAAAGCTCCACCCAAACTTTCCCGAATAATCACGAATGTTTCCATTAGACCAAGTTTGTCTCTGAACGAGTGGAAAGTTCTGTCCTGTCTCTACTTCTTTCCACTGACATTTCTCGCAGTTCCACTGTTCCTTTTAATTTAAAAGTATACAAACTTGAGTTGAGTATACGTTAGCGACTCAGAGTTTTAACAATGTCCCCGGAAAACTTCCCTCTTTCGCAATTAATAACTTTTTCACTTGCCGCCCTGACCGACCTTCGCTAGATACCAGCATGGTGTGATTAAAAATGACTATGACCTACATTTTAAAAGTTAGCAAGAAGATTGCAGTTTTTTTACAAAACGAGCAAGACAGTAAAACCAAGATACATTTGGCCTGAAATTTATTTATTTATTTACAATTTTAAGGGCTAATATATAAAACAACATGTAAAATGATAACACTAAAAACCATTGAGGTGTAATCTCGTGTTATCATTTGTAATTATTAATAAATCAACTACATACTTTTAGTTACAATCTAAAAAAATATTGCTTTAATCCTAATTTCCTTCTACCTATTCCAATACGATGTCGCGGGCAGCAGCTAGTCAATATTCAGTTCAGTAGTTTTCAGAAATATCGTGTATATAGGCTCTATACATGATACTGAAACTAAATTGACCATTTGTAGAATTTTTTCTGTATGTATGTATGTGTATGTTCCTCTTATAAACGAATTAACTGATTTTCATGTTGGTAGATAAACATTTAGACGTAAGGGACACAATATAGGCTATATTTTTTTCTTTTTTAACTCTTAGTTAAGATCATTAGTGTGTAGTTAAAGTTAAGTTAGTTGCTAGTTAGTTAAAGTTAAAGTTTTTTTACTATTTTTTTTTGACATTATTCTAGCTAGGGTTACTAGCCAATAGACCAAACTCGTCGTCAATTGCATTCTGTCTGTGTATTTAATTAAATAAATAAATTAATTGAATGAACTTTTTCTGGGAGAACGGATAAGTTGCGTTTCAAATAAACCTTAAAGTTGTCTCATCACACGAACACTAACTAATGCTTGTGAGACAGTTATACATCCTGTCACGTCATAACTTTGAAACGTTGCGAAGTCCCTATTCAATGCTGATTGCTGGTGAAGTTGGTTCGTAGTCAATTGGTCTCATTTCGAGACGTTGATAAGCAGCGGTGTACGTTTTGCATGAATGTAACATCGCGAATATCTTATCTAACGTCAACTGATATCCAAGTATTGCTCGCGTAGATTTCCTGGCAGCGATATGTTGCTTGTCAAATATTTGCGACAAATGTTTGTCTAGGATATTTGATGGGTATGCTTATTGGTTTATTTGTTTGGCCTCGAAGAAGTTTGCTGTGTATTTTTTTCATTGTAGACTTTATGCCGAAAGCGGTCAGAGATATTTGGAATTCTGGTAGAATCACATGATGGATGGTTCAATATTATAGGTATTTCTTAGCGACCATTAGAATTTTCTTATTTGTTGGATGGATGGGAAAAATTTGCAAGTCTGTACACAAAATAAAGTCGCCGGTCTTTATTGTGTGTCTATGCTAACTTTTTCTAAACCATCCAACGGATATTCATAAGGAGGTTTTAACAGAAAGAGCCATAAACAAGGAAGGATGACGAGGAAGGGAAATAATAAAATTGCAACTATGAAATGCCGAGGGTCTCTAGTTAAATATAAATTATCTAGCTTAAATATATATACATTTTTTAAATATAAATTAACATTTAAACAAACAATAAATAAATAGATGAATTATTTTTATATAGTTGAAAAAATTTTATGTTTCTTAACAAATAATTTCATTAAAATCCTTTAAGTAGGTTTTACTTGAAAGAGAAACAATACATTCATACATCCTTTAAAACTTTCGGTTTTATAATATTGAAAAAATGGGCGGCGTTTACAGCACAAAACGTACTCGAATTGCTAAGAGGCAATCAAAATTTTGGCAAGCAAAAGTTGCCATAAAACAAACTTACAAAAAAGAAACTTTATTTATTAAGCACCTGAGTAGCCGGCATGCAAAACTTTCGGGTTTCTATACAAACTTTGGGGTAAAGTGAAACAATTTTTTGTACAAGTTCGGTTACGAGCTTTTTAAGGTTCCACAAATCGCTTTAGCAACAATACTCATACTCATGTCATTATATAAAAACCGACTGCGGTAACTTTTAACAAGTAAACAAATTGAGCTTTTTCCGCTGCCGCAGCTTTTTGAGCTTTTGTTTCTCTTTTTCTTTCTTTCCTTTTTGTTTTCTGTTACTTTATCGAACCATCGCCTCCGGAATTAAACAGTCATACACAAGTTTTACAGAAATATACAAATACTAGCTGCCGCCCGCGACTTCGTCCGCGTGGCTTGAACACCAACACAGCTTGACAAATTTATTTATTTTTCAACACCAGTATGACTATGCTATGATACATTTACTGTAAAAATTAAGCTACGTCAAGAGGTAGGTAGACACAATACATATTAAATTACATGTCAAACTTCTATTTATAACACCCCGTTTTTGCGTCGGGAGTTAAAAACAAAACAAACCGTTGTAAAAAACATAAGTCATCGCCAGAAGTTCGCTCCCTTAACCCAATTGTCATTTCGCTCCTCCTAATAGAATATCGAATGGCAGCCAACTTTTAACCACTCGATCCAAACTTTTTCCTTGGACTTATTTCAAATAAATTCCCCGAGTTCCCGCCAAGTTTGGATAGTGGCAGCCCTAGCTAGTGCTTCGTGTAATTAATCGACGACTTGTCGACAGGGGTCCGTTCGATGCGATATTGTGAGGAATCTCGCTGTGGCAGCCCTACAATTACTTAGAATTTCCAACATAGTTTCTCTTTGCGGCGTTTTCTCCAGTGGTAAGTGGATTTTACATGTATGTTTATGGAGGGAATTATGGGAGAGGAAAAAGTGCGGTGTTATTATTATAGACTGAAGCGCAAAGTTCCCCAGGACATATTAAATAGTTTCTGAGTAGGATGTTGCACAGGCCACATACCTAACGTGTCATTTGCCAACCCAACACACCTACTATTTATTGTCCCTATTAGGCGACAGATGGTGGTACATAAGAGAGAAATAAATAAATAATAGAACTAGTTGGTGCTTGCGACTTCGTCCGCGTTGATAAAGAAAAAAGGTAGTAGGCGTCATTTATAAGCATATAGTAGTGAAACCTTTACGTAAGACCACAGTTATTATATAGCAGCATGTGTATTTTTTATGTTTATGCCTTTCCAGTATCTCGTACGTCTAAATGTTTACCTACCAAGTTTCATGAAAATCAGTTAATTCGTTTAAGAGTTATGGAGGAACATAAAATATGTACATACATAGTACATACAATACCTATAACACTTACAGATTTATTAATAGTATTGATTAATTAATGATTAATATGACGGTGTAACAAGGTCAACCTACCATTAAATAGACCGTCAACTATCCTGCCACGCTTTAAAATAAATAAAATATATAGAGACATTCGTGTCTGTGAAATCATGGAAATACACATACAAAATTTCAACCCAATCGGTCAAGCCGTTTAGTAGTTGACATACCGACAGCAGCGCCACCTACCGGGTCCAATTGTATTTTTAAATCATCCAGGAAATCATAGAAATACTCATATAAAATTTCAACCCAATCGGTTCAGCCGTTTAGAAGTTATGTGAAAAATTAATTCTTACTACCCGTTGTCCTTTTCCCCTTTTTCCCATAGGAATGAAGCATTTTCCCACGGTAAAAAGTATCCTATGTTCATCACAAATAATGTCGGCTTCTCATGGCAAAAGAATTTTTCAAATCGGTCCAGTAGTTTCGGAGCCTATTCTATACAAACAAACAAACAAACAAACAAATCTCTCCTCTTTATAATATTAGTATAGAAAAGACATGACCTTATGTATATTAAACTTAGCTCACCCTCAGTAATTACTGTACATAGATGTTTGAAAGGCGACCTTGAAGTGTATATTAGAGAGATTGTGCGCGGCTAATACCAGGGTCATGTTCGATATAATATCGGTCAGATTAATCAATTTGAAACATCGGTTCGGGATGCGGGGTGCGGGGTAGTTGGTTGAATCTCATTCGGTGGCCTATTGACGCCATGATTGAACACTAGTCACCGGCTAAGCTTATAGTGCTCCAGTAATAGTTGGCGTGTACCTAATACCGGTACATAATATTAACTCGTGCCACATTAAGCGGTGTTGACCAATACCATTATTATTAATACTAATAAATCTGTAGTGTAGGTACCTATTGTATGTATGTATGTATGTTCCTCCGAATTAACTGGTTTTCATGAAACTTGGTAGATAAATATTTTTTTACTTTTTTCTTTTTCAACGCGAACGAAGTCGCGGGCGCCAGCTAGTCTATATATTATAAAGAGGAAAGATTTGTTTGTTTGTTTGTATAGAATAGGCTCCGAAACTACTGGACCGATTTGAAAAATTCTTTTACCATTACAAGCCGACATTATCCGTGATGAACATAGGCTACTTTTTATCCCGCGAAAATGCTTCATTCCTACGGGAAATCTAAAATAAAAGTAAAAACTAGCGGCTTGGCCCGGGAGATAGCGTCATCTATCCAAAATACGGTAGATAGCGTTTTATACATTTCTACGCGGACGAAGTCGCAGGTGCTAGCTAGTTTAAAATAAAATAAAAAACTAACGCCTGGCAAAAGTGTTAACAGCAACAAGGTGTCAAGTGTCAAAACGGACTAAGTCGCGGGCAGCAGCTAGTTATGGAATAAACTTGGTATACCTGGAATATGTCTGGCTACATTCATTTCAGATACCTGCAAATTTGGGGTTCCCACAGTACGAGTATCTTCCATGAGAGGCAATGGAGATATTTAATTAAGTATATCGATAAGTCGCCGGACACGTCGTCGGCTGCACCATTAATTTGCTCCAAAATAAACGGCAGGCGCTTTATTTTCCATGTTCATTTATCTATGTCCGAGGCCGGCTTTGTGGGCGCGCGAGACGGACTCTTAAAAATGTCTTTTGCGCGCACATTTTTTTAACGCTCTTTCATACTATTGATTTTTCTTCATTTGTTGCTATCTATTACGCTACTAGAATAGATGTTGCACGCGATGTTATACGCGTAACTTCAATAAATTATAGCCTAGATATGTTATTCCCTGATAAAATAATAATAGCTTTCTATAGGTGAAAGAATTTTTAAATTTGGCCTAGTCGTTGTTGAGTTTTTTCATTACAAACATGCAAAAATAAGAATATCTCTTTATATATGTATTCGTATCAATTTCGTAATTATGTGTAATTTGGTCAAATTTAAAAAATAAGATATATAAATTCCACCCCGGGCGAAGCCGGGAGCGGTTCACTAGTTAGTGTTTATGTACTAGCTGGTGTCCGCGACTTTGTACGCGATGATAAATAATAAATATAAAAGCATTATAATAATATTAACGCTTGACGCTTTGTTGCTATAACACATTGGCCAGGCGTTAGTTACAGTTTTATATTTTAGCTAATCCCTCGGGAACAGTACTTTTTTCTTGGATGAAATGTACCCTATGTCCTTTCTGGTATCGCAAAAAAGGTGTATGCAAAACTTCATGGTGATAGGTTCAGTAGTTTTTGCGTGAAAGCGTAACAAACAAACAAAAAAAACCGACATACTCACATTTACACATATAATATTAGTAAGGATATATAGATATGGGACGGTAGAACTATCTATCACCGAACTATAACTACATTTTCTAGCAATGCTTAGTTAGAGTAATCTTTTGGTCACAGGCTTTTTAACTTGTAATGACAATGCAGTATCTATACGCTGGTAGTTTATAATGAACACGAAATATTTGAGCGGGGAACCCCCGCCCATTCTCTTGGACATAGTTCCGTCCGAGTCACGATGACTGCGAAGTACTGTCCGACTAAAGCAATTAGTCACTGCTCATGTCATGTCACTTCATTTATGTTTAGGTCGACAATAGAAAATGGAATGCTGTGTTTAACAAATGAAGTCCAGTTCATACTGTTACGAGTTGGTGTACTGTGGAGAAATTGTTAGATTTCTCAAAATCTAAACACTGAGTTAAGTAGGTAAATCTGGTTTTATGGAGAGAGAAAGAGAGAGAGACATTTGACTGAATCGTAATACCACCGAAGTAACAGTAGGTATACTAAATTTCACATCAATAACTAGGAAATGGGTTGATGGTCTTCAAACACGATCTCGATCATGCGTCAGCTATCAAACGAAAAAAAAAACTGGATCGAAATTGATTTGGGAGCTACGATTCGACACACACGGAAAACTTATTTTGCACCCCGTTTTTGCGTCGGGCGTCGAGAATTAAAAAGATTTGATGGTTTCAAGTGCTAAGTCTACTATTCATAAATAAAGTTTGCCACTTGCCAGTCACTGAAGACCGTTTTAATATTTTAAGTTTACAGTTCCTAGCTTTAGAATCATGTTCAAGTAACCGCACCGTAACCTTGCCTTTAAAGTCCACCTCAAAAACCGAGCTCTGGTTAAGTTCAGATGCAAACCCGTAAAAGAAAACTTCCATTAATCCTCTATAAACGTAACATTTTATGCAGATGCACCAAGAGCTCTTTGGTGGAATTCAAAATGTCTTTTTTTACGTCTTCTTTCGGGGCTTCTTTTACAAGACGGATGTATGTGTCATGAAATAAGAAATACAGCTGGCACCAACTGTATTTCTTATTTCTTATTTCTTATTTCTTATTTCTTATTTCTTATTTCTTATTTCTTATTTCTTATTTCTTATTTCTTATTTCTTATTTCTTATTTCTTATTTCTTATTTCTTATTTCTTATTTCTTATTTCTTATTTCTTATTTCTTATTTCTTATTTCTTATTTCTTATTTCTTATTTCTTATTTCTTATTTCTTATTTCTTATTTCTTAATGCTTATTTCTTATTTCTTATTTCAGGAGGCCTTCACCTGTGGAGGGGTTCTTGCAGAAACTTAATTTATTATACTAACTTTTTTAAAACTAAATATTTTTTATAAATTGGCATGCTTTAATATTCAAATCCTTAAAATCTTGTAATCTCAAAATTTTTTTTCAATACTGCATAGAAATAAAAGGTTTTTTTATTTTATTTTATTTATTTTTATATATGTGTCAGAAGAGTAATTTAAAAAATATATTAATTTTTTAATCACACGTTTCTAGATTTTTCTCCATCTCATATGTAGTCCTTCCCTGCCCCTGTGGCCTGCTCTAGGGTAAACAGTGAGTTACTAGTTAACTCCGCTTATCTGGTCCTTAATTTTAACGTTACATCTTGCACCTTGGTTATTTACTCTAGGATTATTGATATGGCAAGAGCATATTTCTGGTGGCCTAAATTAAATGAAGACATTGAAAAAATAACTAAATCATGTAAAATGTGCTTGGAAAACTCGCACAATCCTCCTAAAGTGGTTCGGGGTGTTGGCCTATTCCACCTGGACCATGGTATAGAATTCATGCTGACTACCTGGGACCACTGCTGGGAAAAATGTTTCTAATTATAGTAGACAGCTACTCCAAATGGCCGGAAGCTTTTTAAATGGCTAATGTAGGATCCAGTCTAGCAATAACTAAATTTAAACAACTTTACATACGTTAAAATAGTGAAATAGGAATAGGACATATTCCTCGAAAAATAGAAAAGAGAAAGAACTATTTTCCACTCATTTTATTCCCGTAAGATTGAAGTTTATTGACCCGTTTTTTTGTTGACAACCATAGGTCATTGTCTGGTATCAGTAAGTATCTGAAGTAATTGGTAAGATACAAGTATCTTTACTTTGTAGTGTAACTAGATGTTTATCTATCATTATTTCTAAGTTGCCAGTACCTTTTCCACACAGAAAGTTCAAGATGTTATGTTTCATTCGATGAGACGTTCCGAAATCCTTGGCTTGGCCTGAGGAATTAATGAAATACCATTTTCCTGGTTCAATAATGCACAATGCTTTTTCACAACAACAATGTGCGACACAAAACAACACTTAATTCCGGCTTTTGTCGTCCGTTCTAATTCAGAACACTCTTTCATGGTCGGGGAAAATTCTAAGATAGCTTTATACACACGTACCTACATCATGGTACATTTAATTAAGTTGATTTCTTCTTTTGTGTTTCAGTGTAATTTACTAAAAAATACCCCGACCATTATCCATTAAAAATGTTAAAGTATCTACCTTTTAAAATGTCATTTTGACTTATAGAAAAATAGCAGCTTTTTGTTACATTAATTTAACTTTGACAGTTATTTTCCCAGTGAAGATTTTGGTTTTGAATAGTTTTTGAGTTAGGTTTTATCGTTATTTAAAAAAAGGCACAAGTACCTGGACATAAAAGACTTAAAAGGCGATTACGTAGTTTAACTAGACTGGTTTAAATTCGGTTTTCACTCATGGAAATTGGGATAAACAGGGAAAGTTTGTATGTACAATTCGCCCGGGGGAGTCACGATCACTTACACTATATTCTATACTAATACAATAAAGAGGAAAGATTTGATTGTTTGTTTGTTTGCATTGAATAGGCTCCGAAACTACTGGACCGATTTGAAAAATTCTTTCACTGTTATGAAACTATATTATCAGCGAGTAACATAGGCTACATTTTATAAAGTTACGCGGACGAAGTCGTGTGCAACAGCTGATCTAAAATAAAAATTCAAAAAGAGAAATACAGTTGAATAGATTTTTTAACAAAAAAGAAAAAAGGGCTCGGACGAAGTCGCTTGCAAGAGGTAGTTTATATTAATATTTGAATCTACGACAGCGTTGTCAATTGTAAAACCATATCCCCACAAAACGCGGGTGTATTTACGCAAAGCTCACAACCGGAAACAGTGTTACACAAAGGAAATAAGGAATATTTGCATAAGTCTCGAAGCTTTTTGATGGGTTCCGTCCTGCATTATTTTGACGTGATAAGCTTTCGTCACAACTTCCGGTTTATAAAAAAATGCCTTCCAGCTTTACCACTGGTTTAAGGGAAGATTATGACAAACCTTTATCCCTTTTGCCTCTGGATAGGTTTAATATACTAAATTTGCTGCAGGCTTTTCTTTCTTTAAGGGCACCCCATACGAGCGGGTTTTTGAGAATCAATAATATTTTCAATATGATTCAACCAAGTCGCCGAAAAATAAATTTTACATGGCTTAGGTACGTACCCAAGACTAAATCTTAAAAAGATACATAAAAACAAAGATTACAGGAGATACATAATTACAGGATACATTAAAAAGATACATAATTACAGGAGTAATCCTAATTCAATGTATAATGTTCCTAATCTAAGTTAAATTAACATTATTTATATTACACAAATCAATTTGGTGCCTACATAAATTTTAAAAATTACAAAATTTACAAAAACATGCACAAGAAACAAGAAATTAAGATAAACTTATATTACCTACTTAACTATAAGATATCACAAATAGTCCCACCCTATTGAATTCTAATACCGCAAAGGAAACACTTCTTTCTTTCGAAATTTTTAAACAAGTTTTATAATGTAAGTTAAATACTGGTCACAAATGATGTTCTAGTATAAATAAATATTTAATTTCTTATAATAGATAGATACATAAATTATAATTTCCGAGGGTCTAAATAATGTATTACTCTTAGGCCGGAATACCCCAGGTGTTTTGTTGTAGCTGCTAATTGCACCCTTACTTCTGTCATGCCTTACTCCCTAGTGTTGCCATTTGAATAAATGTTTATCCAGAAACACGGACACAGTATAATTAAATGTATATTTACCGAATCTTACTCAACAGGATCTTTTGTTTGTTTTAATAGGTATATACAATTTATAAAGTTAGTGATATTTGTGTTACACGATGATTGGACATCAAATTTCAATTGTACAACACTTGATACTCTTGAAAACCTAATTTTTTTCACTCATATATCCTAACTGACATTGATATCAAATATTAACGTCAAATGTCATTTAAATTACACATCAGCAGGGCCCGTAGCCATGAGCACATCAATTCAAACGCTCCCTTACGAAGTTAGAGAACGCTAGAAAATAAAGCCCGATGATTGGTCATGATTTTATGTGGGCGTTACAACAGCCAATCATCGGGCTTTATTTTCTATTGTTCTCTAACTTCGTAAGGGCCCTGGTCCCTTAGCCAAGAGCACAATACAAACGGGAGCGTTACGCTTATTAATGAAACGATAGAAAATAAAGCCCGGTGATTGGTCAAAATTTTATGTGGGCGTTACAACAACCAATCACCGGGCTTTATTTTCTGTCTTTTCGTCAATCTACAACGCTCCCGTTTGCACTTTGTGCTCTTGGCTAAGGGCCCTGGTATGCCATAGTCCAATAAATCTTGAGAGAATGACGTTTGTCGGGTCATCTAGTCAATCAATCAATACTACTAATAAATCTAATTAATAATAATAAGTGTAGGTATTGTATGTATGTATGTTCGTCCATAACTCTTAAACGAATTAACTAATTTTCATGAAACTCGGTAGATAAACATTTAGACGTACAGGACACAGGATATAGGCTACTTTTTTCTTTTTCAACGCGCACGAAGTCGCGGGCGTCAGCTAGTATTATTTAGAGAGAAGATTTGTAATGAACAAACTCAAAAACTATGTGCCTATTTTAAAAAATCTTTCACTCATAGAAAGCTACGTTTTTAGCGAGTAACACTAAGCCAAGAACCTTCCATACTGTAGTAATGTTACTGTGTCGTGACTACTTCATAATTTATCCCCGACGTTTGTGATGGATGAGTCTAATGTATAATTTGGGTAATTTTGTTTTCTGAGTAATTACTAGGATCAAAGGCGCGAGAGAAATCCTTATACATTATTTTTGATAATAATATCAAACTATGTATGTATCGTAAAATAACTTCTACTGAAACTTGTCAATAATCTACATATAATATCTATCCAGTTTATGTTTTTTTTATTATTTCACCGCATCCGCAATTTTTTATTATCATCAATCAATACTAATATAATCAATCTGTAAATGTAGGTATTGTAGATAGATGTAGGCTTGGTAGATAAACATTTATACGTACAGGACATAGGATAGAGCACTTTTTTCATTTTCAACACGGACGAAATCGCGGGCGCCAGCTAGTGTTACAATATCCATACTAATATTATAAATGCGAAAGTAACTCTGTCTGTCTGTCTGTCTCGCTTTCACGCAAAAACTACTGAACCGATCACCATGAAATTTTGCATACACGTTGTCTGGGACACCAGAAAGGACATAGGGTACCTTTCATACAGAAAAAAAGGACTAAGTATACCCGAGGGATTATATAAAAACATAAATAATTGGGCGCTACTGTCGCATGGCGGCGCCATCGTCGTCACAGCGATATAAGATGACATGAGACGACATTACACAAAATGTTCCTAGCTGTGAAACTAATGTGAAACATTATTGATGTATTTTGTCTAAAATTGTCACTTGGTTGTCAAATATTTATAGGTGCGTTCATAATTTTGTTGTAGTATGAGGTCCGATCTCTAAGACCAATTTTTAAGAATTTTTTTCTGTAGCTAAGTGATAGTTGCAAAAGTTTGCCATTGCCAGGTCAAGCTAGCATATATTTTCTTTTTCAACGCGAACGAAGTCGCGGGCACCCACTAGTTACGCATAAAGCAATTAATACATTTTACAAAAGATTACATCAAACAGTGGGGATAAGTGGAAAAGTATCCCAACCACCAGGGATACTTACTACGTACTTATTACTCCTAGTACCAGGTGGACATTTTGGCTACCGCAAATAGATTTAACTAGCTGGTACCCGCGACTTCGTCCGCATTTAAAGGAAAAATATGCGAGTGGTAACGCTACATCGACGAAATTTATACTTTTTTTTAAAATCTTTTCATTCATATATAGCCTACTAGCTAGTGCCCGCGACTTCGTACGCGATCATAAATTAAAAATATAAAAGCAATTACAACGCTTGACAACTTGTTGTTATAACACATTGGCCAGGCGTTAGTTACAGTTTTATATTTTAGATAATCCCTCGGGAACATTACTTTTTTCTTGGATGAAATGTATCCTATGTCTTTTCTGGTGTCCCAGACAACGCGTATGCAAAATTTCACGGTGATCGGTTCAGTGGTTTTGGCGTGAAAGGGAGACAGACAGAGTTACTTTCGCATTTATGGTATTTGTAAGGATTATTGTAAAGTTTCATTGAAATCCATTCAGTGGTTTTTGCGTGAAAGAGTAACAAACATCCATACATGTAAAACAGAAACGTTTTACTGTAACAACTGTAGAAATAGGAACTCTAAATTTCGAAATGAAAATGAATAGAAGATAACACGGCTTGTGGCTCGATATCGACATGATGTAGCCGTGTGTTTGCCAATTAGTGCGTGTAACGAAGATAATTTTATCCAATCACAGCGCAGTGGATCGATGGCGTCCAATCATTGACTGTTTCAAGCGAATTACGTGTCTGACTTCATTTCGTGTTACGTGAATGATTGAATGTTCAATACAGATTTCATACTGTTTCCTTAAATATCTTAGTATGTGCGAGAGTAACATAACACTTCATCATACTAATAATAAATCTGTAAGGGTCGGTCATGGAGTAATTAATTTTATTTTCAGAGATATCGTGTTTATAGGCTCTATACATGATATTGAAACTAAATTGACCATTTTTAGATTTTTTTAGAGTTTCCTCTATAACTCTCAAACGAATTAACCGATTTTCATGAAACTTGGTAGATAAACATTTGGACGTATAGGACACAGGATGGGCTACTTTTTTCTTTATCAACGCGGACGAAGACGCGGGCGCCAGGTAGTTTATAAATATATCTTATCTTCAACAGTAATCCTTCGAGATGGTCGGCGTACCTCCACTTTCAGATACGCCTAGGTTCTGACAGGGAGCGTATCCGTGACGGGGCACCTATGTCGTGTCATAATGTCCCCGTTACCCCACCCATGGAAGCGCTGAGACATAACATAATTTGGCAGTCAGTAAAAAACGTAGTGAACAAATTATACTTAAATTAGCGACCCGTTTCCGGCTACGCACAGTTGCAAATTTCTGCAAATTACATATGAAAACCTTCCTCATTTAATGCTCTTTCCATTAGCGAAAACTGCATTAAAATCTATTCAGTAGTTTTTGAGATTATCATGCACAAACATACAGACAGAGAAGCGCGGCGGGTGACTAATGACTATGTTATAGATATGTATTACAAGGTGTAGCGTAAAAGGGATCACTTTTCGACATATAAAACACGATATTACCAATTTCATACAAACAACAATAAAGGTCACTGTACAAATTGGTATGGAAAACAATTTCTCTCTAACAGTAATACCTGCAAAACAGTATATAATCTCTATATTAAAAAAAAAAACGACTTCAAACCGTTTTCTCATGGATGCCATTGTCAGAACTGGACCAAATTTAAATGGAACCACACGGTAAGCACCAGCTTTCAAATAAAAAAAGAATCATCGAAATCGTTTCACTTAGTCGAAAGTTATGAGGTAACAAACATAAAAAAATACAGTCGAATTGAGAACCTCCTCATTTTCTCTCAATTCAATTTCACTTTTTACTTATTTTTTTTTTTATGTTAAGGTCGACTGACAGGCTGACGGTCCATTTGATGGTAGGTGGCTACCGTCGCCTATAACACAAGCAACGCCATAAGTGCTACAAGTGCGCTGCCGACCATAGAAGGATTAAGGATAAGGGATAAGAAAGGGAAGGGGTAATGGGCTCTGGCATCCCTTACTCACTCACCGAAACACAACAGCACATAATGCTGTTATTTCACGGTGGTATTCACGTAAGCCAGACGGGCTGCCCAAATGACTGCGAAACGCAGTGTGCCCTACCACTACTTAAATAAAAAAATATATCAAAGAATAAAAAAAATGACTGATGTTTCAACATTTTTAACAAAGTCGTCACTGTCGACTCTTTGTGCTGTGGACTATCTCCCAAATCTGTAATTTGAGAAGGATATTTGCATAGTTGTACGGGTTGGATTTAAGTCGTGTTACAGTCGGATGTTACCGACTTTTTGACGCGTTTAGATCGCAATCGGGAAATTGAATTGCCTCCCTATTTCCCACAACTTGTTGTCAAAAATATTTTTTGTAGAATTCACGCATATTTATTAAGATGTTTTCTTCAAAGATTCAAGGATCTCCGGAACTATTCACAGTTTTTAAATAGTTTCACGTTTATATTACGTTTATATTATTAGGTTACCCGTTAGTAGGTACTATTAGATGACTGGTAATCTAATTAAATATAGTACAGTACTTTACAATTTTTATGTGAAAAAAAAAAACGCGTATAAAATCCTAACAAGTATTTTTTTATTTAATTATTTAAACCCAACGATATATTTTTATTATTTAATTAAATATATTAGTCTTATATTAGCTTAAATTATAGAAATATAATACGACTCGTCACGTGCATATTAATTAACAAATATAAAGCCGAATTATTTATATACTTGCGCAACTTAGCTCGCCCATGTAAACGAGGCATAAAATATAAATGAATTAAATAAAAAGAAATAATATACAAAAACTTTAACGCGTAATACAATAGGAATATTTGCTTCCGCAAGCACATTATATTTGTACGCGACTGTACTGCTAACAAGACTTGAACTAACTTAAGCGCATTTGTGTGCATGACTGTAATATGAAATAATTAGGTGTCTTCGGTAAGCAGTGCTTGTAATGTCACTGCGAGTTGAGTAAGTGAAGAGTTGGCAACGAGCCAACGTTCGTATGCACCAAGCACCTTCACTTGTTACTTGCAATACACTTGCGGACAGTGAAATCGTGCTACGATGTAAATTAATTAATGATATTAAAAATTTAAATTACATTTTAAATTAATTTTTGCACCTGAAAAATACAAATATTACCGTATCATGGAAATACCACCGAAGTAACAGTATATAAAATAAAAAAGCACATTAACCGAGCCCGTGGAAGTTAGTGAAATTCTTAGATCTTCATAAATTATAGCTAATAACCATCTCGAATACATCAGCTATCAATAAGAAAAAACTTCCAGCAATTGTGAAGTTACAATTCCATAGACGGACACCATATACACAAACACACGTCAAACTTATGACACTCTCTTTTTGCGTCAGGCGGCTTGGATTAAAAACGCTAAGTCCTTGCACTGAAATTTCATCTCAGCTTTACAAGCTCCTTATAAATTTATACAAATTGTATGGAGTCTTCGTTGAGAAGAGATTTTTACAGCGAAAACTACAATACCTATTTATATTTTACATACATATGAGGAAATTTGAATTTCTCGTACATTCCACTATTATTCATAGAAGAGGAACGGTTTATAACACATCTGCGGGGCGAGTTATGTGGCAAGACATCATCTGAGGTGTTATTACATTTAGCAACTATGTCACATAAAATTTAGTTCTCAGACGAGTTTTCGAATAAGGCCATCATAGAATAGAATATATTACACATAAAAAGAAAAATCTGAAAACTATTTTCTATTGCATTGGTTCTGAATTCTGATACGAAAAATTAATTTTTTGATGAGATTGTATTTTTAACTTTTTTATTATTACAGTTTTTAATCACACACAGCACCATCTAGTTCCACAGTAAACAACTAATGATTGTATTATGGATATCAGACAGTTGATATAACTATAACTTTTTTTTAAACACAAAACACCATGACTCAGGTACAAAGGTAAAATGTTAACACATAATAAATATTTGTCCCTAGCGTGATTCGAATCCGCGACCATTTGGTTAACAGCTAGGTTAACGTTTGGTTAAAATATGACTTTAAATTTATCTTTAATCCACAAGAAAAAAAGAAAGAATCACAGAACATTGTGAATTACAACAGCGAATCCCTAGTGGGCGCATCCTCCGTGTGTCTTACCAAATTAGGGTAAAATCCCCAATGGTTGACGCAGGTTGGATTACCTTAAATATCTCCCTTTTTTTTCTTGCGCAGACTATCAAAATGCTCTGTTAAGGGCGCAAAGGGAATTAAGTCCTACGCTTTTATGGGCACTGAAGGTTGGGACGCTATAACTTTTTGTGTTAGTAACGTAATGAAAGAATGTTGAGACTCGTATGACAATTTTTTGGCGGTGTACGTGTTAAGAGACGCGCGTGTTTCGTTATTTGACAAGTTATGGCTGCATGTTTAGAGTGGGACAAGCGTTGTATTAAAGTTGTAGCTGCCTACGAATTATGTACTTCTTTCTTTTGTTCGTATTTCTGTTGTTATGTTTGTAATTATGTATATTTCTATTATTGTTGACAACTCAGATGTACGCTAGAAACTCAACTGAGTTTATAGTGTGTACCATCTATTGTTTTTTGTGTGTAAATAAATAAATAAAAAAAGTATTTATATAAACATACATACTTTCTTTATCTAGCTTTTATATGATGACATTGTGTGTATTTGTTGGAAAATAATCATTATATCAGCTGTAGGAAGTCTTTTGTTAGACATAGGCCTATACTTTTTACATAAGGCCGGTCAGAAGCAGCCTGGAGCCACCATCGACCCTTGGCCAGCCAGCCAGCAGCTGTCGGCTCTGCGTACTATGTGTTAGACAATATCTTTTTTTTTCAAAAATAGCGAAATAGGTCAAGACTTAGCAAGAAAATATGTTATAGTGACTAAATATTGCTCCATAATTTTTCAAATTTTTGATACATATATAATGATATATTTGTTAGTTAAAATTGTATGAGTAGTAGTTACGGAGATTCTTACAATCAGTCTTAAACTTTATAGTACAGTATCGTTAATGTGGATTCTTGAGTTAACAGTAACTGTTGGGTGCATTGCTACACTTAAAAAAAAAGTCGAAAATTCAAAACAAAACATTCAGTAAAGTGAATAAAGAGTATAAAAGACTTTAAAGTGCTCTTTTTATTGATGTACGATATACACTGGACGGCAAAGAAAAAGGGTCGGTTAGGAAATCTTCAATATATTCAAAAGTACCTGACCTAGCTTAGTTTCGCTTTAATTTAGTCTTTATTTCATAAAAGTCGGGTACTTTTGAAGATATTTAAGATTTTCTAACCGACCTTTTTTTTGCGGTTCAGTGTATTTTAGATTTCACAATTTCAATTGATCTTTATAAAAAATATCAAACATTGATCTATTCAGATATCTCACGTACACATTACGAGTATATTAGACCTTGTACCACTTTATCCAATTTTGCCCTATTCGCCATAAGGACAAGACTCGAATATAGTATTTGTTACAAGTATCCTTGCAGACGACAGATCTAACACTTCAAGGATATCCGCTATACAACTTGAAACGCGTTTACTCACACATTTTCATATTAAAACATCCCGAAAATATGTTATAATAATAACAGGGCTCACGTAACCCGCTCATATTAAATTACACACTCGAACGACTTCTTTTATGCCCGTTTTTCTTTGTCCTAATTTCCATATTTTACTTACTAAAGAGAAGCCAAAGATTATTCGCTTGTTCTTTGACTAGCTTTAAAATTATTTTTACTGTCTGTCCGTCAAAAAGAGGCAGCCATTATTCGTCCATTACTCGCATGAGCTGCAGTTTTTAAAATTATATAAATTGCATATTTTCTGACTTAACTATTGTGTTCTCTACGCGAAGACTGAATGGTAACGTGGTTTATTTTGATATTTTGTTTTGTTTTACAGAACAAATAGTTATACACTATAATACTATAGTATAAGTATAATAGTGATAGACAAAATAACAGACAGCAATAGTTACTATCTATCTATACCAATATATACAGCTGAAGACTTATTTGTTTGGTTGTTGTACTGGTTCGAATTCAAAAATTATTTTTATTTAGTCCTTTTCGATAGTCCTTTTATCGAGGAAGGATATAGACTATAGAGAACGCGAACTAAGTCGCGGGCACCAACTAGTATAACACAATTACTACAGGTATTGTTAAAATCATTAACATTAAAGTGCTTAACATGCTTGCCTTAGCGCTATAACTCACTCCAACTTTAGAAATAAATTTTTCAAAGTTGACTCTAGTCTGGCTCTAATATGGACGAAGTCGCACGCACCAGCTAGTGTAAAATATAGATTGAATAAATGTTTTAACACCTAAGAACAGTTATAACCAATTAGTTCTATACTTAATCAAAACAGCATTGCCTAAAAAGAAGTATTAGACCGCAGCTTGTACATTAAAGTGTTAGAAGTTAACTCTTTTTAACAAAAAATGAACCGACTTCAAACCGTCTTTTCTCATGGATGCCATTGTCAGAACTGGACCAAATTTAAATAGGACCACACGGGAAGCACTAGCTTTCAAATAGAAAAAGAATCATCAAAATCGTTTCATCCAGTCAAAAGTTCTGAGGTAACAAACAAAAAAAAAACAGTAGAATTCTCAACCTCCTCCTTTTTAAGTCGGTTGAAAAAGGTTTATATCCAACGGTAGAACTTCAATAGAAAAAGAAAACCACACGGGAAGCACTAGCTTTCAAATAGAAAAATAATCATCAAAATCGTTTCATCCAGTCGAAAGTTATGAGAAGAAGAAAAAGTAGAAAGCCTCCTCCTTTTTTGGAAGTCGGTTGCAAAAGAGCTTCCTTCCCCGCTTCCGCAAGCGACTGTTTACAGTGCTAACACAAGTGATAGGTTTGCCAAACTGTTTGTCTTTTTGTCCGCTTTTTACTAGCGACAGATACTTGGCCAGGATATTTGCTTGTATCTGGACCGGGACCATTTATTTGTTTGCCCAGTAATCCATCACTGCACTTGCAATATTACAACTTCTCCTATATTTTTGTGTGCTAATGATAAATTATACAGGGTGGAATTTCGTAATGCCACTTGGAGGGAAAGTACTCTTAATACTGTACATAGAAAATTTTACTCAAAGAAAACATTCCTTTATTTTTGAATAGAAAGAAAACTGCATTCAAAGATTTTCGAAAATTCGCTTGCCACACCCGGGAATCGAACCGGTTAAAATCTGTAAAAGTTACACCCTTTACTTTTATTGCAACGATCGTTAGGGTCTATTATGAGGATGAAATCTCTCTAACAAACTTTATAAATTAATCTGTATGTATGTATGTGTGTGTATACTGTATGTTAATCTTTTTTATATCTTACTAAAGTTTGATTTTTTATAAATACTAAAGTTTGACTGAGGAAATGGTAGATTTTTTTAATAAGCTTTTATTTATTTACATAATAATTTATATAAAATATATAATTTACATTAATCCTTCCTTAAATATTATTAAACAAATTCCTCTGCCGCGTCTGTCTGTCTGTTCGATAAACTCAAGAACTACTGCACCGATTTTCATGCTGTTTTCACCAATGCATAGATTGCTTCTCGAGGTAGGTTTTTTAGTATATAATTCACAAACTTTGTAAATTATATACGCGGGCGAAGTCGCGGGCAGCAACTAGTATACATATAATACAAAGAGCAGAGTGGGACGTCCTGTAATATTTAAAAAATATTCGCTACTGTGTTTCTGTATACTGTCTTGGTAAACTAGCGATGAGATAAGAAACTAATCAAGTGATTTCTTCTGTTGACAATAAACTTAGTACGATCAATACACAATGGTATTTCTTTTTCGTTAGAATAAAACAGAAGATTTTCCATTAGCAGATCACCACCACTTAATTTAAGTTAAGTTACCACTACTTAACTATACTAATATGATAAATCTATATACTATGCGTTTCAAATGAGAATAGGATCGCGCTTGCTGCAAACTTCATATGATCCGAGTCATCATAGTAATGTCGTCAAAAAAATCCGAATAACAAAAATATAAATATTTTTTATTTATATTTTATCTAATAAATTTATATATGTATAAATATATATATATATCCTTACTAATATTATAAATGTGAATGTGAGTTTGTTTATTATGCTTTCATGCAAAAACTACTGAACCGATCACCATTAAAATTTACATACACGTTGTCTAGAAAGGACATAGGGTACCTTTCATCGTTCAACGCGGACGAAATCGCGGACACCAGCTAGTATATAATCACTATTAAGTAATTAAACTATAAGTGTAAATTACAGTACGATTTAAATCGTATTTATACGATCTTTTCGGCTTTGGTTCTATGTAGCAAAGCCCTTAAGTTTGCTAACGCGTCTCCACGAGATAAGTAATTCTTTTATGGGTCAATGTATACGATTTTATAATAAACTAACTGAATAAATAAATCACATTACAATAATAATAAAAACTAATAAAAATAATAATTAATTCTTGGCTTGTTTTTTTTTTGCACTCCGTACACATCAGTAATGAAGTTCGTGAGAAATGCGGAGCAAAATGCGAATTTCCAGTCCTATTTTCATTTGACACGCATAGTAGTTTGTTTGGTAGTAACCACCTGTTTACTGAAAACCACCGTGATATAACAGCATGTGTGCTGTTATGTTTCGGTGATTGAGTGAATGATGTCAGATCCCATTTTCCTAACCCTTCTAATGGTTTATTCTAAAACTAACTGGCGCCCACGACTTCGTCCGCGTTGAAAAAGAAAAAAAGTAGCCCATCCTGTGTCCTATACGTTTAAATGTTTATCTACCAAGTTTCATGAAAATCAGTTAATTCGTTTAGGAGTTATGGAGGAACATACCTACATACATACTCATAGTAGTATAGTATTCATACATAATAAAAATTCTCTTCTCTATTCGAATTTCTATCAGATAGTAAGTTAGAGTTTCGGAGTTATTTACTGCAAGACGAATGCGTTTAGTTTGTTTTCGACATTCGCAATGATATATGGAGCATACGTCACCCGTGTTCGATTGGATATTGTAAAATAAAACTTACCACCCTCGTAACTAGGTGTACATTCGTATAAACAAAATAAAAACCCAGTCAACCCAGGACGGGCGGAGGCAAAAAGTGCAATTGAAACTTCAAACAATGTAATATCTGGAATGAATTTTATTTTATTGTGACGATTGGTTCATATTGTATCAATATTTTAGAATTGATTGTTTATTTTTTGGGCTTTAAAAAAAGTCAACAAAAGCTATTATAGTCGATCGGAAGAAAAATGTAATATTCATAAAATAAAAATACTGCGGCTTGCCTGCCAGTTTTTTTAAAAGGTCAAAAAAACTGCCAGTCGTAGGACTGCAGGACAAAAGTGAAAACTTAGCTTCACAAATATTGAGCGTCACTGATCACTGAGCGTCACTGACCACTGAGCGTCACTGATCACTGAGCGTCACTGACTACTGAGCGTCTCTGACCTCTGAGCGTCACTGACCACTGAGCGTCACTGACCACTGAGCGTCACTGACCACTGAGCGTCACTGATCACTTTTTTTCACTCTCAAAAGTGCCTAATTTGCCTAAAAATTTTTTCACATCAACGTTAAAGGGCACAGAGCGTGTATCGTTTTTTCCATTAGTAAAAACCGTATCAAAATCCGTTGGGTGGTTTAAAAGAAGTTAGCGGAGAAACAGATAGAAGCGGACGGCGATTTTATTCTAAAATATACTAGCTGTTGCATGCGACTTCGCCCGCGTAACTTTATCAAATGTAGCCTATGTTACTAGCTGTTAATGCAGCTTTCTATAGGTGAATTAATTTTTAAAATTGGTTCAGTAATTTTTGAGTGTATTTATTAAACCCGACAGTTGTAGACCTGTTAATGTTCTGCTGACCATAGTAGTATTTTAGGTTTCAACCTATTAAATTTTGGTCACCCTCTTTTTTAGTTTCTGCTAGATAATAAAAATGAAATATACTAAGTATGCAACTATTTTTATTCCCATAGCCGTAAGAGTTACGCGAAAAATATTCTCGGACAGTTCATAAAACAAGTTTCAGAGCTATTTCCTTAAGTGGACATGCTAGTAAAAGAGCTCTCGTGAGTGTACTCTCCACTTTGTTACTCGGCGAAGGAAATTCTAAAAAATTGTACTAAAACATTTCTAATGAGTTTAAATAGCACTTAAAGAGTACTTGTAACAAAATTTACTTTTTATTTCTTTATTGCTTAATTCGTTTTTAATGAAATTTACGTAAATAAATGGACACACACACACACACCAGATCCCTCCCAGTCCCCATTGTTTAGAATTAATACTTAGTAATTGACTTAGGTAATCTATTTTAAAGTCTATATTGGCAATATTGTATCTATCGTGTGTTTTTTTTCTGTAGGGTTTTGTTGAAAAGGAAATAAATATTGTGTTTTTATAGTCTATACATGATACTGAAACTAAATTGACGATTTTTAGAATTTTCTTCTGTTTGTATGTATGTATGTTCCTCCATAACTCTTAAACGAATTGACTGATTTTCATGTAACTTGGTAGATAAACATTTAGACGTACAGGACACAGGATAGAGTACTTTTTTCTTTTTCAACGCGGACGAAATCGCGGGTGCGAGCTAGTCTATACTAATATTATAAAGAGGAAAGATTTGATTGTTTGTTTGTATAGAATAGGCTCCGAAAGTCCTGAACCGATTTGAAAAATTCATTTACCATTAGAAGCCGACATTATACGTGATGAACATAGGCTACTTTTTACCCCGGGAAAATGCTTCATTCCTACGGGAAATCTAAAATAAAAGTAAATACTAGCGGCTTGGCCCGGGAGATAGCGCCATCTATCCAAAATACGGTAGATGGCGTTTTATACTTTTCTACGCGGACGAAGTCGCGGGCGCGAGCTAGTAATAAATAAAGCATTATTATACTCTCAATTTTACGTGACCTAGTGCGTAAGAAGGCCTGTCTCGTTCGGTCCCTAGATTTGCTAAATTCGCCTTTCCCATTGTATTCTATGTAATACGGCTAAACAAAGGTACACACGTGCCCAATTGTTACCGAATTAAGCGGGTAATTCGACCTTTTTTGTTACCCAAGCACCGGGTAATTGGCCATATCAGATTTATTAATGTACCTCTCTAGTTCTTTGCTATTTTTATATATGAAAAAGAACTAGTTGTTCCCAGCGGCTTCGCTTGCCTTAAAAGGAGAGTTTTGTATGGGTCAGTTTTTTATGTATGTATCAAGTGTTATTTTTTTTATTTTTCAATTCGTAGCCGGGAATACTTTTTTACATAGTATAAAACTATGTAAAAAAGTATCCCCTAAGAAAGGATTTTTTAATATTTCATGTGCTTACGAAGCCGAAGACGAGTAGCTAGTTTTCTATATTTTTGTGGCAAAATATATATTTTTTTTATTTATATAAACGAATAATAAACATTTTCTATGTCGCACAAATAAATTTACACACGAGAGATTAAACACTTATAGTTATTTTTTTTAAGGAAGATCAGTCATCAATATATCAATCAATCAATACTAATAATAATAAATCTGTAAGTGTAGGTATTGTATGTGTGTATGTTCCTCCATAACTCTTAAACGAATTAATTGATTTCCATGAAACTTGGTAGATAAACATTTAGACGTACAGGACTCAGGATACCTAGGCTACTTTTTTCTTTTTCTACGCGGACGAAGTCGCGGGCGCCAGCTATAGTTATTAATATATACCGTCTTCAATATCAAGCGATCGTTAATTATACCGTTTTCTCTTTAAATCTAAACTTATGTTCAGTAGATAAATTCGACATCGTTTTCCATTTAGCTAAATAAAATTACGACGCCTCAAGCAAATGATTAATAGCGTATTCGTAGCAAATTAAATGAAATCAAAAGGGGAAATGAAAGATACACACTGGACTTGCATCGACAGCTAATTTTATTAGATAAACACGAATTTGTACCCCCACAACACTGTATTGCCTCGAACAATAGCCCGGAGCCTGTCTCTCAAAAGGTGTGGCGCAATTAATAAGCTACAGCGAGTCTGACGACATCTACTTAAAAGAATAAGCGCCCTACCTCACCGGGACGCCAAGGCCACATGGCCGACGACGTGGTCAACAATATATTAAGGTGTATGACAGATAACGCACTTGGCGACAGCTTGGAAGCGTGGCTAGTTTGGATGCGTGGCCACGAAAGTAGGCGCTCAACGTTCACTAACAGAGGATTACGGTATCTTTCATCACTTGCCCGAAATACTGTAGCTTATCGTTCTCAGCACCTCCATTCCTTTTTTCTCATACGACGCATTTGCTATTCTCTGCTTCCATGATATGCCATGATATCCTTGAGCATGCCCCTCTATATCCATATCTCGAATGCTTCTGATTTCGAGCACAAGGCTGAAGTTAGCGTCCAACTCTCCAGCCCATAAAACCGCAAAAAACTAACTAAACAAAAAATAAAAAAAAAGCTTTACTTATAATAATATAGCCATTGTGTCTCGAAACTCCGTTTTTATGTGGAATACATATATGTCCCGGATTTCGGTGTGCCTCTTGCCAAAGGCTTCCTCTAACGATTTCCATTGTTCCCTATCCTTTACAACTCTTCTTCAGTTGCAACCTACTGTTAATTTGAGTTCATCCTCCCATCTTGCATTGTCGACCTCTATTTTGCTCCATTTATCAAAATCAAAATCAAAATCAAAATATTTATTTATCAATTAGGTTTCTACAAGAAACTCTTTTGATCGTCATTATAAATTTAAATTTACCAGGGTTTCGGAAAAAAAAACCAAGATGACGATCCTGAGAAGAAACTCCGAAAGAAACTCAGGATACTATTCTTTTTGTGTGTGGAAGTGTTTTAGGCCCGTTACTATTTCTTATATACATAAACGACTTCCCAACGGCTACGAAGCATCATATGACACTGTTTGCTGACGACAGTACCATTTTGTTTACAAAAAATAATGATATGACAAATTTAGAGATTGATATAAATGATTCACTTAAGTCTATTATAAAATGGCTTGAAAATAATAATCTAAAAATAAATATTGAAAAGACCAAAATAATGAGTTTTAAACTTAGACATAATATGCAAACAAAAATTGAAGTGAAATACTTAAATGAAACTGTACAGGAAACTGACATTACCAAATTTTTAGGACTACATATTGATAATAAATTGACTTGGAAAATTCACATCGATAGTGTATGTAAGAAATTAAACCAATATTCATTTGCTTTAAGTAAGTTGAGAAGAGTAGTGGATCAATCTGCAGTAGTTACTGCCTACCATGGACAAGCAGCTGCAACCATTAGATATGGTGTAATTTTCTGGGGGAACTCAACAGATAATCAAAGAGTATTTAAAGCTCAGAAAAGGTGTATAAGGGCCATTTGTAATTTAAAACAAAGAGACTCATGTAAGATGTATTTCAAAAAGTTGAAAATATTGACCATGCCTTCAGTGTTTATGTTTGAATGTATAGTGTTTATAAAGGAAAATTCCCAATTATTTAAGTTCATGGAGCGTCCACGCCATAATGATAAACTTTGTATGGTTCCTGCCAAATCTCGAATGAAAAAGATAAGCGTCTTTTGTGTGGCACCACACTTGTATAATAAAATTCCAAAAAATATAAAAAATATCAGGAATCTGGCTACATTCAAGAATCACCTGCGAAATTTTCTGGTGGAAAAGGCATATTACTCACTTAATGAATACCTAAATGATGACACTATATAGTGCAAACGGTGCAAACTACGTCCTATATAAATATAACATAAAAATAAAAGAAAAATACAATAAATTGGAAAAATTGTTAAATTTAGTCGCTTCTTAAATTTGCAACACCGCTTGCCGGTTGAATATGTGGACATTATTTATTTAATCTACAACAACTTATGTAACTATATTCTGCAAATAAACTATTTTGAATTTGAATTTTGAATTTGAATTTGAATTTGAAGTCATCATTAAAGTGTAAAATAGTACAATACACTTACTTAATATTAACAAACTTAAAGTATATATATACAATTATAGTTTTACAATACAAAACATAGTACGAACTCCGAATAGCTTAAATCCAGGCTTCTTTGTCGCTTAAATAATCAGTGATTTTATAATAGCCTTTCGAGAGGAGTTTAGTTTTAATGACACATTTAAATTTATTTATAGATAAGGCTCTGATTATTTGAGGCAGTTTATTATAAAACCGGACACTTTGACCCATAAAAGAATTACTTATCTTATGTAGTCGTGTTTTATGAAGATTTATATCACTTTTGGACCTAGTATTGATATTGTGTACATCACATTTTTTATTAAATTGACTTTTCTCTGAGGGAAGACTGCGGATCTAGTTGATAAATGGCTCTAATGGCCCTTTTTTGTAAAATAAAAATAGTATTTATGTCCGCAGCGCTACCCCAAAGAAGAATCCCATAACACATTATACTGTGGAAATAACTAAAATAGACAATCCTAGCTGTATCTACGTCTGTTAGGCGTCTAATCTGCTTAACTGCATAAGCCGCAGAGCTAAGCCTTTTACTTAGTATCATGGGTGCTCCTTAACACGTGACCCGTCCACCTTCACTTCATTTGGTCTATTTTGGTGAAAATATCTGTCACAATTATTACTTAAAGTATTGACGGTTCATTACGAAACCCGCTGCCAGCTTATCATTTGGACCACACTCCTAGTAAATTGGCGAAAGCCGAAAAGAAATCAATTACGTGAGTCGTATCGTCCGCCCCGAGGGAGTCAGTAGGGCGCTGACGAATAAGTGTCTGTAACCGGTGCACAGAGTATTATTTGCTTAAAAAAATTGAATTTTCTTCGCGTCTAAAGATTGGCTACGGGTTTCTAAATTTGAATCATTAATTGGTATCTTTTGAAATTTTAAATTGGAAACTCAGTTTCAACTTTTATGGAGAATTGAATGCATATTTGATGAGAGGTAAGGGCGCTTGCCTTAACCCTCTGTCTCAGGGGAGCAGGGTTCAATTCCTAGCTGGGTCATCTTTTTAAATGAACATTACAAAATTGACTTTGGCTTGGATCTGCAAATTAGTGGAAGTCTACTAATTTCCGCAGTCATTTAAGCAGTAATCGCTTCCGAGTCTTCTTAGAGACTGATTAATAGCATCTCTGATTATATGAGTAAAGGATGCCTCAGTTTATAACAAACGCATTTAATTAGATAATGATTAATACTGTATCCGTCTAAATATCTTTTCCAAATACCACATTTTATGTGATCTTTTTTTATATAAACTATTCAAAATCAAAATCAAAATATTTATTTATCAATTAGGTTTCTACAAGAAACTCTTTTGATCGTCATTATAAATTTAAATTTACCATTTACGAGGGTTTCGGAAAAAAGCCAAGATGACGATCCTGGGGCCCTAGACAAAGTGACATGACGAAGACGATAACGAAGTTCGAAAACAACAAAATGTATGAGAAGTATCACGTGATTTAACGAAGGCATATGTCAATCCCATACATTTTATTGTTTTCGAACTTCGTTATCGTCTTCATCATGTCACTTTGTCTAGAGCCCCTGAGAAGTAAGGAGGGTAGAGATCAGGAGCGCAATCTTATATGGGCGTTAAACTAAAAAAGTGACAACTAAAATCAATAAAATATAGAGATGGCGCTGGTGTGTCTAGAGCACTGATCTAGAGTGTTTGAGGGTATGGAGAGTATGAAATGAATGTAGCAGTTGTTGACGGTGTGAAGTGCGCGCTGAGTTGAATTGTGTACTATCACTAGCTGCACCAGCGCCATCAGTTTATCGTCTTTCAACAGCAGACACTTTTAATACACAGCCTCTATTCTCCTTGGACGCGAGCTCTGATATTTTTTTCATTTAGTTTTTAAATAATATATTATATTTCATGATTTGAAAATGACTGTGTGGAGAAAACTTGAAAATGAGGATGTTCACAAAACTAACTAATTTCTTACACATTTTTTTATAATGTTTAAATCGAGTTAATTAATTATGTTTTTTTTTTAATTAATTACGACGCCCCCCTCTCGGTGAATTGATGAACTTTTGCTTCGATATAACTAACATAGAAGCGGAATAGTTGAACTTTTCAAATACATCACCGATTCCAAAGTTGTCGAGGCCCGTTCACCTCAAGTATCGGGTGCCTTTATTAATTTATCAATTACGTTAAAACACAGAAACCGCAGCTCCGTAACGCCGCCAATTATTGGGCATTTCACCCAAGTTTTACCCAAATTTCACCCCACTTGTGACCGCAACTAATCCGCTAAGATCTGGTTTTAGTTTCGCCGAAACGCAATTCCTTATACAAGGTCAGTTTTTGTCACCAGCTTCGTTACAATGAAAGCGAATTTTCCTCAGAATTCAAGAGAGTCATACATCTATACTAATATTATAAAGACGAAATATTTGTTTGTTTGTTTGTTTGTATTGGATAGGTTCCGAAACTACTGGACCGATTTCAAATTCTTTTTTACCATTACACGCCGACATTATCCGTGATGAACATAGGATACTTTTTACCGCGGGAAAATGCTTCATTCCTACAGGAAATCTTTATCCAACATAAAGACAGTGTTACTTTCGTATTTATAATAATTTAGTACTGATTAAAAGTAGTGGCTTATATTAAATGTCAGAGTTCACAAAGTTCAAACGTTCTCTATACAAATATTAATTTAAATGTAATGGTTCCCCTAATGATACCAACCTAATGGATTGTCATTAGACTTTAACTATTTATCAGTTCAATATTGTAAATTAGGTCGCTCGAACACATCGATTAAAAACAACATAAAAATATATATAAAAGTGTGTCTTTAACTGACTACCTTTTGTGAATTTATTTGGCATCTTGTCATAATTATGTAAGGAGTTTATATTAATACTAACTGATGGCCGCGACTTCGTCCGCGTTCAAAATAATTATAAATAATCACCTACATATTATAAAACACAAAGTCCTCCGCCGCGTCGGTCTGTCTGTTCGCGATAAACTCAAATACTACTGCATCGGTTTTCATGCTGTTTTCACCAATGGATAGAGTGGTTCTCGAGAAAGGTTTCGGTATATAATTCGAATCCGTGCGAAGCCGGGAACAGGCAATAAGCAATAATATAACGCCTGACATCTTTATTCCTATTACACTTTTGCCAGGCGTTAGTTGTCTCAATCAGTTCAGAGATATGAATTTCGTCTCAATTAGTTGACAGATGCGTATTTTGTCTCAATCAGTTGAGATGTATTTTTCTCTTTCAGTTGAAAGATGTATATTTTGTCTTAAACAGTTGACAGATATTGTATTTTTTCTCGATCAGTTGACAGATATGTATTTTGTCTTAATCAGTTGACAGATATTGTATTTTTTCTCGATCAGTTGTCAGATATGTATTTTGCTTCAATTAGTTGTCAGATATACGTGTATTTTGTATCAATCAGTTGAAGGATATAATTATATATTTTCTTAATTAGTTGTCAGATATGTATTTTGTCCCAATCATTTGAGAGATATAATAAATTATTTTGTCTCAATCAGTTTATATATATGTATATATTTTGTCTGCCAGTTGACAGAAAAGTATTTTGTCCCAATCTTTTGAGAGATATACATTATTTTGTCTCAATCAGTTGGGAGATATACTTAAGTATGTATTTTTTCTTCTCCATCAGTTGTTTCTTCTCCATAATTATGTTCTTTGTCAGTTGACAGATGTGTATTGCGTCTCAATTACTTGAGTGTAAAGTTTTTATAACGGTATTTAAATATTTTTAAAATTTAAAGCTCTAACTATATGAACTAAATAATACAATAAGCTTATGGTATCCAAAAATGTAATTCAGGTTCGAATAGAAACAGTATCGAGATATCGATAGTTGGCAATCAACAATTAATCGAAGCGGCAACATGTGGCCAATTGAATATTCATTAACCATCAATTATACTAATGTCCACCGTATTCGGTTTCATTTACTATAATATCTATACCTACTCTAGATGAGTTATAATGACTGTCAATTTGACATTGACAGTAGACAGTTTTTCATAAAATGTTTTACGCTCTCGCTAGCGAGTGCTATCATTGTGAATTATCATTATATATTAATACTATAAATTTACTAGCTGGTGCCTGCGACTTTATCCGCTTTGAAAAAGAAAAAGTAGCCTATCTATGCTGTATCCCGTACGTTTAAATGTTTATCTACCAAGTTTAATGAAAATCAGTTAATTCGTTTAAGAGTTATGGTGAAACATACATACATACAATACATGCACTTACAGATTTATTATTAGTATTGATTGATTAGTATTATTGATGATGATAAGTTACTTTTTAAATTTTTTAATATAATATAAAAAAAATTGTATAGTTTTTGGAAATTTGATTCTGTGAAGAAATATCCCAAATACAAAAATACACAGATTTCGTGCCTCACACGACTTTAAGCACATTGGAAATTAATCTACGGAATTCGAAATTACTTATGTTGTTCTGACTTGTTGACTTCTTTCAAAAAGGTTAAGCTACAGGGCAAACCCTTAACCCGATCGTCTTTATTTTAGGCTCAAATTGTAGCTGACTAAATTGTCCAGAGGAGTTTTTCTCAAATGTTTGATATCATTCTTCGTTTTCAAAATATCTAGCGCCAAAATCAAAAATTCGGAAAAATAATCCATTTTTTTTTTCACTTTTTGGGCCATAACTTTTTTCGTTTTTGACTTTTTCGAAAAATTCTTTTTGCCCCTTACAGCTCTCGTGAATATGCGTCTTTTGAGCCTTTTGACTTTTTGAATGTCATATCTTTACAACTCTCCGAGATATACTTATGGGGATCGCACTTTTTCATGAAATCGGGGCCTATACTGAAGCGAACGAAAAGACATTTCGAATGTCAAAATATAACAATGTAACATAAGTGTCCATTTGCTAAATTTTTTTTACAGTTAATCGACAGCTTGAACTAAATTTTCATGCAGTCAAATACCTATCCTATTACCATAATATTTTTAAAAATGAATAACCACTCTATCGCGTTTTCCCTATACACTAATATCGGCAAACAAACGAACAACGCGTATACGAGACATTTTAATTTTTCAACGCTGAAAACACAAAAGGTTTCATTCACTTCATATTTCAGGAGCTGGTTCCATTTTATGTTGAAACAACACACCGAACTAAGAGTATTTTGCTCTTAAAAAACTTTTAAAAACTTATATGTACACGGATAGATTACAACATGTAAAATGTTGAACCTAGTTGAGTTCGTAGCGTTTTTATTTATTTATTTATTTATTCAAAATCCACAGCTCTCAACAAAAAAATTACTGACAAAAACAAAAAACACCCTAGAGCCAATTATGGATTTTACATTTATATAGAAAAAAAAATATTACAAAATTATACGAATCCCTACAAACTAAGCAAACTATAAAAATGACATATTAAATATAATACATATATATATATATATGTACATACATATTACATAGAACTGCCACTGCCTTAAAAATTTAACATAAGTAATAATTTAATAATTTAAGTAATAATTTTTAAGCTCAAAAGACAAGCCTGGGCTCGACCGCGAAATGAGCGAGGTCATTAATGAGTCCGCTTATAACTCGCAACGGTAAATTTCATATAGGTGAGGCTCGACCGCGAAAGAGTCTAGCTGAGCGGAAATCTATGAAATTTTAAATTTACCGTTGCGAGTTAAGCGGGCTCATTAATGACCTCGCTCCTTTCGCGGTCAAGCCCAGTCTTAACGGTTCACTTGATGGTAGACATAACCGGCGATATATAACCTCGGTCAACGGATTAAGTATTGCCATACATAATTGTAAAAAGCAAACTTTACAAGTGCCTTTTTTATTTGTTTAATATTGAGCTTTTAAATTATATCACTTCAGACTTTAGGTCTTCGAAATAATTACAGATTCAAGACGATTTATCTACAAAACAAAAACTTGTAAACAATATCGGAGAACTGTGCTCGGATCACAGTTTTTAGAGATGGGGCTTATCGTGGGAGTGTTATCGATAAATTTTAATTCTTTTTCTAAATATAATTTTTCATTATTTATAGTTGTAAAAATTTTTTAATTACAAATAAGGTAATTATATAATTAAAATATTATATTTTGTATATTGTGTCAGGAATTAAATATTTTTTGTTTCACATACAAAGAGTTTAAAAAGAAAATATAATAATAACAAAATAAATTTCGATCGCAACTGGTTTCGTACAAGGCCGAAAAAGTAGTCGATTGCAACTATTATACTTAGTTACCAAGCTCCGGTTACGTACGTAGACGAAGCCAGTCATGCAAATACATTAATTAAATTAACTTGACACAAATAAATGCAAACAATAAAGCATACATACTTACAACATATTAAAGAAATATACATTTCAATACCAATGAACTGCGTAATTAATTGACAGAATTAACGTGTCTAATCTCACATGATTTAAAGGCAATAAATTTGCTAATATTTTTTATTAAACCAATTTAACGAAATTCATCATTTAAATATTTCAAGAGTTATGTAAAAGACCTCTATATTTATTGACAATAACTAAGTCTCGGTTTATCGATAAGTGAGTGTCCCATCCTTACGTCACCTCCAAGTGGTCACACAAATTGCCAAGGGAGTTTTAAGTTAATCTAAAATTTCATTGAAGCTTCTAAACTTTTTACAATTGCTCGCTCTTCCAAAGTGTCAAGTATGACCATTCAAGGGTTTTCCATTAAATGAAGAAGTTTCTTAACGAATTCATTATATAACATTGTACGAACAGTGTACAGTCGGCCGCATAAATCGATTAACACATTCATGAGTGCAAAACAACTGAACACTGAACACGTCATAAGTCGTTGTCACAAAATAAACTTCACGTACAAATTAATTAAGTAAGTTGAGTGTTCAGGTGTTTTGCACTTTTGAATGTGTTAACCGACTTATGCGGCCGACTGTACATATATATTTCATATAAAAAACCAAGAATAATTATGATAGCAGACTTTCGTCTATAAACAAGAAATTTATAATATATCCTTCAAAAATTAAATTATATATAATACTATAATAATGTTATATACATTTTTATCCTATATCCTAATAAGGTCGGCAACATCTATGGCGTTGCTTGTGTCAAGGCGACGGTAGCCACCTCACAAAAAATTGTCACCAAAATATATTTTGTAACAATCGAAATCGGGTCACAGTTTCCTAACAAATACACGTAGATAAGAGCATTCGGAAATTTAAAAGCGCCCCTATCAATAAAAGCGAGACCCGCAGGCCCCTTCATTATAATTGCAAATTCAAACATCGTATTCCAAAAAAAATTCCAATTTGAAGCAAAAACCCATCAGTTGCAGAAAAATAAAAGAAAGTTGAGAACCATACATAATTACATATATTGAATGCATTCAATTAAAATACTTCTTAACGCAGAGCCTTTGTATATAAATCCATACTTACTTATTTACTTATTTTACTTATCTATACTAATATTATAAAGAGGAAAGATTTGATTGTTTGTTTGTTTGTTTGTATAGAATAAGCTCCGAAACTACTGGACCGATTTGAAAAATTATTTTACCATTAGAAGCCGACATTATCCGTGATGAACATAGGCTACTTTTTACCGCGGGAAAATGCTTCATTCCTACGGGAAATCTAAAATAAAAGTAAATACTAGTATTTTTAAATTTTAATTAATGTTTAAATTAAAATAAAATAAATCATCATAATTGTACTCAATAGTAATAATAAATCTGTAAGTGTAGTTATTGTATGTATGTATGTTATATGTATGTATGTTCCTTCATAACTCTTAAACGAATTAACTAATTTTCATGAAACTTGGTAGAAAAACATTTAGACAGGACAGGACATAAGGGACACAGGATAAGATACGTTTTTCTTTTTCAATGCGGACTAAGTCGCAGGCACCAGCTAGTAAGAAAATAAAAATTATAGAGATTACCATTTACCATTTACACAGAGAGCACAGTTCAACCATTATATATGTTCAGAAAATAAAATATTATATGAACGAGAGCAGAAAATGTGTGATAAGGTAAAATAAGCTTAACAAATACACACTCGAGTCGCGACTTGAACGCAGTAATGAAACCCAAACGTATTGTTTCCACGAACAGTGTAATGAAATTCGTAACACTTTTCAACATTATCGGAGAATCTACACAATGTTAAGACGTCACAGTAGAAAGAGTTGCAGAGAGGGAACTGTGTCTAATTTTTATATACGCGAATATTTGGTATCTGTCAGAATAACAGTGTGATTGGTCTGCACCATAACTTTATACTGAGCCAGGATTTCCTTTTGCTAATATTGTTTGTGATTACTGTTTATATGATACTAGCTGGTGCCCGCGACTTCGTCCGCATTGAAAAAGAAAATATATGGGTAATAGCGCCTGACATCGTTAATGGTCAATTGCAGACCTAATCCAGTTGAGAGACGTTTTAGGTAATACTTAATTTGGAACAAAAAATCAAATATTAGCGCCTCTTTCACCAACGTTTAAAAAGTTAAAGTTAAAGTGTTGATTAGTTACTTTTAGAAATAATTTTCTGTTTTATTGAATTATGCACTCGTTTTACTGCATCATTCGATAGGCGATTTTTTTTAATCATTTTCTATTTAATATTTGGGACGTTTACCGTACAAATAAAGGTATATCAGCTCCATTATTCCCGGTTACCGGTGACTTTAAATGACAGTTTGGCCTAATTGACGTTTGTGAAAGAGGCGCTCAGAGTAATAAATAAATAATTATACAACAATCATCAATTTAATTAGCACACATGCATATGTACATAACATTATTTACACACATATACAGAGTTATAAACCCGGTCATAATTGTGACTTATGAATATTTTGTTATGGAACTTATATTAAGTATAGTTTCAACACTGTCCCTTATCCTATACTGTGGTATAAGAGTATCCCATTGTTTACCAGTTTGTTTTATACGAATTGTTCTCGGTCATGCCGTTATTTGATTTAGATTAGGAATAAGTATCCCTGAGCAGTGGAAGTGACTTTTTTATTCACTGAAATTTTGTTTTCAAAGTGAGACTTTTTTGTAAAGTATTTTTGGTATTATGTTGCGCGCGGAGATGCGTCGAACGATTAAAGTTACAAAAACAGCTTCTGTTTTGAAATCTTGCTTCATTTATTGTCTTTTTTCAACCGACTTCCAAAAAACGAGGAGGTTCTCAATTCGACTGTATTTTTTTGAGAGAAAAAACGGTTTGAAGTCGTTTTTTTTTTAAAAGAGTTATTTTATAGATGGTTTAAGAAATCCTTAATAGATAACAGACAGAACATGAACAGAACATTTTTGTCTTCTATATAACTATTTTAATTTTCCCAGGCATTTCTTTTATATTCTATTTTAAGCCTCCAAACGAAAGCTAATGAAATTTACAAAATAAATGTAACCTCTTGAAACCTCAAAGGTGATCTGATCTGAATAAAAAAAAACCTTTTGATGCACGTACAACTATCTAAAACCATAAATAAATTTGACATGTTCTCGCAATAGAAAAAGTATCCGTAAAAGGCAAAGGAAGGGGCTCGAATAAATCCAATTGGCGTCTTAAGAGATGTAAATAGGTTTTCACACTGTCCGAAGTGAGGACGGTTCAGTAAAATTGTACCGTTTCAAAAATGGTTTATGTTTTATGGAATGTTTGTCTTGAAATGTGGTTTCGGTGGTTCAAAGAAGCGAGAGCGATTTAAGAATGTTCAAGAGTAGTTTTAACGCTTAAGGACCTCCTTCACCAACTACAAGTAAAGTGTTCATTAGTCACTTTTAGAAATAATTTTATGTTTTACTAGCTGTTGTCCGCGACTTCGTTCGCGTTAAAAAAGATAAAAAGTAGCCTATCACGTGTCCCGTACTTCTAAATGTTTATCTACCAAGTTTCATGAAAATCAGTTAATACATGTACATACATACGTACAGAAAAAAATTCCAAAAATGGTCAATTATTTTCAGTATCATGTATAGAGCCTATATACACGATATTTCTGAAAACAAAGTAAATTACTCCATGACCGACCCCTAAGGATTTATTATTAGTATTGAATATATACACAATGTAATAAAAATATAACAATCCTAATCTCCTCTCTTTATAATATTAGTATTGCGAATCAATTCAGAGATTAGATTAGAGATTAGATGTGCTGTGTAGGTACTATTTTTAAAAATTTAAAGAAAACTGCTTTTGGAAAGTGTGTGATTAATTCCGCTAATCGCTACGCTAATCTCAATCCGCTGCCCGACTCATTTATTCCAGCTTACCGCTGACACAGCCCGGATTCCGGCCGTCACAAACAAGGGCTCGAAACATAAGATGAATGAGAAGCCTTCTCTCTACACATAGATAACATAGAACACTTCAACCTGGAAACAGTAGCAAAACTTACTAACTACTTGTGGCACCCAGATAGTTTATTACCTAATATACTTTTTATCCTAGAAAAATTGGTTTATAGTTCCTATGTGGTTTTCAATAAAACGAACTAGAGCGCGTACGTTGTAATTTTTTTAACGTCGGGAAATAATAATAAATATGACACACATTCCACACAGCACCATCTAGTTCCACACTAAGCAACTAATGCTTGTATTATAGATACCAGACAGTTGATATACTACATAGATTACTTTTAATTGTAAATACATACATATTATAAATACAAAACATCCATGACTCAGATACAAAGATAAATGTTAACACATAAACATTTAACCCTAGCGGGATTCGAACCGGCGACCGTTTGGTTAACAGCTAGGGTTACTAGCCGCTAGACCAAACGTAAACGGATATGGATTCGTACAGGTTGAAAACCAAGAACTTTCTAGCGCGGCCGTTGATGAGCTCCATCGCGGGGACGTTATGAAACGACATCGGTGCCTCACCACGGCTAACCAGCGCTGGAAGGAGTACGCTCCGTATCGGAACTTCGGCGTACCCGAGAGCGTAGGTACGCCAGCCATCTCGGGCGACCTTATAACGGGCGATAGTTTCCCCCAAGACCGAGTCCCGTCGCGGACTCACCTTAGTGTAATCCACACTAATATTGTAATTAATCCGTACTAATATTATAAATGCGACATTTTGTATGGATGGATGTTTGAAGCTAGTTTGAAACTAACTTTGTATGTCGTCCGTCTGTCTGTTACCTTTTCACGCCTTAATAACTTAACCGATTGTTATGAAATTTTGCATACACGTTATTGGGGATACAAGAAAGGACTTAGGGTACCTACCGTTCATCCAGATCGTCTTAAAATATAAATAACTAGCTGTGCCCGCGACTTCGTCCGCGTGAAATAGTGACTATGGATAGCATTTTTAATTGTTTAGGCTTTTTATTTTACAAATTATACACATTTTAGTGCTTCTATAATTCTAAAAAGAACATTCTAAAGCCGAAAATAATCTTATGTCATCCGTGACACTAATCATCTTTCAAAACCCCGAGCGCAAAGAGTTTTCATACAAATGACGATACTTCCATACAAACTTTTATCTCCTTTTTCAACCTCTTACAACCCTTTTTCCGCATTAAAAAGTAGCCTATCTCCTTTCTGAGGTTCTAGACTACCTGTGTACCAAATTTCGTTTAATTCGGTTCAGTAGTTTTGGCGTGAAAGCGAGTCAGACAGACAGACAGAGTTACTTTCGCATTTATAATATTAGTAAGGATTGGGTGCCACTGTCGCGTGGCGGCGCCACCGTCGTCACACAACGATGTCAGGCATTATTACTCACGCATTTTTTTTTTTCAACGCGGACGAAATCGCGGGCACCAGCTAGTAACATATAATTTGCGTGACGAGTAGATATGTCATACTGTTTGTTCGGTACACTGTGAATATGCAATAGTTTTGGCTTTCAACATACTCGTATTAGATGCCGGTCAAACGGGTCGGCAATGTTTGACCTTAGCAAGCTAATTTCAAACCAACAGATTGTTATTCAAATTTTCAGATCATATAGGATTTCCCTGATCCCTTCCTAAAAGGTTTCTATCCTAATATCAGGTTTACTTAACATTTATTTACCCTCAGATTTATTAAATAAATTTCAATATTCAATAATTTCGTACCTAGCAGTTAGGGACTTTACTCCCACTATTTTAATGTTGTGTAGGTACCCAGTATAAGAACATTCATTGACATTATAAAATCTACATTTTTTGCCTGTTAACAGAAACCTATTTAATATTTTATTAGTTAATTAATTCCGATTTTTATAAATTATTAGCGACCCACTTCGGGCTAAGCCCGAGTTGCAGTTTAAAAGAGTTAAGTATAAAAATGTTATCCGTTTTTCCTCTTTCCATATATGAAAATCGAGTTTTTATATATATGCCTAGTACCTACCTGTTGCACGCGACTTCGTCCGCGTAACTCTTTATAAAATATAGCCCATGTTACTAGAATTTTTTTTCGAAATCGGTCCAGTATTTTTGAGTTTATTCATTACATACAAAAATACAAATATTCTCTCTTTATATGTAATATTAGTATAGAAAAAAAAAATTTTTGTTCCAATATTTTTTTCAATGCGTTTATCGTGACATATATACATGTTTGAAAATAAATAATTATATTTTATCTGCAATTAAATCTTCATTTATTTACAATATATTCATGAATTGGGGTTTGTAACATGTCATGTATATTCTCTAAGGGTTCGTCATAGCACGCCACGTGGTTATTCTGCATGAAAAGGATTTTAAACCGTAAAAACATATACATATGGTAAAATTTTCCACACTCCAGTTCTTCGTATTGTAGACTCGATAGCCCGCTTTCAAGGTTATTTGTCTGTTTAACGTACTTTTTTTTAAAATTTAATGCTACTGTAATATTAAAAAATATATAAGCATTCTACTTTTACAATTTTAAGTAATTTACTTAAAAATTACTTAGAAAAATGAAGTTATTGTCAATAGAAGTGTAGTTCATTTAAAGAAAAAATTACATAATTATTTTTTGTCTATTTGGAAATCAATAAGCCACAAATTATATTCATAAAATATTGTAAGGTTTAAGGGGGTCAAAATTAGTTGGTCAAAAGGGTCCGACGCTTAAAATGGAGGATATATAATTCGGATAAGGGATAAGAACTTAGAATAACTTAGAGAAATCTCTGACCCTCACAAAATCCTATGTGAAACTATTTCCCTATATTTTCACGGCTTTATATGAAAAAAAAAACGTTAAGGTTAGGGTAGTTTTGCCAGGATTTAGATTTTAATTTTAAAATTGGAACAGTTTTTTTTTTATATAAGTATCTAGGTATAAGAAACTGTTCATAATTTCTTTACTGTCCTGAGGAGTTGATAACTCTTTACATTGTTCAAGTTTCTAATGTACACAATAGAGGTCGATCCAAACTATTGGTATAATAGTCGGTTGAAATAGGATCTTGTGTGAGGGCAAATTTCTTCCGATCAGAGAGTCAATCCGTCACGGTCGGCTAAACTTCCCAACGTTGTACCGTCCGCGTATGCCACAAGTTATAAGATCGGGCGGGAAAATAACGCTATCGTCTAATAGTTTAGAAATGAAATAACAAATATTTAACCAATAGATAATATTAAAATAACAAATGTTTAACTATATAACAAGTCGCACACTCTTGTCCGAGTCGTGGTAGTGCGTATGATGTACACAAAGTATGGTCGTGTTCGAACTCCTTGGTGTATATTGTCGCCCCTGCGTTGCTTCTCCACTTTTTACTATTTGTGGCGTCACGAGCACACTGGCACGAGCATAGTAGATTGGGTTGCGCATTTTATTATGTCTGTCCAGCGGGTAGGCGATCTACCTTATGGAACGGCCTGAACCACAAGCCGTTCCATTGAGTTTTCCTTTCTGGAGATGTGGCCAAAGAACTTCATTATTCGTAATAGCACAATCGACGAAAGCCTGTTCTTAACTTTAAGTTCTGCTAGTATTGAATTATTGGTACGAAACGATGTCCAAGGGATATTTAGGAGACGTCTCCAGCACCACGTCTCCAGTGCGTCAAGCTTTCGACGGTCTTGAAGTCTTGGGGACCAGGTTTCAGTTCCGTAAAGACCTCATAAGGTTTAACTAATACATAATAATAAATATGCATGCGAAATGTAGTGTGTTCTGCCAATACCTAAAGTTTTTTTAATAAATATCTTTAAGAAAAAGCAAAAGGTGCAATAAATAAGCTTTTTCTTAATAGCTGCTTTTCGCGATTTAGTGCGCTGAAGTTCGTTTTTTAAAAGTCCCATAGGAACCTAACATTGTTTAGGAAAAGGAGCATCCTATATGTTAATCCAGATAATAAACTAGCTGTATGCTATACGGCTCCTTTACAATTTTATTATGATACTGGCTGGTACCCGCGACTTCGTCAGCGTTGAAAAAGAAAAATCCTGTGTTATCCTGTGTCCTGTACGTCTAAATGTTTATCTACCAAGTTTCATGAAAATCAATTAATTCGAATTCGTTTAAGAGTCATACATACATACATACATACATACATACATACATACATACATACATACATACATACATACATACATATAGAAAAAAAATCTAAAAATAAATTAGTTTCAGTATCGTGTATAGAGCCTATAAACACGAAACCAACGTTTACAGATTTATTATTAGTATTGAGGTATATTATGTATAGGTTCTTAATTTTGAGTTAATTTTTAATTTCCCGCTCCCGCCTGTGAATTAGAGCGAGCCATTAATAGCAATATCCCAATCCACCGCCTACTATTTCGGTGTATGGTGTGTTGTGTGTATGTGCTCACGAATTACTTTCACTGAACTTGTCATAAGGGGATGTTAGGCTTATCGCAGCTATCTCATTTTCTTTTCCGTTTTCACGCCCCAACAAAACTGTGTTAAATCTTATAAGATTAATTCCAAATTATATTCCACTTATGTCATAGGTACCGTAAGGTACAAAAAATATTTATTTTTGATTTTTATTTTTATATGATAATCTCTCGGGGACTGTACTTTTTCTGGATGAGAGATATTCTATGCCCTTTCTTGTAACCCCATACATGTTGTATATTATGCATAATTTCGTGACGATTTGTTGAGAAGTTAAGGCGTAATGGTTTAACTATAAACTATAAAATATTAGATAGAACTAGTCGTTTTACGCGACTTCATCCGCGTTGAAATTAGTTAATTCGTTTAAGAGGCATGGAGGAACATACATACATACAATACCTACACTTACAGGTTTATTATTATTGATAAGCGTATCTTTCTATAGGCGAAAGAATTTTCAAAATCGTCTAGTAGCTTTTGAGTTTATTCATTAAAAACATACAAAAATACTATCTTCTCTCTCTTTATATTATAGTCAAGTTGAAAATCTATTTTGAATAGTAAAAAAATCACACAAATATTCCTGAACCAAATTCCATATCATCGCTTGATCGCCTCGTAATTTGTTCATCGCATTATAATACAGATATGAATATTCTTTGATGCGTGAACAGTATTGAAGGTGTAATAGCTCACTAAGTTGTACACGCGGTGGCGCAAGTTTCACATAGAATATTATCCGTCGTTTAATATTTGATTCGAAACCTTTTGCCAGGTGAATGATCAAAGTATGTTCATGCAATAATAAATTTTATATCGGAAGGTGGAAGCTATGCGCGAACGAATCTAGGGAATGTCTGAGTGTAGTTATTTCAAAGTGACTGGTTCAAGCGACGATGTTATGATGTTGTGAAAAAAACAGACTTCAAACTGTTTCCTCATGGACGCCATTGTCAGAACTGGACCAAATTTAAATGGGACCACACGGGGAGTACCAGTTTTCATAACAAACATAAAAAAAATCAGAACTTTCGACTGGGTGTTGGGTGAATCGATTTTGATTATTCTTTTTTTATTTGAAAGTTGGTACTTCCCATGTGGTCCCATTTAAATTTGGTCCAGTTCTGACAATGGCACCCATGAGAAAACGGTTTAAAGTCGATTTTTTTTTTGTTAAAAATAGTTATTTGAACTTATTATGATCTTTTTTCTTTAAATGTACCTATAATTTTTAGTCCTATAATTTTTTTAACCGATTTATGATATTTTTAGTCGAATTAATGAATTATTGATAGCCTAGGTCTAAGAATTATATACTCTATAAGATATTATAAAGCCTGTAACCTTTGAAAGAAAGAATTAATGTTTTAAGAAGACTTTGAAAGAAAGAAAGAAAAAAATGTTTATTTGGTATCTCTACATTCTAAATACATACATTCTATTGTTAAAAAAAATTGTAGGTAGGTACCAAAAATTAAATACTTTCATTTTATTATTAAATTTGAACAAGACCACGTTAGTCGTAAAACTAAAAATTAACTATTAAAACTATAAGCTATTAAATATAGAGGTTTTAATTCGAATTATCTCACGTAATGTACAATTTATTTGACCTAAGTAGTAAAGTCATATATATAGAAATGGGAAACAATAAAAAATAAATCATAAGTCCATGAAGTAAGATATAAAATGAACCGATCGACGACTCAAGGCAATAACAAGCAATAAATCAATATGAGCTGTCCTCTTTTATATTGTCACTAAATCACAACAACAGACATCGCCTCTGCCATGGGCTCGGAGATTTCGCTGTTTTCAATGATCTCTCTGATTTTATTTATTTATTATCTACTTTCTTTTTCAACGTGACTTTTTTCTTGGATTTTTTCGATCCTGCGGGCCTATTCTCTATCTGTGGTTTTTAAAAACGTGTCGACTTCAAAGTCGACATTAAATAAGAAATAGTACTTTGTCAAACTAAAAACCACACAATAACGCGCCAATAACTTCATCGACATGTATAACTATGGAAAAAACGTCGTAGACATTTTGACATGTGCTTAGTGAATGCCAAAGTAGCCAATTGTCGAGTCTATAACCGCATAGGGTCGATAACCACAGCAAAACCACACTTAGAGAATACGGGCCCTGGAAGAATACAGAATATTTTTTTTTTTGATAGAAGGCAAAGTGGATTTCAAAAGTTCCTAATTATCAGTTAATTCAGTTAAGTATTGAAGGCGTGAAAGCGTAACAAACGAACGAACTCATTCTCGCATTTAAAATATTAATTAACTAGCTGAATTTTTAAAATCGGCCTAGTAGTCTTTGAGTTTGTTCACTATAAGTTATACTTAGCTACAAAATGGACTCTCTCCTTTTCTCTTTTCGTTTTTTTTTTATAACAATTGCATTTTTTATTGGCGAACAAAATAAAAAAATCCATTTTCTCAGAATGAAATTCTGAATCCAATGAAACAATTGCCATATTTTTAAGACTGTTTTAACTACTTTTCTAAGTAAACTCACTTCTCGACTAGACTATAAGTTTTATAAGACTCGCATTTAAAATAAAAAAAGAGACTTACCTATACTTTTCTGTACAGATAGGTATCTTACAAGTATATTTGCAGGGCAAACGCGAAACTGAATTCTGCACGGCATTTCGATGTCGTTTGATGATTTTTTTATCTCTTTCCATTTCCGAAACGAAGGGGTTGAAAAGAAATGGAAAAATTACAGAGAAAATCCTCGCTAAGGTCGCGAACTCCATAATTGACATTTAAAATCAACAGCGAGCAAAAACGGAATGGTATATTAATTAAATCTTACAGATTACCCTTTTTAGGGATTCGTAAAATGGTTCTATGTATATTTGCTTGCTAATTTGGAAAGTCGTTTTAAGATATTTCTGATTTGAGGCGAGTTTTTCAATTAAGAGTGCAATTTTGCACTTTGAATTTTGTCTGACGGATAAACACAGTGAATAATAGCATGTGTGCTGTTGTGTTTCAGTGAGTGAGTAAAGGATGCTAGAGTCTATTTCCCTATCCCTACTATACTATCCTTACTAATGTTATAAATGTAAATGTGAGTTTGTTTGTTTGTTACGCTTTCACGCAAAAACTACTGAACCGATCACCATGAATTTTTGCATATATGTCGTCTGGGACACCAGAAAGGACATAGGGTACCTTCATCCAGAAAAAAAGTACTGTTCCCGAGGGATTATCTAAAATGTAAAAAATGTAACTACGCCTGCCCAATGTGTTATAGCAACAAGGCGTCAAGCATTATAATTGTTTCTTATTTTTTATTTTTCAACGCGGACGAAGTCGCGGGCACCAGGTAGTTAACCTGGTGCCCGCGACTTCGTCCGTGTATTATCTCTTATCCCACAAAAAGTCTAAAAATCAATATTTAATTCCAAATTCTCTGTATTCTTTTTTGTCTACTGCTTTTTTACAAAGGATTAAGATGTTCTATAAAGAAACATAACGACTTGTGGATTGTCAACATATAACATCTTTTATCCCACAAAAAGACTAAAGATCAATATTTAATTCTCTCCCAAAAACCTCTGTGTTCGCTTTTTCATATAAATCAACAAGCATTTGTTATCCGACATAAGTTTTCAAGACTGTTTTGGACCCACTAAATATCCGAATAGCCCATTTATTAAACCCCCATCAATTCTGCCCGTGGTTGTTACGGTTCCCACTGATTTATGTACAATCTCAACGGTATATAAATATACTTAAATCACGGTGAGAGGCCACATTATTATCGGTGTAACGATTGAGTATTTGGTTAGGTCTACATTAAATTTCCTGAATTTTTTAAAATGGTTTTAAAAGTTATTTGCAGATGTTGTAAGTAGATAAATTTTATTAACAAATAGTGCTCATATGCAGTTTTTAAAAATGGTCAAGTATAGTTTTTGAGTTTATTTATTACAAACAAAAGCTGCGTGAGCTTACACCACCTTCCCCTTTTTTCCATCGGACATATAGACTGGCTGGTTACCATCCTCATCTTATTATTATTATATTTCCCCTAAAGATTACACCACCCTCAGGAGTAGTTTATTTTCATATTATCTACATTAATATTATTATTATTAATTTTATAAATGATAGCCAATTTTATATTTGAGGGTGGAGTGGGGAGTGACCCGTACGCCTGACATAATCAAGGGTCTTTTTTATCGGTATTAAATTTTTCTCTCAAATAGTATTTAGTTTTATGGTTATTTCATAAAACCATCCTCATCTTGTCGAAATACCTCTTTCAGGACCAAAGCGTTTAATACATCCTTTATAATGCTCACTGCCAAGGTTTGGAACTCCCTGCGTCTGTATTTCCAAGCTCATCTATCCCAAATTCTTTTAAAGTTCAAGTGAATAGGCGTCTTCTGAATAAACTCGCTCCATCTTAGGCCTAATCTTCGCTACACAGCTGGATGTTGGCCAAGAGCAAACCCATCTCTAATAATAAAAATATTTATTTATTTTATTTATTTATTTATTTACTATCCAACACATAAATTCTACAAAATATTATAACAATGTCTGTAAACCCTTATTAGGTTTGTCTAGACATTTTATTTCACGCCATGACATTACAGTAAAACCTAAAAAACACATTCAGAGATTACTACCTCAATAATAATTAATAATATAATAATTATATGAAAATATAATTAAAGACGTGAGTGGATGAAGGTGGTATGTTGCATAATTCCAATTTCGAATAAATCGAGGTTATAGTTTTATACTGAATTTTTGAGATAAGTCGCCATGGAACTGTTTTTTGTACTAAATTATGATGCAGACAACTCTATTTACACAACTGTAAACAACCTAAAATATTAATGATAATATGATAGCAAATAAACACTTCTATTATTTATTTAATTTAAAAAAAAAAAGTGAACATAGTTCCCTCTTTCATTAACAAAAGTGAACCTTTCTGCACTCTTTGCTTTTTAAAATTAACTGTAGGTACATAACACCTTTTTCAACTTTTTATTTTCCAAAAATGGCTTAAATCGACTATATTCTTAAGGTCTTCACTCATAAGGACATATTACCTTCATCAATTCAAAAAAACGAAAAAAAACAAAAATGCTACATAACACCTTCATCCACTCACGTCTTGAATTGTTATATGATTTGTAAACAATAGATACATATATTTGCGAAATATTTCGTTGCGCATATCTAGATTTTTCCCTAAACCTTTTTTTAAAAAGTAGGTCAATTCTTTGTTATTTTATCCTTTTATGGTCCTGGAAACCGTTTACCTAATACTTAACTTACGACTTCATTATAATTGGGTAATTTATTTTCACAACTTTGAAGACAATTCTCGATCGCGTCACAACTTTTTTGAACTGACAATGGATTTGATAAAGTGCGTGACGTCACTCCCCCACCCTTTCCCTCTTAGTTCTTGCCTTGACTGAACTCGATACAAGTCATAAGCTTCAGCGGACATGGCAAAGTAGTTATTTATTTACATGTATTTAACCTTATTAATACTTCTAGTTTTAAGAGAAAAAAAATGTTTGTGTCAGCTTTGATACACGACTGGAGTTTACTCCGTAAATACGAACGATTATAAAATTTAAATTTTCGCAATTCCAACACACCGAAAGAACAATATTGTTCTTTTTTTAATAATAATGTGTAGATAGCAGAATATGTATATGAAACTTCAAACATTTTTAAAACTAGCTGTTGTCCGCGACTTCGTCCGCGTTAAAAAAGTTAAAATGTAGCCTATCACGTGTCCCGTACTTCTAAATGTTTATCTACCAAGTTTCATGAAAATCAGTTAATTCGTTTAAGAGTGATGGAGGAACATACATACATACAGAAAAAAATTGTAAAAATGGTCAATTTAGTTTCAGTATCATGTATAGAGCCTATATACACGATATCTCTGAAAACAAAGTAAATTACTCCATGACCGACCCCTACAGATTTATTATTAGTATTGATTATTAGTATTGTTAAAATATTAAAATAAAAATAACATAGATTTTATTTTATGTCACAATAAAATCGCTACAAGCTTATGACTTGTACCACAAATTAGGAATTCCGGGGATCTATAACGTCGGACGATATTAAAAATGATAAGTATTCGTTCCGACCTTAATATAAACTTATTGGTTCAGATTGGGTCGTCAGATTTAAAATTTTCCCCCCCAAAAGCGGGATGAGCTGTGCTGGAAGCTGGAAGAGGTTAAATTTTTCTCCGCCTTAAAAATGGAAGACGTAATTAAGTTTCCTACTTTCCCATTTTTCCGGGAAGTTATTGGGCGGCCTTTAGTCATTGCTTTCATTTGTCAATTCCGTCAGAATTGTCGGTTCGTTTACGTTTTGACGATTAACGGAAATGGTCGTTCGAAAGAATCAAAGATATTAACATCTACTTTTACGCATTCGTATTTTGATACCTACTTTTGATTTAATAAATTAACATTATTTATTAACTGGTTACTGCACGCGACTCTGTCTGCGTAACTTATTATTATAAAATATAGCCAATGTTACTCGCTGATAATATAGCTTTCTATAGGTGAAAACTTTTTAACAAAAAATAAAACCGCCGAAAAAACTGAAAAGCCGCCGCGCATCACTCTTTACGTAATTTTTGCTTGTTTGGCGCCGACTCAAAATTACTTAGGTAAAATGATAATAAGATTATTTTATGCTTTTCAGTTTTTTCGGCGGTTTTATTTTTTGTTAAAAAGTTTTAATTTAAATTTTTTTTTGTGGCTATAATCTAATATTTACAACATGCTTAATTTTTAATTTTCCCACCCTTAGGGTAGGAATTTTTTTTCCAAATTTATACAACACAAACTACGAGGTATACCCTATGCATTAAAGAAAGAATTATCAAATTCGGACTACTCTGTAAAAAGTTATGCGTGGTTATACGCTACAATCGGTGAGTGAACAATCAATCATCCCCTGTTTTCCTACTCTTAGGGTTGGAATTTTTTTTTCAAATTAAAATGGGACCCCGTCGAGTGTGCACCCTTTCAAATAAAAAAAGAATTATCAAAATCGGACCACCCTGTCAAAAGTTATGCGTGATTATACATAAAAAATGAAATAAAAAAATATACGCGTCGAATTAAGTACCTCCTCCTTTTTGTTTTTTCGTTTTCGTCGGTCGAAAATACAACTGAGGGCCTACTATCATCTTTTAGGACCTAAACTGGATTGCATTTGCAATTTCGTACCATCAACTTCATTTTATGATACGTTTTACGTGTTAGCGATTTTGTTTAGGAACCCAAATTAAACTGCTCTGAATTTGAATCGTCTTTTAAAAGTTGACAGTAGGTAGGCCCCCTTTTCTCTATAATAATCTATATTACATGCATAAAATTATCGTGTCACTTTGTTTGTAGGTAACCAAACTCCTCCGAAATTTATGAATTTTTTACCAGCTAGTAGTATAATAATATTAATAGTATATTTATTGGGGGTCTCACCATTTTATTGTACACATCCTTTCTGAGTTGCCTCACACTATGGAAGCAAATTTAAAACGTGTCTACTTCGCTAATTAAGAACATTATGGCTGCCAAAAAAAAATAAGATTCTTCATTAACAATAGGATTTTCCGGAAAAGTGAAAATGTGGTTTCACCATCGTCTGTTATTATGTGATTTTATTATCTTCCCGCGCAGCCTCCATTCATTTGTGTAAAAAGGGTACTGTGTTACATTATTTATGTACTGACTTTGGCCCTTTCGAAAAAGTGGGCTTTTAAAAATGCACGCTCCTTTTGAATATCCTTTCCTCTCTATGGCACTTGCCTTTGTTATGAACTCACAATGGATTCCCATAGACAGTGTTTTTAGATCTTTAATAAAATCATATGTTATTATTTTTTATATGTTATATTTATGAATAATTTAAAATTAATATTTTAATATATTTCTTAATTTAATATTTTAAATTAAGAAAAAAGATTTCTATACTATTTATGTTTCAAAAATGAATAAATTCAAAAATTACTTCAACGATTTTTAAAAAATTCTTCCGCCTGAAGTTATATTATTAGCAAGTGAGTTACTTATATATATAACATATGCTATATAATACTAATTCGGTAGGTACCTTTAATCGTTCAACGCGGACGAAGTCGCAGGCACCAGCTAGATGTATAATAATTTATTAATTTTTAAATTATAATTGGAATTTGAATTTTTATTTGCACTTAATAGGGTATCTTGAAGAAGATTACAACCTAATTATCCTCACTCTATTACCTTAAGAAGTAAATAGTGAAAGAGGTACAATGACCAGAAAGAACAAAAAACGAAGAATTAATGAAGGTCAGGGTCAGAAACTAGCATTAAAAAGAGAAAAACCGTGTGACACAGTTAGTCCAAGTATAAATTTCGTATTCGCAGTAACTTTTCAAATCGTTTAAATCAATTTGATACAACATTGCCATAGTGGGATTCTGCACCAACTATTAATTATTTAGGTATTCAGAAATATCTCAGTAATTACTCGTCTGACGTCATTCCGGCAATGCGGTGGCAAAGTTGTGGCCTCAGCGCAAGCGAAATATTTTAGCAATTTCTTTGACAGAATTATTGTTATGGTACCCTGACAAATGTATATAACATTTATTTATTTATTAATTTATTTATATTATATTAACTGTTACATTATTAACAGACACGTGTTATTTAAATAAATACGACGAAGTATAAGATAAAGCCACCAGCTAGTATAAGATAAATATCTTATACTAGCTGGTGGCCACGACTTCGTCCGCGTATTCGCGTTTTAGTATAGATTTTAAAAACTTCACATGAATGCATTTTTTTTGTAGTTTCATACATAACAGAAAATAAGAGCAAAACTTGTTTGCAAATCCTTCAGGGTTTCATTATATCCAGTGTTATAAATCGTGTATCTGTCTTTTTTCAGATGGTATTATCAATATTGACATATATTTTTTTCACATCTACAAATATTACAGTTTCCTTGTATGACTAATTTTGGTAAGCCGCCTTATGGCCATGCTACACTATCGGCGATGATCGTTGATCGAGTGATCGTCTATAATCGGCACGATCATCGTGCAAACATCGACACAATCGTCTGTAGTAGATTGTCTAAGGCGACTGCTACACTTACAGTATTTATTGTAATCCATCAATTCAATATTTATTGTTGGATGTCAGTATTTCTAGAAATCCATAGAAACAAATATTGATATCCATCAATACGCTAGACTACACGTTCAATAAATATCACGATACGTAATTATTAATTATTGACGGATCACAATAAATACTATACGTGTAACCGTCGCCTTATGGTAAGCGTGCAAGATAAAATTTCCTTTGATACGTTGAAAAACTGACTAATCACGATCACAGACGATGATCGGCGAGTACAGTCGAGTATTCCCTCTACACAATCGTGCTCACCGATAGTGTAGAGCAGTCATTAAATGCCGAATGAAACCGCAGAACACTGCAGTTAGTAAAATATACAAGTTATAAGAAAAACCGTAATGAGACACTTAAAAATGATTGTTTGTTGGTTTTGTTGTTGAGCTGGCAGGAAAATGGGTAAAAAATGAGCAAATCACCAGGTAAATCTGTAAAGGGAGTGCAGTGGGCTGTTGACTAATTAATTGGCCGCGTTGACCGACTGCTCGGGCTGGCTTGTTGATTGAATAGTGATGGGACACGATTCGCGTTGTTAATTCTCAGGTCATTGTAACCTCTAACAAAATTATTTTAAAAAACTAAATTATAATACTGTAGCGACCTCCTTTAACGGACTTTTTGATTTTCGATTTCTTTATTTAAAAGAATCAAAACCAAGACAGATCAGTGCACATCTGACGCAGCTACAGAAAGCACGCGCTTTCTCGCCAATGTCTTAATTTGTAAATACATGCACTCGCCTTTGTGCATAATGTAAATTGTTAATATAACGTTATATGTATAAATGTACAATACTAAAATGTGGTATATATTTTCATTCACCATTCATCCCACAATACTATAGTATCTGTGATTCTAATACTAAAGTCCTTTATTTTTAGTAGTTTCGCAAAAAAAGATAGATATTTATTCACGTGGTTAACTCTCAGTTCATTGTAACTAAACTAAAAACTAACTAAAAAACTAAATTATAAGAATCTGTGATTATAATAGTAAAGTCCTTTATTTTTAGTAGTTTCGTAAAAATATTGGAAATGCAAATTTTTCGTAATTTATACCTACTAATAATCATGTTATACTATTTAGGGTAGGCAGCACACCAGTACTCCCTCTTTGTCGTAGCTACGGTGACGGAACCACCTAAAATCAAGTGGTCTATCACCCTTTATAATGCACAAAATTATAAAAAATACTAGCTTCTATCTGCGACTTAGTCCCTTTTCCAGATGTGTTATAACATTAAAATTTAATATTAATATATCAATGTTTTTGTCAGATGTTGAATTCTTTTTTAATTCTTAGATGATCCCCTTGGAACAGTAGGAATTTTTTTTCTGGATAAAAGGTAACCTATGTCCTTTTCTATATCTTTTACAAAGTGTTTGAAAGATATCGTGATAAATCCGTAACAGCAGCGTAATAAGCAAGCAAAGGCACTTTCGGTTTTATAGTACCTATTAGTTAGGATGATATCAAGTACTTATTTTATTATTAGTTTTTGATTAGAAATACACACAAATTTTATATGAAACACAAAGATAAATATTATCGGAAATAATACATAAAACAATTTTATCGATATAATAATTAATATTGCACATAAGCCCATCACTAAATGTTAGCAGGTGGCCGACTTTCCGTTCTAATTGAGGCAGAACTACCGACATTTTTGTTTTCGTTTCGCAGTTCGTTCAAATGTCAGGACGTCCTATCTGGTCTACTTTCACCAGACAGGTGGTAAAGAACTTCTTTAATATACCTACTGATAAAAAAATCTTTGTCAGTTTGATAAAAAACTTTGATAAGAAAATTTGACGACACGTTTGGTCTATAGTAATCCTTGCAGTTAACCAAGCGGTCGCGGGTTCGAATCCCGCTAGGGGAAAATGTTCACGTGTTAACATTTTACCTGAGTCATGGATGTTTTGTATTTGTATGTTATGTATGTTAATTACAAAAAAAAATCATATTCAGGTACGAATTCGGCGTACCCGAGCTAGTCACACTGCAAACTGTCTGTGATGTGAATATGTGCCGAATGTTTTATTAAATTTTGTGGATAATAAAATTCCAAGCGTAGTGAAACCTGTATAAAAAGTGATAAATAGTGACGATGTTATATATATACACACACTTAACTACAGTAAAAAGTTGCCGCATATATTCACGGAGCTATATTTGCTTTTAAGTGGGGCCGTATCTAGTCGAGCGCACGAGACCAATCTTATATCTATGCTCAAAATGTTATATTTACAAAAAAAAATAATCTATGTATTTATAAAAAAAAAAAATTCAGCATAACACATAACTTAGCCAACATTAAGGGCCTCTTTCACCGACTACAAGTAAAGTGTTTTAACGTATAGCCGACCAGAAAAGTGCTTTATCAGTTTCGATAACAAATTCCATTCATTTCAAAATGCGCTAAGGCTTAGATTTGAAATAGGTATTGATTACTGATTGATATAAATGTCACTTTGAATTTTCTATCATTCTTTGTATCATATGTTCAATCTTGAGTGATAAAGGACTTTATTTGTCGAGTTTACAAACAAAGGTATATCGGCTCAATTATCCCCAGTTACCGTTGACTTTAAATGACAGTTAGCCTACTTGACAGATGGTAAAAGAGGCGCTTAGTTTAATCACATAGCCATAATAAGGTATACTGTTCAGCTGATCAGATAACCGGGAGCTAATTAGACGGAGGCGAAATTTGTTGCTCCCTGCAGATTTGCATAAGTTAAATTGCCTGTGTAAATAGGGAAAAAATATTTATAGATAATGTGGAAACATTTTAGATTAAAATAGATTTAATCACAGTCGTGTTTAAAATAAATTAATTTAAAATATATACACCTTATATAATACTATAATATTTAAGATTTACTTATCTATACTAATATTATAAAGAGAAGAGATTTGATTGTTTGTTTGTATTGAATAGGCTCCGAAACTACTGGACCGATTTGAAAAATTCTTTTACCATTAAAAGCCGACATTATCCGTGATGAACATAGGCTACTTTTTACCGCGGGAAAATGCTTCATTCCTACGGGAAAAAGTGTAATAGGACAACGGGTAGTAAGAACGAATTATCCTTCCGTACTTATCTTTTTCGCATAACTTCTAAACGGCTGAACCGATTGGGTTGAAATTTTAAATGGGTATTTCGATGATATCCTGGATGATTTAAAAATACAATTGGACCCGGTAGGTGGCGCTGCTTTTGGCATGTCAACTACTAAACGGCTTGACCGATTGGGTTGAAATTTTGTATGTGTATTTCCGTGGTTTTCACAGACACGAATGTATTATATTTTATAAAGTTACGTGGACGAAGTCGCGTGCAACAGCTAGTATAATATAAAGCATCGGTCCCTTTGGTAGGGTCCCAAGTATGATAAAATGGCGGGCATAGTGTATGATAAAATAGGCAAAAATTATTTATAGTTAACTAGCTTGTGCCCGCGACTTTGGCCGCGTTAAAAGTAAGGGGTATGTAGCGCCTGACTAAATGTGTAAAGCAAGCAATATAACGCCTGACATCTTTGCTGTTGTACAACTTTCAGGGGTTGTATCTTTATTTTTAGTAGATAGCTGCTGCCCGCGACTTCGCCCACGTTGAAAATTATATACTTAAACCTTCCTCTTGAATCACTCTATCTATTAAAAAAAACCGCATCAAAATCCGTTGCGTAGTTTTAAAGATCTAAGCATACATAGGGACAGACAGACAGCGGGAAGCGACTTTGTTTTATACTATGTAGAGATGTGGTGACTCTGCTTTCGTCTGAACATAGCAACTTCAATTTCTTTGTATATGCCTTGTGAAATATCTATATTTTTTCTATCTATTTCTATCTATTGTGAAATATCTATTTCGTATATGAATTAGATCATGTTATTATAGCATTAAATATCATTTTTGCTCGCCATTTCTTCTCTTTTAGTATATTATGACGTGTGTTGCTTGCTCTATTCAAAGATAAGCCTTCGACATCTCAGTCGATATTCGCATTGGCCATTACTTGATGAAATCAGAAAATATAATCTATCCAAATGGGATTTGAATCTGCTTTTTATATAATTATTTTGTTGTATATCCACAATCCACAGTAATATGATAAATGTGAAAGTAATTCTGTCTGTTAAAAAAAAATAAAGATGTCTTGCGTTAATATTACTCAAGTCATATATATTTTTATATATTATTTTCTCAGATGGAGATTTTCTCAGTTACGGACATCACGGATGAAGTCGCGGGCATTAGCTAGTAAATAATTTAAAAGAGAATTGAGAAGGAATTATGAAGAAATTGACGTAGAACATATCCTTGAAACTGACTAGCTAAGAAATGGATTGTCGTTTTAAAATGACGCAATTGATTGTTATAGTCATTTAATTCTAATAGCCGACATTTTATTGTAAACAACAATTACGAAGTATTAACTTGTATTTCTTGTTACAGGTACCACCGATACGAAGAGACAATAGATAGAAAATTACAGCTATCAATCAAGGACAAAGTCCCACGCAACATTTGATTATTGTACGACAGACATTAATGTCTGTTCATTAAGATATTATACACATTTCTAACCAGTCACGAAAAGGCAATGACGCAATGACGTTTGAAAAGTGGAAAAAGTGAAAAAATGTGATAGAGAAGATGGCGTAGCTGTTAAAAATGTTCGCAAAAACAGACCGCTTTTGGGACAGGAGAAAGACTAGAAGAACGCGATGACGATACAAAATGAATTAAACAATTCTATAAAATAAATAAAAGTCAGTAACAGTTAGTTAGCGCTTCACTAGTTTAGGTACGCTTTTTTGTGTGTCGAATTTTGCTCGCGAGTGTGGGGATAAAATTATTCTTAATTTGCGCGTTATTTATTTTTCATAGTGTCGTTCATTTGTCGATGTTTCTTAGTTTGTTTAGTACACAAGCAATATTAGGTGAGGGGCAATTTTTTGACGCTTCTTCAACATTGTAAATAATATTGTCTTTCATAATAAAAAAAAAAATAATAGTTCGAGAGTACGGGTATTTATAGTTTAAAAAAAAAAACCAAAATCTATAAATTTTTTTTACATATTCCGTTCCTACATCCGGATCACAGATAACGGGGCCAAAGTCTTCAAATTTTTTCTACAGATTAGTTAGACACCAAGATGGTTTTGAACACGACTTTGTTGAGGGCGACTGTACCGGCTCAGATCAATGGTACCATTCTCAATTCGACATTACTTGTGCCCGCTTACATAAGCCAGGAGGAGTTCTTCGCACTGCAAATGTCAAATGGGAGCGAAGGGAACGCGAGCGGTTCAAATGACACAATTATCAATCAGGTTGTATTGAAAACTTGGTATCCCAGTGGTTACTCCCCGTTTCATATCATTGTGACTTCAGTGGTGGTGACAGTTCTAATGATAATGGTGGTTGTAGGTAATATGCTAGTTATAATTGCTATAGTGACAGAGAAGTCCTTGAAGAACATACAGAACTGGTTCATAGCGTCTCTGGCAGTGTCGGATTTCTTTCTCGGTTTAGTGATAATGCCGTTCTCATTGGCGAACGAGCTAATGGGTTATTGGATTTTCGGGTTTTGGTGGTGCGAGATACATTCCGCGATGGATGTGCTCTTGTGTACTGCGTCTATTATGAACTTGTGTCTTATATCGTTGGACCGTTATTGGAGTATCACACAGGTGAGTCTTTATCTCTATAATTTTATCTTTCTTTCTTTGATTTTTGAATTGTGACACTTCAGTGTGACAATTCACGTGACGCTTCTTCTAACGTATTATTATCTGCTAATACAAAAGCACACCCAAATGTTCCAAGTGGGTGCTCATTTGCTGAAGACGTTTTTTGTAGGTGAATGTGTATCTAGTGTTATAGTCGATCGAAGGCTTTTACATGCACACAATATGCCAATTTCTCTGCATACAACCCTTTAGTTATAAGACACTTAGTTAACAATTCATATTGAAATTGTGGACGGCGTTTTAATGGGCTCTCGACTAGCGTATCTGCCCTGAACTGCTTTGGGCCCGAATTAGCCGGAATATAGAGGTGCATTTCCGCGCTGACGTACACTAAAACCCGGTATCTGGCATTTAAAGTTGTAAGGTCAAGTGGATGTAAACGACAGAACAAATTTGCATCACAACAATGCGAGAATTCTATTTTTAAACATTTAAAATTTAGCATGTTTTTAATCCGGAAATAATTTAAATAAATAGTGATTCTTATAAGAGTGTCTCTAATAACTCTACAACATACATTTACACTATGCAATGCTTCAGTGAGTAGTACCTATGTTCGTTTTATATGTCCAATATTTCAACAGAAATAAAATACTTTGCCCCAAATAACATGTAATTTCAAATTAATCGACAAGTGATAGTAATCTGACATTTGACATTTTGACAAACCGTATTTACTAAATGTAACTTGAAAAATTGTTTTTGTATAATATATTTTATTTGGACTGTATACGTGACAATTTCATTAATTTTGTTTTATTATTTACTAGCTGATGCATTGTCAAGTGTATCCCGGGCCAAGCCGCTGGTATTTACTTTTATTTTAGATTTCCCGTAGAAATGAAGCATTTTTCCGTGGTAAAAAGTAGCCTATGCTCGTCACGGATAATGTCGGCTTCTAATGGTAAAATAATTTTTCAAATCGGTCCAGTAGTTTCGGAGCCTATTCAATACAAACAAACAATCAAATCTTTCCTCTTTATAATATTAGTAAGTATAGATTAACTACTGTTGGCCGCGACTTCGTCCGCGTGAAAAAATTCGAAAATATATAACACCTGCGTCTTTATCGTTGTGACGACTCATGTTCTCTCGGGTGATCCCTCGGTATCCAGAGATTTTAATAATGACTATGTAATGATTATATATTTTTTATTATTGTAATTAGACTTGAATTAATTTTTTTTGTATAAAACGGAAGAATATAAAATTAGATATCTTATAAAATTCACATGATTTTTTAATTTTAGAGTTTTTTTAATAAGTCTATGAGCATTAAGTAAATTCAGTTATATTGAATCTATCTCCGTGTCAGGAACCAGTTATCTGAACTATATTCTGGTAGTTATACTGATTGTAATATTTTAAATTTAATGAAGCAATTTTGAAAATGAAGAACTATAACACCTAAAACCATATAACGATTGTAGATTTAGTTATTGCAGTAGTACGATTGAAAAGTCTAAATAAATACCAGTAAGAAAGTCTAAACTTGGTAGATAAACATTTAGACGTACGGGACATAAGATAGGCTACTTTTTTCTTTTTCAACGAGGACGAAGTCACAGGCAGCAGCTAGTATAATATAAGTATAAGTAGTATAATATAAAAACACTAAAAAGTTGTTATTTTTTTTTACAAAATTTGCCACTTACCATGTTCTGTTATAGAAGTGTGCTTATCTCTGGCCGGCACCTGGGCACAAATATTTATTTGCCGATTCGAAACAGTCATCAGCTCTGTCAACGAATTCAATGCTATTGAGTTCACACTCAACATTTCTATTGGCAGATATCGTGAAACGCCGCTGAACAAATTTAAACTCTATTTCTACTTTTATTAGTTTCACTTTTATAAATTTTTTCTTTTAATATTCACTGAAGTTATATTGTGTAAATATTTCTATGAATTTTGAACAGGCAGATAAACTATTAGGCGAAATGCTGTAGAGATGGCAGTGCAATTGTTACGCTGAAATAAAAAAATTGTAAACAGGAAATGGGATAAAAGAATTATGAGTAATATAATATGGTAAATTTAAATTTATAATGACGATCATTTAAAGAGTTTCTTGTAGAAACCTAATTGATAAATAAATACTTTGATTTTTTGACCAAAATGAGGATAGAGCCTCTTTTAAATCCAGACTAAACCACGATGATGTGGTACTAGATAGTTACTAGATAGTTTTTATATTCAACTAGCAGCTGCCCGCGACTTCGCCTGCGTAACTTTGTAAATTATATATTAAAAACTTCCTCGGGAACCACTCTATCCATTGGTGAAAACAGCATGAAAATCGGTGCAGTAGTTTTTGAGTTTATCGCGAACAGACAGACAGAGGCGGTGGAGGAATTTGATTTATAATATAGTGACTGTACAGAATCATTGTGGGCGAGTTGTCTATTAAAATAGTAGGTAAAATTCAACATGACAATTCGCTCATTCGGGCGAGATAAATTTGGGCGAGTCATCCATTAACTCTTTTTAAAATGATGAGGAGTGGTAAAATAAATTGATTACTTTCCAAGCACGCTAAGATATGATAATGAGTTTAACATCAATTGTCCGGCATGTCATACTTGACCTATTTATAGTGGAATTATGTAAATTAACAACGTGTTCCGAATGTCCCATTTTTCATCAGCTTAAATTAGTGGACAGGCTCTCAGTATTATTTTACTTTATCTGTGTTAAACTGTACTTCAGCGAATACGTCAAATAAGTGAAGAAAATGGTAACCTTTTCTTTCCTTTTAACCTGCGATTTTTGATGAGTAAAAAAAAAATAGTTACTAATTAATTGTGCTATTGCTTATAATCCAGTATCCCTCACCTTAATTTTTTTCTGATTACTAACAGGCTGAAACTCCGTGAGTAGCTTCGGTTTGCCGAGACGTCCACCTTTTTCCTCTGCGAAAATTGTCGATAGAGGTAGCTAAAGGAGTTAGCAGCCGTAAAAAATGTTTACTAAGCTGCAAACAAAAAACAAATCCTATTATATAATAATATCATAAAGGGAAAAGGTTTGTTTTTTTTTTGTTTCAATGCAAAAATACAAACAAAAGTTTGTAATGAAATGAATAAACTTAAAAACCACTGGACCGATTTTGAAAATTCTTACACCTATATAAATCTATCAGCAAGTAATATAGGCTCTATTTTATAAAGTTAGGTGGACGAATTCGCTTGCAACAGCTAGTCAAAACTACAAAGGACGATAAACAAGGAAGGTTTACTTTATATAATTTTTCAGAAAAAAATTCCAGGGCTGTGTCGCTAGTTATCTATATGATATACCTAACAGTATGTATACACAAGGGTACGGCACGTCCATTAATTTAATTTCGGTCAAAAATTACTTTACAAATTTGAGTTGTTTGTCGGCAGAGAGTGTACCATGAATAATTCCGCGGCAGATAAGTTAATGAAAAATGTAATGAAGTTGATATAAACTCGGCTAAACATCTACAACGTGGTATGATTGTTTAATGTTTCATTTGATGGATGACGAAAGATATTCTTAACTCAAGGGGATAAGAAAGCTGTTCTCGTAAAAAAATGTTGAGCTTAATCTAAGAGTTAGGCTTTAATTTACAGCCTTTTTACCCCGTACCATCGTAACGTAACATATTAACAAAGTTATCCTTAGTCCACAGGAAGTTTAAACACGACGATGTTCTATCAAAACATACAAGTCACAAACGATTATATTACATCCTGTTTTACAGTTTACTGTGTGATACAGTTTTACTGTAAATATGAACATAGGGCGCTAAATTTTTTGTTGAATATATGAATTAATAGCTGTATCTGTTTAATATTTAGAAATACTTAAATATTTAGTATTTAGTCATCGTTATTATAATCATCTCAACCGCCATCAACGGCCGCGCTAGAAAGTCACACTGCTGGGTATCCAAGAGAATTTCCCAATGGAAAAAAGGTCGTTGGGAAATTCTCTTGGATGCCTATGTGACCTATAATTGCTGGACATAGGCTCCCACATATTTTTCCAATAAGACCGGTCAGAAGCAGCCTGGATCCAAATCGACTCGCGGTCTTTATCAGGTCGTCTGTCCCACCTTGTGGGTTCACGTAAGTTGACATCTTGCGCTAGACTTATTGCCGGTCCGTCGCGTCGCCTCCACTCAAGAACTCCGTATTATGTGTCCTGCAAACTGCCATTTCAACTTACTCATCTACTGGCTTGTTTCGGTAACTTTCGTACGTCTCCGGATCTCCTCATTTCTGATTGGATCTTGCAGTGTAACCCCGAGAATAACCATCCAGGCATGATACCACTGCATTCTGAAGTCAAATTTGAGAGTCCAGTTAGCGGTTTAGAAACCATATCCTCTTACTAAAGTATGGAATCTAAATATGTTTAGATCCACGATCCATTATTCAAATATTTCGAAGCTCCCAATTAATGACTACCATAGTAAAAAAATATCGCTATATTGTGTCGAAATACCTCTTTTTCGGACCAAGCGCTTTAAAACATCCCTTATAAGGCACACTATGCCAAGGTTTTGAACTGCCTGTATTTCCGAGCTCATATAATAAAAATATTTTCAAAGTTAAATTCAATAGGCATCCTCTTGGTGAGCCAAGAGCAAACACATCTCTTATTAAAAAAAATATCTCAGTACCAATTACCAATTATGTTAAATCACCAGGTAGAATGATAGTGTTAATTTTATGAAAATGTATGTTTCATCGTACTGCCTTTATAGTTATAATATTATGTTAATAATATACAATTTATAGGGAAGAGGGTGAAGAGACCGCAAAGCATTTTTATATCTCTAGAATTATGATTGCAAATTCCCGTTTGTTCGTAATGTTTTATGTAATAGGAGCTCAAAGGAATGGAAGCGAACGTACAGTCGTTCTTGCATTATAGGAATACTCGTATATTCAAGTAACCCGATTTGTTAGTAAGCGAAACTTCCCTATTTCATTGTATGAATAGATTTTCCATTTATATTTTTATTAGATGCTAGCTGGCGCCCGCGACTTCGTCTGCGTTGAAAAAGAAAAAGGAGGCTATCTTGTGTCTTGTACGTCTAAATGTTTGATACAATACCTACACTTACAGATTTATTATTAGTATTCTATTTATATCTTTGTAAATATTCATTTAAAAAAAATAGCGTGTATATAGCGTTTGCCCGCGCCTTCGTCCGTGTATAATCGCTCGCGCGGTATAATTCGCATTTATAATTATTATTTCAATTATAAATTATAATCTTAATTTATAGTATTTAGTATATTAATTTTACTGAAGCACATGTGCTTTTTATTTGACTTGATACTTTGATTTTTTGTCAAAACTTTTCAGTTTTTTATCGAGCCGCCTGTACTCTTGACTCTTTCGCCACCTAATCCTGATTTAGGGTCGTCATTGAATCATTATTAATACCATTTCCTCAGACTCAGTACTAAAATTACCTTTGAAACTTCCTTTGCTTGCTTCTTAACGGTTCGTTGAAGTATTTTCAACCCAAAAGCGTTAAGTGCACAGTCGAATATTGAGTGGATCCATTTTGGTAGATTAATTTAAACAGAAATATATTCGTTGATTTAGGTAAGCCAATATAGTCGTTGCTTTTAGTTGAAAAGTGTGTTATGGGCTTTATTAGGTGTCTACAGCGTTTATGGCAACATTGCCGAGTTGTGGAATGATCTTTATCTTTAGAAAGACTACATCAGAATGGTGGGGTCATTTAAATTTAATAATACTAGCTGGTGTCCGCGACTCCGTCCGCGTTCTCTATAGCCTATAGCCTTCCTCCATAAATTGACTATCCAACACAAAAATATTTTTTCTATATATATAATACTAGTGGGTGCCCGCGACTTCGTCCGCGTTGAAGAAGAAATTTATGCTAGCTTGACTCGGGCAAACGTTGTTTTGCAACTATCACTTACCTCGGCCAGAGATCGGACCTCAAAGTACAACAAAATTCTGAACGCACCTATAAATATTTGACAACCAAGTGACAATTTTAGACAAGACATCAATAATGTTTCACAGCTACGAATATTTTGTATTGGAAAATTGTTGTCGTTTTTAGTATTTTCCGTTATTTATTATTGCTGTTTGTCACCGTTTAAACCTTCCCTGAACTTTCACGAATATTGCAAAACCAAAATATCTTGTAATGTCATCTCATGTCATCTCATATCGCTGTGACGACGATGGCGCCGCCATGCGACGGTGGCCCCCAATTATTTATGTTTTTATATGATCCCTCGGGAATAGTCCTTTTTTTCTGGATGAAAGGTACCCTATGTCCTTTCTGGTTGTCTCAGACAACGTGTATGCAAAATTTCATGGTGATCGGTTCAGTAGTTTTTGCGTGAAAGCGAGACAGACAGACAGAGTTAGGTACTTTCGCATTTATAATATTAGTATAGATTAAGTATAGATAGTATAGAAGTATAGATAATAGTATATATTAGTAAGTATACAGATAAAGGCGACGTGTGTATGTATGTCCAGTATGTCTCATGTAGACTCCAAAACCGCTCAACCGATTTTGATGAAACTTTCAGACAATCTACAGATTAGTGCAGCGAGTGTTCCTGTGAAGTTTGGTAGCGATCAGACGCGGACGAAGTTGCAGGCAAAAGCACTAGTCTTCTAATAAGTATATAATATATACAATTTTCGTGTCACAGTGTTTGTAACCAAACTCCTCCGAAACGGCTTGACCGATTTTTATGTTTTTTTGTTTATATTCGGTAGCTCTGAGTATAGGTCGAAAACTATTTTTTATACCCCTAAGTGACAAGGGCCACCCCTAAATTTTCTTATATGGCAAAACAACGTTTATATACCTTATCCATTATTATGCCGATATCTGAAACTGTACAGTAGGTACTTATAGGTATAGTGGAGCTCAAAAACCACCTAAAATATTAACATATTGTGTGTAAAAACCTGGACTCCAGGGATAACGTTAAAGGGGTGTGTGTTTCCCCAAAACTAATAGTTTTAGTTTGTTAAACTTGTGTAAAATTGGGAATGAGAGGTTTGCTACAAAATGCTTACGTAGTCGCTGCCTCGTGAAACACGACGCTAAACACTATAGGGATTCACATGGTTGTCGATATCATGTCGATATAATTTTATTATACGTAATGTAAAGGAACATTTGAAAGTAAAAAATATAAAATAAAATAAATTACTATGAGTTTCAAATAAATAGGATTGCACTTGCTGCAAACTTCACATGATCCCAGTCATCATACTCGTAGTACCGTAAAATAATAATTATAAAGAAAAAATTCTTGGTTTGTTTTTGTTTTAGCATGTATGGCAAATTAGTATGGCATGTGTCATTGTGTGATTTTGCACTCTTGTTTATTATTTATAAAATTTCGACTTTGTTATACTCTAAACACTTTTTTAAACGAACGAACAAAGCAAACCAAAGACCATGGATACAATAAATACCTTTACTAACTCTACAGAGCTTGACAGACCAAGTTTAGCACCTAACAGTTTTTGTTTGAGACTTAAATTTTGGACTGGAAATTGAAATATAAATTAAAAATTGACTACAAACTAGAATAAAATCAACTTAACTAATAGTTTTAGAAATATAGTTAAACAAAGTAGAATACATATTTAAAAAATAACATCATCTGGAGTGTGAGAATAATGTTTAAGATATTTTCTTCGATAAGTAGTAATAGTAGTGAATGATTTCTGCGGTTGACGTAATTATTTTTTTTGGCAAATAATATTTACATAATTATGTATTTAAATATAACACAAAAATAGTAATAAAATCCGTTGACTAGATTCGAGCGAGGAATTTTATTTTAATTTGTTTTTCATCGATAAAACCAATGTCCCAACACTAGTTGAGAAAGCAACTTTTGCAACGTAATAAAAGTTGAATAATTTGTCATCGGGCCGACAACCGACCCGCGACATACCCAAATCTCTGTACCTCCGCAAGGTTACAACATTACTGGCGAATTTTTAATCGCTCAACAAATTAACCATATTTAAAAACATTCAAGTTTAGTTTCATTAATTTAATTATAATGGTGATTCATCACAAAATTATAATCATAATTGTGTTTCAGGTGACATGCTTATACCTGAATATTCTCGTGTCAAAGTAAGGTTGTTCTCGTGTCGAAGTAAGGGCAGTATGTATTCAGAAATCTTTGTTCATTATTTTATCTTTTATTATTATAATTTTAAATCAATAAATAAATAAAATAAATAAATGCTTATACCTGAATATTTTCGTGTCAAAGTAAGGTTATTTTCGTGTCGAAGTAAGGCAGTATGTATTCACAAATCTTTGTTCATTATTTTATCTTTTATTATTATAATTTGTACATTATATTTTGTATTTTCTCATTTTTTGAAAATTTTTGAACCTCGAAAAATTATAAAAAAAAATAAGCCCAGCTGTCAAAAATGATACGTCATATGATATGAGTAGTTTTTGTTAGATGGGAAAATTACCTAATTGAGAAGGCGTTAGACGGATTTTCAAATGATTATACAACTACATAGCATGCTACAAGTACTTTCATAGTAATAACCAGTCCAATTAAAATGCAGTCGTATTTGTACCATACATTAAGATTAAATTCGTTTAACCACTGGGACGGCCGAGTCGCGTTTTGCGTGACAAACTATAATCATATTCTTGGTACTTAATTAATTTAATTATGTTCATTCATATCATAGTATTTTATTGTAGCTATTTTACAATTTTTTTAAATGTAATGACAAAACACGTCTGCGTTCTGTAATCCGTATTACACACCCCAAAAACACCGGGAATTAGGTACCATCAATTTTTTTTTGTGGTTTTGTATTATGAGTATAATTTTAATAGTATAATATAAATTTTAGTATGAAGGTAATTTGCAGCAAAGATTATTAATTTCGCGTGAAGACTTCTTCAGCAATTAAATCAGGGCCACCCTTCGTTTAGTACCTAAAGTATCTAGAAATTCTATTATCATCTCGTTCGTCTGATGCTCCGTAAAGATTTCGTAGTACAGCCTAAATCTAAGCCGAAATGAAATCAGATACGTCTTAGGGGTTATCACATAATAGAGGGATAATTTGCCTAAATAAACTCAAGGAGAGATGAGGGTCTAAGCACAAACCTATCACTGTTGAGAGATCTATCTAATCCTCTGAAGACATGTATATTGAAATTAACTTAAGTAATTGAAGACTTCTTTTTTCAACGCGGACGAAGTCGCAGGCACCAGTTAGTTTGCAACAATTTTAATAATACTTGCGACCCGCTCCCAGCTTCAGACAGGTGCAATTTTTTTGCAAATTATATTATACCACCTGGTGCTCGCGACTTCGTCAGCGTAGAAAACTATAAAACGTCATCTACCGTGGAATATCACCAAGCAGTTGTCATATGTTATTGTTTTCACCCATCTAAATAATATATCTCTGCGAGGTTTCACCTGATTTGGATAGATGGCGCTATCTCCCGGGCCAAGCCGCTAGTATTTACTTTAATTTTAGATTTCCCGTAGGAATGAAGCATTTTCCCGCGGTAAAAAGTAGCCTATGTTCATCACGGATAATGTCGGCTTCTAATGGTAAAAGAATTTTTCAAATCGGTCCAGTAGTTTCGGAGCCTATTCTATACAAACAAACATTCAAATCTTTCCTCTTTATAATATTAGTATAGATAAAACCTTCCTAACCCTATTTCCATTGGTGAAAACCGCAACGAAATCCGTTTAGTAGTTTTTGAGGTCACCGTGAAAATACATACAGACATACAAACAGACAGACGTTTTACGAATTATTGTTTATGGTCGATGGTGAACCATATTATAAGGACTCCCGTTAGCAATAGGGTTTGTAAATACGCTGCTGATCTTCATAGGTTAAATTATATAGAAATAAGAAATAAGAAATAAGAAAACAATGTCTGCTTGTCTGCAATCTATTAATTAAGCAAATTTGAACCGTCTATAATCCCAGTGGGATAAAGCATGTCGAAAATAATTACAATTTTTCGCAAATACCACTTCTAATACCTGTCCATTTTTCACTCGACCGGGATTTTAGCGGTACAAAAAATTACAGGCTAAAATATATTGCTCTGGTATTAACCGGGTGATTATGTTTTAACACTTTTAAGGCGTGGTCACAGTGTGAGCGTGTACGATTTGAATACTTTCATTTCTAAATCATAAATTATTTTCGTATCCATTTCGCCAGAGCCGTATATTTACAACAAATACCTCAACTTGTATAATGTTTTAATTATTGCTTTAATTAAAACCTATTGTTATTATTGTTCCTTTCTATTAAACAAGAAATATCTATTTTAAAAGAAATTTTGCTTCTTTAAATTTGGTTAATTTATTTGCATTAAAAAAAGTACTTATCATAATAATATGTTATAGATCGAGCTAAGGATATTTAGAAAGCCTGGGGTCATTGGACGTGACGTCATATTGTTAGATCATAGTAACGTTGTTTGATCAAATGTTACGATCCGGGCAACCCACAATTCTATCTTGATTTTTATTGATATCTCCTTTTTTAATTAAAGAAAATTCAAATTGAAATCATTTATTTACAAGTAACAAGGGCCAATGTGAACCAGTTCTTATCAATCAATCAATACTAATAAAAATCTGTAAGTGTAGGTATTGTATGTATGTATGCTCCTCCATAACTCTTAAACGAATTAACTGATTTTCATAAAACTTGGTAGATAAACTTTTAGACGTACAGGACACAGGATAGGGTACTTTTTTCTTTTTCAAAGCGAACAAAGTCGCTAGCTAGTATGTCAATAAACAACATATTCGTTGTAGTCCCGCTTGCAATGCGACCATACCTTATTTTGCTTTTAAAGCTGGGTTTTAAAGTATGATATATTGACCGGGTTGAACCTGTTCGCCGACGCATACGAGACATATTCATTAAGCTTCAATGGCAATTATTGATTCACAAGTAAATTTTCAGCGGTTTCAGAATGAATTTTTAAATCGAATTTATAAAAGCTCGAATGGGAAAATAATTTCATGGTTGTGTGTATAGTTTGTGTATACGCCTGATCAATCAGGTTTTATCATAAAATAAAAAAATACTTAAAATAACTGATTGCGCGCGTATTATGTATATTTATGTAGTACTAGCTGGTGCTCGCGACTTCGTCCGCGTAGAAAAGTATAAAACGCCATCTACCGTATTTTAGATAGATGGCGCTAGTAATAGATGGCAATGCCGCTAGTATTTACTTTTATTTTAGATTTCCCGTAGGAATGAAGCATTTTCCCGCGGTAATAAGTAGCCTATGTTCATCACGGATAATGTCGGCTTCTAATGGTAAAAGAATTTTTCAAATCGGTCCAGTAGTTTCGGAGCCTATTCTATACAAACAAACAAACAAACAATCAAACAAATCTTTCCTCTTTATAATATTAGTATAGATATCAACTGTCTGGTATCCATAATACAAGCATTAGTTGCTTACTATGAAACTAGATGGTGCTGTGTGGAATGTGCGAAGATATTTTTCAACCGACTTCCAAAAAAGGAAGAGGGTTCTCAATTTGACTGTACTTTTTTTATGTTTGTCACCTCATAACTTTCAATTGGGTGAAACGATTTTGATGATTCTTTTTTTATTTGAAAGATGGTGCTTCCCGTGTAGTCCCACTTCAATTTGGTCCAGTTCTACAATTGGCATCCATGAGAAAAGTCCGTTTGAAATGTTTTTTTTTTGTATTTTAATTGTACGTGTGCAGTTTCTTGTGTTGTTGTTGCTAAGTGAAAATGTTAGTCCCTAACATTATCCTTATACCAAGGTAGACAGCTTTATCTTGTTAATGTTCACAGAGCACTTGCATTATCAGCACCTTCTGACGTTACTTATGGTTATATGTGACGGTGGCCACCAAACTCCAAGTAGACTGTTAGTCTGTCTACTTAACTACATCATAAAAAGTTACAAACGAGAATAAATACTATGCTAGCAATACCATTCTTTTGAACTGCCGAAATCAACTTCGTTTTGAACTTTATTGAACACAAATAATAAATTCCCAGAGGGCAATCAATTTATTTAGGGGTCGACTGTCCGTCTGTGGGTCCATCTATAAAAGTATTTTCACACAATAATACACTATCATGCTTGTTATGGCCCGCTTCGCAAAAAATAGCCGCCATGTTTTTCTTTTTCTCACTGAAAAAGAGGCCACTTTTTTCCCGGAAATCTCGAGGGAGGCGCTTTCTACGTTTTTTGGCACAATGATATAGTGCGTACACGATTTTGAATTATACATTTGAGTCCTTATTCATGCACAGTGGATGTACATTCACCGCGGAATAAAAATGGATGTGGCATATTTTTGATATAAAATTTCATTTAGTTATCTATCGCACTATATTTATTAGCGCTGTCTATGCACAGCGCTAATCTATACTAACATATAAAGCGGTAGAGTTTGTTTGTTTAGTTGTACGCGCTAATCTCAGGAACTACTGGTTCGAATTGAAAAATTCTTTTGTGTTGAACAGTCCATTTATCGAGGAAGACTATAGAGAACGGACACTAGCTAGTATATATATATATATATTGATTGTCATAGAAATCATGATTGCTGATGAACCATAGACAGATGGAAAAGTAATTGAACAAATTATTGTTAACTAGCTGTTGCACATAACTTCGTCCGCGTTACTTTATAAAATATAACTTATATTAGTCGCTGATAATGTAGCTTCTTATAGACGAAAGAATTTTTAAAATCGGTCCAGTAGTTTTTGAGTTTATTATTTAGAAACGTACAATTTTCTCTTTATAATTATAATAGCTGGTGCCCGCGACTTCGTCCTAGTTGAAAAAGAAAAGAGTAGCCTATTCTGTGTCCTGTACGTTTAAATGTTTATCTACCAAGATTCATGAAAATCATGAAGTTAATTCGTTTAAGAGTTATGGAGGAACATACATACATACAATATCTACATTTACGCATTTATTATTAGTATTAATTTATTTATTAGTATTAGCGCCTGTTTCACAAACGTCAAGTATGGCCTACTTGACGTAACTGTCATTTAAAGTCACCGGTAACCGGGGATTATGGAGCTGGTATACCTTTATTTGTACGGTAAACGTCCCATATATTGAATAGAAAATAATAAAAAAAATTCGCCTATCGAATGACGCAGTAAAACGAGTGCATAATTCAATAAAACAGAAAATGATTTCTAAAAGTAACTAATCAACACTTTACATGAACACTTTACGTTGGTGAAAGAGGCGCTTAGTATAGATATAGATTTGCAGAAAAATATTGCAGTTCGCTAAAAATATCCCCAAGCAGTTTTACCCAAAGCTGATAGATTTCGCGTGATCCTCACTATCGTTGCACCTAATGTCTTTTAAACTACAATAGATAGATGGCGCTATCAAGTATCATATTTTTCATTTTTCAACGCGGAAAAACTCGCGGGCACCAGCTAGTATAAAAATAGAATCAAATTCATCTTCTAAACGTACCCGGGAAACTTATTAATATTAATCTAGAAGCGGTGTGTGCACTCTGAGTGTGTTTCGTTGTAAGCCTTATCCATACAAATTGCTTCATCGCTCCTTGTCAGTGATGTATGGGTTCATTTTTAAAGGACGTCAAAGAATAGAGACCTCAGTTCTTGACATGTTTCTTTTTATTCATTCGAGTATGGAACTTAATGAGAAGCCTTTTTAAGAATTCATTTCATGTGACAAATTAAAATTATATTTAGTACTAGCTGTTGCCCGCGACTTCGTCCGTGTTGGAAAAGAAAAAGTAGCCTATCTTGTGTACCGTACGTCTAAATGTTTATCTACCAAGTTTCATGAAAATCACAGTTAATTCGTTTAAGAGTGATGAAGGAACATACATACATTGACGAGCCCCTTGGACGAGTGGCAAGGGTGCTGGCCTAACGTTTCAGGGGCCCCGGGTTCGACTCCCGGCGGGGTCAACTTTGGAAATTTAATATAATTTTCAAAATTGACTCTGGTCTGGATTTCAAAAGTAGTGGTAGGGCACACTGTGTTTCGCAGTCATTTGGGCAACCCGTCTGGCGGCAGTAACCACCCCCTTACAGAATACCACCGCGAAATAACAGCATATGTGCTGTTGTGTTTCGGTGAGTGAGTAAGGGATGCCATAGAGCCCATTACGCCTTCCCTTCCTTATCCCTTATCCTTAATCCTTCTATGGTCAGCAGCGCACTTGTAGCACTTATGGCGATGCTTGTGTTATAGGCGGCGGTAGCCACCTACCATCAAGTGGACCGTCAGCCTGTCTGTCGATCTTAATATAAAAAATAAAAATAAAAATTTGAAATTTAGTTTCAGTATCATGTATAGATTCTATGTACACGATATTTCTAAAAACAAAGTAAATTACTCAATGACCGACCCCTACACATTTATTATTAGTATTGATTTTAAAGACATAATTCACTTTTTTTTCCATCCAGCTGAACAAGGATGAGGCCAATGATGGAGCGAGCTCACCCAGAAGATGCCTATTCACTCGAATTTTGAAAAGATTTGGGTTATAATGAGCATCGTCGTAAAGTAGCATGCCTATCGGTTTTCTATCGTCTACACCACGGAGAATGTGCGTCCATCCTATGGGATCTGATCCGGCCAGAGCCGTTCCACTTGCGGAACACGAGGCGCGGGCGGGGGTTTCATCCCTTCGTGGTTGATGTTCCCCGGTCACGCACGAAGCGTTATAGTTCCACCTTCCTTGTCCGAACTGCTAAGGAGTGGAACTCATTGCCTGCGTCCGTGTTTCCCCAAAATTACAACCTCGGGGTCTTCAAGTCTAGGGTAAATGGGCACATACTAGGTAAGCGTGATTCATCTTTGGCCGCATCTGCACCTACCATCAAGTGAGATCGCGGGCCAAGCGCTGCCTTGATTACATAAAAAACAAAAGCTCGGAAATACAGGGTGTTCCAAACCTTGGCATAGTGTGAATTTTTTAAAACGCTAGGTCCGAAAAAGAGGATTATTTCTACATTTCTATTAATTCATCTACATTCTACATTCTACATTAATTCTGCATTATCTTATAATACCCCGTTTTTGCGTCGGTCGGTGGGGTTTAAAAGGTAAAAAATTTTGAATTTGATTTTAAATTTGTTCTCTATTGCTGTATATTTATTTTCACAAAAATTACCTTTCAACGCGAACTTGTTTTTTCTGTGAAACAATTTATCATAAACCCTTGAATTTGGCGGCTGACGCTTTTTCTTAAAAACGCTATATTTTATTCCGAAACTCGAGTTTAATTTTAGATAAGACATGACGTAATAAATCAACATAGTGTTTAAGGTCAGTCGGCAATTAAAATTGTGACGGGTTTACCTAAATTTTGTTCACCCTAAATATTTTCTTCTTTTTGTATTATTGACACTTCAAAACTTTAATATTATGTATTATCTCAAAAACTACTGGACCGATTTTAAAAATTCTTTCACCTATAGAAAGCTACATTATCAGTGAGTAACATTGGCTTTATTTTATGAAATTACACAGACGAATTCGCGTGCAATAGCTAACTATACTGTAGCTGTAGCTAACTATAAAGTATGTTGTGTTGAGTAGTAACTATGCTTCATTTCCTTGGAAATAATTATTTATTAGACACTAGCTGTTGCATGCGACTTCGTCTATGTTATTCGTTGATAATATAGCTTCCTAACAGTGAAAGAATTTTTCAAATAGGTCCAGTTGTTTCGGAGCCTATTCAAATCAAATAATCAAATCTTTCCTCTTTATAATATTAGTATATATAAGATAGTTAATATACTGCCATAGCCAATACAAACAAAATCAACTGAATACTTTTTATAGTATTTAATGTAATATTACATAGCTAAATGTGTTATAAGTTCTTTTGGATTAGAGCCAAAGTGCCTTTGTTTCAAAACACCAACTCTTTTGTGACAATCTCGAGATGACTACGTGACTTAACTACGAGTATATGGAGAATGTTTTTCTGATGAATTATAAAGCATTTTTGAAATGTAATCATTAAATAATGCTTCAACATCTTTGGAGTTTAATCTCCTTAAGAATAGATTTGCATATAAGCTATATATAACGCACAGATATAAGGCTCGTTTCAGTGCTCTCCTGACGGTCAGTACTGACGATATGAACTCCTGACCGTGCGACAGACGCGCTATTTTTTTTCTTATGTTAAGGTCGACAGACAGGCTGACGGTCCACTTGATGGTAGGTGACTACCGTCGCCTATAACACAAGCAACGCCACAAGTGCTACAAGTGCGCTGCTGACCATAGAAGGATAAGGGATAAGGGAGGGATGGGGTAATGGGCTCTGGCATCCCTTACTCACTCACCGAAACACAACAGCACATAATACTGTTTTTTCACGGTGGTATTCTGTAAGGTGGTGGTTACTGTCGCCAGATGGGCTGCCCAAATGACTGCGAAACGCAGTGTGCCCACCACTACTTAAGTATTCGTATTTGTATGCAAATTCACAAGTCGTTACAGAGCTTGTCTGACCGTAGTCCGTACGCACGCGTATTGCTACCGCGGTCGGTCGTGCGTATCGTCAGTACTGACCGTCAGGACAGCACTGAAGCCGGCCTAAGTGTTGTAAAAGCTCGAAAATAGAACGTATCGCATACCGTGTAACAATTTTGATTTTACTCCCATAAATTTTCATACCTGGCTTATGCGGTTATTACACTATTCAATTTGTAGAAAATCTAACTAGGAAATCGGAAGGAAGGTAACATGGAGTACTGCTGCCACCTCTGGGATGGTTCTGCCCGTTATCAATTGGATGCACTGGACTCGATTGAAAGGCGAGCTAAAAAACTTATTGGCAACGACACTCTTGTGGAGTCTCAGCTTCAAAGCCTGCAGCATCGTCGTACAGTAGCATGCCTATCGGTTTTCTATCGTCTACACCACGGAGAATGTGCGTCCATCCTATGGGATCTGATCCGGCCAGAGCCGTTCCACTTGCGGAACACGAGGCGCGGGCGGGGGTTTCATCCCTTCGTGGTTGATGTTCCCCGGTCACGCACGAAGCGTTATAGTTCCACCTTCCTTGTCCGAACTGCTAAGGAGTGGAACTCATTGCCTGCGTCCGTGTTTCCCCAAAATTACAACCTCGGGGTCTTCAAGTCTAGGGTAAATGGGCACTTACTAGGTAAGCGTGATTCATCTTTGGCCGCATCTGCACCTAACATCAAGTGAGATCGCGGCCAAGCGCTGCCTTGATAACATAAAAAAAAAAAAAAAAAAGGTGTAAACTCAGTTAGGACACTTAACTCATTACTTAGGTTCCTATTTGTTCCTAAATTGGTTTTCTACAAATTGAACAGTGTAATAACCGCTTTACCTATATATGAAAATCGGTCCTTAAGGGGAGAAACTCCAAAGAGTATTAAATATAGGTATTTTCCCATTTTCTTACCTACAATTTTAACAAGAGTGCTAAATATCCTCGGGGATTTTCAGGAAATATTTGACCCGTTAACCTCCTTTAATAAATGGGGGTCTAAGGAGGCGAATTTTTACAGATTTCGCGAACATTTAGCCGGTTGGAAGCAACTGTCTACATAATCTTTATGGGGAAAGATGCTACCGAATGTGGTGGACATACGTTCGTAAAGTTGGTCGAACAAAAATTTTTCTAATATAAATTTTGTATTTTTTCTAGAGTAAAATATTAGAACGTTTAGCCAAAAAAAGCAAAAAATAAGTAAAATATTACAACAACTTTGATTGTGAATGTCTAGTTTAAATTGATTATCATACGACGTAACTAACATTCACACGCGTCTTTGTCTTCATAAAATGTTTCTTCTATACAATTATTTTTATACTTAACTAGCTGAGTCCCATAGTAACGACCAAAGTATGAAAATTATGTTATTTTTATAAAAAAATGGGTTTTCGTTGGATTTTTGAGAAAAAGGTACATAAGATCATTCCTCTGTTTAAATGCATGTCTAGTTTAAATTGATTATATGACGTAACTAACATTCACTCGCATTTTTGTTCTATTAGGCAGAACACCATAAAATGTTTTTTTCTTCTATACAATTGTTTTTTATACTTAACTAGCTGAGCCCCATAGCAACGGTCAACGTATGAAAATTATGTTATTTTTATAAAAAAATCGGTTTCCGTTGGAATTTTGAGAAAAAGGTAAGTATATAAGATCATTCCTCTGTTTAAATGCAATGTGTAAAAATTTCAAGTCAAACCGTCCGCGAATTTTCGAGTAATCGAAGCATACACAAACCAACATAGCATTTTTATATTATAAAGATAGGAGGATCCCTACAATGTTAATTTGTACCCAGGTTTAAGATAAAGAAATAAACTATTTATAACTATTTTCATCTTTTGACATGGATTTTTTGAGTGTTACGGAAAACTGTTGCTTCATACTTGAATGCAGTGAGCATATAAATACTAGAGAAGTAACGTCTCTGAAACGATTCTCAGAAATGCGTAACCACTTGACAGTTCAAAAGACGTAGCTTTGAAACCGATACATTATGCCAAAGTAAACTATATTTGTCTCGTTTCATGCACTAATTAACGCTACTTAATTAATTAATTAATTAACTTTAAAGGACGCGTCACGCTTCCTAAATGTCAAGCAGGCAACTGAGGTCAGATATGCCTGCAGGCATCTTCGAAGTGTCAACGCGTCGCTGCCGTAAACTGCTAATATAGTAACATATAATATCATTGCTTGAATGCCATTTTTTACGACCGTGTGTACCCGTAGGTTGCTTCATAAAAACCGCTCTAAATATTGACGAGCGGTTCGAGCCGTGTCGTAAAAACAGTTTTATAGTCTTTTATGTCATCGCCGTGACGAGAACCAAACAAGCGACAATGTATGACGGTTATATCCGTACTTATATTTTTTGTGGCTATTTTTTTTAATATATTGCAAATAATTGTGTATTTGTAAAATGTACTATAATGCGTGAAAGAAATAAGTCATTACGCGAGTAACCCATTATTTGTAATCTGCATTTTAATGCAATATTTGAAGGAAACATGACTTGTAACATGAACCATTTTCTCTTACTTTTAATTTATGATACTAAGTACAGAAGAGACTGTGTTATCTAAGAACAGACACAACTTATCTTATTCCGAGAGATGGTAGGTATTTAAGGCAAGCTGAGAACTCGTCTTATAAATCTTTTAAAACAAGACTGCAAACAAGACCCTGTTTAAAACAGAACTGCAGAACTAAGATTTCATTTTGATCCAGAAAAAAGTGCTGTTCCCGAGGGATCACCAAAAATCTAATAAAAAACTAACCAAAGTGGACAAAGTGTTTTATGAACAAGGCGTAAAGAGTTATCGCATTCAAATTTTTTACTTTCCTACGCGGACGAAGTCACGGGCACCAGCTAGTAAATATTATAAACGTATACCTACGGACCTGTGAATCCTTCATCTAGTCTAGATATATATACAGCAATACATCAGAAGACACAATGTGTGTACGAGATATTTTTTTAGATGTGTATAAAAATTGTTTCACCTATAGAAAGCTACTGGTCCAGTATCCCTCACCTGAATTTGGTTATTAATATTTTTTATGACCTATTTATATATTGTGATATATTGGGAGTAATTTTTTTGGGAGGGATGGGATTACTAACCAGCTGATTTTTGTCTGCGGCTTAGTAAAAATATGTGTAATAAAATGGCCGCATAGTCCTACAAATTGAGTGGTACGTTTTCCCAGTCCTACGCTTGGAAGCATTTTACGGCTGCTAACTCCTTTAGCTACCTCTATCGAGAATTTTAACAGAGGAAAAATGTGGACGTTTCGGCAAACCGAAACTACTCAAGAAGTTTCAGCCTGTTAGTAATCAGAAATAAATCCAGGTGAGGGATACTGGACTATATGTTATCAGCGAGTAAAAAAGTAAAGCGGACGAAGTCAAGTGCAACAGCTCGCATATTATATAAGTATACCTACAAATCCTTCATCTAGTCTAGGTATATATATATAGACAGCAATACATCGTACACAATGTGTGTACGAGATAAGTTTTTCAGATGTGCAATCAACGAACAGGGTGCTGGGACATCCGGCCTGAACCGTACTGATATTGTGTACCGCGGACGGTTGCTACGTGCTTCCTTAGTGCAAATCGGGACAAAATAATAGCAATAGGTAATAGGTATTATTTCTAGCTACCCGGTTTAGCGCGATGCATTTTTTTCTGTAAATTACATATACAAATGTTACTAATAGAAGAGTAATAACTCTTTCTACTAGTGGAAACAGTATAAAAATCCGTTGGGACAAGCGGACAGCGCCTTTATTTTATACTTAATATTTAAATAGAAGATAAAGACATTTATATATTTTATTATGCATTTTCTTATAAAAACTTTTTTGATCTAAGCTATATAATAACAATTTTAATAATGATATTAATAATAAGAAGTTGAAGATTCAGGGAATATTTGTTTATTATTTAAGTTTCTTCTTATTAGTTCTGTCTTATAGTAAAAAGAAAATGAAATCGTTATTGTTTTGATACTTAAGTTCAGTTTCAATTTGTTAAAATAAATTACATTTTTAATGTTAAAATTTAAAAATTCCATATGATTTTAGTAATATTTTTGTTTAAGAATTTTTTGTCCGCCATTGTAAATACGAGCATTGTACAGCGTCAATAAATAAAGGGGCTACGGTATCGGCGTGTATCACTCGTAACTGAATACTTTATGACGATCCGTCAGTGATGAGAGTGTCTAACGGTGATGACCTCAGATTCTATTGGGACCTTTTATGCGTTCGACATGTTCGACGGAAAATGTGTGTTGGCAGGTTTCATTGGGTCAATATTATTTCCACAATTTTCATGTCACGCAACAATGCTTATTAAAAATTAACGTATGAGTATACTCTGTGTATACAAATTTTAACATATTTGTGAAGTTTTCCTACTCAAAGTAAATGTTACATGAAGATATCAATATATACTGTAGCCTTAGATATGCCCTTTTATATATATAATCCAATTTTCTAAGACAATAAAATGTTTTACCTAACAGTAAAAAAATATATATACTTAATTATACTTAAGATTACTATTGCTAATCTAATGAGGAAGATTGACCATTTATCCTATGGCTTAGTTTAGCTGTCATTATTAACCTTAACCGACTTCCAAATAAAAACTTTTGGTTCAATTCTGACAATGGCATCCATAAGAAAACGGCTTGAAGTGGTTTTTTTTTTGTTAAAATGAGTTATTTTAAATCCCACAGTTGATTGTTGTAAGTTTTAAACTTTTTAAGAAAATCTAATCAGAGTTCCAAGGTAGCGGGCGGTCCGGTTTATTTGCTATTCAGTTTAGATTAAATAATTAATAAGAATTATAAAGGTGACACTTCATATGAAACTGGGCACTTCTGATCAATTTAAAGGTAATAATAATATGTCAAATACTCGTCATCGAACAATAACGCTTCATCAGCCAGAGGTTACGTGCTGACTGTACTAGTTCGAAATTCCAATGACGCATTATGCAATAATTTTGTTGACCGTACATTAGCTTCGGGCAGAATGTGACGAGTCATGTGTGTTGGTTCGCAAACGCCACCTTACCATTTGTTGTCATATATTGAAAAAAATCATTTTACCTTCGAGTTATTTATTTTGAGGAATTTACCTGACTGCTTTGGACTTGACGGACCTGTTTTGGAAAACTTGAAGAAAAATATTTGTGGACTTGACTAGTCTCGGGTTCTGCTACCTTTGATTTTAATTTGAATTGAATTGAATTAATTTGAATTATCAATAATACCAATAATAAATCTGTAGGGGTCGGTAATGGAGTAATTTACTTTGTTTTAAGAAATATCGTGTATATAGGCTCTATACATGATACTGAAACTAAATTGACGATTTTTAGATTTTTTTTCTATATGTATGTATGTTCCTCCATCACTCTTAAGATTTCCATGAAACTTGGTAGATAAACATTTAGAAATACGGGACACGTGATAGGCTACTTTTTATCTTTTTTAACGCGGACGAAGTCGCCGGCAACAGCTAGTTTTTTCAATAAAAATACATATTGGTTCCGGTGGTAGTATACATCAGCGGACCCCATGTTGGGAAGTACTGTATTATGATATATAGTCGCCTAATAGCAACTAATCACGTGAATAGCCTGGCTTTTTATAGTTGAAGACGTGTTGGACGGGAAAAGCACATGACGTACACTCTCAGACAAATAGCCTCAGGGGCTCTGAAGTACTAAACAAATCTCAAGCCGGGATTTACGCGTGGGAAAGCAACGAGTTTCTGTTGAACCAATATAAATACTACCGTCTTAGCCCTTCACCCCGTTGATAGACAACTCGTAAAACGCAATACGGCTGAAAAGAATAATAGGGTTTTTGACCGATTCGTGGAAACGATATCTTTAGATACTTAATATTATACCTAAAGCTGAACAGTTTAGTTTGGTTGAACCTTTGATAAAGGATATACACTAGATTCTGGGTTGCTTGACTAACTCAAACTCAAACTCATTTATTTTGCTAAAAAAGCGGTACCCAGCTAGTATAATGTATTTTGCAAAAAATATAATATGCATAAATACGAAACCAGGGGGCGGGTATTTTGTGTGTTAAAAATTAGCCAGTATTGGTGTGCGTAGCAGGGTCTACACATTCTCGTAGAGCTCGTATACATTGACAATCTCTTATTACTTACATATTGTGAAGCATACTTACATATGCTTTTGTTCACTCGACATAATATGGCAATACCGCGTGACGTCTGAAGTGTCAGGGTCCTTCGAGCCGGATCATAAGGATGCTGTAGCCAGTTCAAGGAAGGATAAACACACTTGTTCCACAAAATAATTAAGAAAATAGTATATTACGTAGCCATTACTTTAAATAATAATAACTGACATCTTAAACGTCACGCGGTGTTGCCATAATTATGTTGCGTGAAGAGCTTTTGTTAGTAATCATCTGGTGCTAGCGTCGAGTTATTTAATAAAAAATAGATTTATAAAATTGGAATTAGAAATACATTTTGATTTGCTGATCTTACTTTAAAACCATGACGACGGGCATCTAAAAAATTGTGATGGGACGAAAGACACTATATTGTGTATGTAAATAATAAGTCGAATGGACCTTTGTTATAACTGTTCTGATCTCTAAAAGAACGTTGTAATATTATCATAGTAATTAACAAGTAGGGGAAAATCCGTTATTCGGGGTGCAACTATTAGCATTGTTTGAACGTGCGTCGGCCATTCTCATTTGTAAATTGATGGGCGCACATTCCACAATGTTACGCTTCGAGTCACAAATCCAGTTAATTGTTAGTTTTAATGCTGCGATTTATTGGTTGACAAAGATTATTTTGACGTCCGAAAATGGCTACTACGAAATAGAAGGACGGTAATCCTAGGGGACACTACCGCCCGTCGCGAGGTCTCCTGAGATGGCCGGCGTACCTCCACTTTCGGGTACGCCGAGGTTCTGACAGGGAGCGTAGCCCTCGCCGCGTTGGAGAGCTATGGCAGGGCACCGATGTCATGTCATAACGACTCCGCGACCAACGCTCATCTACAACTGCGCTAGAGTGCCGTTATCATCTTGGATAACTCCAAGAGGATTTAAATTCCTAGTAAATTTCTTGTAGGATAATAATATTTAATTGCGGGTTTAAAAATTTCATTTCAAGGCTCTGCTGTGAATCGAACTTGGGAACCCTGAGACGAAGCGTTAAGGTAAGCACCGTTTTCTTCTTGGATCTTCTTGGATACCCGGCAGTCTAGGGGACACTGTGGGGTTATGCCGGATTCGTACCGGCTAAAACCCAACGACTTTCTAGCGCGGCCGTTGATGAGTGGGGGCCACGCGGACGTTATGACACGACATCGGTGCCCTGCTACGTCTAACCAGCGCGGGAAGGGCTACGCTGCCTGTCAGAACATCGGCGTACCCGAAAGTCGAGGTACGCCGGCAATCTCAGAGGACCATAAACCACTCGTCACCGAGGCTCGTCGATATCCGATGCCTCGCGTTATTTGTGCAAAACTATCAGTCTGTCTTCTAATCTTTATAATAAAAATAACAATACAAATGTCGAGTACAAACGTTCAAAGTTCCTGTGCACTTTTCCATTCGATCAATTAACTCATTCATTTCGTTCAGTTGTAGCTGACAGAACCGGTTAATAGATTGTTCCGCGCTTACTTCCTTTTTCCAATGATGCATTACTGTTTCGAAAGCAAATGGAAAATAGAAAAGTAAGTACGGAAACTCCATTCCTTGTTAATTAAATACATTGTAAACCGAGGCGGAGTATTTTATTTTTCTTGCTACCCAAAGAGGTATTTCTTTCTCAGTGTATAATTTACCTGCGAAAAGAGCTTTCTTGATATAAAAAGCTTGTGTAATTCAAAGAGAAAGTAGGTAACCACAATGATCGTGCCGGAACCTTGCTTTGACTAGATGTTTAAGTGTAAAGTAGTTCGCATTGTACCTACAGTGTGTCCGGACATTTTTTTAGTAGTCGTTTCGCACAATTTTATTTCGTACGAAATTAATGTGCCAAAAGAAAACTTTAAATTTAAATATATTTTCAGTAGTCACGTCTAGCACAATTTTATTTCGTACGAAATGTGCGAAACGCCGACTTTAAAATTCAAATATATTTTTAATAGTCGTCTCGCACAGTTCAGGTTTTATAGAAGAATAAAAATAAAAATGAAAATACAGTCATATAATCAGATAAAATTTTGTCGATTTAGTAATAAAATAAAAAGACTCATAGTTTCGCAGGGGTTGTTTCGCAGTAATATTTTGGAGTTCAATGGTTTTTTTAAGTTACCCAAAACAATCATCAATCAATCATCAATACTAATAAAAAAAATTGTATGTGTAGGTATTGTATGTATGTATGTATGTTCCGCCATAACTCTTAAACGAATAAACTGATTCTCGTGAAACTTGGTAGATAAACATTTAGACGTACAGGACACAGGATGGACTACTTTTTCTTTTTCAACGCGGACGAAGTCGCGGGCATCAGCTAATAGGTATCTATATAATAAAACTTCAATTCAAGTTTTTATTATTTACTAGCTGGTGCTCGCGACTTCGTCCGCGTAGAAAAGTATAAAACGCCATCTACCGTATTTTGGATAGATGGCGCTATCTCCCGGGCCAAGCCGCTAGTTTTTACTTTTATTTTAGATTTCCCGTAGGAATGAAGCATTTTCCCGCGGTAAAAAGTAGCCTATGTTCATCACGGATAATGTCGGCTTCTAATGGTGAAAGAATTTTTCAAATCGGTCCAGTAGTTTCGGAACCTATTCTATACAAACAAACAATCAAATCTTTCCTCTTTATAATATTAGTATAGATATAGATTTCTCATTTTTTATAGCTCGCAAGTAAACAACATGTTTTGCTCAGTTTTGCTTAAAGATTTGAAAGCTTTTTTTCCTTTAATTAAAGCTACATTTGACACGGTCTAAAGCGTTTGCTGTCTGACAGAAATATTGATTGATTATATCTTCAGCTAAACAAACAAAATATTACATTGTAAACAAAAACGAAATAAGTAAGGAATTTTGTCTCACTTTTATATTTAAATAAAAAAAATACTTTTTTGAATTGAAAAAAAAAAAAAAAAAAAAAAAAAAAAAAAACTAGGTTATGTTTATTGTTCATATAATCAACAAATTTTATTATTATTAACATAATGTACTAGTTACACGCTCGCCGCCCGGGTTCGCCCGGGTTCGCCCGGGTCCAAAATAAAAAAAAATTCTATCTTTTAAGTTGGACCAAATTACACATAGTTACGAAGTTTCATCAAAATCGGTTCAGTAGTTTAGGAATTTATAGGCGACAAACATGTGACAACATGTAAGCACTATATAAATAATACATTAACTGAATGTATAATGCAATCAATAAATAAACAAAAAGATGGTTACTTATATATATGCCAAATTTGATCCAAACCAAGTAAAAATATTCAAACATTTCGCTTTTGAAATATATTCAACTAATAAAATAAAAATGCGCACTCATCGGTTAAATGTGTTATATTTAGCAAAGAGGTTTTAAGAAAAGGGGAAGCCGCGTCTTATTAGATCTTTAAGTTTATAAATTACTTAGGAAGGCCATTAAGTCTTTACAACCCTTTCTGTCTTGATGTTCGAATGCCTCCCCTTAAATAAGGGTGATGACTGGACAGCTAATGAATAACGTCATTAAGTTAATATATGACGAGGTTTATCACTGAAATTCATTATTGGGGGGATACGAATATCTCAATGTACAGTAAGGTTGTGCGATAATGGGGTTTAACTTACCTATATACATAATATGGATAGATGGCGCTATCTCCCGGGCCAAGCCGCTAGTATTTACTTTTATTTTAGATTTCCCGTAGGAATGAAGCATTTTCCCGCGGTAAAAAGTAGCCTATGTTCATCAGGGATAATGTCGGCTTCTAATGGTAAAAGAATTTTTCAAATAGGTCCAGTAGTTTCGGAGCCTATTCTATACAAACAATCAAATCTTTCCTCTTTATAATATTAGTATAGATTAACATGCATACGATAAATTAATGTATAATCAATATTAGTAATGTGAAATTCGCTACTTTCGCTACTTTTGTGAAAATGCTTTTGTGAAACTTGTCGCACAAATCATAATAAATAAATCTGTATGTGTATAGGTATCGTATGTATGTATGTATGTTCCTCCGTAACTCATGAAACTTGGTAGATAAACATTTAGAGTAAAGAGTAAGTAAGAGTACTCTTTATTAATAAAAAAAATGCTTTAAGTCAAAAGGTCTTATGTATGTTTGTTTGTATTTTATTTTATTTTAGACGATCCCTTGGGAACGATTTTAAGGTGATTGTTTGAGTACCTAGTTGAGGCGTGATAAGGTAACATACAGACAAACATATTATTATAATATAATAATATTATCGTAAAGTGTGACATGTGACATTTTATTTTACTCCCATAAATTTTCATGCCCCGGGCTTTTTATAGTATGAAAATCGATTTTTAAGGAGTAAACTCCAAAAGTATCCTCTTCTAAAAGAAGTAGAAGTAGTCTGTCTACATTACGGAAAATATCAGATGACACCTGATATAACAAAGTTCCAGTTTTAATTTAAATAGTAATTAAAACGAGGGTACTCTCTAAACAAAGCTATGTTTCAGGTGGTTCAATATTTGCCCCAATTTGCGCTTGTTATTGAAGGCGAGGTTTTCACAAACTTTGTTCATTAACAATCATGCATACATTTTTATTAAAATAAACTCCAAAATTGTTTCGCATTGATAGGCCCTTGAAGTTCGTTGTTAAATTAGAACGTGGCCTAGAAGCTATAGTAACGTGATGTCACTATAGCTATAGTAACTATTACACGTAACTATTTACTCTATGCTATTACTATAACCATAGAGTAAATAGTTACTTAACCAGTAATAGAGGGACAGACACGTAGAGACACAAAAAATGTCGAAAAAGTCGATAAAATGTAGATGGCCCCTATGTCGAATACGATTATAAGTTGCCATTAAAAATCCGTCAAAGGCGCCCAAGTCGATTATGAGTTTCTATTAAAAATTAGTCTAACTCAAAGGTCGCTGTAGTCGAATACCAGTCAGTCAATTCGTATCATGCACATGTTATATGGCGACATCTAGTGAGCAAAAAAAGAAACCGCACGGATTCTATAAATATTTTATTGTTATATGACGACATCTAGTGAGCCATAAAGAAAGTAAAAATGGTGTCAATATGAATAACATCATTTAACAACAAATTCGACATTACTAGCGACATCAAGTGAGCCATAAAGAAAATAGAGCCGGAAGTTTCATGTTTAAAACGGAGCTTGCCTCTCTATTACTGTCTAAGTAACTATTTACTCTATGCTATAACTTATTTATGTATTTCTTTATTTATTTTATTATCTAATACGTACTTCTAAACTTCTGTAGAAATCATGTTGATCATATTGATCATCTTGGTATCATCTCGATGATAACAATGTCTGTAATTCTTTATTAGGTTTGTCTATTTCCATGAATTTTATTTATTCCATGAAAACATTACAGTAACTATGGTAACTAATAATTATGACAACTTTACATATCAATATAACTATTATAAATAGTATATTTTTATGTTACTGTAAAGGGATGCTGGTTTGGGAAATTTTATTTCCCTATTTTTTAAAAAAAAAAAAACAATGTTACGCAGCTCCTCCTAAATTCGAACCTCCTCCCCCTAAATTGCGTTTTGTAATACGTGAACGTCCCCTTATTTAAAAAAAAACTATTGCTTGATTTAATTTTAAGAACCCATATAACCATATAATAATAGAAATAATATTTTAAATACACATAAAATAAATAAAATAATAAATCATAATATAAATTGACTCTGGTCTGGATTTGAAAAGTAGTGGCAGGGCACACTGCGTTTCGCAGTCATTTGGGCGGCCCGTCTGGCAGCAGTAATCACCCCCTTACAGAATACCACCGTGAAATAACAGCATATGTGCTGTTGTGTTTCGGTGAGTGAGTAAGGGATGCCATAGAGCCCATTACACCTTCCCTTCCTTATCCCTTATCCTTAATCCTTCTATGGTCAGCAGCGCACTTGTAGCACTTATGGCGATGCTTGTGTTATAGGCGACGGTAGTCACCTACCATCAAGTGGACCGTCAGCCTGTCTGTCGACCTTAACATAAAAAAAAAACAAACGACTCCTTTTATTTACTGTTCCCACTATGTACGTTGATGTGATTTTAATAAGGGCTACACTAACAAAAGGACCCATTACGTTATCAATAGTTTATTTGGCAATATTATCTGATGTTTACGGAAATAGCCTTTGAATAGTTACCTAATGGGGTTAGGGTGGCCTTTGTGTTTGGTCTCCCTTCCTATACTTGTGAATGTTGCCTTAATGAGAAGGGAATCATTAATGAGGGACAATTGAAATATAATTAATAATTTTCCTTTACATCCTTGTCTTACCAATCTTTTGACAGTTAAATGATTGTAGTTATATTTGAGGAGATGTGGGTAACTGCTGATGAATAGTTAATATCAATTTGTAATCCACATTATCCATACTATACTATATTTTATTTTATTTATTAGGAAGCCAACACACTATACAACAATCCATACACTTATTATTCAGATTTCCCGTAGGAATGAAGCATTTTCCCGCGATAAAAAGTATCCTATGTTCATCACAGATAATGTCGGCTTCTAATGGTAAAAGAATTTTTCAAATCGGTCCAGCAGTTTCGGAGCCTATTCTATACAAACAAACAATCAAATCTTTCCTCTTTATAATATTAGTATAGAAGTATAGATTGGGCGCCACAATTGCGTCGTCACAGCAATAACTATGTCAGGCGTTATTAGGTACTCATATATTTTCTTTTTCAAGGCGGACGAAGTCACGGGCACCAGCTAGTCGCCTATATTTTAGTGAATTTGCAAGCTAGAACTTAGCAAGAAGACTACACTTAACTACTGAGAAATAAAACTGTCTCTTCTAAAATAGAACTACATTTAGGTGAGTTTAATAGTAACAGGAGGCGGAGATTCAGTAAAATCTTGTGTTTAGTTAGAAAGACGAATTAAAACTCTCTTTTATAAATTGAAAATAATAATAAAATGAAGATGGTATTAATTAAATTTGTTTCCATGTTCATTTCGACACGTATATTAGATGTAAGTACATACAAATTAATCCATCCATCTAAGCGTTTCCGTCCGAATGGCTCCTTTCAAACTAAGCTTGGGTTACTCATTTCTGCAAGGCATAAGAGGAAGCGTTAGCGATTTTTTTTTTTCAAATATTCTATTATTAGTTGGTGCCCGCGACTTCATCCGCGTTTTCTATAGCCTATAACCTTCCTCGATGAATGGACTATCCAATACAAAAAATAATTTTTCAATTCGAACCAGTAGTTCCTGAGATTAACGCGTACAACCTAACAAACAAACTTATTCAGCTTTATATATTAGCATAAATATAAATGATCCGAAAGGCACAGTACCTTTATTTATTTATGATTTATTATATTATACTTAATACTTTGTATAAGTAAAAAAATAAATAATGTAATAAATAGTACATCCGATGTTAGTGTATAAAATAAATAAATAATAAAAAAAGTATAAACAAAAATTATTTTTGTAAAAAAATGGCAGGTACATTAAAGCTCTACTATAAAAATCCCTATCTCTGGGTAATTTTTGGTTCTCGTAGTTCTTTTAATATCTTTCCTCTAAAAATTTATTGGGCTATCAAATGTAAAAAGAATTTTTCGAACCCGCTTATGTCTTATACTTTAGACCACATCTTTAATCCAGGTGCTTGGGACAAGTTTCAGAGATTGAGAAATGTTTGGACATTTTGTCCTACCATTGGTTTTAGATATTAACTTATCGTTTTAGATAGCATCTCTATGTTGTATACAAACGGACAGTCATTCTGCTAATGTTACCTATTAGTCTTCCAAATAAACCTTTTGACCTTAAGGAAACTTTCGGACCTGTACGTTTTCGGAAATTATGTTTTCTTATCGACTAGGTACGTTTGTGCGAAATGTCTATTGATAAGAATTTTTCTATTTGAAATTATTCCTCATGAGATAAGAATTTAAATTTAGGTTCAATCATAATTTATAAACTTTTTTTACAACATTTCATATATCTATACTAATATTATAAAGAGGAAAGATTTGATTGTTTGTTTGTGTCTAGTGGCTATAGACCAATAAACGTGTCGTCATTGTCAAACTAAAATGATTTGTATGTTTATAATGAATAAACTCAAAAACTACAGGACCGATTTTGAAAATTATTTCACCTAAGAAAGCTACATTATCAGTGCGTAGCATAGGCTATATTTTATAAAGTAAAGCGGGCGAAGTCGCGTGCAACAGCTACTATCTTAAAAGAATACACAAACCAGAGCCGCTATAGTATTATGAAAGGAAAAATTGTGAGAATATATGTAATCCTTGTATGCAATATCGACTGAAAGGATTTTGATTAAACTGCACAGTATTTATAATTAGTAATTACTATAAAATATACATCAGTTTTTCTGTGTGTACATTTCCGTTATTTTTGCTTAACAAACATGCTTTACAATTTCAAAATATGTAGATCAATATATTCATATGATGCCGACAAACACAGTTTATTAATTGAACCATAGATTGTGCAATATTAAAATTCAGAAATTTCAATTAAACTTTCGTTCGTGTTTGTTTCCATTTATTTTTTCACTAGCTGGTGCCCGCGACTTCGTCCGCTTTGAAAAAGAAAAAGTGTGCTATCCTGTGTCCTGTACGTCTAAACGTTTATCTACCAAGTTTCATGAAAAACAGTTAATTCGTTTAAGAGTTATGAAGCTTTTCATGAAACTTGGTACATAAACATTAGACGTATGCGACACAAGGAAGTCGCAGGCACCAGCTAGTAATAAACTAAATATAAAAAACTCTATGGCGGCCTGTACCTGATCTGTACGTGTAAAGAAATATAACAACCCTTCTCAAAAGGTTATATTTACAATAAAAAATCAGGGCGGACGTTCGGTATATTTTTTCCACTGCAAATTTGGGGTGAATCTGTTAACTGAAGATTACTATCTAAATGGAAGAGTTTAGTTAAAAAAAAACACCTAATTTTGTATTTACATATCAATACGTATTTAGATATAGTGGTATTATATAAATGGAGTGAAGAGAAGACCGAATATTAATTTTTATTATTACAGTAACATTTTTACTAAATGTATATCGAAGTATGTACAATACTTATATGAGAAACCCCAACTTTTAAAATTTTCGTCTATTTTTGAATCTGGCTGGACCATAGATTTAGTATCACTACCGTTCCTGGACCGATTTCATTGGCAGTAAACTTACAATTAGGGCTTCTTTCACCAATTACAAGTAAAGTGTTGATTAGTTACTTTTAGAAACAATTTTCTGTTTTATTGAATTATGCACTCGGTTTACTGCATCATTCGATAGGCGATTTTTTTTTATTATTTTCTTTTCAATGTTTGGGACTTTTAACGTACCCGGTTAAAAGTTACCGGTTACCGGTGACTTTAATGACAGTAAGCCTACTTGACAGATGGTGAAAGAGGCGCTTAGTCCACTTTTATTTTAGAAAAATAAAAATATAATCTATACTATCTATACTAATATTATAAAGAGATTTGTATCTCTGTAAGATTGTATTACTCGCTGATAATGTAGCTTTTTATATGTGAAAGAATTTTTAAAGTCGGTCCACTATATGTATAGTTTTTGAGTAATTTTCATTACAAACAAAAATACAATCTTCTTTTTTTATAATATTGGTAAAAAAATTCAGAGCAGTTCTCTTTCGATTCTGATCGATTCCAGACAGTCTTTATGTCTGCAAAAGTCGTTACGGTCGGCAAAAAAATATGTCAGACTATTCACGATCCCAAATCATATTTCGTTCACATATGTCCACAATAGAAGATTGATCGCTCGGACATATGTAACCAGGACCTTATATTGGCCGTGGGCATACAATTGTGCCGCATGTGACGTCGATGTATAGCTTACACCCATTTGGGTGATATAAAATATAAAGAAACAGGACCATATGTTTTTATTATGACGTTACAACACAGTGTTATTTCAAACTAAGCCTAATTCTGTAGACATTCTAATAAAAAAATCTCATTTTTTAATGAATTACAAAAATAATTATTATGTCTATTTATGTCTACACTGGAAATTAAAAATAGCCGAATCTAGGTTTAACATATTCAATAGCTTCGTATGTGTCGGCTATTACTATGTAGGCAAAGTCTCTTCATATAAAGCTTAAGCTCTGTCCTTTGTCTTGAAATTGGCATTTGCATTTCATGGCCTAAGGCATCAATGTACAACAACTGTGGATTTCGCATGTTGCTAGGAACACAACACTAGGAACTATATGGCACATTAATTTATTTTTTATACAAGGCCCCCAACGAGGCAGGCATTTAACTATAAAACACTGTTCAAAATTATTAGCACAAGGCGGATGCCGCCCCAATAATAGGAAGCTCAACAAAACCAATAAAAGCTCCAAGCAACATCCTATGTACAGTCGGTCTATCACTTTAAAGTCGAAATTTGCTTGCACCACGACAATTTGTCAGTCATGTCAAAATGTCATTTCAAACACCTGTCAGTTGTCTGCTCGGTGCTTTAGTTTCAAAAGGCACTAAGCGTTTCGAATTTGATAAAGAAATGAATTTGAAAACAGACGAAGGTTTTCGTACCCCGACTTTACTACCTAATTTATGCGTAGAGCGCGAATTCTGTCATCTGTCATTTAAAACCAACCAAACATATCTACCATTTAAAGAAAATGTGAGTTTACGTCAACACATTGGAGTTTAAAATCAGTAGTAGAACTTGGTCGTTACTTTACCATTGACGTGCGAAGACAAGACTCTGCCATGATTCCGTTTTAGGCGTACTTTTTATGTGCCGCTTTGGCATTTGCGACGCGAATTCCATAGTTGTAGTATTTCGATGACATGAGGCAAAACGTCGAATCAATTTACGGCTACTAGAATATTAATTACATATGCACGTTATGTTGGTGATGCAAGTTAACTAAGTATGTTATGTTGTGTTAACTGATATGTTAACATATAAGTTTAAATAGAAATTCAGATAATTTCAAAATCTGTCTAATTTCAGCTGAACGACCACAACAAGCTATTATTCATTGGTCATCACAAATATTGTCGTTAAATGGGATTTCGATTAGTACAATTGATTAGTACACTAATATAAATAATACTGTATATCCGTGCGGTTGTGCACGGCTTAACCGATCGATTTATTGTCTAGTCTAAATTATAGGATACTTTTTATCCTGGAAAACTGTGAGATTGCTGTAGGATCAACAAAAAAAGTGTGTGTGTCAACTCCGATGCACGACTGGAGTTTACTCCTTACAAACGAACGAACGAAAATCCAAAAACAATCCTTCATATTGTATGTTGTTTTATTCCATATTTAGTATATTTTTATATTTTTATATATATTCAAAAGTAACTTATATGCTTATATCTCTTCTAGTATTCAGTTTATTATAAAAGTACTTAAAACATTTAATGCTACTTAAAGATACGCTTTTAACGATGTATAATATGCATATATTTGATATATACATAATATTTGATATATATAAGAAAAAAATAGACAAAAAGTATTTAATTTTTTTTCGATTAGCTCTCCTGTAAAAAGTGTAATTTTGACTTGTGACTTTTTAGTTTTTAAACAGCGATCTATTGAAGCATATTTTAGCCTGTAACGCGTAACGTGTGACATGTGACATTTGATTATTGTATATATTGGTTGTTATATATCTATACTAATATTATAAAGAGGAAAGATTTGATTGTTTGTTTGTTTGTATAGAATAGGCTCCGAAACTAGTGGACCGATTTAAAAAATTCTTTTACCATTAGAAGCCGACATTATCTGTGATGAACATAGGATACTTTTTACCGCGGGAAAATGATTCATTCCTACGGGAAAACGGGGAAAAGGATAACGGGTAGTAAGAAGTTTATCCTTCCGTACCTACTTAACTTCTTTTTCACATAAGTTCTAAACGGCTGAACCGATTGGGTTGAAATGTTGTATGTATTTCCATGGTTTCACAGACACGAATGTATTATATTTTATAAAGTTACGCGGACGAAGTCGCGTGCAACAGCTAGTACAATATAAAATCGATTCTCAACGAGTAAAGTCCAAAAATTAACTACATTTCGTACGCAACTTGCAAGCACCAGCCTTGTACCGAATATGAACGGATAATACAATTAACAAATCAAATACCGCAAGTTTAATACACCGCCATTTTGTAAATTGTAACTTAATTTGGTAACCCTTGCACTTAACGTAGTTAGTAGTTGCCAACTTGGACTTTGCAGTGTGTGTTATGTTATGACAGGATTTAACTGCGGGTTAAGTCTTTCGGGAATATAGTTTGTTCCGATGTCAACTAGTCAAGATAGTGACATTACGCATCGTGTTAAGCCGGCGCCAGACACAGTCAAATGTTTGCACAAAGATTTTGAGCTACTTTGCTCACACATTTGAACACTTGTTTGTTGTACCTGCCAGACATGCTTTGCAACACGTTCGCTTCACAGTATTCAAATAGATAACAAACAAGATGGACGACGACTTTATCTCTATTATTATATTTCTATTATTTAAGTTTACAAAAAATTAAGCTAAAAGTCTCTATTTTTTATTATCAAGCTAAGTAAGCTAAGCTAAGTCGGTATTTTTTTTATTATTAAGTTAAAAAAGAGTTATTATGAAAATAACTCTTGGGACTTTGCGCAAGTGTAGCAGGCGCGCACTGTTTGAACTTTGAACGCTTTGATGTGCTCTCCAAAAACCTACACCGAATGGCAAAGTGCAAAGATGTGATCAAACTTTGAATAAATACTCAAATACCTGTGCCTCATAAGTGTTCAAATAAGTGATCAAATAAGTGTACAAATATTGTTGCTATGTCTGGCGCCGGCTTTAATGCAATCTATGAGAAAATCAGAGTAAATAACAGGTTCATAGGGATTGTTAACTAACAGCCTGAAAAGATAAACTAAAGAAGACTTATCCCTTTCACATAAATATTATAATACAACGTGACCGGCGAGCGATATTTGAATATTTACATAAAATCATTGATAAATAGCTTAGTGTAAGGGTTTTTTTAAACCCTTTTTTTAACAAAACAATAAAATACCGGCTCTTTTCCCTTCGAATTTCAAGTTGCATTATGTTTATTACTTAAATGATAATAACAGCTGGGAAATAGAAAAAAGAGAGTGAGAAAATATGCTAAAACAAATAAAACAAATATTATATTCCTGCTTTTTGTATTTATACCTATACTTTTTTTATGGACTATTATTATGGACTAGGTAATTAAAAAAAATATGTTTTTTTGCGTTTTTTGCATACCTATTTATTTATCAGGTAATCTTAATACCACATTACTCTTACAATATTATATGTTGTAAAAATTACAACGTTATTATTAAGAATTTGCATTTCTATCTATTTGCATTTCCTCTCTATTGGTTTTGTGTGCATTGAGTTTTGCTTGCTCCTTCGTTTCAGCTAAAAACTAAGCGAGTTTCGACGTCAAACGCCACAACCCTTTTAAAGTGACGCTGTCAGACGGGCCTCAGGGAAAAAGAACAAAAACCGTACAATAACAAACGGTCGAATAGAGACATCCAATAGAAACGCTCCCCTTTAATTTGGGACGAGTTATCGGCGAAACACATTCGCTTCATATTTGCGCTTTTCCACTTGTCACAACAGGGCCCGTATTCTCTAAGTATGGTTTTGCTGTGGTTATCGACTCGATGCGGTTATAGACTCGACAATTGGCTACTTTGGTATTGACTAAGCACATGTCAAAATGTCTACTACGTTTTTTCCATAGTTATACATGTTGATGAAGTTATTGGCGCGTTATTGTGTGGTTTTTAGTTTGACAAAGTACTATTTCTTATTTAATGTCGACTTTGAAGTCGACACGTTTTTAAAAATAGGCCCAGATAAATAGGCCCGCAGGCGAGGTTTCGTTTATACAGTATCCCATATTAATCTAATATATATTATATAAAATGCTAATGTTAGTACGTGAAGACAGGGTTTTCTCTATGACCGCCAACTCCAATCAACTTACCGTTGGGGTGGTAAATACCCCTTGGTCTCCTGGTGAAAGTAAGGGAGTTTGGTCGGGGTGGGTGGAAGTGGGTGGTTGTGGGTGGCAAAAATGTGAAAAAATATATATCTGTCCTATTCTTTGTCATGTAAACTTCTGGAAATTTTCAGAACAAATTTCTGGAATATCGATTCGAAATTTTCTAGAAAAGTCTAGAAAGTTCTAGAATGATCTAGAAAAGTTTGTTTAAACCGACAACTAATAATATAATTTGATATACTCTATATACACAGTAAGTTTAATTATCGAATATGTCTCTCAATATCTAAGATAGAAATATATAATATCTACGTTAAAAAATGGATCCTTAAATATTTTTTATACCATTAAACATGCGATGTATTTGAACCCGGTTGTATTTGGAACCTTTGGAATCTATTTCATAGTATAATCATGGAGTAAAATCGAATGTCACATGTCACACGTTACGCGTTACAGGCTACAATACGCTTCAGTACATATTAATGTAATATAAAACATATAGTATATATATTTATAATATGTTTTAATTATATTTATTAAATTATTTATTCATTCGTTCTAAAAAGATTCTTATGAAGAGAAAAATTGCATCCGCGTTAAACTCGGAGTGGAGCGCTAATTAGTAAAAAAAATGAATATTGGGTTTTTTTAAACGCACTTATCTCTGGAAGTAGAAATGGGATTTCAAAAATTCTTTTTGCATTTGGTAGCCCAAGAAACATTAGCATAAAAAATCAAATAAAATGTTAAAGGTAGCTCTCCATAGCTTGTTGAACGACATTCATCTTTCTTTCGAAGCCCTAGGTTATAAAAGTTCGTCAATAGCTACTACACAGGGTCTCTTTTACCATCTGTTAAGTAGGCTAACCACTATTTAAAGTCACCGGATAGTGGAGCTGATATACCTTTGTTTGTACGGTAAAAGTCCCAAACATTAAAAAGAAAAATAAAAAAATCACCTATTCAAATATGCACTAAATCATACGACACACATTATATCAATTTAGTGGAAATCAGCAAAGTTTCCACTAAATTACTAAAACATATTATAAGTTACAAGACCATAGAATATATAGGAGCTGAGATATTATTTCTAATCAACACTTGTAGTTGGTGAAAGAGGCCCTAAGTATAAAAGAACTACCCAATTCATAATTTATCATTTAAAATGAAAACAAGAACCAATGGACAACCACAAATGCTAACCTCAGCATATAACTTATAATAAGAACATGGTATGTTTGCTATAAGAAATATTTTGCCATTTGAAACACGAGTCACTGAATTTCTTGCCTCTTGCCGATCGCCCTTACAGAAGCATGAGAAACAACTGTTTTGGAAAGGATAAACGTAAATAGAGGCCGCCATTTTTTGTACTTTATCTTTGAGGACATTTTCGATTCTTTCATGTGGAAATATTTTCGGCTTACCCTCAACGAGCTTCGTATAGGTAGTGGAAGGATCAATTATATATAACAAATGATCTATGTGTCCATTTCGTTCTGACGTGGTTTAAACCTCTCCTTATGTATTACTAGCTGTTGCACGCGACTTCGCCCACGTAACTTTATAAAATACTAGCTGGTGCTCGCGACTTCGTCCGCGTAGAAAAGTATAAAAAACGCCATCTACCGTAATTTGGACAGACGGCGCTATCTCCCGGGCCAAGCCGCTAGTATTTACTTTTATTTTAGATTTCCCGTAGGAATGAAGCATTTTCCCGCGGTAAAAAGTAGCCTATGTTCATCACGGATAATGTCGGCTTCTAATGGTAAATGTCTTTTTCAAATCGGTCTAGTAGTTTCGGAGCCTATTCTATACAAACAAACAAACAATCAAATCTTTCCTCTTTATAATATTAGTATAGATACTTAGCTATTACCTGATGTAGCTCGTGAAAAAAATTTCAAAATTAGTTCATTAGTTTTCCCAGTTTATTTATTACAAAAGAACAGATCTTCTTTCTTTATAATATTAGCATAGACTAACCTTTGATCGCGACTTCTGCTCTCCATTTTTCTTAAGTGTTAATGGGTTGGTTGTTATAAAATAAGTTAGCGGACAGAAGCAGACAGCTATTTAACCTATATCTATATATACTAATATTATAAAGAGAGATGATTTGTATTTTGAAAATTCTTTCACCTATACAAAGCTACTTTATCAGCGAGTAACATGTTACTAACATCCGTACTAATATTAGTGCATAATACTAATATTATGAATTCGAAAGTTTGTATGGATGTATGATGAACCGATGACCATGAAATTTTGCATACACATTGTCTGGGACACCAGAAAGGACATAGGGTACTTTTCATCGTTCAACGCGGACGAAGTCGCGGGCACCAGCTAGTAGGCTATATTTTATAAAGTTACGCGTACGAAGTCGCGTGCAACAGCCAGTTTATAATATGCATAGATAACTAAGTGGTATTTACATATACTCGTAGTTGCGTGACACTCGACTGTTAGCTATATTGCAAACACATAAGGATTATCTCCCACAGAATATATCAGGTGTATACTATTAAATTGATACATTGGCTGCGTAATTACAAAGCACTCAACAAAGAGGATTTGCGCTCGTGCATACAGGAAATACGGTCACAGTACAAAAAATAAGCCGGAAACGGCTTCACGCGGAGCGCAAAGGATAATGCGTCGTGGCGACCATTGGGAGAGGTCTTAGAGCAAAAGTGGAGTGACACAGGCTGATTTTCAACCGACTTCCAAAAAGGAGGTTCTCAATTCGACGCGTACGTTTTTTTTTTGTTTGTTACCTCATAACTTTCGACTGCATGAAATGATTTTGATGATTCTTTTTATTAAAACGATAATATAAGTGTAACGATAATATTATAAGTTTCTTCTGAATATATATCGAAATATATTATCTATATATACTAATTATAAAGAGGAAAGTTTGATTGTTTGTTTGTTTGTATTGAATAGGCTCCGAAACTACTGGACCGATTTGAAAAATTCTTTTACCATTAGAAGCCGACATTATTCGTGATGAACATAGGCTACTTTTTACCACGGGAAAATGCTTCATTCCTACGGGTAATAGGACAACGGGTAGTAAGAATTAATTATCCTTCCGTACTTATCTTTTTCACATAACTTCTAAACGGCTGAACCGATTGGGTTGAAATTTTGTATATGTATTTCCATGGTTTCACAGACACGAATGTATTATATTATATAAAGTTACGTGGATGAAGTCGCGTGCAATAGCTAGTAAATAATAAATGGAATAAAACAACCATAAGTCTTTTTGCAACATATAAAATGAAGGATTATGATTGTATTTTTGCAATAATTTTTTTTGCAATTTTTGCAAAACATTTTGGATTTTTTTGTTTTATGGCCATTTAGTTTTTAAGCAGCGAGGTGCTGCAAATGCGCTGCCATAGAAAGATTAAGGATGAGGAATAAGGAAGGAAAGAAGGGCTCTAGCATACTTTACTCACTCACCGAAACACAAAAGCACATATTATGCAAGGTGATGATGAAATATGAAAGACGAAAGAAAAAGTAAAAAAAAAATTCACACATATCAAGAAAAAAATTCTGCAGTATTACGACCATTATGTTCTGCATTGTTTTGTTCTGTGACGCAAAGTTGAGGATTATATACCGCAACATCGAATAAATCTTGCGTCAAATCGATGTGGGTTTTAAATAGGTTTAAAAGCTATTTTTCATTTTAAATAACTAAATAACGGATAGAATTTTATAAAACGAATAAATTCATACGTATTTTCAGAGAGCGAGATTACTTACATTTTATAAACTAGTGACCCGCTCCCGGTTTCACCCGGGTTGCAAGTATGAGGCCTAAGACGAAGCGAGCTCCCAAGCTACTCAGCTGGTTGTTGGCCAAGAGAAAACCCATCTCTAATAATAAAAAAATAATAATATTATAAATATGAAAGTAAACTCCGTCTGTTACTTTTAACGCCTTAATTACTCAACCAATCATCATGAAATTTTGCATACACGTTGTTAGGAAAGAACATAGTAAGTACGTACCTAAAAATAAGTAAATGTTAGTGTCAGCGGTTCAGCAGCAAACTAATAAAGTTAAGACACTTCAATTTAATTTATTAATATGTACAGAGAAACCATAATTTAAGGTTTAACATTTCTTCTGTTCGCAAAACTGTATAATTTATGTTAAATACAGTCGCAACAATTTGAGGAAGTTTGTTAAATTACAAAATCCCCAACCTCCTCCAGTCTGCGCATTTAAATATACAAAATTGTAATGCACATACGTTAAACGAAGTGCCGCTTTCGAGTGGGAACGAGAGTATTTTTAACACCCTTACTAGAAATTTACATTTTTAACTGCATTAAGGAACGGTTGCGGAGAGGCATCTTTTAATTATAATATAAGACAAGACATAGGTTAACTATAATGTCGAGCCTGTCACCATCTTGGAGACACTTTTTTTTTATAGTTTCCCCCGGGGGTTACACCACCCCCGTGGGCCGTATATTTAAATTACATATAACATTACATACTGAATTACTTAAATAGCTAACATTATAATTGGGGGGAAAAAGACACTCAACCCTTGCATAGGCAAGGGACCTTATTTGGCTAATTAAATATTATTTATATTCATATTATTTATACCATATATTTACATTTAACATTAGTATTATAATTATTCATATTAAAACCTTTATCTCTACAAATTATCCAGAAATTTTTAGACCACATATTTATTTTCTAGAATTTTGTGCAGATTATCTGCACTCAGATTTATATCAATGTCTCTTGGAGACACTTTACCACATGTTACAGGCTACAGGTCCACTTGATGTCTGTAACACAAGCAACGCAAATAGCAAGAAAAATGAAGTGGCCTAACATAAAAGAAATATTAAAAACTAACTGGTGCTCGCGACTTCGTCCGCGTTGAAAAGTATAAAACGCCATCTACCGTGGAGCGGATCGCTAAAAATATCACCAAGCAGTTGTCATGTTAGTCGCTTCACCTGATTCTGGATAGATGGCGCTGTCAAGTGTATCCCGGGCCAAGCCGCTAGTTTTTACTTTTATTTTAGATTTCCCGTAGGAATGAAGCATTTTGACGCGGTAAAAAGTAGCCTATGTTCATCACGGATAATGTCGGCTTCTAATGGTTCTAATTGCAGCTGGTGCCTGTGACTTCGTTCGCGTTGAAAAAGAAAAAGTAGTATATCCTGTGTCGTGTACGTCTAAATGTTTATATACCAAGTTTAATGAAAATCGGAGGAACATACATACATACAATACCTACACTTACAGATTTATGACTAGCTGGTGCTCGCGACTTGGTCCGCGTTAAAAAAGAAAATATATGAGTAATAACGCCCGTTATCGCTGTGACGATGGTGGCGCCGCCACGCGACAATAGCGCCCAATTCTTTATATCTTTAGACGATCACTCGGGAACAGTACTTTTTTCTGAATATCTCTGACAACGTGTATGCAAAATTTCATAATGTTAGGTAGTTAAGGCGTGAAAAGGTCGCAGACAGACAACGTTACTTTCGCATTTAATTAGGAAAGGATATTATAAAGGAGTAAGAAAATGGAACTCAATATCTATCTATATAAATAAAAATGGATCCATAAATATGTTGCTAAGCGCAAAACTCGATAATGGATTTACCGATTTTAATTCTGTCTTCACTCATGAATAGAGGAATAATCAGGGAAGGGGGAGGGGGGGCGAAGCCGGGAGCAGGTCGCTAGTAATCGATATATTCATATAGAGAACATTATATAGATGCTGAAACTTTCCTAATATTGCTCACGTACACGTCAAGTTTGTAAATGAGAGACCGAGAAAGCGAAGCCAGGTCGAATTCTCGTTGCACATAATCAAAAGTTACCATAAACAAGCTGTCTAACTAAGTAGTTATCTAGAAAACCGTGTCAAAGCGGAAACTCAATAGAGAATTAAATTCTGTTTAGCAATGACCACTTCGATTCAGACTTCATTTCTTTGTTACGTTCGTACCGCTCTAGTTTAGCTCAGTCATTTATTTAGCGTCCCTATTATGTTTTGAAACTTGTTCCACTGAAAACCAATCAGATAAAATCTCGATATATATGTCGTCGGCACATCGTAGAATTGGGCATATCATGATATTCCTGGGCAGATCATATTTCTGTTAAAACTGAGAGGATCGCCTCACTCCGCTCCGCTTCGCTCAGCTCCCCAAATTTATTTCCATGTAAACCTAACACGCTCCTCCTCGCTTTGCTTCGTTCCGCTTCTCGTCGCACTTATTTTTGACTTTTAGTGAAAGATTTTTGATTTCATAATTTACGATCTGCCCAATTCTATGATCTGCCCACGACATATATAACAAAACAAGCTGTTGCACGCGATTTCGCCCGGGTCCGACACCAAATGAAGGGTGTAAATCTGTATGTGAATCCTGTATACTGTATGTAAATGGGACACTATTTGACGTGAAAATTAAAAAGTATTAAATACTAGCAGTTGCACGCGACTTCGTCTGTGTAACTTTATGTAATTTAATATAGCCTATGTTACTCGCTGATAATGTAGCTTTGTATAGGTGAAAGAACTTTTAAAGTCGGTCTATGAGTTTTCAGTTTATTTAAAAAATACAAAACATACAATAACGCAAATTTTCTCTCTTTGTCTATACTAATATTAAAAATAGGAAAGATTTGATTGTTTGTTTGTTTGTATAGAATAGGCTCCGAAACTAATGGACCGATTTGAAAAATTCTTTTACCATTAGAAGCCGACATTATCCGTGATGAACATAGGCTACTTTTTACCACGGGAAAATGCTTCATTCCTACGGGAAATCTAAAATAAAAGTAAATACTAGCGGCTTGGCCCGGGAGATAGCGCCATCTATCCAAAATACGGTAGATGGCATTTTATACTTTTCTACGCGGACGAAGTCGCGAGCACCAGCTAGTATTTTATAAAGGCTTTAATAAAAATGTCAAAATAGTTGATTTGAATATTAGTTTAACATAAAAATATGGAAATAATAAGACAATTTTGACAAGTATAAATGGATTTTACATTAGAATAATTTCACCCCTGAAAAGGGGTAAACTTTAAAGATATCTAGTTTGCGCAGTTGAAATATTTTTGACCAATTTCTCCTTTTTCAGCACATTACTCTTTTGACAAGGACAAACAGACGTGACATTTAATAAAACTGTGCAATAGGGGGTTGTTGTAACGTGAGCTTTTAGAAAAATGATGTGCAGTTTCGGGTGTTATATTTTGTTACTAGCTGGCGCCCGCGACTTCGTCCGCGTTGAAAAAGAAAAAGGTACCTATCACGTGTCCCGTACTTCTAAATATTTATCTACCAAGTTTCATGAAAATCAGTTTATTCGTTTAAGAGTTATGGAGGAACATACATACATACATACAGAAAAAATTCTAAAAATGGTCAATTTAGTTTCAGTATCATGTATAGAGCCTATATACACGATATTTCTAAAAATAAAGTAAATTACTCCATGACCGACCCTTACAGATTTATTATTATTAGTATTGATGATGATTTTTAAAATATAAAAAATATATATTTATTAATTGCTTTATAATATTGTGTTTTATAAAATTGATGTTAAAAGTAGTAACTTAAAAAATTGACGAATAAACAAAAAAGAATTTTTGCGCACTATATCCATACTTCCATACTAATATTATAAATGCGAAAGTAACTCTGTCTGTCTGTCTCGCTTTCACGCAAAAACTACCGAACCGATCACCATGAAATTTTGCATACACGTTGTCTGGGACACCAGAAAGGACATAGGGTACCTTTCATACAGAATAAAAGGACTAAGTATTCCCGAGGGATCATATAAAAACATAAATAATTGGGCGCTACTGTCGCATGGCGGCGCCATCGTCGTCACAGCGATATAAGATGACATGAGATGACATTACACAAAATGTTGCTAGCTGTGAAACATTATTGATGTATTTTGTCTAAAAATGTCACTTGGTTGTCAAATATTAATTTATAGGTGCGTTCAGAATTTTGTTGTAGTATGAGGTCCGATCTCTAAGACCGATTTTTTAATTTTTTTTTTCGGTAGGTAAGTGATAGTTGCAAAATAACGTTTGCCCAGGTCAAGCTAGCATATATTTTCTTTTTCAACGCGAACGAAGTCGCGGACCACTTGTTTATTATAACAAGTTTTATTGATATCTAATGAATCCTATGAAGAGAAAGCAAAAATCACAAAAGAGGCCCATAGAGAGTCATAGAAATAAAAACATAACATAAATATTGAAAATATTCAATACCTACATAAATATATTAAACTCCTCTATTTTGGATGTAACCGTAATAAAACGTCAGACGAAGCACCATATGCTTGAAATAATCCTGCAAAAGTTTTCTATTCCGATGAAATGTAATGCATCAAAGGATGTTTCAATGCATCCATAGTTACATTTGATCAGCTTTTCTGAGAAGAATATTCTTCAGAACGTAGATCAATTTTTACTAGATAACATATTTTACTTGGTACTAAATACGAGCAAGTTATTTTTTATTTTTGACATTGGAAATGTCTTTTCGTTCGCTTATATCTCGGAGAGTTGTGAAGGTATGATATTCAAAAAGAGCTCAAAAGACGCGTATTCACTAGAGCTGTAAGGTGCAAAAAGAGTTTTTTGAAAAACTCAAAAACGAAAAAAGTTATGGCCTAAATAGTGAAAACTTGAACTTTTTTCCAAATTTTTGATTTTGGCACTCGATATTTTGGAAACGAAGAATGATATCAAAAATTTGGAAAAAAACTCCCCTGGAAAATTTAGTCAGCTACAATTTGAGCCTAAAATAAAGAAGATCGGGTTAAGGGTTTGCCCTGTAGCTTAACCTTTTTGAAAGAAGTCAACAAGTCAGAACACCATATTTTTTCGAATTCCATAGAATCATTTCCAATATGCTCGATAGTCGTGTGAGGCACGACTTTTTTTATTAAAATGTTTATGTAACACATCTTGTAGTACTTAAGGAACATCTTTATATCCAATGAAAATGGAATTGTCCAAGTTTGAAATATGAAATTTCGCGAACGTGACAGCACTCTGAGTAGTGAGTATTGAGGACGCGACACCGAACTATGTTGACAATAATAAAATTCCCGCTCTCTCAAAGACATGACAGCTCTGTGGATTTTATATTCTTTCACTGGCCTTTTTGTTTCTTATTACTTACTTTATAACAAAACTAGCTGTTGCACGCGACTTCGTCCGGGTAACTTTATAGTAATAATAATTCTGGAGGTTCCTGCGATATTTATTGCTTGTTTCTTTTTTTTTTTTAAATAATATTTACTGTAAAAATTTTACGTTATCATTTTACATCTTATTTTATATTAAATTAGCCCTAAAAATTGTAAATAAATAAATAAATATAATGCTTATAATATCTACCTTTAACCTTTGGGTTAATTGCTCCAAACTGCAATTATAATAATTCTAAACTTAGACAATTAATTGATGAACATTGTTAAGAGTAGTTCATAAATTAAACAAAGTCAATTTTCAAAGTTCAAACAAATGCAAAGCTTCTTTACTTTTAAGATTACAGAAATCATAGTAAATTAATTTCTGTGTGAAAGTTTTCAAGATTAGATGATTTATTAATTAGTTTTTTTCAATATAATATTATATAATATTGCATTGGTAGTTTGTTTATATTTAATTTTTAATTAGCTTTTGCCCGCAAATTCACTACATCCATGTTCACGACACTTTGACATTGGAAATGTCTTTTCGTTCGCTTCAGTATGGGCCCCGATTTCACGAAAAAGTGCGATCCCCTTATATCTCGGAGAGTTGTAAAGATATGATATTCAAAAAGTGCTAAAAATATGCGCATTCACAAGAGCTGTAAGGTGCAAAAATAATTTTTCGAAAAAGTCAAAAACGAAAAAAGTTATGGCCGAAATAGTTAAAAAAAATTTGAATTTTTTCCGATTTTTTTTATTTTGGCGGTCAATATTTTGGAAACGAAGAATAATATCAAAAATTTGAGAAAAACTCCTCTGGACAATTAAGTCAGCTACAATTTGAGCCTAAAATAAAGACAACAGGGTTAAGGGTTGGCCCTGTAGCTTAACCTTTTTGAAAGAAGTCAACAAGTCAGAACAACATAATTTCGAATTCCGTAGATTCATTTCCAATGTACTCGATAGTCGTGTGAGGCACGAAATCTGTGAATTTTTCTAAGGTTACATCTTCAGTTACAAACTTATCTAAGTGGAACAAAAGAAAATTTAAAGTTGATATCTAACTCAGTGCTTTGCTTAATTATGGGAAAGATAATTTAATTTCCAAATTATAATCCTGTGACGGAGAACTTTATCGGAATAATTAAACTTACTTCGAAACATACGGTTCAATAAATTGGACGTGTCCGCCTTTTGAAAGTTGTGAAAGTCGAAACTTACGACAGACACAGCCGTCGCAACTTGCGGGTACGCCGTACCCCTAGATCACGTGTCACAACGTCTCCGCGACCCCGCCTGGTCGCTGGGTTTTAGCCGGTGTGTCCCCTACACTGCCGGGTATCTAAGAGACCCCTTAAACCTTGAAATAACCGTATCTGTCCCGTGTTGTTTCGGTGTGTGAGTAAGGGATGCCGGAATCCATTTTCCTTATCCCTTTCCAGTATCTTGTTAATGCGGTCGTCAGTACAGTTGCAAAACCAGTGGCAATGCTTGTGTTATATGCGACGGTTTCCACCTACCATCAAAGTGAACCGTCAGCATGTCTGTCGATCTCATCATAAAAAAAACTAATGTTTGTGTTTATTAAATACATAATTGGCAGAAAATTAAGGTCCCTAGTAAAAAATATGTAAATCACTTTAACTAAAAAAGAGCAATTTGTAAAAAGTCTAAACAATTTAAACGTGTACTTTGAAATCAAACCAAAATACGTTCCCGTATGTTTTGAACTATAGTTTACTTAATTATTTCCCGAACAGAGTTGACTTTGGTAAAGAAATTAGGTTACCACCGAATGTTACACTAATCAATTAAATTTATGTGAACTTATATACATTTATTATTACAAAATTTTCTCCACAGTAGTAGTTTATGAAGAAAACATTGGATTTTCTATCCATGTTTTTTCTATCTATCTATGCTATTTTCTATCCAAACTTTTATTTTATAGCAAAGTGCATCATAATATATGGTTTTTAAATTGGCTTGCAAAACCGCACATAATCGGTTAAAATACCGACCGACATAACCGACAATTAAAATAAACAACTACAAATCATAATATTTGCGTTACGACTATTATTCATTACTAGCTGGTGCCCGCGACTTCGTCCGCGTTCTCTATAGCCTATAGCCCTCATCGATAAATGGACTATCTATGACCAAAAGAATTTTCAATTCGAACCAGTAGTTCCTGAGATTAGCGCGTACAAACAAACAAACTCTTCAATAAGCTAATAAGTAACATCTCCTGTGCAGTATCCCTCTGTAAGGTAATAAAATAGTATTCCCAATAAGTTGGTTTTTGATTAAACACGTTTCGAATTTAGTACACAACTCGACGTAAGCCCTTTTAGAATAGATATATTGTCAGTTTATTGTATGTACTTGTTAGAGAATATTGAAATGCAATTCTGCCAGTATGAAGTAAGGATAGCAAAAAAAATTACTTGTGTGTCACGACACGACTTCAGTTTACTCCGGCGACTGTCGACTGGAGTTACGAACTATAAATAAATAATTATCAATACTAATAATGAATTTGAAAGTGTAGGTCAATACCTGCAATTATGTATGTATGTATGTTCCTCCATAACTCTTAAACCAATTAACTTATTTTCATAAAACTTGGTAGATAAACATTTAGACGTACAAGACACATGATAGGCTGCTTTTTACTTTTTCAACGCGGACGAAGTCGCCGGCATAAGCTAGTTTACTAATAAATTTAGTGTAACTTATGAACATTTCTTTGGAATATTTAATGAAGTGTTACGTAGCGTATTTATTTATCTTTAACTAGCTGTTGCCCGCGAATTCGTCCGCGTTAAAAAAGATAAAAAGCCTATCACGTGTCCCGTACTTTTAAATGTTTATCTACCAAGTTTCATGAAAATCTGTTAATTCGTTTAAGAGTTATGGAGGAACATACATACATACATACATCCATACAGAAAAAAATTCTAAAAATCGTCAATTTAGTTTCAGTATCATGTAGGTATAGGGCCTATATACACGATATTTCTGAAAACAAAGTGAATTATGTACTCCATGACCGACCCCTTACAGATTTATTATTAGTATTGATATGATGTTTTAACATGCTGACGGTACATGATTAAAGCTTCACGTACGGCGAGCGGTCGATGCCACTGCACCTCAATTCCTTCAATCCTTCTGATCAACATTACGATTTCGACGAAACTACATACTTGAAACATTTTTATGTTGCTGAAAAAAAATACCTTACCTAAAAAATATATAAGAAACGATGGCTGCGATAGCATCTTTTATTATGACAGGGATACACGAAAGGATACTGTTCCCAAGGGATCTTAAAATAAAAATAAAAGCCTAACGCCATGCAAAAGTATAATTTATATTGCTCATATATTTTGTATATATATTATATTTTTAAACGCGGACGAAGTCGCCGGCACCAGCAAGTAAAAAAATAAAATAATATGTAATTATATTCGTTACACACCACTTCTAAATCCCTCAAACGACGCTCCGTGACTGAAAAGGTTAGTAGAAATAAATTTATCCCGTATTATTCCATAAAGCTTAGCCACATTCTGAAGCTGTTGGAAATATAATACAATAAGCTGCCACGGGTCCCCGACTCGAGCTGTCAGTCGGTTCGTTTTATTCGTGCCGAATGAAATTTATTTGACGCGCTCGTCTAGATCACAGATTGTAGAATTAACAGTGGTAAATCTCACACAAGTGTCGATGTTAGTATGCGAAGTGGCATTTACTATGCTAATACTTGAAAATGTTTCACAATTAAAAAAGATCGGGTCCAAAATATGTAATTATTAAAGGGGTATTTTTGTTAAAAGTGCGGTGATTATAAGTACTTTCAAATATATTGCAACATTGAATGTTAGATGAAACACCAGGCTTAAATCATGGCTTCAAGTAATTAGTCTTTTAATAAAATCAGCTATTATAACCGAAAATTGCGCAGGAACCTTGTCACATTAAAATCAACGTGACGTCATCCGCAAATAAGTAATACTGCTAACAAAAATAGCGTTACTGAATGTGTCACGAGATTACGTCATTAAAATGGCGGCCAGGCGCATTAACGATTTACGGGGCTTATAAGTGGCTGTTATCTTTACAAGTATGTATTACAAGTATGTACATTCTATTTTGCATAAATTTAGCAGAAAAGAATCCAGTTTCAATTTAGAATTAGTTCGACGTATCCCGGCTTTACGGAGTGCAATTTTTTTGACGAATTTAATATACACAATATCTATATAATTATGTATAGCTTAATGACTAATTTCCCAAATAGTGGTTTCGAAGATTATCCTCCACATACAGACATACACTCTCAGAACATACACTCTCAAGTATAGAAGTGTAGCAGTTGTAATACTGTTTATTCCGCTGACTGTGATCGGAGTCGATATTAACGCCCGATATTTATTGACAACGTCAGAGTTTAACTGATAGTCGCAGTAAAAGATACTAGATAAAGCAGGCAGATATCAATCACGTTGAAATTTCATAACGATATTCAGTCCTTTGTTCTGCATTTTTTAAACTATTTCTGTACACAATGCTTATTATTATAAATTAACCTCTTTTTAAATGCATATAAAATATTAAGCGACTGACTATTAGTTCCCTAGCGACAATCCCATGTTTAGGCACTGGATAGGCTGCTGTCAAACTATTTTTATGTCTTTTTGAAAAACGCCATTTTGGCGCTATAGGCTGAGCGTAAGTACATGGAATTAAAACTAGTGATGTCCGCATGCCGACATCTAAGATGTGTTATATCGATCGTTTATTATTACAGCTAGTATACATTTTTCATAAGTTTTTTATATTTATACATGAGTTCAGATGAAAATTAAATTCAGATCTTCCAAATCGTTGGTACGCTTGGAAATAGTGATTCAATACACATTTCTTCATGTTTCAAAAAAATGTCCCGACATCAACAAATCGTGAATAATACTTATCTATGGAATAAAAATACAAAAACGTCAAAATTAGTTCTCCGTACTTTCGTATGGTGGCGTTTCAAAATGTAATTATCTATGTATTATTGTTCAAAATTAACAAAAATTAATTACATAATACATACAAATATATATATTAAATTAAATTATAATTAATTAATTAATTATTAATTAATTAATTAATTATTATTAAATAATTGATTAATATATGTATATATATATATGTTGGTACGCTTGGAAATAGTGATTCAATACACATTTCTTCATGTTTCAAAAAAATGTCCCAACATCAACAAATCGTGAATAATACTTATCTATGGAATAAAAATACAAAAACGTCAAAATTAGTTCTCCGTACTTTCGTATGGTGGCGTTTCAAAGTGTAATTATCTATGTATTATTGTTCAAAATGTAAAAAGTATCTGTAATTTGTATGGGATAGCCAGTCCAGGTTTATTAAGGTCAATGGATCAGCCAAACAAAAGCTGGTGACCCCACAGGCCCCTGAAACCACACGCGGCCTTATTATCTAACGACCGACGACAGCAGACGACTTGCGATCGCGTCTGCTGCCATACAAAAAATATGCAAAAGTCCTTATTGCAAACCACACTTTTGTTTTGATGGGATGGTCTTGGACTGTCTAGAACACAATCTGACTACGTTTGATTTTTGTTTAGAGCTTAAATTACCTACTAGGTAATGAGTCAAGCCCTCAAATCTACTATGACACAAATTGATTTGGGCGATACCAAAAACACGATTTAGATCACCTGTCGCAAGTATGTCGCAAGTCGTCTGCTGTTAGATAATAAGGCAGCCAGTCATAACCCATCTAGGGGAGGGTTGATCAATAATACCTAAGGTATACAAACATTTAGGTCTTCAACTGGATGAGCTAAAAAGCCTAGCTTATGAATTCACATACATCCTTAATAATGTTACTATGTTAACACAGAGAGAGATAAATTGAGCAATGAGACTTTACACAATTGGCACTAAATTGAACTCAACAAGTGGCTTTAAATATACTTCAACCATTGCGCTATTTTGCTTTTGATAGCTTAAACATTAAATATTTCACTGCATACATACTTATAAAATTAATTAAAATTAATTACATAATACATACAAATATATATATATATTATATTAATTTATAATTAATTAATAAATAAATAAATTAATTATTAATTGTATTTGTATGTATTATGTAATTAATTTTTTTATTGTAATTGGTTGTGATTGACAGTAAGGTTGATATGGTAGTATGTATATATAATATTGAGTATATAAAATAATATATTATATATTAATTTAGTTTAGTTTTATGTGTTTGTTAAATATTAAATGCTGTATTTATATAATATATTAAATTGTATTGAATTAAGATATTATTTTAGACAAAAAATATGTTATATGTAGCTGTTAATAAATATAAGAAATAAATTGTGGTCTCTATAGAATTTTTGATTTGAATTGAAACACAATTCAAATCAAAAATTAAATCAAAATATTTGTTTATCAATTTTATTTAATTGGTTTAATATAATATTTTCTAATTTTCTATTTCTTATTCTCATTTAGCTGTAGATACGATGTATAACGATTTAGTAGTTTTTTATTAGGTTTAAGTTATTTACTAACACTATTATTATGTAATTGTACCTGTAAATTTTCCTACAATAAAAGAAATAAATAAATAAATAAATAAATATGGATGTTATTTAAAACTTTCATTCTTCTTCAGAAGCTGCTTCTGAAAGGTTCTATTGGAAAAATATGGACGAGAAAGATCAGATACGATCTCTCATCTTATCTGATCTTTCTACTGAGTATTTAAGACAATTAGACGTTTCGCAGTCATTTGGGCAGCCCGTCTGGCGGCAGTAACCACCACCTTACAGAATACCACCGTGAAATAACAGCATATGTGCTGTTGTGTTTCGGTGAGTGAGTAAGGGATGCCAGAGCCCATTACCCCATCCCTACCTTATCCCTTTAATCCTTAATCCTTCTATGATCAACAGAGCACTTGTAGCACTTATGGCGTTGCTTGTGTTATAGGCGACGGTAGCCACCTACCATCAAGTGGACCGTCAGCCTGTCTGTCGACCTTAACATAAAGAAAAAAAAAATACAATTCCACAGAAGGTTCATTGAACAAATATTTTATTCATATTCATTTATTATTCATACGATTTGGAATTCACAATGATACAATTGCAATTTAGTTATGAAAATTGGTTTAACAAATCGGAGTATATACTTACTCATCAAATATCTACAGGCTAATTTTATAATTATGAACATTTCGTTATGGTGAAATGAATTCGTAATTGAGTGTGGTTTAAATGAAATTTAAAAGGCCTATGTTTATTTATTAACTAGTATTTGCCCGCTACTTAGTCCGCGTCCGATCGCTACCAACTTCACAGGAACACCCGCTGCACTAATCTGAAGATTGTTTGAAAGTTTCATCAAAATCGGTTCAGCAGTTTTGGAGTATATAGGCCTATACATAGACATTCCACATTATTATTCATCACACATTCCACACAGCACCATGTAGTTCCACACTAAGCAACTAATGCTAGTATTATGGATACCAGACAGTTGATATACTACATAGATTACTTTCTATAATATACATAAAGGTCGTGCAGCGAATAAAGACTTCTCGGCAAATGTGCGCAGAACTCTATTTTTAGGTGTTTGAGGGGGCAGAGGAGCGTGAGCGGCTGAGTCTACCAATAGCGTGTGCCGACACGTTATTGGTAGACTCAGTCGCTACACACCTCCCGCACTTCGCGATACGTTATTGGTTTGGTAGACTCAGACCCTCCTCCCCCTCGCGCACTTCGTTCGCGCGTCTCGAGTCTCTTGGGTACTGTTGCGTACAGATTGTTTTATCGTATTAGTAAATACGTCATGGTGAATAAATGCCTAAAAAAACGTTATCCTTCGACATCGCACGATGATTTTATGGAAGGAATATCAACACTGCCTGTAATGTTAAGTTAGTGAGGTGAAAAATTACGAAATAAGAAAAATAAATTTCATTTTCCTTAGCAATTTTGTGCGCAATTGTACACATGCGCCGATTCCCCCCACAAGTGTCGCCTTCAAACCTTAATATAATAATTCACCTATACATATTATAAATACAAACATCCATGACTCAGGTGCAAAGATAAAATGTTAAACACATAAACATTTGCCCCTAGCGGGATTCGAACCCGCGACCGTTTGGTTAACAGCTATATGGTTACTAAACACTAGATAAAACCTGTCGTCAACTAATATTGTTTAACTCATATTATGTTTAAGAACAAGTTACATTAAAATGATGTCACGCAAAGTACTTATCTGAAACTCTAAACTCAAAACAAGAACACGTCCAATTATTTGTTTAACAATACACCAATAAGCATTACGTCGGCGCTTATTAAAATATTCCCTGTAAATAAGTTGTGTCGTTACATACATAAAAGTTAAAGTTAAAGATAACTTCACAATAGTCACGGAGAGAACAAATGGTGACCTCAAACATAATAACGTGCCCGAGGAAGTTGGTTCACTCGGTGAAGTTAGCGAATGTGCCGAAAGAAAACTTCGTGCGTGCCGAAACAAGGTCGGAAAGTTAGACAACCGACAGTAACTGGTTATGCAGTGTTTCGCCTTGTTATTAAAATGTTAAGTACACTTAGAGCCGTGCTGCGAAAGCGTGGCACGAGTTCATAGTTTACCGAGTTCATAGGTAGGTATGTACAGTCGGCCGCATAAGTCGATAAACACATTCAAAAGTATAACATATATAGATAGCTTATAATAATATAATAGGTAATAAACATTTATAAATGTCAGTAATTTATGTGCACGGAATATTAATGTCAGTAATATCAGGGCACACTAATATAATATATATAGGCACAGCCATAATAAACTAACTCATAAACATATCACATGATGTTTTGTTCGTACATCATCCGTGTTATTTCTAAAATGTATGTACGGCCGCATAATTATGTCGATTAACACATTCAAAAGTGCAAAACCACTTAACACTCAACGCGCCATAAGTTGTTGTCAGGACTAGAGAACAAAATAAACTTCACGTAAGTACAAGTGACCGTAAAAAGCTTCAGTAAGTAAGTATGTAAGTAAGTAAATTGAGTGTTCAGTTGTTTTGCACTTTTGAATGTGTTAATCTACATATGCGGCCGACTGTAGGTACATACATTTTAGAAATAACACGTAAAACATCATGAAATATGTTTATGAGTTAGTTTATTAGGGCTGGGGAACGCAGTGTGCCCTGATATTACTGACAATATACCTGCTTATAAATTACTGACATATATTATAAATGTTTTATTACCTATATTAAAGTACCTAGTCTAAATGTTTATCTACCACGGAGGAAGGAACATACATACATACAATACCTACACTTATACACCGAGAGGTGAGGGACCAAAACTGCAACAGTTTTATAAAGGCTGATATTTTTATATTAGGTCATAAATAGGTTGAATATCAATAGCCTGCCGTCAGTCAGCCAGTTTTTGGAACATCTGGCTAGGGGATGGTTCCGAACTTGTTAAAAAACACCAGCCTATCAGCCTTTATAAAACTGTTGCAGTTTTGGTCCTTCACCTCTGGGACTATTACAGATTTATTATTAGTACTGTTGGTCCTGACTGCCCATTTACGCAAAACTGAAATTTGGAACATAGGTTCGTTTTATATAGGCGACGGTTGCCACCTACCGTCATCGTCAGCCTATCTATCCATTTAATGAAAAAGGCATAAGAATTTTTGAATATTTCAACTGCGTTCGAAACAGAGGCGAGTCGGGAGTGTTATATAAACGAAATCAAATCTTATTTATGTGTCGCCTGTCTGTACATCACTGATTCACATGAAAAAATCATCACCTGTGTCCTAGTAATAAAAAATTGAAAGTAATTGGTGGTACAGCACTAATTGTTCGTTGGTTGGCGCCACCCGCTGGGAGTTATTGTGTTCTAGCAAACCGCCAGGGAAATTAGATTCACCGAATTAAAGCTTGTTTTAGTAGAAATCCTTTCATCACTTTAAAAAAACAAAATGGTTTAAAATTCGTTAATGTCAATTTTATATTGAATATATAGTATAGTAAAGCCAAGGAGACAACGCACACTATGTATTGTAAACAAACCCGACCCTCTGTCCCTTTTCCTAAAACGAAGATTACAGGATATTACGGGCGAGCACGATTGTGTAGAGGGGATACTCGGCTGTACTTGCCGATCACGTATGATCGCATGCGACCCGTGATTGTCAGTTTTTCATACGCATCAAAGGAAATCTTGTACGCTTACGATTGTGTGGATTAACGTGCCGATTACACGATAAACGATCATCGCCGAAAGGTAAAGGAAGCCATCTTGATAACGCTTGAAAGTTTCATTACATTCTTTGCGTTTTCTCGTTGGCCTTGCTTTAGCAATTATAGTATAGTATAAAAAATGGACAGTGGAACCAGGCTGCTTCTGGCTTGTAGGAAAGTTATGGGGATTGCTATAATTTTCCTAGTAATGGACGTTGTCTATCAGTGGACGTCCTCCTGGATACCCGGCAGTGTAGAGGACACTGCGGGGTTATGTATTCACCTAAATTAAGTTTATCTAAAAGGTAACACGATATTTATTGTTAGGCGGTATGAAATTCACCTGGTCAGATACACACACACACACACACACATACACACGCACGCACTCAGCACACAAATTGATCATACTCTAACTCAGATCCCTCCCCCATTGTTTAGAATTAATAATTAGTAATCAATTTATACATAATTTTTAAGTCTTTTAAGTCCTACACAATGAAACCCTGTAATTGGCAATGTAAGTAGTAATAATGTGTCTATTGTAATTTATTTAAATAAATAAATAAATCCTTAATAAGTCAGTAAGAAAGCCATATTTGGAGAGCATATCTTGACGCAAACATATGACCATATAACATCCATTAACTTTTGTGATGGTGCCAACTGTTTTCATTTATGGAATTAAACAATTTGATGCATTCTCCAATGTTGCATCTCGTGCCAAATGTGTACAAAACTACGCCAGACTTTCTATCACGTTGGCGAAATGATTTTTTCAATTTATATTTGTAGATTTTTTTGCACGTATAATATTTATACTAAGGAAGTTATTCAAGAGTGTTTTAGTTTACTTGTTTTAATTTTTTTAACTGTAATTACAACTCAAGGTTAGACAAAAAATAAAAAAAAAAATGATAACAACATAAAATATTTCCTTTATCTTCCACTTCAGATATACAAAGGACAAGGACAAAGGATACCTTTCACCAGAAAAAAAGGGTTTATTCTCGAGATATCATCTAAAAATAAAAAAATCAAATATTTTCTTTTCATAAGAATTCTTTTCAAATCAGAAAAAAAGAGCGCACACAAAGTATAGATTATTTTATAAATTTAAATCTCATTATTTACCCTTATTAAGTGCGGTACGAGGTTCATAAGATCCCCTCATTTTCTTTTACCTACAGATTCTAAATACACCAACCCTCCGATGTACGCTTTAAGGGTTAGGTCAATCAATTCATAATTAATAATGGTATACCAAAAATTCATATATTTTATTTTAGATTTAACGAAAAAAAAAGTAAACGTTACGGGGTCTAATAAGCGCCGTACCGCCATTATGATAGTTTTCATACGAGGTCTTAAACGTCCCGTACCGCAGGAATGGAAAAAATAAAAAAATTGTGCCGCTGCCAACGTGTTACAAAATTATTAAGTACCTATAAAATAAGTGAGATAACATTGCAGTAATGCATTGAATCAAATTCAAAACATAGTTATGTTAAAACCCAACGATCATAAAGATCATTGCAATGTTGTAATGTTTGCAGTGATCTGTTTATGAGCTTACCGCGTTATCGAATGCATTACGAGTACGACTCACGCTCTCATCAGATTCAACTAATAATATTTACGTAAATAATTCTAATTCCAAATTTTCTGTAAACAAAACCACATTGTAATAATAACTAGCTATACCTAATTAAAATTATAAACTCTATCGACTTTTTATAGAGCCCAAACACGCTATAATTATGTGCTGTAAGTGAAATTACACAATTTTCCTTTGAGTTTTCCAAAACGGGTACGTCAAGTCACGTCAAAGCAGTCAAGTCAAGTTTCAAAATAAGTTTTAGCCATCCATCCCAAGAAGCAATTGTCGGCTCATTGGGGGTTGTCGTAGATTGTTATAATCACATGATTACTTTTATTAGTAACCCTCATCCTGTGCTTTGACAGGCTATGCCTGTTGATATTTTAATTTTTTTATTTTAATATAGGCTAAGTTGCGAGTTCTAACGAATACTCTTACGCAACTCCCACGCGGGGTTTCGTAACTGGACACTGCTCAGTGGACATCTACTGCCATAAAATTCATAATTTCACCTTTGGAAGGAACAGCACATCTATACTAATATTGTAAAGAGGAAAGATTTAATTGTTTGTTTGTTTGTATTGAATAGGCTCCGAAACTATTGGACCGATTTGAAAAATTCTTTTACCATTAGAAGGCGACATTATCCCTGATGAACATAGGTTACGTTTTATCGCGGGAAAATGCATCATTCCTACGGGAAAACGGGTAATAGGACAACGGGTAGTAAGAATTATCCTTCTGTAACCTTTTCCACATAACTTCTAAACGGCTGAACCGATTGGGTTGAATTTTTATATGGGTATTTCGATGGTTTCTTGGATGATTTAAAAATACAATTGGACCCGATAGGTGGTGCTGCTGTCGGTATGTCAACTACTAAACGGCTTAACCGGGTTGATTGGGATGAAATTTTGTATGTGTATTTCCATGATTTCACAGACACGAATGTATTATATTTTATAAAGTTACGCGGACGAAGTCGCGTGCAACAGCTTATATTATGACCGTTATTCCTATCCCAACTAAGTATCCTAACTAGTATTGGATATTTTTTCCACTTATCCCTAAATTTCTGGACGCCGCTTGCTCGTTAGCAAGTGCACTGTGCACTCAAACAGCAAAATTAAATGGCAAATTTACCACAAATACGTGGTTCGTCCTAAACATTCGTATTCCATGAAACAAACGCGATTAGTTCCACGGTAATAACGCTACAGCCCGTCAAATATGCACCGATGCACCGACGCATGCATCGGAATGACTAATGTGTATTTGCCGCTGGATTTTCAGTTACGCCGCTCGGATACTCATAAATCTATTTTAGTATGCATCTTGTTCATTCTTGATAATATTGCGCCTACAGTGAAATGCAAAGTACGCATTAAGTACTGCCAACAAAAAAAAAATACAAAAATGTATCCTATTTAATAATATTACTAATACACATTGAGTTCGCTTGTTTGTTTATTACGCGTTAAAACTGATCAATTGATCATCGTTAAATTTTCCATATACGTTATCAGGGATAAAGAAAAAGAAGTGTTTTCCTATCATCATCTAAAAATAATAATAAAAAATGTAATATATTTATAACTAGCGACCCGATTAGTTTATAATTATACTAGCTGGTGCCTGCGACTTCGTCTGCTTTGAAAAAGAAAAAAATAGTCTATACTGTGTCCTGTACGTCTAAATGTTTATCTACCAAGTTCCATGAAAATCAGTTAATTAGTTTAAGAGTTATGAAAGAACATACAATGCCTACACTTATGGATTTATTAATGGTATTGAGTATTGATAACATACAAAGCTCATTAGTGAAAACCGAATCGAAACCTGTTAGGTGGTTTAGAATAAGTTAAGCTAGCTGCTGCCCGCGACTTCGCTCGCGTAACTTTGTAAATTATATTATACTAAGGTCTATCCATTGGTGAAAACAGCATGAAATAACAGCATTATGTGCTGTTGTGTTTCGGTGAGTGAGTAAGGGATGCCAGAGCCCATTACCCCATCCCTCCCTTATCCCTTATCCTTAATGCTTCCATGGTCGGCAGCGCACTTGTAGCACTTATGGCGTTGCTTGTGTTATAGGCGACGGTAGCCACCTACCATCAAGTGGCCCGTCAGCCTGTCTGTCGACCTTAACATACAAATAAATTATGTATATAGATTATTTATTTCACTTTTTTTGTTGACCATACCCAGAAAATGGGTCGTTAATGATTTCTCGTCACATTTAGCTTATTGAGTTTGTTGTGAATGCAACTGACATCTCGCGGCCGGGTAATAAATCATTTGAAACAATTCGATCTGTGTCAGCGGGAGTGAAACGCGAAAGGGAAAATTAGGGGGAAGGACATAACCGCTTATCTATATATTTATAACCAATATATTTATAAAGCCCAAGAGTTTGTTTGTTTGGTTGTATTTTACGCGCTAATCTCAACAACTACTGGTTCGAATTGAAAAATTATTTTTGTGTTGGATAGTCCATTTATCGAGGAAGGCTTTAGGCTATTTAGTATGACCTAAAAATATTATTCTTATTTAGATTAACAGTGACAGTAACGCCATCTATCGTTGAGTAGCAGAACTATTAAGACAAACAGCTCTGACTCAACAAGTCGGCTGCTCACCGCGAGAGGGCTGTAAAACTTTGAACGCGGACGAAGTCACGGGTACCAGCTAGTAGCATGATAAAAAATAATATGTAATATGAAAATGTTTTTTTGACATGACTACCCAAGCAACACAGAATGGCTGAATAATCTTTGAATAAATGCATTTATACAGCCGTTATTCAAGCAATTTTTGCACAAAATAAATTGCTTTAAGCTGTATAGTAGCAACATAATAGCTGAATAGTAGCTGAATAAGCAACAAGAAGCCCATAATAGCCCATAGTGTTATAATAGTCCAAAAATCATTCAATACAGCATTTGCCTATCTTGTCAGCTCTAATACCCTTATAACAAAGCTTTAAACTGAATAATTTGTGAATTTCATACTGTATCTAGCCTATGTGTTGCCTGCGTAGTACTAGAAAATAAATATTTACAAAATATTGCTTCTAGTAGATATAAATATGTCCAAAATACATTTGAGTTAGCACTTTAAAATATTGCAAGCAAATATTTTAATAAACATAAAACATAATACGTCCTCCCCGAACTGAAAATATTCCCAAAATATCTAAGACGCATTCATCTTAATACTGAGCACGTAACAGTTTATTGCATGTTTACATATTAATGGTTCGAATAACTTGGCAAACATTAACCCTAGTGTAAATTTGGCACAACCAGTAATTTCTCTGAACGTTTTCAAAGTATCGAATATTAATATATTAGTTACTTACATTGAAACACTTTGTTAGCTTGTTCTTTGATGAACCCGTTGGATGAGTGGTTGGGGTTGCCTTAACATTCTGTCTCAGGCGTCCGGGTTCGATTCCCGGCATCTTTGGAAATCAATTTTTCAAACTTGTCTGGATTTGGAAAATAGGTACTAATATTACTAGCTGGTGCCCGCGACTTTGTCTGTGTTCTTCGATAAATGGACTATCCAACACAAAATTAATTTTTCAATTCGAAAAAGTAGTTCCTGAGATTAGTGCGTACAATCAAACATACAAACTCTTCAGCTATATATTGATAGATAGACTAGCTGGTGCCTGCGACTTCGCCCGCGTTAAAAGTAAGGTGTGTGTAGTGCCTGACTAAATATGTAAAGCAATATAACGCCTGACATGTTTGCTGTTATAAAACTTTTAGGGGTTGTATCTTTATTTTTAGTAGATATCTGTTGCCCGCGACTTCGCCCGCGTAACTATTATACATTAAAACCTCCCTCTTGAATCACTCTATCTATTAAAAAAAACCGCATCAAAATCCGTTGCGTAGTTTTAAAGATTTAGCTTACATAGGGACAGACAGATGTGAAGCGACTTTGTAGATGTAATTATTATAAATCATACTGTATTTTGTTACAGGCGGTAGATTACTTGAAGAAGCGGACTCCAGCAAGAGCAGCACTCATGATAGCTGCTGTGTGGTTAATGAGTGCGCTGGTCTGTATACCACCACTTCTTGGGTGGAGGGTCACCAGGCCATCAGAGCAGTTTCCACAGTGCAAGGTAATTTACTTATAATAATTTCTAGTAGTGCGATTACAATGTAGTACGATTCTGATTACAATGTAATACGAACTGATTTCTTGTTCATAAATTGGCTGTTTGAGAAGATTTAAAATATACTACAAATTGTGGTTTTCCTATCAGAAACATCTACCACGAAATGGATCGTCAACCTGTCTTCCATAGGTCACTAGATACATTTTCCAGTGGAGTCGGGCATGCTGATGCAAAACCTGAGGCGTCAGTATCTATCATGTTTTTCCTCCTCCTAACATGTCTTAACATAAAAAAAGGATGAGCCCGTTGGATGGGTGGTAAGGGTACTTGCCTAACGTTTCAGGGGCCTCGGGTTCGATACCCGGCGGGGTCAACTTTGGAAATTTTAATATAAATTTCAAAATTGACTCTGGTCTGGATTTGAAAAGTAGTGGTAGGGCACACTGCGTTTCGCAGTCATTTGGGCAGCTCGTCTGGCGGCAGTAACAACCCCCTTACAGAATACCACCGTGAAATAACAGCATATGTGCTGTTGTGTTTCGGTGAGTGAGTAAGGGATGCCAGAGCCCATTACCACCCCATCCCTTCCTTATCCTCTTATCCTTAATCCTTCTATGGTCGGCATCGCACTTTTAGCACTTATGGCGTTGCTTGTGTTATAGGCGACGGTAGCCACCTGCCATCAAGTGGACCGTCAGCCTGTCTGTCGACATTAACATAATAAAAAGAAAAATATTCTATTGCTAACATAATAGTAGAAGAGCCCAAGAGGGGATTTTGGGATTTACTCAAGCGCGTCAAATATTGCCGATGTATATTCTGCCGGTTTGGTTGGTGGAGTTGTTGTAAAATTTTAAATACAACTCGAGCACGTCAGATTTTCAGAGGGGATGTTAAGTGAACCTAAACTAAGATCTCATTTAAAATTCAGACCATTCGAATGTAATGCAAGCTTTTTGAAAATGCAAAAAAGATTCTCGTCAATTGCCATTTTGTAATACTCGAGCGCGTCAGATTTTCATACAGACGGTTCAACCTGAATTCCTGATCGTGCTGATACTTAATCTGACGATTATATGGAAGATTTTTTTAAATACAGCGCTACAAAATTTTGAACACCTGTAGACGCTCACCCCACCACTGAAAAGAAAGACATCATATAACCTTTTTTGTTCCTACCATCTAATCTTCAAAATCTAGTGGGTCCTCACGACGCTCGAGTGACTCCACATTTAGCAACGCAGGCTCCTCTATCATAAAAAGTGAGCTCCCCGTCGCAAGGTGGGAAGCTCATCAATAGCTACCTACTAAACAAAAAGATAAGTTCCCAAACAAATGAGTATAATGTGCTGAACTTTTTTGTCTTCACCTATTTACATTTAGATTAGTCTTTGAGCAAAATTCTAGTACAGAAATATGTAATTTTTAAATGTGATATTTATTTGTGTGGCAATAAGAGTTATATTTGAATGGTTTTGTTTATTTAAACTTAAAGAAAACTGGGTCACAGCTCACAATGAAGTTTCGTCAGTTACTTCTTTAACCGTCTTTTGAGATGTTCTAACTGGGCCAATTTGATTATTTTAAACACCTCCCGTCTACAAAGACTTAGTTGGATTTGTCGATTTATCCGACCAAAAGTTCAGTAACTGAAAACTTCTATTTTGTGTTATATTAAAGGATGGCATGCAGACTGACAGCCCACTTGATGGCAGGTGGCAGGTATCCTGCAAATGCTTTTCCGACCTTAGTATCTCAAATCAAATTAAAACATTTATACATCAAATAGATTTCCAATAAACTGTTTTATCTGTTTCTAAAAAAAAAATTGCCAAATTATTTTTTGTATAATTTTTTTTTTAAATCTATTGCTTTTTAACCTAACAATATAACAAAATGGGTCCCAACGGGACCTATTTTTTATCCTTATATGTTATCCCTAGTGAATTGATTCACAGTGTGAAATGCAATGTCAATTAGTTACGCCATTAACTAGCTGACGCCCGCGACTTCGTCCGTGTTGAAAAAAAATAGTAGCCTATCTTGTGTCCCGTACGTCTAAATGTTTATCTACCAGATTTCATGAAAATCAGTTAATTCGTTTAAGAGTTATACATACATACAATACCTACTTACAGATTTATTATTAGTATTCATTTAATTATTTATTTATCTCAAAACTACTATAATATGTAACTAAGCTTTCACGTTAGAAGAAAGAGAGAGATCCCAGATATTCGAGTTTGAACCACAAACAGAAAGAAAAAGATAAAATACATTTTGAAGCGCAGGGGAAAACAAATTATGGTGAAAGGCACGTCCATATAAAGGACAGGTCCCTTTGACACGCGACATTCCTTCCACTCATGTATCTTTAATTTGACACCAGATCACAAAGGAATCGTTCGAGGAATCTCTTTAAATGTCACACTGAATTCACTCGAACATCACACTAGCGAATGTGATAAGAAAGCAAAATCATTTTGGAAAAAAATACTACTATACGGGTTTCGTTTGAGTAAAATATATTTGTATTCCTTATTTGAATTTCCTGAACAGCTACATATTGTATCTGTCTATATATATACTAGCTGTTGCACGCGACTTCGTCCGCATAAATTTATAAAATATAATACATTCGTGTCTGTGAAACATTGGATATACACATACAAAATTTCTACCCAATCGGTCAACCAGTTTAGTAGTTGACATACCGACAGTAGCGCCACCTACCGGGTCCAATTGTGCTTTTAAATCATCCAGAAAACCATCGAAATACCCGTATAAAATTTCAACCCAATTGGTTCAGCCGTTTAGAAGTTATGTGTAAAAGATAAGTACGGAAAAATAATTCTTACTACCCGTTGTCCTATTACCTGTTTTCTCGTAGAAATGAAGCATTTTCCCGCGGTAAAAAGTAGCCTATGTTCATCACGGATAATGTCGGCTTCTAATGGTAAAACAATTTTTCAAATTGGTCCAGTAGTTTCGGAGCCTATTCTATACAAACAAACAAATAATCAAATCTATCCTCTTATAACATTAGTGTAGAAAAGGAAATGTGTGTATGTATGAATGTATGTATGTCCGAAACCGAAACTAATGAACCGATCGTCCCCATCTAACAGCAGGATTCACTTAGATTAGTATATTTTCATAATTATATGGATTATGAAAAAAAAAGGCTTTCCTTTACAGGTTTAGAGGCATAGTTAACCCCGGAAACCTTTATATACCAATTATTAACAAAATATATCTTAAATTATAACAAGGCAACGATGAAAATGGATAAAATACTTCATAAAACAGTTCACAGTATTAAAATCTCTCTCAATCCTTTTTTTTTTAAGCAAAATCTTCTTTGAATATTAACGGCTCACGGCTTTGGATTACTTTGTGAGAAATTCCTGAGATTTGTGTTATTGTAATAAGGCAATTTTGAAATTATTTCTATTATTCTTGGAAACAATCTTCCGTTGAAAATAATTGTGTTGTGGAATTTTCTTCAATTGTACCTACGTCTGACCTACGTCCGGTCTGAAGTTTTGCAAATATGAGCAGCAGACGACTTCAGTGCAGTGTTCTAAAGCGCTGACTGATAATGAAGTTAGTCCAGGGTTCCTGTACTCCATTCGAGCATAATTAGATCCGGCAACATTATGCTAATGATACTGCTAATGTGGTGCAATAATGTTTAAAAACGACTTCCAAATAACTCTTTTTAACAAAAAATAAACCGATTTCAAACCTACACATGGTCTTTTCTCATGGATGCCAATGTCAGAACTGAACAAAATTAAAATGGGACCACACGGGAAGTACTAGCTTTCAAATAAAAAAGAATCATCAAAATCAGTTCTCCCAGTCGAAGGTTATGAGGTAACAAACATAAAAAATAAACATACGCGTCGAATTGAGTAACTCTTCCTTTTTTGGAAGTCGGTTGAAAAGGAGGTTTTCAATAATTCGACTGTTTTTTTTTAAGTTCAAGTTCTTAAGTTCCCAAGTTTTTAAGTCCTTAAGTTTTTAAGTTCCAAAAAAGTACTGTTCCCGAGGGATTATCTAAAATATAAAACTGTAACTAACGCCTGGCCTACTAACTAAGTACCTAACTAACTGTAATGTGTTATAGCAACAAGTTGTCAAGCGTTAAAATTGCTTTTATATTTTTAATTTATCATAACGTACGAAGTCGCGGGCACCAGCTAGTTCAAAATAAAGTTCTCAAGGAACAAACAAAATATTACTTTGTCCCCTTTTAAAATAAATAACTATTTTATTAATCCTTACTAATATTATAAATGTGAGTTTGTTTGTTTGTTACGCTTTCACGCAAAAACTACTGAACCGATCACCATGAAATTTTGCATACACGTTGTCTGCGACAACCAGAAAGAACACAGGATACCTTTCATAGTTCAACGCGGACGAAGTCGCGGGCACCAACTAGTATAATATGTTGGAGCATTTATATTTCTCATTACACTAATATAAATCCGAGTCCATTTCGTGATTTCCTTCAGGGATCCATCTTGACTGTTCATCTGTCATTCGCCCAACCCCTCCCAACTTCCTCTGTGTACAGCTTTCAAAATTAAATATTTATACTACTTGAGCCGTTTTGAGTGGCAGTACTCAGGTTTATTGTGAGTTTTTTTCCACTTATTTTTAAACTGACTGCTGCTCACGACTTCGTCCATGTTGAAAATGTGACGTTGTTTATTTTTAGACAATCCCTCGTAAACCTAACATTTTCTAGGATAAAAAGTATCCAATTTTATGTTAATCCAGGTAATAAGTTATCTGTGTGCCAAATTTCATTCAAATATTTTTCAATCAAATCAAATCTCAAGCCGATTTTGTTCCGATATAAAATACTAGCTGTTGCGCCCGACTTCGCCCGCGTAACTTTATAAAATATAGCCTATGTTAATCGCTGATAATATAGCTTTCCATAGGTGAATAAATTTTCAAAATCGGTGCAGTAATTTTTGAGTTTTATTCATTATAAACATACAAATCATTGATTTATTACAAACATACGAGTCATTGATCAAAGAACAAATTTTTACTCGATGGTAAGTGGTTATTGCCATCGTCTAAGACTTCCGTTGTTGTGGTATTCCATATCTAAGGCACAAACAGGAAAAAATAAAAGCAAACACGCTATAATACAAGGAATCTGCTTGTTTAAAAACATTGTTCTGTGGGGGAAAGAAGAAAATTCATCTGCATTCTATGTACCCTTTGACCCCAAAACGCTACAACGTTCAGACAAGTGGTGGAGCATACTGGGGTCGTTTAAGACGGAGCACGCTACGACCGAATGCCGAGTTATATTTAAGCGGCTACCGCTCAAGTCATGAGCGGATAGCGTTTTATAACATCATCATCAATATCAATACTAATAACTAGCTGGTGCTCGCGACTTCGTCTGAAAAGTATAAAATTATAACACTATACCGGTTATCAAGATACCGGTAGATACCGTGGAACGGATCGCTAAAAATAATACCGATATTTACTTTTATTTTAGATTTCCCATAGGAATGAATCATTTTCCCGCGGTAAAAAATAGCCTATGTTCATCAGGGATAATGTTGGCTTCTAATGGTAAAAGATTTTTTCAAATCAGTCCAGTAGTTTCGGAGCCTATTCAATACAAACAAACAATCAAATCTTTCCTCTTTATAATATTAGTATAGATAAATCTGTAAGTGCAGGTATTGTGTGTATGTTCCTCCATAACTCTTAAACGAATTAACTGATTTTCATGAAACTTTGTAGATAAACTTTTAGACGTACAGGACACAGGGCACGTGATTTTTATTTTTTATTTTATCAGTTTTTAATTGTTTATAATTAATTTAAAAAAAAATAATAATTATGTTTTTCGCATTAAATATCAATATTATTAATAATAAAGTTTTCAAATACATTAAAAAAAAGCAATAATTTTTTTTTCAAATTCCCAATTACGAACACTATGGCGGACCTGCTTTCTCTCGTACAAATGTTATAATTGCGTCTCGCTCATTTCGTAGCTCCCCCATCTCCGCGTCGCAATACCTCTCAAACAGTCCCAAAATCGGTTACTGCACATATTTGTCACGTGATATCGCCAGAGCCGGAGCCCATAGGTTTTGCGCCGATAATAATGTCGTTAAAGCATTTGATTTGTACCACAGAGCAATAAAAGAAGGAATGCGGACAAGTATGCCGCTCATAGACTAGGCTTAAGGGTAAGCTAGTGACGTCAGAAAAATATAGGTCATGTGAATTTGGAGTCATTGGCATCAATAGATTTATTGAGCTTAGTTTTACACAAGTTACAAAGATAAGTTCGTATTTGACTTACATAAAATCAAGTTTAGTTGACAGATAAACAAATTCGAAAAGCCAAAACACATATAAATATATTTATTTATATTAATTTAATTAATAGAAAATCAAAATAAAAAATCAAAATCAAAATATTTATTTATCAATTAGGTTTCTACAAGAAACTCTTATAATCGTCATTATAAGAAATTTAAATTAGAAGTCGCATACACCAGCTATTTACTAAAAATAAAGATACAACCCCTGAAAATTTTATAACAGGAAAGATGTCAGGCGTTATATCTATACTAATATCATAAAGAGGAAAGATTTGTTTGTTTGTTTGTTTGTATAGAATAGGCTCCGAAACTACTGGACCGATTTGAAAAAGTCTTTTACCATTAGAAGCCGACATTATCCGTGATGAACATAGGCTACTTTTTACCGCGGGAAAATGCTTCATTCCTACGGGAAAACGGGTAATAGGACAACGCGTAGTAAGAATTATCCTTCCGTACTTAACTTCTTTCACATAACTTCTAAACGGCTGAACCGATTGGGTTGAAATTTTATATGCCTATTTCGACGATTTCCTGGATGATTTAAAAATACAATTGGACCCGGTAGGTGGCGCTGCTGTCGGTATGTCAACTACTAAATGGCTTGACCGATTGGGTTGAAATTTTGTATGTGTATTTCCATGGCTTCACAGACACGAATGTATTATATTTTATAAAGTTACACGGACGAAGTCGCGTGCAACAGCTAGTTGCTTTATAAATTTGGTCAGGCGCTAGACACCCCTTACTTTTAAAGCGGGCTATTAAAAAATAACAAAATACATTTGAACAGAAATAACCTATAAATTAGTATACGAATAAAACGAAACCTCTTAATAAGATAAAACCCCTTTGTTTTCGAGAACGAATAAGTATAAGAGGATAAGTATTAGGAGGGCCGTTCAGAAAATTCAAAATGGTCATTAGTGAGGCTCGCTCCATTCCCAAGATCCATAACACTTCATTACGTCGAAGTGTTTTAAAATTTCCAAAAGACTCGTTATGAACGATTTTAATAACTTAAAGTGAATAAGTAAATAGCTTGAATTTTACTCAGAATTATAATAAAGTGAAATGAGTTTTAATTATGCCATGTTATAAATTAGGACCAGCCGGTGCTTAAAATTTAAACTTAGATTTTTGTTACATAATTATTTGGTAACTATATTAAAACGCCTTCTACCGTATTTTGGATAGACGGCGCTATCTCCCGGGCCAAGCCTGTAGTATTTACTTTTATTTTAGACTAGCTGTTGCACGCGACTTCGTCCGCGTAACTTTATAAAATATAATACATTCGTGTCTGTGAAACCATGGAAATACACATACAAATTTTCAACTCAATCGGTCAAGCCGTTTAGTATTTGACATACCGACAGCAGCGCCACCTACCGGGTCCAATTGTATTTTTAAATCATCTAGGAAACCATCGAAATAGCCATATAAAATTTTATCCCAATCGGTTCAGCCGTTTAGAAGTTATGTGAAAAAGGATAAGTACGGAAAGATAATTCTTACTACCCGTTGTCCTATTACCTGTTTTCCCCTAGGAATGAAGCATTTTCCCGCGGTAAAAAGTAACCTATGTTCATCCCGGATAATGTAGGCTTCTAATGGTAAAAGAATTTTTCAAATCGGTCCACTACTTTCGGAGCCTAATCTATACAAACAAACAAATTTTTCCTCTTTATAATATTATTAGTATAGATGCAATTCCCAAAAATCTTCAATAAACTGTGTATTTTGTGCTTGCGTATATATTTAAACATATACCTAAACATATACTGAACTCTTTAAATTATGCACACGATAAAATTATATAACTTGGTTATTAATAACTTATTTTATGTATAGAGTTATAAAATGAAAAAGTAAATGTTACCAGCTTAATTGGGAAAACTTAATGAATAAATCGTCTGAACAACAATACAGTAACCCTAAATACAAGATAATATCTATCAAGTGATGGCGACCCTCGCAATAATTTACAATAAATCTGTAAATAATATTGCCAGCGACCTAGTTTCCGCATAATTTTCAATTTTAAACACAATAAATCTCGCTTCGGCCGTTTTGGAAACCAAAGGTTCGAAACCAGTTTCGAAAACGGAATTATTCTTCTTTTTTGGAAACCTGGTTTCGAATGAGGAAAAATAATTCTGTTTTCTAAACTGGTTACCAATGCAGAATATAGAATCTTCTTTTGAAACTCATTCACAAATTTTAATATGTAAGTATACTTGTATGTTGTAAGTACAAACTTACATTACAAAATTACATTACATTTAATATGTAAGTTATTAAAATTTGTGAATGAGTTTCAAAAGAAGATTCTATATTCTGCATTGGAAACCAGTTTAGAAAACAGAATTATTTTTCCTCATTCGAAACCAGGTTTCCAAAAAAGAAGAATAATTCCGTTTTCGAAACTGGTTTCGAACCTTTGGTTTCCAAAACGGCCGAAGCGATAAATCTGACTTAAACAAAGCTACAAGTTTCTACTAATTACACACGTCAACACGATTTTTGGGTCTGGCATATGAAATTTTGATTTCTTCTATGTTAAAAATAAGGGAATAAATAATTTTTTTGATCAAAGTTTGCTTTTGTAGAAACTAGAGCATTTTTTTAATTTTTTTTAAGACAAATGATAGATTCATACATTATTTCCATACTTTTATTTTCAATTACAATTAGAAAAGTTTTTGTTGAACACTAGAGCCTTTGTCATTTAAGATTTTTGATAAACAACAGGAAATATATGTAAAGTAACGGAAAAATTAAGTTCAAATTGAATATTTTTAGTGTTTCTCTTATTAAATGTTTGTATGGGCTGCCTCGTATCTTACTTATCGTCATAAATCAGGCAAAAGCAAACTTTAAAAGCTAAAAATGAAAATGTAACTATTTTTAGATGTCTAGAATCAGAATTTAAGCATTAGAACAGAAACCAAAAAAAAAATTCTTTTGTTGACTGATGTTATAGTAAGATGAATAAATACTATACAAAATTTAATACATTTAAAATATACAATCTACGAGTAAATAAATCATCAATCAATACTACTTTTAACAAACTAGCCGGTGCCCGCGACTTCGTCTGCGTTGAAAATGAAAAAAGTAGCCTATCTTGTGTCCTGTACTTCTAAATGTTTATCTACCAAGTTTCATGAAAATCAGTTAATTCGTTTAAGAGTTATAGAGAAATATACATACATACAGAAAAAAATTCTAAAAATGGTCAATTTAGTTTCAGCATCATGTATAGAGCCTATATACACGATATTTCTGAAAGCAAAGTAAATTACTCCATGACCGACCCCTACAGATTTATTATTTGTATTGACTAGCTGCTGCCCGCGGCATCGCCCGCGCAATTTTTGTAAATTATATACTAAAATCTTCCTTAGGAAACACTCTATCAATTGGTGAAAACAACATGAAAATCGGTGCAGTATTTTTTGAGTTTATCGCGAATATACAGACAAACATACGCGGCGGAGGTCTTTGTTTTATATTAAGGATTGTTATTGCAAAATTTGTAATCTTACCTTTAAAATTTATTGGCTAAGTATAGCCATTTTTAACGAAAGGAGGTGTGCTATAAGTTTTACCTATAGTGTGCTTGTGTATCTGTGTATCCTATTATCAACTGAACCGTTAGCATGTCTGACGATTTTTACATAGATCATGGAGAAATACGATTATAATGTCTTTGTTTTCATTACATTTATTCATAAAACTAAAGATTAATTTACAGGTTTAGGTTAACTAGAGTTTCAAAGGTTTAAAACCTTTGAAGATTATTTAATCCAAGCGTGTAAAACAAGGCTTAGTAAACCAGTAAATCTTTTAAACGTCATTTAATAAGTACGTTTCTACGTAAAATGGCAAGGGACATTGAAATATTGGTTTATTCAATTCAAATCAGGGATGAAACAAAAAATATTTGAAAAAATGGTATTTCAAATCGCCGTCGTATTTTAATCGTGTTATTTAACAATTATCCTCGGATTAGAATATTAGATTAAATTTCGCACGCCTTACAGAACGCTACGAACTTTATGGAACACTAGCTGGTGCCCGCGACTTCGTCCGCGTTCTCTATAGCCTTCCTCGATAAAGGAAGCTTTGTTTTTAGGCTTATTAATTAACTTACGTTCTACAGTAAAGTTTGAATCGGCTACTTTTATTAATTTTTTCATGAAAAACCTTCCAATTTTAAATCTGTTCGGTTATTTTCTAAGAGCTACAAAACTTTCTTGCGCAATATTGCACTTTAATTCATAGGACATTAGGTTGAGATCATTTTAGTAAGAATTGTGTTCAGTTTGAGGTTAGTCCTTGCCTTAAGGATTAAGTTTTTTTTCTCCAATTTTAAGACAGTACACGTGAGAATTCACCTGATACAAAATTAAAATAAATAGAAGACAGTATTTGTAAAAACACTAGTCTATTTTGTTAGAGACGGCTCGTCGGATATAATAAGGTCAAGTGACTGTTACGTACAAAGGTAGAGATGGAAAAGAAACAAACTATAGTCGGAGAGATATCGCGCTCGAGACACGTGCAAGCGTTGTAAAGGTGGTTACACTGATACTTGCGTGTATACTTTTTTTATGTTAAGGTTGATAGACAGTGGTTGACGGTCCACTTGATGGTAGGTGGCGACCCTTGCATCAACACGTTGATAATGGATAAGCAAGTTATGGGGTAATGGGCTCTGGCTTCCCTTAACTCACTTACCGAAACACAAGATAAATATTTCTCGGTAGTATTCTGCAAGGGCCCCCCGGGAATCGCACCCGGGAACGGTAGTACAAAGCGTTAAGGCAAACACCCTGTCTACTCCACTCCTCCAACGAGCTCGTATAAACACGTTTACTTAAAAAAAAAAAATAGTAATAATTATCTAGACTACACTGAGTTACTATTGTAATACTGTGAGCCGCGTCAAGTGTGCTTTCTACGATTATTTATCCTACACTACGCTACACTGCGCTGAGGGAAAACTTTGTGTTTGGTCAAAATTTTATTTTGATGTTACAATAACCAATCACCAAGTTTGTCCACTTTACCAATCACCAAGTTACGCTACGCTTTAGAAAGCACACATGGCTCCGCTACGGGCTTAGAGTAGCGTAGCGTAAATGACTGTAGAAAGTACACATGGCTACGCTACGGGCTTAGAGTAGCGTAAACGACTGTAAAAAGCACACACACGGGCCCAGACTATCCGTAGACTTCCAGAAGTGTCAGAAGTTGATAGAATTAAAGAAAAAAACCTGTACATTGTTTTGATTATTTTGGTTTGGAACAGCAATCATGAGTGTGTAGTATGCCTTAGCTAGCACACACTCCATAAATTAACGCCGCGGTCCCGCAAAATGATGAATTGCCATCTACGTGCGTGATGTATTCGAGCTATGTATAATTCTTGCGAGTATAACCCACAGTATCAATTAACAACAGTAAGGAAACTACTAAGTAGGAGAATAATAAGTACAAAAGATTTGTAATTAGTAAGAATGTATTCGAAGCTCACAATTTAACTGCTATAGTCTGTTCGCGTTAAAAATGCAATGAATCATTAGTGCAACGATAGGGTAAATGTGTATTCACAGTGGAGTTATAAATCAAAAAGATTATTTTAAAAAAAGTTAAGTTTAATTTGATAAAAATTAACTTAATTGTCTTAAAATAAAAATAAAGCCATATCGATATATTTCAATCAGTGTGTGGAATCTTCATTCGTATTATTAAATTACTCGTCTTTCTCCACTGTGAATTATCGCACCACTTTTATTCTTACGAGTGGGTGAGGTATTCATATATTTTTTTATTTTATTTTTTTAATTTAAGATAACACACAAACGATACAACCATTTCGTTCAAGTCATTGTGAACTTGACTTTCTAATTTTAAGCGACCTGATTGGTTAAGGGGCGTGGCAAGACCAATGAACAACAATGACTCCCTGCATTCTTAAAGCGAACAGACTATAGTATAAGTAATTCAATAATTCCATTCAAAACATCATATAATTTTAATCATATAATCGTATATATAATGTAATATAAATTTTGTAATATTTTTTTTTTGTATATAAATGTAAAATCCATAATTGGCTGTAGAGTGTGTTTTTTTGTTTTTGTCAGTAATTTTTTTGTTGAGAGCTGTGGATTTTGAATAAACAAATAAATAAATAAATATTCATGTTATCTAGTTATGTTGTCAGATCGCAGTAAAACTATATTTTTAAACATTATCTCAACAAATAAAAACGTATAAATTTTGTTAGATTTTTTTTCATGTTAAGGTCGACATTTAAATTGCTACTTTTACAAATTAATGACACTTGCAAAATCATCGAATCTCTACTACTGAAAGCCTAGTTTACATACTGTCATTTTGAATACGTTCTCGCGTATACTCGAGCTTAATTAATTCATGATTAAACAGTAAACGATGAATTCAGTTACATGTGCACAAATTAACATGCAGCAAATTAAAATTCGCGTTCCCACTTTATTATTGCAGGCTTCACGGTTTCAAATGGAATATTAAAATTTTATTGTAATAAAGCCTTTTTGGGATTCAATGGAAATGTTTTACGAATCAGAATATTTTGTCAATATCCCAACAAATGAAGTGTGCTGCGATTTCACATATTTTTCACATACTTACGAGTTTTTATTTTATTTTTTATTAATTATTTATTAATTATTTATTTTTTAGGACATGTCACGTGACGCCATTTATAGTATAGTCCAGTGCACGAGTTCATTGGCTTTAATCAATACTAATAATAAATCTGTAAGTGTATGTATGTATGACGAAGTCGCAGGCAACTGCTAGTCTAAACTAATATTATAAAGAGGAAAGATTTGATTTCTTGTTTGTTTGTATTGAATAGGCTCCGAAACTACTGGACCGATTTGAAAAATTATTTTACCATTAGAAGCCGACATTATCCGTGATGAACATAGGCTACTTTTTACCGCGGGAAAATGCTTCATTTCTACGGGAAAACGGGTAATAGGACAACGGGTAGTAAGAATTAGCCTTCCGTACTTATCTTTTTCACATAACTTCTAAACGGCTGAACCGATTGGGTTGAAATTTTATATGAGTATTTCGATGGTTTCCTGGGTGATTTAAAAATACAATTGGACCCGGTGGGTGGCGCTGCAGTCGGTATGTCAACTACTAAACTTGACCGATTGGGTTGAAATTTTGTATGTGTATTTCCATGGTTTCACAGACACGAATGTATTTTATTTTATAAAGTTACACGGACGAAGTCGCGTGCAGCAACTAGTATATAATAATTTATAATGAGAGAAGTATTGTATAGCTTTTGCCCGCGACTTCACCCTCGCGCCTCTTTTTCTTAAGTGTCTTTTTGCTTGTTGCTATTTATAAATCTGTTGGATTCTTTGTAAGACCAACTAGCAGTATATTTTAAGAGTTACTTTCATTAGTCCAGTTTCAGTAATATTACTAAAACAAAATGTTTTGTTAATGAAGTCCATAATCACACACGCGCTTTCAATGATGTCGACCCAATATAATCCGAACATTAAAATATTAGTCACGTGTCCAGCCATACAAATAAGAGCTTTGCTCATAAAACCATTGAAATTATTCATAAAAGATCCACGCTCTAAAGGATTTTATGACAGCTGCCATTTTATGTGACGTCTCTGCTAGAAAAATAGAAAATCTGATGGAAATTTTAACGAGCCTGGCGAATGAGTGGTTCCTTAGGGTTCAAATGTTCGATGCCTGGCAGGGTCAACTATGGAAATAATCTTTTCCAAGTTGACTCTGGTCTCTTACAATATTATTAGCTGATCACAATATCACTATATTACAATATTTTTGCCGTACAAAAAATTTTTTGAAGTAGGCCACCTTTATCACTTAGGGATGTAAAAAAATAGTAAGTATATATTATGACCTATTCTCAGACTCACCGAATATACACAAAAAAAAATCATAAATATCGGTCAAGCCGTTTCGCAGAAGTTTGGTTACAATCGCTGTGTGACTAGAGAATTTTATATATGAACTATAGCTGGCGCCCGCGACTTCATCCACGTTGACAAAATAAAAGTAGTCTATACTGTGTCCCGTACGTCTAAATGTTTATCTACCAAGTTTCATGAACATACATACATACATACATACATACATACATACATACATACATACATACATACATACATACATACATACATACATACATACATACACACACACACACACACACACACACACACATACATACACACACAAACACATACATACATACATACATACATACACACACACACATACACACATACATACATACATACATACATACAATACCTACACTTACAGGTTTATTATTATTCATTGATTGATAGAAGATTATAGTAACAGGTGATTACCGCCTTGTAGTCATAGTAGTATTGTTAAAGTATTTCCTATATTATGAAGTTTTCAAAGAGTAATATAAATTGAATGTAACGCACAATGTACATTAATTTGTGGTGAAGCAACGTGCCTTGGAGGGCGGCCAGTGATTTAAGGCCCCGTTGCGAGTAATTTTATATTGGTTTCATTCAGGTAAGAATTGGGATTCCACGTGACTTTGGATCCAATTTGCAATTGGAATTTGTGCGGAGTACTAAATCAGTCAATGAAATGGAAAGGAAAAAAGTATGTTAGACATTGATTTATTGTCTTTCTTACTCTTTTAGTAGTTCATAATCGAGTGCTTGTCGTCTGTCGTCCGGTGTTGTTCAGTGACCCTGGTTTTGTGGTAACTAAAATTTTTTGACAATTATTAAATTACTATAAGCTTAGTAATATATAAATAATTAAATGTGTTTTTTACTTATATAAATGTGTACTTATTTCAAAATAAATGCTGTCCCAAACGAGATGTCTCTATTAAATTCTTATTTTGTTTCAGGTAAGGTTGACAAAATAATCTCCCAGAAGCATGAAAGGATGGAAAGGTAACGATGAAAAAATAGCCTGCCTGTATGAAAGGATAACAAAATTAAAGCCGTACGTTAAAACCGAACTGTGTCCCCCGGCTCAGTTTAACAAGTACCGTCTGCAAAAACGATGGGATCGGCCTTTAGGAAATTAAATCTCTTCCGAGCTTCCCGAGGATTTTACATTTTAATGTGTCCTCCTATTACACTGTAACATTTATTGGAATTATAAAATATTATATATTATATTCCCAAGGAAAACTTGGGGATGTATGATGTGGACTCGAAATATTTAAAATAATAATTTAGAGCAGCTCGAATAAGACACCGACAAAAAAGTCGGTTTGTGGGTGGGTTTTAGTCAAAAAAGTAGGTTTTTGTCGGTCTGAACTTGCGTCATAAAATTCCTTTTAAAACTAGAAACGATCGCCTCTTGAATAAAATTCGTCTCTTCTATTTGCAGTTTAGCGTGACATTAAAAAATAAACAACTTTTACAATGAATGTATTTTAAACATTCTATCATACGACTGCGAGTCATAAGAGGTCTTAGCAGACTAGATCGAATAATTGGGGCTCGAAGGACCATAAAGATTTACACCCTTTATTTAAATTTATTGATTGATATAAACATTTAATTAACTATTGTTACCGAACAAGTATTATAGTACAAAAGCGCCTGAGAAACGTCGATCGTATTTAGTTTTTATCCTAATTTTGGTTTAGTTTTGCACAATTTTTTTTTTAGTCTGACAAACAAATTCCAACTAAAAAAATCTCATTTTGATATTTTTGTTTCCAGTTATGTACGATACGGTGTAGTGTAGTCTTTACCATGTTTCTAATGATTGGGCCAATAAATGTATAATCATGTTAGTTCGGTGTGAGTTGCGGTCCCATTTAATGTATTTTCCTGGAGCGCCAGGGCAGCCGGTGCTTCGTATTAAATGACGTGGGAAAAGTTATTATTTTTTCTTCCATTCCTCCTCACACCGACGACGAAGTCTCCTTCTGACATGCATCTTTAGAAAAAAAGTTAAGATATGTTAAGAGGTGTTAAGAGTTGTTAAGAGGCGAAGCCACCTCTGGGATTGCCGCACTCGAATCAGTGGAACGCAGAGCTAGAAGACGCAGAGCTAGAAGACTCATCCTAGATTTTAAAAGCTGCTCTTTTAAAATCTAGGATTCAGAGCCAGGCACATAGACGCAAAATTGCCAGTATATGTGTCTTTTATAAGATGTACATCGGAGAGTGTGCTCAGGAGTTACATGAGCTCATACCACTTTCTTAAAAATAAAGACGTATAGACCTAGATTTCCATTATGTCTACAACTTTTCCAAAAATGATAAAAAATTGACTATGTTTACTGGGGGGGAAACATTATCGCTTTTTGTATGAAAATTTATAGCTTCACAATCCTCTTTGATCACTTTCCAAATACGTAGTGTATACGCAAATTGGAAAACTATATCCCTCGAACCTTAAACTGAATTAAAATAGAGAAGGCGCCAAAAAGGTGCCCTATTTCCTTGCCGGTTAGGTAATTTAATAACGCCACCATCCTCCTGATAAGGGCTATCGATTTGCAATATTAACCCTCGAAACGGGTAAGAGATTCGCAAAGAATAAGTAGGCTCAGGTTAGACAATAATCACATCTTGATCGGTTCATTGGTTTGAGGGCTAAGATAACAGACAAACTTTGCATCAAAGAAAAATATATCATTACTAGCTGTTGCACGCGACTTCTTCCGCATAACTTTATAAAATATAATATATTCGTGTCTGTGAAACCATAGAAATACACATACAAAATTTCAACCCAACCGGTCAAGCCGTTTAATAGTTGACATACCGACAGCAGCGCCACCTACCGGGTCCAATTGTATTTTTAATTCATCCAGGAAATCATCGAAATAGCCATATAAAATTTCAACCCAATCGGTTCAGCCGTTTAGAAGTTATGTGAAATATGTACGGAAGGATAAAATTCTTACTACCCGTTGTCCTATTATCCATTTTCCCGTAGGAATGAAGCATTTTTCCGCAGTAAAAAGTATCCTATGTTCATCACAAATAATGTAGGCTTCTAATGGTAAAAGAATTTTTCAAATCGGTCCAGTAGTTTCGGAGCTTATTCTATACAAACAAACAAACAAACAATCAATCAAATCTTTCCTCTTTATAATATTAGTGTAGATTATCATCAATCATCAATACTAATAATAAATCTGTAAGTGTAGGTATTGTATGTATGTATGTATGTATGTTCCTCCACAACTCTTAAACGAATTAACTGATTTTCATACAACTTGGTAGATAAACAACATTGGAGTATTATTATAATGAGAAATATACTCAAAAAGTAGGTTGTTTTGAATTCACCTATGGAGTCGCTTATTTAAAATATTTAATACATCCGTTCAAAAAACATTTTGTTGTCATATAATTTGAATGTCACGAAAAATGAAATTTATTGCCCCATTTACGCCAGTTCGTTATATTATTTGACTGGAAGACATTTTGTTCGCATAATTCATACACAGATTCGCACACGTAAATCTAAAAATGTTTCATTCATATTTCTCTTTTATTGTTATTGTATTTTTAATAATGTTGCATCGACTTTGTTGATTTATTATTATGCTGTTATGCTGTTAACTTATTTGTAACTTAACTTGGTTGTTTATGTTACATTTAATACTTACAAGAACTTCATCAAGTAGTAATCTATGTAATTAAAAAATAATCGCTAGATAAATGTGTTGCTTAGCTTAACAGTTGTGGTTATTTTTTTTTATTTTGCAAATATTATGTAAGTTCGAGAAAGGTTCAAATTCAAAAAATTAAAAAAAAAAAAAATCAAAATTTTCTTTCTATTCAGTTTCTTTTTTTTCTTTTTTCTTCTTTCAAGAAAAATTGAAAAAAAATGCCTGAAAAACGTGAAAGCCCCATTCTATCTCGTCAGCTTACTGCACTGATTTTTTTTTATTATATTTAAAATATATATATATGTATATATCTACGAAAATTACAATACTGCAATCCAAAGGTATCTAAAATGTGCTTTATTATTTATTATGTTAAAAATAAATATTTATTAATATAAAAGATAAACACATTTATCCATAAGATAAAAGTTTATATGATAGAAAGGCTTTTAAAAATCTCACATTGTGAAATTGGCTTAGAATCCTATTTATTTTTTGTCACAAAGAATTACAAAAAATGTCATTAAATACAATTAGTACACATTACGAGTGTACAACCAACCTTATAATAGGTATTTAATGGATCACAACCATTTGTCGCTTCTGAGTGATAGTTTTGTTAGTCTATGTCGGTCGTTATGGGAGAATGCAGATTCTTATGTGAGGTTTTGACCTCGTTTCGCCTTCCGCGTCTCTCTGTAAGGTCAACAAGTTAACATAGAAATATCGCGACACTAATTGCCTGCTCTAGTGTTTTTTCACCATTCACGCGAAATTGGGTATTAATAAAAAAAAAGTGCTTGCTTAATTATTCGCACAAAATAATTAGTGCAAACGAGATTTTTTTTTAATAAAGTAGTCATTAATAGTGTTGTAAGAGAAAAGATTTGACGCGTCAAAATATGTAAAATTAGTATGACGCCTATTCATTCAGCCCTATTCCGTATGAATAACTAGCTGTTGCCCGCGACTTCGTCCGCGTTAAAAAAGATAAAAGTAGCCTATCACGTGTCCCCTACTTCTAGGTGTTTATCTACCAAGTTTCATGAAAATCAGTTAATTCGTTTAAGAGTTATGGACGAACATACATACATACAGAAAAAAATTGTAAAAATGGTCAATTTAGTTTCAGTATCATGTATAGAGCCTATATACACGATATTTCTGAAAACAAAGTAAATTACTCCATGACCAACCCCTACAGATTTATTATTAGTATTAACCTTTAAAATCAACATTTATTTTTAGATAGCTGGTGCTATTCGAATAGTTAGTCTAAGTCCATCGTGAAGTTCTATTTTTACTATTACATACAAACAAACATACCAACTTCACCTCTTTATAATATTATAGTATATAAATAGTATTATTATTATTATATTCTGAACGAAATTTTTGGTTTTATTTACTAGCTTTTGACAGCTTTAGTTATATAATTAAAAACTAATTTGAATGTGAATTATCGACTGTTCCACTTTTTCCAACTAATTATCTTCACTGGTAGGGACAAGTGGGACTTTTGTCCACATATCCCTACCAGTATCCCACTCATAGGATAGTAGGAATAAGTGGAACGAGCGTTTTTCCAATGGTTATTACCTATAGTAAAATTGGAAATGGTATTTCCACAGGTTTATTACTATAGCACAAATAAATACACAAATAATGAAACAATCCGTCCATTAATGATTTGCTTCAAACCGGAACCAGCCATTATCGTGGACACGCGAGCTTCCTGTCGCCGCCGGAAACGGCCGCTGTAACCATTTCCGGTTGCGTTTTTCACCGGAAAAAACATAACTTGTGTAGTTTTGTGTCGTGCACGCTTGATGAACGTCCTGTCTTCAAAGTTCTGCTTACAAAATGAGTACCTAATTTCTTAATTAGAATGTCTCAATTAATTTCGTAAGCTACACCGCAAATTAATATTTAATTCATACCTGTTGAACAAGAAATTGCTGGCCTTGAAGAAGAATGTGTACCTGTAATTACAATAAAGGATGTCTCGAGCGTATGAGATATGGGGTAAATTTGTTTTAAATATTTATTTAGCTAATTGCCCTTCGTGTCTTACCTTTTAAATGTTATCTACATTGTCTTTTAAAGTTAAAAGTACTTAATGATTTGGTATTGCCTTCCAAATGGTGCCTATCGTTAAAAAGACTCGCCTGTTTCACCTATCACTACTAAGGTGTCTCCACTGGTTTCCATTTATCTCCTTCCAGTAATAATAAGTGGAAATTGATTAGTTTTAAAGGTGACATTCAAAATTAGCTATTAGTTTTATTCACGTTTTTATTCATTATAATAGTAATTTTTGCCCGCGATTTTCGTGAGTAATCCAATCACTTTACATTCCACGGTTTGACAAATAATTCTATTATTTATAATTTGAATTTTATGACCCTTATAATAAGTCTTTTATTTCTATGTCAGCATGAGTAGCATTTGATATTTTTCACATGTATGTCACGTGTTCAAGTAAACTGGCTGGGGTTGCCGGTTTAGAAACAAGAGTACAATCGATTTTGTCGCCCTTAAAATGTTTTCGACCTAGCGCTCAAAAGGCTTGATTTGATGTTTGGTACAAGTATCATGCTAAAAGCGTGTTTGTATTCGGAGATATACTTGTTGCATATTAATATTAGATATGTGGGAGATTAGGGAGAAGGGTTTAGAAACTAAACAGTACACATGCTGTTATTTTTTCTTCTGTGAGGGGGCTTTTACTATGAAGTTGCAGACGGACTTTAGACTTCATGACAGCAACGCACTGTGCACTGACAATAAGAAAATATATTCTGATATTTTTTTTTTAATTTTTTTGCAACATATAGAAAATAGTTCGCCCTGGTTTCGTGAACTGGCTATTTGACAATATTTAAAATATACTGCAAATTGTGCTTATCCTATAAAATAGCGTAAAAAACATATGTCACTTTATTTTAAGCTAAATTATGTATATTTTTTGCAAATTATATATGAAAAAAAAAATCATAATTTTTGAAATTTTATCTTGGCGCCGAAACGCCCTTTGACTGGTTGCAACTCTGATGACGTCATACGCTAGTAAACATATCAGACATAGAGTAATAAATATTGTTTATTCAATTAATATTAGTTCTCTGTGTCATCATTCAGTTCTGTTTGTTTACTAGCGTGTGACGTCACATGTATGAAAGACCAGCGCCCTTACAGAAAAAGCGTTTTTGGCGCGGTTTTGGAAATTTAAACTTTAACATTGATTTTTATTAATAATACAGTAGATCTTCCGGAAATATCAATGTAGTGTGCTTATTATGTAATCTATACTAATATTATAAAAAGGAAAGATTTGATTGTTTGTTTGTTTGTATAGATTTAGCTCCAAAACTACTGGACCGATTTGAAAAATTCTTTTACCATTAGAAGCCGACATTATCCGTGATGAACATAGGCTACTTTTTACCTCGGGAAAATGCTTCATTCCTACGGGAAATCTAAAATAAAAGTAAATACTAGCGGCTTGGCCCGGGAGACAGCGCCATGTAGCCAAAATACGGTAGATATCGTCTTATACTTTTCTACGCGGACGAAGTCGCGAGCACCAGCTAGTATAGAATAATTTAAAACGATTATTTAAAATAATTAAAATCAGTCATATAGCGGATTGTACCATTTGTACCACACGTGAACTCGTGTCGGTTGTTCCGCTCGCTCGTATTGTATTATTATATATTGACGACATCTGCGACCGTTTGCGACGAAAATTGTCGCGACCTGTTACAATAATGGCGCTTATTTCAATTTCGCGTGGGCGCCTACTGCCTTGTGCGTACGGGCGGAACACTTTCGTTATGAACTCGCATAATTTTGATTTAATGATTCGTGTGAAGCCTTAATTTAAAGGGGCCTTTTGAAAATACTCCAATATTCGTAAGCTTAAGAACGGACTATTAATTAAATGCCAAATTAAAATTATGTATTTTGAAACAAAACCAGCCAGCCATATTGTTATGATTTAACGAAGAATTTAACTGAGAAGTTAAAATAAATTTAACTAAGAAGTACTTATTTAAACACCTGTCTAGTTTTTTTTTATTTAATTGTTGTTTCTCTATTTTATTGATTGATTGTTTTTTCCTCAATATCTGTTTTAATTGTTAATTTTTGTTGTAATACTTTTTGTACTTTTTTGTCTTTTTGTCATAGTATTTTTCATCTAAGCTTTTATATGTAATATCTATATACGAGTATTTGTGGACACGTTTATAGAATATTATGTGTTAATTTTTTTTGGTCTTCTTTTGGTTTGTGCCCCAAAATTTAATAATAAATTAAATAAGTTAAAAATTTATGATCAAAATTTTAACTAGCTAGGGAATCTATTCATAACCTTGTAACTTTTTCAATTTTTTAGTTTGTCTCTTTCTAATTGTCACATACGCTTATATTTTGTATGATTTTTTCAAATACAGTAAGTTGTATCCGATGTAAATGCTATTTTGAGTATATTATTATAATCTTATAATCTTATAATGTATGTGGATTTGTATACCAGTTTTATGAACCTTAATTATAATAATAAATATTTGAAAAAAAATTAAAGTTACGCGGACGAGATCGCGTACAACAGCAAGTCTAATAAATATAAAATTAGTTAGAACATACATTATATTGAAAGTTTTCGCGTTTACTACACTTTCGCAGTCGACAGCTAGATAGTTTCAAAGCGTCTACAACAGAAAGACCGCGTCCAAAACGTTTCAACTACCGCCGCCCTGCAATCAAATTCAAATCAAATTGAAACGACATTAGGTTCAAATTGTTTTGCGGTTTTCGTAAACAGCAAGCCTATTTGGGTCACAAATAAGTTTTTGTTACACTAACTTCAGCGAAAGTTGAAGGAAGAAAGGTCTTTTACGCCTAAGATTGTGATTTTCGTCGAAACTTCTTTCGAGTTTTATCAAATGAGTTATAAAGGATTGGGGTTTAAGTGGCTGAGTTTTTTTTTTCTCTTGTGTTTTCCTATGAATTAAGTGAGATTAATGTGCTATTCGCAACAAAATTCTTTTGATTCGTCATTACGGAGTTTAATTGCCTTTTATAATTTATAAAATTCCCACTGGAACCACACATGAGGACAAATGACAAGATTATTAACTTTCTTAAATTTGAAGACTATGATGATTAGAAACCTTTCGTAGATATCCAAGTTTATTATATGCAAACTTCCTCAGGCCTTACTTGACGGTAGGTGGTCACCGTCGTTCTGAAAATGCGCCGTCGACTGTAGTATGATTAAGAATAAGGAATTACGATGGGATATGAAAATAGACTCCCTATCCCTTGCATAGATGGAGGAAATTGCACGTTTGGTGTAGTGATTAGTAACCTAGCTGTTAACCAAACGGTCGCGGGTTCGAATCCCGCTAGGGGCAAATATTTATGTGTTAACATTTTTCTTTTGTGCCTGATTTTACTTTCTATTTATAATATGTATGTATTTACATTAAAAAAAGTAATCTATGTAGTATTTAAACTGTCTGGTATCCATAATACAAGCATTATTTGCTTACTTTGGAACTAGATGGTGCTGTGTGGAAAGTGTGAAGATATGTAAAAGTGATTTAAATCTTCATAAAACGCGACTACACAAGATAAGTAATTCTTTTATGGGTAAAAGTGTACGGTTTTATAATAAACTGCCTCAAATAATCAGAGCCTTATCTATAAATAAATTTAAATGTGTCATTAAAACTAAACTCCTCTCGAAAGGCTATTATAAAATCACTGATTATTTAAGCGACAAAGAAGCCTGGATTTAAGCTATTCGGAGCTCGTACTATGTTTTGTATTGTAAAAATATAATTGTATGTATATATACTTTAAGTTTGTTAATATTAAGTAAGTGTATTGTGCTATTTTATATTTTAATTATGACAAAAAGAATAGTATCCTGAGTTTCTTTCGGGGTTTCTTCTCGGGATCGTCATCTTGGCTTTTTTCCGAAACCCTAGTAAATTTAAATTTATAATGACGATCAAAAGAGTTTCTTGTAGAAACCTAATTGATAAATAAATATTTTGATTTGATTTATATATTTATATTTATTTATATTTTCCGCTATGATCAGTCGAGTGTTTGACATTTTTAACCCACTCCGGCTTCGTGAAAATAAGTGACTTTACGTGCAAACTTTCCAGAGGCAGTATGTCATCGACCCGCCATCCACCTGCGTCGAATGGGTTAATAAAGTTCCTGGTGATTGGAATTGGCATGCCTCACTGATCTCGCTTTGTTAGGGTACTGGCGGATCTGATGAAATACACTCTAAGGAATATCCTATACCTACTATAAAATATAAGCGCATAAGTTAACCTCATCCATAATTACAAATATTATAAAGGGGAAAAATTTGATTGTTTGTTTGTTTGTATAGAATAGGCTCAGAAACTACTGGACCGATTTGAAAAATTCTTTTACCATTAGAAGCCGACATTATTTGTGATGAACATAGGATACTTTTTACCGCGGGAAAATGCTTCATTCCTACGGGAAAACGGGTAAAAGGACAAAGGGTAGTAAGAATTATCCTTCCATACTTGACTTCTTTTTCACATAACTTCTAAACGGCTGAACCGATTGGGTTGAAATTTTATATGGGAATTTATATGATTTCCTGGATAGTTTAAAAATACAATTGGACCCGGTAGGTGGCGCTGCTGTCAGTATGTCAACTACTAAACGGCTTGACATGGTTGATTGGGTTGAAATTTTGTATGTGTATTTCCAATGTTTCACAGACACGAATGTATTATATTTTATAAAGTTACGCGGACGAAGTCGCGTGCAACAGCTAGTTGATAATATAAGTCGCAAAGTTTATACTACATAGGTTTTTACACAGGTACAGTATTTACAAAAAAAACCTATCGCATTGAAATTTTACCGAACGGCAGATTGAATAGCTGTGCTCTTTTCATTTCGGGTGTATTTATTAATTTTTACGTTCAATCTCACTCGTTTTACATATTAAAAAGGAAAATATCGCATTTAAAACATGGGATATTAAAATATTATTTTCGCAAATAGCATAGGTACGTTAAAATATGCAAATAAAAAAATATTTATAAACTTCTGTTTAAAAATGTCAATTGTTAATTTCAAATTGACAAATATTTTCTAGAGACTAAATCTATGGATCAATATGTTTGTAATGAATAAACTCAAAGACTACTGGCCCTATTTTATAAATTCTTTCACTTATAAAAAACTACATTATCAGCGAGTATCACGGAAAGTCGCGTGCAACAACTAGTATATCTATACTAATATTATGAAAATGAACATTTGTATTTTTGCTAGTATAAAATATAAATTCCGTCGAAGAATTATCTAACTAATCTGTGTTTGTTATGCGAACATAATTGGAATAAGCCTCTATAAATGAGTGGTCATTTTCCACCCTTTATTAGAGACATATCTACTCAGTCTTAGACACCAAAGGATACTATAAAAATACACTCACAAACCACCCCCAATTGGAAAATGAAACAAGTCTCATTGGCGATCTGCCAAGTGTCAAGGCCACGAACTTGTCCTGTCTGGATTTATGGGCTAGTATTGCGTAAGGCCTTTCTGAAGGTTTTTCATATAATCGATAAGTATTTATTGCCAAAGTTACATCCAAATTTAGTCTCTAATAATAGAGTCTAATAATAATAATTTAGTCTCTCTACTAATGTTATTTCCAAGTTGTCACATAAGTGACAACTTGGAAATAACATTAGTAGGCTCAAAGAGGTCCTATTTATTCCCTTTAAAGTAACTATTAAAGTATAGGTGAATTATTATATTAAGGTTTGAAGGCGGGACTTGTGGGGGAATCGGCGTTTGTGTACAATTGCGCACAAAATTGCTAAGGAAAATGAAATTCGTTTTTCTTATTTCGTAATTTTTCACCTCACTAACTTAACATTACAGGCAGTGTTGATATTCCTTCCATAAAATCATCGTGCGATGTCGAAGGACAACCTTTTTTGTAGGCATTTATTCACTATGACGTATTTACTAATACGATAAAACAATCTGTACGCAACAGTACCTAAGAGACTCGAGACGCGCGAACGAAGTGCGGGAGGGGAAGAGCGACTGAGTCCACCAATAACGTACCCACCCCTCACTTTCCTCTGCCCCCTCAAAAACCTAAAAACAGAGTTCTGCGCACTTATTCGTTTTATTCGCTGCACGACCTATACGAGCTGAACCATCTTTTTCGGACCAAGTGCTTTAGAACGTCCTTTATAATACGCACTGCCAAGATTTGGAACTCCCTGCCGGCGTCTGTATTTCGAAGCTCATTCGAACTTTGAAAAGATTCGAATCTTCCCGGTGAGCTCGCTCCTTCGCTACACGGCTAGATGTTGGCCAAGAGAAAACCTATCTCTAATACAAAAAAAACCCTGGTCACATCTCGCAGTCTTTGCATAGCTATTGCACGCGGCTTCATCCGCGTAACTTTATAAAATACTAGCTGGTGCCCGCGACTTCGTCCGCGTTGAACGATGAAAGGTACCCTATGAGTTTATATTAATTCGATGACCCTATGTCCTTTCTGGTGTCCCAGACAACGTGTATGCAAAATTTCATGGTGATCGGTTCAGTAGTTTTTGTATGAAAGCGTAACAAACAAACACATTATAATAAGCTTCCTAGCAGTGATAGTATTTTTCAAATCGGTCCTGTAGTTTCGGAGCCTATAACAATTCAAACAAATCTTTCCTCTTTATAATATTAGTACAGTATCTATAGATAGGAAATTAATAAAAAGTTTCAGTAGAGTACAATTCTGAAATACTGCCTTGGAACAAGCGGATTCAGTTACCTTGTTAGTCCCAGAAACGATACGGCTACGCATTGTTCTAACCCCTTAATGAGATTTTCTTCGGCTACTGTTTTAATGCCCCTTTAATGACCTTTAAACCGATACAGCCTTTAAAATATTTCCAATTCTTAATCACCAACGAAGTGCCACCCGTCTGGGGATCAGTAACCACCTTCTTAAGGAAAATAACAGCATATGTGCGGTTGTATTTCGGTGACGGTGTAAGGGATGTCAGGGCCCATTACCCTGTCTCTTCCTTATTTCTTATCCTTAATCCTTCTATGGTTGGCAGCGCACTTGCAGCATCTATCAAAGATTTAAATCACAGATGCGCCCTTCCCATATTTCAGGCGGCCGAAAATTTGTCATCCAAAGATTTAAATCGACAGATGTGCCCTAATCTCTCCGCGCCATACTTAAAACACACCCACTGATCTCTAATATACCTCTGGATGGGTTATCCCATACAAATTGCAGATAATTTCGTGTACCATTTTGGAGCGTCGCCGTACGTAAGTACGGGAACTAATTTTGATGTTTGCGTATTTTTAATCCATAGATAAGTAAATAGTGTATGTTTTATTCACGTTTTATTCTATTCGTTGATGTCTTAGGGACTGTTTAAGTTTATTTGTGTCCGCTTGAGTTTTGAAATATAAAGAAATGTGTATTCTGTAAATGTCCCTATCATGAGGACATCACTAGTTTTAGTTCTATGTACTTACATAAAAATAATTTGACAGCAGCCCATCCAGAGGTATATTAGAGATCAGTGAATACACCGAATATCTTTAACAATAGGTAGAGCGCAGGCGTTCACATTTTTCATTGAAATATTAATAATAATAGAATGATAATTAATACGAGTTAAATAGAAGAATACAAATAATAATCATTTATTTCAGATATTACAACGTTATTAGCTACCTACCAAAAAAATATTACATCCGTTTAGGTTCAAAAAATTGCAATATATATTTACCTAACTAAAAATCATACTGTAATAAAATAATACCTCGCTTTAACAGTAAAATTAACACCTCTGCAGTACAGAAAGAAAACTTAATAAAAATTTCTTAGAACAAAGAAGTATGTTATGTCACAAATTCTTTGTTATATTGTTCAGTAAGAAATAGAGTAGAAATATTAAACGAACGGCCATGTAAGGGAAATAAAGTATGATAACAACTTCAATATATTATCGCTCGGCTCCTTAAACACAATATTTTATATTTACATACGCGAAGTAATATTTTTTTTGGCAAATAATTCTAACATTTCTCTGACGTAGAGAGCTTAATGAAAAATAACCCTGACCTTGGTCCATACAAATGGCGAAATGCCAGAAGGGAGGATATAGTATATTCGCATTTTTTAACTAGTTTATGGACAATGGATTTTCTTGCTTTTAATGCAGGGTTCCTCTCTACACAAACGCGGCTGTAGATCATGTAGGTCTTAAGAATTACTATGACAATCGTACACATTAAGGCGAGGTAAAGTTTTACGTATATTTATGATTGTTCTAGTATGTATATTATTATAAATGATAATAATTTCTTACAATGGATCAATACTAATAAGAAATCTGTTTTCAAAGATATATATATTGTAGTGTTTATAGGCTCTATACATGATACTGAAACTAAATCGACGATTTTTAGAATGATTTTTAGATATATGTATGTATGTATGTTCCTCCATAACTCAAACGAATTTAGTTGAATTGAATTTAGTAGTGGTAGGGCACATTGCGTTTCGCAGTCATTTGGGCAGTCCGTCTGGCGGCAGTAACCACCACCTTACAGAATACCACCGTGAAATAACAGCATTATGTGCTGTTGTGTTTCGGTGAGTGAGTAAGGGATGCCAGAGCCCATTACCCCATCGCTCCCTTATCCCTTATCCTTAATGCTTCCATGGTCGTCAGCGCACTTGTAGCACTTATGGCGTTGCTTGTGTTATAGGCGACGGTAGCCACCTACCATCAAGTGGACCGTCAGCCTGTCTGTCGACCTTAACATAAAAACGCGGACGAAGTCGCGGGCACCAGCTAGTATATAATAAATAATGAATAATAAATAATAATTCATCAAAAGGCCTTACCACTCTGCAGCCCTAATAATCACCGATAGATTTGGTGTTGCCCCACTTGACTTGCAGTCACACTTGTTTAGATTTTTAGGATATTATAAATGCTTTTTTTTTTTTTAAATAAAAAAAAAAAAAACAAATTATATTAAGATTACCTACTAAAAAAAAACTTTACTTATGGAAAATTTTGTTGGTTGTACAATATCTAAAAATATGTTTCATAGTTTAAATAAGTACCATGTAATGTTTGTTAATTTTCCTAAATAGAATAAATGAATGAAATGTTTCTCTATTTTTTAATTTTTATACCAATTTTTTTTTTCTTCATATTAAGTAAAGCCGGGATACGAAAACCTTCGTCAGTTTACAAATTCATTCCTTTATCAAAATCGTAGACTCTTAGTGCCTTTTGAAACTGAAGCACTAAGCCAGACAGACTACTGACAATACGTTTGAAATGAAATTTTCACATGACTGACATTTGCCCTGGTGCAAGCAAAAATCGACGGTGACGAACCTTTTCTTACCCCGACTGTACATAAGTACATGTGGTGAGAAAAAGAAAAAATAAAAATGTGCTATGCTGACGTCATTGCTACTACGGCTGTGTGAGAAGTAATGCTAATGTATGTGACAAAATTGACAGATAGCTGGTTATTTTTAGGCCAACATAAATGTAAATATTTACCTCATATATAGGAAAATAAATATGTGACGTCATTTGATGGTTACTTAGATACCTACTTTTAGAATGCTACGTTGCATAAATTCAATATGTTATATAATATATTCGATTTTAAGTGCTTCCTAAATACATACTAATATTCAAATCAAATCAATCTATCAATTATCTTTTCACGCCTCAACTAACAAAAGACAGAGGGTACCTTTCCTACAGAAAGAAGTGTCTACTGTTCCCGAGGGATCATCTAAAATAAAATAAATTAAAACTAATCAGTGAACAAGTCACTGGGAAAAACTAATAGTTATTTTGTTACCGAAAATTTTAATGAATAAACATAGACTGGAATCCATTTAAAAAAAATGTGTTTTGTAGTTTCCTAACCACATGGTTTTAACCTAATTTCTTTGCCTTTTAATTTATAAAAAAATATGTTATACTAGCTGGTGCTCGCGACTTCGTACGCGATGATAAATTAAAAATATAAAAGCAATTATAACGCTCGACACTTTATTTCTATAACACATTGGCCAGGCGTTATTTACAGTTTTATATTTTAGATAATCCCTCGGGAACAGTACTTTTTTCTTGGATGAAAGTTACCCTATGTCTTTTCTGGTGTCCCAGACATCGTGTATGCAAAATTTCATGGTGATCGGTTCAATAGATTTTGCGTGAAAGCGTAACAAACAAACAAATTCACATTTATAATATTAGTAAGGATTAAACGATCATCGCCGATATTGTTAGACGTTATGGTATAGGAAAAGCCATCTTTTTTTTCACGTGATCGCGTGAAAGCGTAACAAACAAACCAAGTCTCATTCACATTTATAATATTAGTAAAACGGCATTCACACCATACAATTTGAACGTTTCCTATTTAGGAATCTAAGTAGAGAGCTCGTGATCACACTACGCTAAATTGATTTCTAAATCGAAGATATAGAGTTGAAAATGGATAAACTCTCAATTGAATCCAATCTGTTCTAACTGCGATCACACCTTTCGATTTGCTAAATTGGATACGTTCAAATTGTATGGTGTGGTAGCCCTTTAAGGATGTTCTTATAGAAGACGTTTCTAAATCTGTCTCTCAAGAGGTTTCAGTCTACGTAGGTGGTATAGTTAATGCATGTTAGGATTACTCTATCTTATTTCTCGGAAGTATACCTACTAACGTTCTGCCGGATAATCCGTGCGATGAGAGAAGCTCCGTCAAAGCTTACGTTAGGGATGTCAAAACAACACGGGTGTGGCAAGCGACACCCCTATTTAAATATTCACATCTTACTGCACTGAATATTAATGGATTACCCCTTGAAACGGTAAGATGGATAGATTGTTTTTTGGAATTGTTAGTTTCAAGATTTCGCATATTAATATGTTACATCTAGGTAATTAATTATTCTTCTTCTTAGAGTGCTACTTCTCTACGAAGGTTGGCGACAATCATGGCTATTCTGACATCATCATGAAAAAGGGAGCTTAATCCGAACCATTCTCAATTCTTCAGCAAGGATGCCTTTCTTCTACCTCTGCTCTCTTCTACCTATGATTTTTATCTATACTAATATTATAAAGAGGAAATATTTGATTGTTTGTTTGTTTGTATAGAATAGGATCCGAAACTACTGGACCGATTTGAAAAATTCTTTTACCATTAGAAGCCATTAGACATTAGCCATTAGACCATTAGACATTATCTGTGAACATAGGCTACTTTTTACCGCGGGAAAATGCTTCATTCCTACGGAAAACGGGTAATAGGACAGCGGTTAGTAAGAGTTATCCTTCCGTACTTATCTTCTAAACGGCTGAACCGATTGGGTTGAAATTTTATGTGGGTATTTCGATGATTTCCTGGATTATTTTAAATACATTTGGACCCGGTAGGTGGCGCTGCTGTCGGTATGTCAACTACTAAACGGCTTGACCGATTGGGTTGAACCCATCTCGATCACCTCAACTTGCAAACAAGAAAACTGCGTCAAAATCGATCCATCCGTTTAGAAGCTATGATGCCACAGACAGATATACAGGTTAAACTTATACACCCCTCTTTTAAAAGTTTATACCTATAATATAAAAATAGGTGTCGAAATCGATATACCTACTACCTATGTTTATGTAGCAAAATGAGTGACATAAAGACATCGAAATAATATATCTCTGCGAGAGCTTTTGTGTCACTTTAAAAAGAATTTAAAAATACAAAAATGTTCGCCATTAGTCTGAAAATAACTTTTCTTGTTATATAAGCAGAACATTTATCGTAGTGATTAAATCTAAGTAATTACGACCACATTCTGCAAAAACTTAAAGCTCTCGTAATTTTCTGTAAATAGGTACCTGTTTACAAAAAAAAAAGATCCCAACTTTTTTAGTGTAATGAAAAAGTTTGCGAATGTTTACATTTTTATGCCGAAGTAAACGAAAAACTTAAACTCTTTTAGGAAATGAGCTCGAAATTGGAACGAGGCGTGTTTCATGCCGAAGCTTCCGGTTCAGACTTTCACATTTGAGATATTAAAATCAAGTATTTTTCATCAAATATTACTTGATAATATGAAGGGATTGTTTTTTGAAAGATTTAAAATTTTGTTTGTTTCTTTAATATTTCTTTGAGTCAACTTATTTATCAATCATCAATCAATACTAATCCTTACTAATATTATAAATGCGAAAGTCACTCTGTCTGTCTGTCTCGCTTTCACGCCAAAACTACTGAACCGATCACCACGAAATTTTGCATACACGTTGTCTGGGACACCAAAAAAATAGGATACCTTTCATTTAAGAAAAAAGTAATGTTCCCGGGGGATTATCTAAAATATAAAATTGTAACTATAACGCCTGGCCAATGTGTTATAGCAACAAGTTGTCAAGCGTTGTAATTGCTTTTATATTTTTAATTTGTCATCGCGTACGAAGTCGCGGGCACCAGCTAGTAATAAATAAATGTAAGTGTAGGTATTGTATGTAATATGTATGTATGTGTTACTCCATAACATTATTTTCTGAAAATTCTTCTTCAAAACTTCTTCGTTTATCGCTCTTTCAATTAGTGAAAACCGTATTAAAATCCATTTGATGGTTTAGAAGAATACAAAACGAAGAAACACTATGCATGAACAAGTAGAGAAGAGAAGGAGATAATCCAGATAACGTTACAGGTTCACTAATATCAAATAAACGGTCTCAAGTTAGTGAAACTTCATAACATAGTACGGAGTAAGCACTTATCTAATGATGTTCCCGTAAACACCGTCAAGTTGCCTAACAAACCGTATAAAGTTTAAACTTAGTCGAACTGCCGAATTTGCAAACGGCCGACGGGAAACAATTACTTGTGCACGTTATAATGCATACCGCGTATCAATGGTGTATGGTACAAGTGATAGGAAGAAAGAATGCCCATTTACTTTCATTCATATTAACTTTAGCCATATTTATGGCACTTTAGACATACCGTACTTGTGTTGTGTGAATAGGCTATCAAAATCGATTTATATTTGTACTGAAAAAGCGGGCTATTCAAACAGTATCTCAATAATTGGGCTTTAGAAATTTTAAAGGAATAAAGTTTAGTTAGCATGGTATGGTTGGTGTGATTTTTTTGTTATGCAATCCTCGAAAACTGATGTTTTAAAGTGAATGTACTTATAGTAATAAATAATAAGATTAAACCTACATTTATTTGGTAAGATGGGTGATTCTCGTTACTTCTACAAAACAAGGTTATTTTAAGCGCGCTGTATATAAGTGTATACACTTTTCTACAGGGTAAGCAAGCCTGCAACTTCCCTGGTACTCCTTTGCTTGCAACCCTTTTTATCAACCGCTTTGCAACAACTGTAAAAGTTTTTTAACGGTAAAACATTTCTACTTCTACTTGTAGTTTCTTTATGCTTATTTAAAATAATGAAATACGTATATTATTTTTTATGGACATAAAATATATCGCTGTTGTGTTGCTAAGCGCAAAACTCGATCACGGCTGCACCAATTCGGCTTAGTGTGGAGCGTTCTTAGAGAATAGATAGAAAAAACCATAAAATACATAAATGAAAGTAAATGAGGAGCGGAACGGTCCCTTTTGATAGTAGAGTCATACGCTTATTCGTTTAAGACTGTAGAATTTATCGCTAATTAGAACGCGTGCCACTTGTCACTTGGACCATTCAAGATAAAAAGTTTCACGAACTAGTTACGCACTCGCACAGCATTCGTATAAATTGCTGTTCATACAAACTTCAATGTTTTCCAACTATGAAATGTTGTGTTAAACTTTAATGTGGACATATTTTACGAAGCGAATATGAGTCCCAATCGGATAGTATGGGATTCATATAAATATGTTTCTGAGTGACCGCGATCTTTAAAATGATCGGTTTTTACTATATTATTTAAAACTAGCTGTTGCATACGACTTCGTCCGCGTAACTTTATCTTATGTTACTCGCTGATAATGTATATTTCTATGGGTGAAAGAATTTTCAAAATTGGTCCAGAAGTCGAGTTCTTTCGTCACAAACAGTAACACAAAAATACAAATGTTCATTTTCATAATACACCAGCTATTGCGCGCGACTTCGACCGCGTTACTTTATAAAATATAGCCAATGTTACTCGCTGATAATGTAGCTTTTTATAGGTGAAAGAATTTTCAAAATCGGTCCAATAGTTTTTGAGTTAATTAATTACAAACAAAAATACTTTTCCTTTGTAGCAACTCAATAAAAGCAGGCAAATGCACGGGCCAAAACTAGTGTTTATATCTACTATACAATTCAAATGACACTCAAGTCGGCCATTTTGGTTAAGAACAAAGGCGCTGGGCTAGCATTAAATGCGAATTACATCTTAGTTAATATCACAATTTACCAAGTACGGCTTCTGTAAGTATAATTAGAATAATTTATCTTTATTTCTCAAGTTTTATATAAGTAACGTCTTATACGTGACTTCTGGTACTGAAGCGGAATAATAAAAAAATGTTCATGTCTTAAGAGATTGTTAGGCAATCTGTAGCAATTATTTTATATTTATTTATTACTAAACCAAGTTGTTTTATTACTAGTAGTTGTAAGTATTTTTATATATTTTTTATAGGATCCTTTTATATTTTTACTATATTTTTTTCTATAGGTTTACTTCCTTATTTGGAGTTTCCATTAATTGTATGGCCAGTTTTAGCCGGCCATTTCATGAAGTGATCAATTCTATGATCTGGCCACGACATAATAATACTACGAGTATTGTAAAGCTTAAAAGTTTGTTTGTTTGGTTGAACGCGTTAATCTCAGGAACTACTGGTTCGACTTGAATAAATCTTTTTGTGTTGGATAGTCTGTTTATTGAGAAAGGCTTTAAGCTATATAACACTTTGAACGCGGACGAAGTCGCGGACACCAGCTAATATATCCATAAAATGATCCGCATCTAATATCTTATAGGAAATGTAGATATTCCCGATCCAACTGGGGGATCGTTATAGTGTTCTGGTTTCAGATTTAAGCCGTCAACTATCACCTACATGTCGTTAAAACGAGATGTCACCCGGGAGAGATTTCTAAGGTCGTTTCCGTGGCACGATCACGAATATGCGCTTGTTAAGGGGACGAAATATTTCGCTCATCCGGTAGAATAACATCATATAATGCAGTTTTTTTTTTCCAAAAATGAGTTATCGATGTCATAATAATCTATAAAGCGTAATGTTTACATTGAGCACAGAACAACGAATTACCGCAAAGTAATGATAATGACGTATGTAGTTGCCGCACAATTGCGCTGAGCGCAACTCAGGGCGCAATTAGCCGTCAGTATCTATTTGCAGAAAAGCGATAGATGCCTCATTGTCGACTTAGTGTAAAGCTGGGTACCCACTAGCTTCGCGCACCAATCGTGCTCCACGCATCTGTTGTATAACTGCTCAAGTGGAGACGGTACGCGTATCACTACTGGTGAATAGAGTGCTCCACAGTTTTCGGACGAACATTGAGCGAACATGTCGTCCTCGGAATTAGTAGCTAGCGCTAAGCGTCGATCGTGATGCACGACACGTCCGTCGTCCACACTATCGAGTTGCTTTGCTCGCGTCCACGAACACAATGAATGAATCAATCCCATGAACACTTCGTGTTCGCAAAGAAACCGCCACCACGTGGAGCACTCGCATTGGTGCTTGAAACGTTGCACGCTCCAAGTACGTGAACGTATCCACTACTAAAGCAGTTGCATATGAGTGGTGCACGATTGGTGCGTGAACATAGTGGGAACCCAGCTTAATAATAGTTTAGTTTCAGACTTCTCCAATGATATGTACATTAGCAGTGATATCGTAAAAGCAACGATTTTAGAAGGTCGAACAGATGAAATACAAAGATAGGCGAATTTGTGCCAAGTTCCAAATATAATTTGAGTCGTTAGCAACTTAATCCTTGTTAAATTCAGAACTAATCGCTTTCCAATAGCTGTACCATTTTCAGATTGGTAACTTTGTTTTGTAATAGTCACACGCATCTCAAATCAGAACTCAACTTGCAGTTTGATACTTCTACTAAGGGTCTACCAAGCAAGCAAGCAAATAAATAAATAAATAAATAGCAAGTTTTCAAAAGGTTGACGTTTTGGGCTCTTTTTTAGAATTGTGTGGCAGTGCTAGTAGTGGCGCGTCAGATCTTTTCAAAGTTCGAGTGAATAGGCATCTCCTGGGTGAGCTCGCTTCATCATAGGCACATCTACACGGCTGAATGCTGACCAAGAGCAAACCCATCTGCAATAATAAAAAAAATATTTTTACATATAATCCACAAATTTTTAGCACTATTTTTGCTGGAGCACACTTCTTGCTGGAGTTCGTAAAAGTTTCTTATAACTTTGCGAATTTACCCTAATCCATCAAACAGAATTAGATTTTTGTTTATATGTAACAATTTAATCATGACTGATGGAGAGCTTTTATTTTGGAATCGTGCTGTGAATAAGCTGTCAATGTGAAAGTAAAATTTCTCTTTATTGTACGTGACCGCGAATCTCAGTAAATAACTCAAAATAGTCATATAACTAAAATTTGTCATTAATACCGGGCATGTTAGATTTGTTATTTATTGATATGTAACGACTCCGTTGGGTGATATGTGGTTAGAGTGCTTGTAACGCTCTGTTCCAGGGTTACCGGGTTCGATTCCGGGCAGGGTCTATTTTGGAAATGAACTTTTCAAATTTGGCTCTGGTCTGGATTTGGAAAGTAGGTAGTGGAAAGCGTTTCGTAATCATTGGAAAAAAATTGCAGCATTTTATTACATAAGCAACACCACAACTGCTCCAAGCGCACTGGACAGGCTGTTAGGAAGAGATACCTCCATTTTCGGGTACGCCGAGGTTCTGACAGTAAGCGTACCTCTTCTCCCGCGTGTTAGCCATGGCGGGGCATCGATGTCGTGTCATAACATCCCCGCAATCCCGTCCATCTACGGCTGCGCTAAAAAGTCGTGGGTTTTTAGCCGATACGAACCCCGCAGTGTCGCCTACACTGCCGGGTATGCAAGAGGATTTCCCAACGTTAAAAAAAGGAAGAGATAAGGAAATAGGCTTTGATATATACTTATCTGCTGTTAAATAAAAATGGGTCCGTCTTCCACACGAGTGAAGCATGCCCGTTATAAATATAATTTTGAAGATCTCATCAAATAATCTAGAAATAGCTCTCGCTACGTTTTCGATGTCGGACTGCGATGAGGTGCAATTTGCTAAACATTATAGGAAATTGCGAGTTATCGAACGATATCACGTGATATCCGCAGAGCGTAAACACCGTAGGTAGACTACTCCATGAAAATGACGCTCAGAAAGTAATTTGAGAAGAGGAGAAGGATTTTTGCAGAAAAGCATTATTTTCGTTGCCTAATTAGACTTTTTAGGGTAAAATTAAAACTTATTTTTAATAGTTAGTAATATCTAAAAAAGATTGAATAGGGCAGATTTAAAGTCCGACTTTCAATGTATGTAAGGCGTTATGCCTTTTATATTTCAACGCGGACGAAGTCGCTGTCACCAGCTAGTGTCTTTATAAAATGGAACATAACATTCACTACTGATTTATATTTATTATGTGTGCAACTAAATAGCTCTAAATATATATCGATCTCCATTTCGAATGACATATCGAGTAACGTACCGAATGATGTATCGAGTCGTTTATTGGAAAGTTCGAGTTGTTTTCAAACTGAACATTTTTCCATTTGTTTTAGTTTTTCCATTGTGATTGTAGGTGTGTAGGATTGTTTACTGTAAATTTATGTTTTTTTCTGTTAGGTCATCACATTATTACTCCTTTTATTAATTTACTTAATTAGTTACATCCTGAACTTATGCATAAATGTAATATCAGCATAATTGAAATGGAAACTTTTCCGATTTTTATCCAAGTGTAGATTCTTTTTGAACCAGATTACCAAACCTCTCAAATATTAACTTGACTTGGATATTTTTTGTGGAGGTTTTAATATATTTTCACACATAAACACAACACCATCTAGTTCCAAAGTAAACAACCAATTCTTACTTATATTATAAGATAAACATAATATCCATGACTCAAGTTATGTGTTATAGATTAATGTGCTGCTGAAGATAAATAAAATAAGGCTCTAACGATAAATATTAATCACTCACTATAATAATAGCAATCCAATAACCCATTGTCTATCTGTCTATCTTGTGTAAATAAATTGAATTTCATTCGGCAAACTCATTCTACATTTTATTGTGAGCGGCCATCGAACCGAAAGTGGCTTAGTCGGCCACTGCACTACAGCAAATTAAACTTCACTTCCATAGGCTATTACACTTTGAAAGAACTATATTATATTACTAGCTAGCGCTCGCGACTTCGTCCGCATTAAAAAAAGAAGAAAAAAGTAGCCAGTCCTGTGTCCTGTACATCTAAATGTTTAACATGAAAATCAGTTAATTCGTTTAAGAGTTATGGAGGAACATACGTACATATAATACGGATTTTACAGATTTTTCATTTTTTTGTGAACTTTAAAAAATCATAATAAAGAAATGAAAAAACTTTTAAAAACTTTAACAACGTAATCTTATTCATTAAGTATATAAATAGACCTCCCAGAAAGAAAAAAAAATATAGAGACATTATTTATACTTTTAAAACGGATTTACGGTTAAGGAAGGTTAAGTCCACGAAAAATTAGTTAATTAACTATTGTATAACTTTAAGAAAAATGAAGTTAAAAAAATCTTTTCAATGGGGTTGTATTTCTTCAAGTGTCTAAATAACACTGTAATTTATTCAGATTTTTAAATTAATATTGAATATTACAAAAAAATTGTTTTGTGTTGCACACTGCGTTTGGCGGTGACGCAGCGGCGCCGAAACGGCCGCGCGGAACCCTATTTTCAACGTTAAATTAAAATTATAAATAATGGAGCTACAACTCCGGGAGTAGAGACTTATTGTACTGAAATTTTCTCCTCTTTTAGGAACTTTTTTCAAATTTGAGCTGTCTTCAATATTTTTTTAGTTATAGCTATAAAATGGACGCTCCCTTTTTCTCTTTTCGTTTTTTGTTTATAACAATTGCAATTTTTATTGGCGGATAAAATAAAAAATCCATTTTCTCAGAATTAAATTCTGAATCCAATGAAACAATTGCTATATTTTTAAGACTGTTTTAACTATTTTTTTCAGTAATCTCACTTCACTTCTCGACTAGACTGAATGATTACTACAAGAATGGACAAAACGGGCGATGGAGAAAATATCTAGCCCCGATCAAGATATCGAGTATTAAACTTAATATGGGGCAACATCAGCACCGATTATTCCGCTAGAGTTAATTTTGTTTTCTATTAAACTCGCTCATCCCCAGAGGATTTCGCGTACACAATAGTAATATAGCCTAATACACGATGTGTAATGGCACGGAAACGGAAGGACGTAGTGAATATAGCTGCGCTCGTCACTTCCGGTCGCCCGTGTTGATTTATCCGTGACGGATAGACGGACTTTTTGTTATGATATCGCGATTCACGCTTTATTGGCTCGATTCTATACGGAGCTGCAAAAAAATTGTCTTAAAAATAATAATAATAAAACGCTCTTTCGTAAATCAAACTAAATCCCTCGGTAGAGTGGTAAAAAGTACGATTTAATGCAGGGCCTTGGATTGGTTTGGAACATTGTAAATGGCGAAAGTAGTCCAAAGTGGAACTTTCCAAAATCAACTTTTCGTATATATTATGGCATCGGTCCAGATCTTGTCTATACTAATATTATAAAGAGGAAAGATTTGATTGTTTGTTTGTATAGAATAGGCTCCGAAACTACTAGACCGATTTGAAAAATTCTTTTACCATTAGAAGTTGACATTATCCGTGATGAACATAGGCTACTTTTTACCGCGGGAAAATGCTTCATTCCTACGGGAAAACGGGTAAAAGGACAACGGGAGTAAGAATTATCTTTCCGTACTATTAACTTCTTTTTCACATAACTTCTAAACGGCTGAACCGATTTTATATGGGTATTTCGATGATTTCCTGGATGATTTAAAAATACAATTGGACCCGGTAGGTGGCGCTGTTGTCGGTATGTCAACCACTAAACGGCTTGACCGATTGGGTTGAAATTTTGTATGTGTATTTCCATGGTTTCACAGACACGAATATATTACATTTTATATATTTTATAAAGTTACGCGGACGAGGTCGCGTGCAAAAACTAGTAAAAAATAAACGAAATAACAGCATGGCTGCTTTTGTGTTTGCTGTGAGTAAATATGAGATGTTACAGACCATTTTCTTATCCCTTATCCTTAATCCTAATCTTGTATATAAGAAATAATGGAAAACATTATAGACAAGCTTCTTTAACAGATCGACTATAACAGATATTAACATATATTTTGTGCTCAGCAGTTGGTGTGAAAAGGGCTCTATTTATAACGTTATTAACAGACAACGATCAGCGGCAAAAGTTAAATTAACTAACTGGACCGTTAAACCTTTTGAGAGTTAACGACGCAGTTAAAGATTGGTTTTACGACGACGCGTTATTCTGCAACTCAGTAAAATCCCTAACATTGTAGAAAGGAGAATTTTCATACTGTTCTGGTGGTGTGCCATTTTTTCTATAGGTACGACAAAGTATTGAGCTGTAAAAAGCTCCTTTTTCTTTGTTATAAAGACGCTTTTAGCTGAAAAGTTTTTAATGTGTTGCGTAATCGGTCTTTCTTTAATCGCTACACTTCAAGAAGCATCAGGGTATTTGTTTTTATTGTGATGGAGTTGTAACACCGACATGAGTTTATAAGTTGAGTGTTTCCAGCACGAAGTTGAAAGCGTCTGTCTGTTCGCGATAAACTCAAAAACTACTGCACCGATTTTCATGCTGTTTTCACCATTAGATAGAGTGGTTCACGAGGAATATTTTATTTTATTTAATCGAAATACCAACAGAACATCAAAATTAGCTAAGTCACATAAATAAGTTTATACATACACTGTTACATTTGTGTACCAACTACTGGTATCCACAGGTAGTTTTAGTATATAATTTACAAAGATACGCGGGCGAAGTCGCGGGCAGCAGCTAGTGGATACATAAAATAACAAAAATATTTTGGAATCCTTAATTTAAGAAGAGATATAACCAGCCTCGGGTTTTTGAATTTTTTTGCCGCGTTCATAGTCACGTGATTTTTTTTTTAATTATATCAATTTTTAATTTTTAATTTTTTTTTAAGTTTTTCACTTTAAATATCAATATTATTAATAATAAAGTTTTTAAATATTTTTAAATATTAAAAAAGAATTTTTAATATTCCTTATTTCAAAATCCCAATTATGAGTTGTTCTACTGAATATTACTTTATTAGTAAGTGGTTGTGCCATAAATGCGAAGTTCATCCACATTTCTTCGATAAAGTGCTGCTATCCGGCTCAACTTTGGGCACATTTCCCTTCTGAGGTCTTTCTAGGTCTGAGGTGTAAAGGTCATCAGATGATCCATTTTGATGGTAGGTGGCTACCATCAAATGGTCAGTACTTAGAAGCAGGACACACTGCAGTTCGCAGTCATTTAGGTAGGCTCGTCTAGCTGCAGTAAAATGCTGTCATCATTTTCGAAAGACAACCGTAAAATGACAGCATGTGTGCTGTTGGAGGAACAATACAGTTAACCCTTGCATGAGTAAGATAGGATTAACTACACTCATTAATGTAGTTTTTGTTCAGTGTCGATCATCGAAATATACTATACATAAATAGAAAATTGTGAATTTCCCTATTAACACTTCATTAAGTGGAGAGGCCAAAGTTGGCTACCGTTCAAGGATCGTGTTAAGATAAAAATGTAACAGAAATAACCTTCGAAAGGTTAACCGGCGCTTGGTAGTAAACTGTGATTACTTCGTGTTTACGATCTCACAAAGTTAACAAATTAACACGATGCTTCGATGTCTTTTCACACTACAGTTTAATGAAGCAAAAATTTACTTAGAACGTGAATTAATTACATATCATTCCAAGTAAGCTAAGGCAAGTAAGCATAAGTTTCGAACAGCTATTTATACTGTAAATATATATATAAAAATAGTTTTAAATTTTCGCTGTAAACCAACATATTACGTCTCAGAAATTTCATGTTTTTTATTTATTGCTACGACTAATAACCAATGAGTAATAATGGAATTACGTAGTATGGAATTGGTAAGCTGTTCGAGTTGGAAAGAGGCCTGTTAATAATAGTGTACAAAATTATTAAGTTTCGTGTGTTTTCTCTTCATAGACGTATCATTTAGATAATTAAAATACAATATGTTTCATGTGAACTAGTCTGTACTATAATAAAGTTAACTTTACTTCGACACTATAATCTTATACAATAAATTTGGTTGTGTCATGTGTTATTAACATTTTAATAGTAGGGTTTGAAGTTGGGAGACGTAATTTTAGGTTCATAGCTTATAAAACTTCAGTGAGACTATAGCTTACCTAATGTAAATTAATTTCAGATTTTCTGTGTTTTAACAAAGAAGATTACTTATATAAAATAAAATAAAATACAGTAAAAATTGTAAAAATATACAAAAATGTCTAAAGAGACTCAAACTTTGATTTGTTAGTTTTTGAATTTCTAAAATGGAATCGTTTATCTTAAACTAGTTCTTCACTTCTCACAGTAAATGTTATCATAAAATATATGCAATGTGCTACAGAATATATATTTTATTGTAAATAAACACATAACTAAGTGAGTTTCTGTGTTTGATACACAAAGTAGTGATTTGCCCTAGGGGTAATAATACGTTATTATGTGTGGTCTAAGTATTAGAATGCAGCGAGATTTTTTTTTTACTAATGAAGCATCCATTAATTAGCATAGTAAAAAATATATTTATCATATTCAAAAATATTTCACTGTACTCGTATTTAAGTGACATTCTATACATTATCCAATCTTAGACTTTTGCACGGAAGAATTTCTTCTGCAAATAATTATATACGAGACACACAAATTTTTCACGTTTATAGCACTCTTATTGAAAACCGTATCCTGAAACTGATTTACGCTAACCCACTACGCTAACTCTACGCAACGTTACTCAATGCTACGCTTCTCTACGTTACTCTACGCTACGCAACTCTACGGTACGCTACGCTACTATACACTACTGGGGTCTTAGCCAAGAGCACAATGCAAACGGGAGCGTTGCGTATATTTACAAAACTGATTGGTCAAAATTTTATGTGGTCATTACAACAACCAATCACCGGGCTTTATTTTCTATCGTATCGTAAATGTACGCAACGCTCCCGTTTGCATTGTGCTCTTGGCTAGGGCCCCTGGGCTCTACGCTATGCTACGCTACGCTACGCTCTACGCTCTAGTAGCGCAAGTAAAGGAATTTACTTACTGCGCCATGTTTGGATAACAATTTCTTATGAGTTACCCCATTTTTAAAAAACTTTTTCCGCTTGTAACTTAAATTTGACACTTAAATCTTTGTTCCACCTAATATTGTTTATATCGCTTACCTATATATCATCTTATTTCTATATGTATACTACACAATGGCATGCATTAGCCAAAATGTTCACAAACACAAAGATCTTATCATCAATGGTTTTAATTTTAATTTTAGGTAAAGTTTGAAATTTCCATTTCGTACTGAAAAATTTAAACGTTTGCGATAGAATTCTGGGAACTAGGACTGCACAATCTGTATGGAGGCATTTTGTACTGCTTCCTGGGATTTTTTTTCTCTTGGGAGTTATTTAAATACCTCTTAAAATTGGAACGACCGACACCTGTCTAGGAAGACCGACAGCCTCCCAACTGAGCCATAATTCCAAATGATTAAGATGCAAATAGAACATTTATTCATTTGAAGGAAAACAGCGAATTCTAATAACATCGTTTTCTCTCTATTCAAAGCGATGATCTGTAATTTATCTAATGGAGATCATGGTGATTAAACATCGCCGGCCATTGTTTCTTCCCGCTTGTTCCCGAATTTTCCACATCATTCATTAGAAAACAATAGGATTTTTTATACAAAAGATATTATAACTAAGCGATCCTCTGCTGATGTAAATCTACCGCCCAACATTATTATTTGATCCAAGTTTAATGTTTCAAAAAGCAAATATAGCTAGTTACTTAGTGGAATAAAAGCTCGGTTGTGAACGCGTCAAATGCAGGTTTTTATCCTGGTTTGACACATTCACCAATACGCCGGGATACGCCGGCTAAAAACTCCATACTTCCATACTGATGGAAAATAACTCTCTCTGTCTGTTTTATGCCTTTTCACGCCTCAACTTCTCAACCGATCGTCATGAAATTTTACATACACGTTGTCATAGATACAAGAAAGGACATAGGGCACCTTTCATCCAGAAAAAAAGTAATGTTCCCGAGTAATCGTCTAAAAATATAACATAAAGAATTGGCACATGGCAGCGCAACTCTCGCGTCGCGTCGTCGTCATAGCAATAACAATGTCAGGCGTTATTAATCATATATTTTTTCTTTTTCAACGCGGACGAAGTCGCCGGCAACAGCTAGTATAATATAAATAAACAATAAAGTAAGTTGACATTCTAAAAAGTTGTCGGTTTTGGACGTTCAACGTCATCATCAATCATCCATACTAATTAATAATAAATCTGTAAGTGTAGGTATTGTATGTATGTATGTTCGTCCATAACTCTTAAACGAATTAACCGATTTTCATGAAACTTGGTAGATAAACATTTAGACGTACAGGACACAGGATAGGCCACTTTTTCTTTTTCAACGCGGACCAAGTCGCAAGCACAAGCTAGTTATTTAAATAAAAGTAAGATTTATTCTCTAAATAACTACTAAATTGATATATAAATAAATAAGACTCAAATAATTCTATGAATCCATCGAACTGTTATTTTCAATTCAAATAGAGGGTAATTTAATAAAATTACTGAATCGTCTTGAGAGAGCACCTTTAAAAAGCCTTAAAATATGGCTACCGGAAGCGCTTACGACTCCATCGTTCCACACCGGATGTGGCCCGAGACGCGACAGTTGTCGTAATGGCGAACAGTTACAATCGACCGTCGCATTTCCGTTGGGGAGGCGCCACCGGGGCTAATACTTCCGGTTTGGTTTATCTGATTCTTGGCTTAATTGAATTTCGGATTAGACATAATTTAGTTACTAACGCGACGATTGTATTGTTGCATTATTATTATGAATTATTCATAAACAATAAACAACTTCCAGCACGCAAGAACCGACAGTGAATGGTGAGGGCCAAAGTTTTAAGTAAATATAGTTAGAAATAGCATAGCTAGCAAGAAATTTGTATCTTCTTTATACTATTATTTTTTACAAGGTTTTGCTTTTTCGTTTTTAACAAACTTACATCATTTTCGCGATAATATATTATACTAATATTATAAACAGACATTTGTACTTTCGTTTGTAATTAATAAACTCAAAAACTAATTGACCAATTTAAAAAAAAATCACCAAAACATAGGCTATATTTTATAATGTTACGCGTGCAACAGTCCCAAGTAATATTATTATTATAATTTTCAAAGTAAGTTTGTATTTTGTTTACACTTTCACGCATTAACCCCTCAACCGACCATATTGGAATTTTGCAATCATCTTGTCAGGGATACAGGAAAGAACATAGGGTACCTACCTTTCATCCAGAAAAGAATACTATTTTTAACGGATCATCTAAAAATAAAAAAAAATTATCAACAAAAATTTAACTTTAGCGTTCCAGCTCACACGACAATTTTAAAGTTGATAACTTTTATACCACTAGTGAGTGTTATTAAGGATTTTTTTTTTGTATTCATCAGAGATTCAGAAAATAGCTATAACATGAGAGTTTCGGTAGTTTTTGCAAGTTATACGAAAGTGCATTAAAAAATACTTTTAATATTCCAATTTAGAATACAAACGTCATTTTTTTCCTAAAATATTGCATATATTTTTTAGTAATTTTGAATGCATTTCAAATGTGATTCACCTTTGATACACAAATAAGACATGTTTTACAAAACTCCCAAAACTCTTTAAGTATTAAGAGCTAAGAAAACTCACCCGTTTTTTGCAGTTTTAAGAAACCTCTCCGAATTAAAATGATGTGAACCAAATAAAGTGTTGAATTTAGTAAAACAAACCTAAATATTGCATATATTTTTTAGTAATTTTGAATGCATTTCAAATGTGATTCACCTTTGATACACAAATAAGACATGTTTTACAAAACTCCCAAAACTCTTTAAGTATTAAGAGCTAAGAAAACTCACCCGTTTTTTGCAGTTTTAAGAAACCTCTCCGAATTAAAATGATGTGAACCAAATAAAGTGTTGAATTTAGTAAAACAAACCTAAATATTGCATATATTTTTTAGTAATTTTGAATGCATTTCAAATGTGATTCACCTTTGATACACAAATAAGACATGTTTTACAAAACTCCCAAAACTCTTTAAGTATTAAGAGCTAAGAAAACTCACCCGTTTTTTGCAGTTTTAAGAAACCTCTCCGAATTAAAATGATGTGAACCAAATAAAGTGTTGAATTTAGTAAAACAAACCTAAATATTGCATATATTTTTTAGTAATTTTGAATGCATTTCAAATGTGATTCACCTTTGATACACAAATAAGACATGTTTTGCAAAACTCCCAAAACTCTCTACTAAGAGCTAAGAAAACTCACCCATTTTTTATAGCAATGCAGTTTTAAGAAACCTTCCCGAATTAAAATGATATGAACCTAGTAAAGTGTTGAAAGTTTCCTAACGAGCCATTCCTTATAACTTCACAGTCCATTTGCGTTGAGAGAACCTTAAAGATAATAGCCATACAAACAAAACCGGGGACGTTTAATCAAGTGAAGTGTTTCGCGTTATGTGAACTTCACAGCAGTACGTACTTAACAAAGTCTGCAGTTAGTAAGTACTTATCGAACTTAGTTCTACTTAACTGCAACTTAAGTGCGAGCATGTCTTAAACTTGAAATTCACTTTGTTAATCCTTTTCAATTTAATCAAAATAAAAATTTATATGCCATAAATTATGCCCTCATCCACAATTCAAAATTACACATTTTACAGGAGAGCTAATTGAAAAAAAAAAATTTTTTTGTCTATTTTTTTTTTATTATTAGATATATATCAAATATATGCAAATTATAAATCGTTGGAAGCTTATTTTTAAGAAGCATTTTAAATGTTTTAAGTACTTTTATAATGAACTGAATACTAGAAAAGATATAAGCATATAATTTATTTTTGAATATAGAAAAAAAATGATCAAAATATACTAAATATGGAATAAAAAACATAATTATTTGCAACATACAATATGAAGGATTGTGATTGTATTTTTGCAATTAAAACATTTTTGGATTTTTTTGTTTTATGACCCTTTAGTTTTTAAGCTGGCTTAGGTCTTAGGGGAGACTACCTAAGTGGCTATTTATTTATTTATTTATTTATTTATTTTTAAGGAAAACTTACAGTGATATTTATACATTAATTACTTAATAGCTAAATGACAGAAAAACTATACACCATTTATTTACCAGTTTCCGCATATTGAATCAATGTAAAAAATTAAAAATAACCGTTTCAAACCATATACTTATTGGAAACAAAGTAACACTAATAAAAAGTACAGCTTTTTGAACGTAATTAAATAAAATATTTGAGAAAAGGAAAAAAAAAAAAAAACAAACAAGGCAAAGAGGAAAAAAAAAAGTCTATAATGAAGAACGAGAGCCATCAAACAATGATTTTGAGAGTAGCTCTCTTATTTTGTTAATCTTAGAATTACATAAATCGAGCTCTGGAAATTTACCCAGGCTATTTGTTAAAAATTTGACCGACCTGGGAATGAAGGAGTTCTTCCTGAAATTTGTTGCACAATGTCTGGAATTTAGCAATGAAGCTGTCCTAACAGACCTACAAGGAACCTTTAAATTTATTTTTGCCAGCAAATAAGGAGAATCGACAATGTTTTGGGCAATTTTCATTAGAAAGAATTTTCATGAGTAAATTCATATTATAATTTTGTAGTTAAAGCTTGAAACGGTATACAATTATTGTCTTTTACATATTTAGGTATTTCCATAGATCGACTTCATACGCTAAGGGTGTTTATGGGGTAAAAAGTGGTGGTGCAGGGGGGTAATCTATCACAGCCGTGAAATGTAAACATGTTTTCCCCGGCCTAAAGGATTAGTACTGACTGAATTTGATTTGTTATGATTACCGTTTGTCGTTCGTCACAGATGCGTTTTATGAACGAATCATATTTTTCGCACTTCCACATCAAATGTATATAAGCTTACCTTTATTATAAGCTTAACAGCTATAAGCTTAATATAATACATACAATACAATGTCAAATGAAAAATTAATCCGATAGAGCATTAGATATGATACACTTTTAGCTTTGTAATGTGTGTTTTGAAAATAAAGCTAAAAACGATAGAAATTAGAGTTAATTTGGTGATTTTTTTCTATAGAGAAAATTTCATTATATTATAGTTTCTGTCAGAGTCTTCACTTTTATTTTTAACTAGTGGGTGCCCGCGACTTCGTACGCGTTGAAAAAGAAAATATATGCTAGCTTGACCCGGGCAAACGTTATTTTGCAACTATCACTTACCTACCGAAAAAAAAATCTTAAAAATCGGTCTTAGAGATCGCACCTCATACTACAACAAAATTCTGAACGCACCTATAAATATTTGACAACCAAGTGACATTTTTAGACAAAATACATCAATAATGTTTCACAGCTAGCAACATTTTGTGTAATGTCATCTCATGTCATCTTATATCGCTGTGACGACGATGGCGCCGCCATGCGACAGTAGCGCCCAATTATTTATGTTTTTATATAATCCCTCGGGTATACTTAGTCCATATTTTCTGGATGAAAGGTACCCTATGTCCTTTCTGGTGTCCCAGACAACGTGTATGCAAAATTTCATGGTGTTCGTTTTAGTAGTTTTTGCGTGAAAGCGAGACAAACAGACAGACAGAGTTACTTTCGCATTTATAATAGTATGGATTTATAAAATTCAAATCTACTATGTGCTATTTCTTTTTATAGCCTCCCTTAATAATGGACTTTCGCCTTATCCACCTACTATTTGATACCATTGACCATTCACCTACCATTGACGACACATTTGGTCTAACCAATGGCTAGTAAACGGTCGTGGGTTCGAATCCTGCTAGGGGCAAATGTTTATGTGTTAACATTTTATTTTTGTACCTGAGTCATGTATGTTTGTATTTATAATAATTAATATTTACAAAAAAGTAATCTAGTAGTATATCGACTGTCTGGTATCCATAATCCAAGCATTAGTTGCTTAGTGTAAAACTAGATGTTACTGTGTGGAATATGTGAAGATATTTATTATTTATTTATTGGACAGTCAAATTGCCTACCGACTTTTACGTAAAAGAAGAACGTTTCACTCAATGGTATATGGTTACAGTCGCCTAAAATACAAGCAATATAAGCACAATAAAAAAGCACAATAAAAGGCATTAGAATGATAAGGCAAAGTGAGGTTATTGGGCAATACATTTTGACATCTCATGGCGTTTTTTTACTGTATAAGTAACTGATTACTGTCGCTCGAGGAACGCAAGTGAATCCAGCTGCTATACCTACATTGCAAAAACACATCATATTAATAAAATTACCCACTGAAGATTAACTATAAAAGCAGTAGATGTCGGATAGAACAGCTCGTTCCCGTGACGTACTCAAGTGGTATACAAAACACTCTATCTCTCTCCATTAAAAAGGAAAAAAATGATGTAAAAACTTAACATGGACGGGTAACACAAAGCGTTATAAGACTATTATGTTTTGCGGTAAAAAATTTGTTCATCACTGACTCAAAAAGTCTCTATATAAAGACTGTAAATAAAGGAGATAACGTGTTTTTTTTTTATATATATAAAGGTCGACTGACATGACCAACTTGATGGTAGGGTGGCTACCTGGCTACCATACCATTCTGTAAGGGGTTGGTCCCGCCAAATAGACTAGACTGCGAAACGCAATGTGTCCTGTCACTACTTTCCAAATCCAGACCAGAGCCATCTTTAAAAAGTTAATTTCCAAAGTTGAGCACGCCGGGAATCGAACCCGGGGCCTCTGAGACAATAGGCAAGTACCCTTATCACTCATCCAATCGGTACTGATAAAGGCAGGTCTAGCTACAGTGACACCCCTGTCACTGTAGCTAGACCTGCCTTTAAATGGTCGACCAAACAAGTTTTAGTTGTTTTAGGACGTTGACATTCTAAAAAGTTTTAGTTTTAAGACGTTGACATTCTAAAAAGTTTTAGTTTTAAGACGTTGACATTCTAAAAAGTTTTAGTTTTAAGACGTTGACATTCTAAAAAGTTTTAGTTTTAAGACGTTGAAATTCTAAAAAGTTTTAGTTTTAGGACGTTGACATTCTAAAAAGTTTTAGTTTTAAGACGTTGACATTCTAAAAAGTTTTAGTTTTAAGACGTTGACATTCTAAAAAGTTTTAGTTTTAAGACGTTGACATTCTAAAAAGTTTTAGTTTTAAGACGTTGACATTCTAAAAAGTTTTAGTTTTAAGACGTTGACATTCTAAAAAGTTTTAGTTTTAGGACGTTGACATTCTAAAAAGTTTTAGTTTTAAGACGTTGACATTCTAAAAAGTTTTAGTTTTAAGATGTTGACATTCTAAAAAGTTTTAGTTTTAAGACGTTGACATTCTAAAAAGTTTTAGTTTTAAGACGTTGACATTCTAAAAAGTTTTAGTTTTAAGACGTTGACATTCTAAAAAGTTTTAGTTTTAAGACGTTGACATTCTAAAAAGTTTTAGTTTTAGGACGTTGTCGTTTTCTAAATTTGTCATTTTAGGTAGTTGTCGTTGTCACCCTGAGGGCACATAATTTGGCTAGAAATAAAAGTCGATACGTGAGAGTTGGTAAGTCATATCGCACATACGAACGTGTTTACGTACGTCACTCATTCTGAACAGTTCATTAATCTTGCTCGCAATTGGAATGGACGCGTCGTACAACACGCGCTCAGCCAGGAAATTACATATTTTGAGAAGAAAATGAAAATAAAATGAGGAACTTTAAGAGTTTTCACTGAAAATTTCCACTCAAAATGTTGAGTAAGCTACCGTGTTATACTTACGTAACTTGACTGAAATACGTCTACAAATTGCTCAAATAGTTCGGGTCAATTGCGCTAACTTGTACAAGTTCTAACAATTGCTCGTTTTATGTAGGTAGGTACACGAGCAATTGGGGAGTACTTTTGAGATGCCTATTTCGTCTTTTATGAAACCTAAATACGTTTTATTTGGCCCCGGACATAAACATTTTATTTCAAAACACATAGCAGTCTAAATATATTTTTACAAATTCTTTCTTTTTATTAAAATACTACCTGTTGCACGTGACTTCGAACACTGTGAAAAACAGGTGAAAATTTTTTCAAAATCGATTCTAATATACCTATAAATCAAGTAGTACACCTTTAAATACACCTTTAACTAATACTTCATTTAAAGAGAAACTAAATACGCCTTTAAATCAAGTCAGGAACTAAATATTTTTTATCATTATTGTTTGTTATATAAACATGTTTTTTTTGTTGACTGTACTCTATACATTTTATATGTGAGCGGTGCCATCAATCATTTACATCTGATCGATTCAAACATTTAGCCCCGATGGATTCATTAGTAAATCACATTCTAATGGCTTTATTTACAAATAGTCTCATCCATTTATCATTCCCACAATAATAATTCTTGCCCGCCTTCCACCGCGAGCGAAGCGGACTCCGTTTAACTCGCACCACTCTTTTTGCTCGCTGACTCCTTGCGCTCGCCAATTTGTTGGTGGAAAACGGAGTCCTTAATGGGTCCGCTCCGCTCGCGGTGGAAGCCAGGTTCTGATTTTTGAAGTGAAAACTTCTATAGCCGCGTTATACTACTTTGGATAGGGAAAAAATGTATCGGTTCGCGTCAGCAACGTGCTAATGCTCACAGTTAGCCTCGCGAAGCTGTCTACGTACGCGATCACGCCAACACATTACATATACCCGATTGTACGTGTGTGCGTTTTTTTTTTTTATTTCTGTAGGAGAAATCATCCTCGAAAGGGCGCTGTCATTTAGTTATCAGTCGCTTGGACCTTTGGCGTTCTAATCCGTCCTTGATCCACTTGGCCATTATTTTGCGAAGCATGGACGCTCCGCTATCCCACCCTTCCCTTGTCGCGACGTGTGCGTTGGACGCTCAGTTTAAGTTTTCACTTCTGTCGGCAGTCCTCATGACTGCCTCCATTTTTTTAATTTCCTATGCTACGTATATTAACTGTGGAACATTTTTATAAATTAAAGTGAAGAAATCTATATAATTTGAAAGATATATTTTTACTTTTTATAGTATAACCATCAATGTACTACAACTATGCATAAACAATCCTTGTTTAGTGATTCTTTTAGCTGTATATCGCTAACCATATCAATGTTTAGCTTCCATTTATGTCTAGCTTGGATGACATAACAGTTTTACTAATGTAACCTAGTAGTTCCACTGTATTTAGTAAGGCATACAAAGCAATGAGGTCTATATACTCGTTATTCACGCGAAAGCAATAAATAATATATGCGCGGCCTCGCGTGCGGCCATCCTTGTGTTAAGGCATTAATATCTGGGATGAGTGGAAACATCGTTTTTGCGTACAGACGTTATACCGCCTAGAGTGGCAACGTGTGGTACAAGTAACAAGCGTATGTTTATTGCCACAACCACTTATTTACTCCACTGTAGTTTTTGAAATAGGTGAAAAAATTTTCAAAATCGATCCAGTAGTTTTTCAGTTTATTCATAAGTTACAAACATATTAAATGTTCTCTCTCTATGGTATTAGTATAGATTAGTTCGAACTTTATCATCACCATAGTCATCATGATTAATTGCTGACGATATCAAGTACGAAAAAGATTTTTATGCGTTTTGCTGACTCTTTATTATTATTAATTAAATGAAACTAATACACCTTTTGCTAACATTACTTTCTGAAATATTATGACTTGTGGCGAATCAACAACAATTCTTATCTACCTATTGTGAATTTACATATTTTTTTAACGACTGTGGCGAAACAACTTTCAATGTATGGAAATTCAAAAGTGTGGCAAATCAACAATTGTGGCAAAACAACAACAAGCCCTACCATCAAATGGTAGCCACAAATGGAGAGTCAGCCTATTTGCTGCCCTTTCCATTAAAAAGTAGCATTCTATATAAAATATTAAAAATATATATTAAACTAGCTGTTGGCCGCGACTTCGTCCGCTTTCAAAATGTTATAAATATAGCCTAAATCCTTGCTCGATAAATGGACAAAATAATTTTTCAATTCGAACCATAATTAGCGCGTACAACCAAACAAACAAACAAACTCTTCGGCTTTATATAACAGTATATACCTACTAGGTATAGTAATAGACAGTAATAGATACTTAGGTTAAAATACAAATTGAAATTTATTTAATTCCAAATTTACTCGCTTCCGCTTATGAATTACGTCTTCACTTCCTTTACTAAAATTAATTACGTTCTTGATGGAGAGGTAATTAGTAATTAGGTATTTTGCTGGCTAGCTAGACTGGGGAAATTAATGCTTGCCCAGCTGAACCACGACGAACGTGACAGACATCTGTGCTTTATACTTAAAAGTCATTTACCATTAACTAAATACTCGTATATGTATAATTTGTTTATCCTCTGTTTAAAAGTTTATATGAATTTTGGTAGCATACGGAGTATTTTGTTGATTTGATTTTATTTAAACACGCTAAACTGAACAATGTTTTATTTATTTTTATTTTTTTATGATTTGGCATTTAAAATACATATATTATACTAGCTGGTGCCCGCGACTTCGTTCGCGTTAAAAATGTTATATAGCCTTAAGCCTTCCTCGATAAATGGACTGTCCAATACAAAATAATCTTTCAATTCGAACCACAGTAGTTCCTGAGATTAGCGCGTACAAACAAACAAACTCTTCAGCTTAGTATATAATAGTATAAGTATAGAATATAACCCTTATTTTTCACCCTTCCACCACCAACCTCCCCCATTTTTTAATAGTTTATTCAACTAGTAAATTTATAAATTTTACTCCACAAAACGGTTTAAACATTTTTGTTACAAAATAACTCTTTACATTGTCAAATGGAGTGTTACCCGTGTTTCCTTCTAATGTAATCAACAAGAAGTGTAAAAAGCAACGCCTAAACATTTACATACGGACAAAACAGAATTAAATGTTATTTTTCAAAAGAACAATGTCTCTGTAAGCCGTGAAAAGAGACCGACGCCATTAATGTTGTAATTAAACGTTTCTCTACATCTTTCTTACGCCACAGTATAACAATGAAAACAGTGTAGAATATCAAAACCGAAGTCGCTTTAAATAAGCACATTATTTACATTATTTCAATAAACAATTTTTTAGTTGACAGTTGAATTTTAGTTGATAAAATGAAACTGTTTAAATCTTTATTGTCTATATCTTCTTTTATATACTCGTTAATTAAATATAAATATTTACTATGTTAAATAAAAATTAATCGCTAAATGTGTAACTCGCTAATTTGGTTTTTTTTAATATTCGTTTAAGTATTAAAATAATGTAAAAAATATTAAAATTGCATTAGCGAGAGGCCGGTGACGTCGCTAGTCTACACTAATATTATAAAGAGGAAAGATTTGATTGTTTGTTTGTTTGTTTGTATAGAATAGGCTCCGAAACTACTGGACCGATTTGAAAAATTCTTTTACCATTAGAAGCCGACATTATGCCTGATGAACATAGGCTACTTTTTACCGCAGGAAAATGCTTCATTCCTACGGGAAAACGGGAAATAGGACAACGGGTAGTAAGAATTATCCTTCCGTACTTATCTTTTTCACATAACTTCTAAACGGCTGAACCGATTGGGTTGAAATTTTATATGGGTATTTCGATGGTTTCCTGGGTGATTTAAAAATACAATTGGACCCGGTAGGTGGCGCTGCAGTCGGTATGTCAACTACTAAACTTGACCGATTGGGTTGAAATTTTGTATGGTTTCACAGACACGAATGCATTATATTATATAAAGTTACACGGACGAAGTCGCGTGCAACAGCTAGTTATATATAAATGGGCAAAGACTGTCTTTTCTTATTGAACAAAAAAAATTGGAAACAGTTTATTTCTACTCATACTCGAAATTGTTTATTCTTTATTAGTGGTAGGTTTGTTCTTGGCCAGAATCTAGCCGCGTAGGAATATGAGGCCTATGACATGATGAAACGAGCTCACCTAGAAGATGCCTTCACTCGAATTTTGAAAAGTTTTGGGTTACATAAAGCTCGGAAACACAGACGCTGGCAAGGAGTTCCAAATAGATCAATACTCTACATTCTTTGTAATATAGATTTAAATCTATATAAATAAAAATGAATCCCTAAATATGTTGCTAAGCGCAAAAGTCGCGAACGGCTAGACCGAATTGGCTGATTTCTTTTGTCTTGTGTTTGATGAAGTCTGAGGAAGGTTATTATGGAGAGAAAAAAACGTAAAACAAATACGAGGAAAAATTAAAAACAACAATTTTCTTTTCCCACACAAACCACTTTGTCTATCAAACATTTGACGTCAATCAAAACAAAACGGACATGTCACCTAGTAACCGTTTTTGATAACTTTTTCACTGTCATTAGAAAATACAAGTCTGTAACAAAAACTGTCAAATTTTAAGGTCATAAAATCCTAAATTAAGTTTATCTAAAAGGTAACACGACATTTGACTGTACCGCCTAACAGTCAATACTGTTAGGCGGTACGAAGTTCGCCTGGTTTCTTTCTTCACAAATTTCTGGGCTTAAGTGAACATGACACCACCCCAGTATGCATACTGTTTTTCAATTATAATGTGGTAACACTCTCAATCTAACCGTAACAGTACCATTAAAATTCCTGCAATGATAAAGCCTCACTCTTAAAATGGGAAACGCGAACCAATTATAACAGTACTAAGAGTCGAAGTTGCGTTGAAAAACCCATTTGGGTCTGAATGCGTCGCTTCGCCTATAATTTTAACACCTTTAAGTTTTAGTCTTCCCTCTATTATAATAGCTTCACCGGGAAAGGTGAATCAAAAATTTACAGAAAAAAATCTAAAAGAAAATCAGAAAAAAGTAATGTATATAGTATATCAACTATCAATCAATATCAATATCAATCAATATACAATATCAATACTAATAATAAATCTGTAAGGATTGGTCATGGAGTAAGTTACATTGTTTTCAGAGATATCGTGTTTATAGGCTCTATACATGATACTGAAACTAAATTGACCATTTTTAGAATTTTTTTCTGTATGTATGTATGTATGTTCCTCTATAACTCTTAAACGAATTAACTGATTTTCATAAAACTTGGTAAATAAACATTAAGACGTACAGGACATAGGATAGGCTATTTTTTTCTTTTTCAACATCGGACAAAGTCGCGAGCGCCAGCTAGTTGATAAATAAATATTTTGATATTATGATTTGATCATCGCCCTGTCTGAGGGCCTTTCATTAATTAAAAAAATATGTAGTATTAAAAAGAGATTTTTTTAGGCAACTTTATTTTAGTGAACTTTGAAATAAATGTATATCTAATACTAATATTATAAAGAGGAAAGATTTGATTGATTGTTTGTTTGTTTGTATTGAATAGGCTCCGAAACTAAAGGACCGATTTAAAAAATTCTTTTACCATTAGAAGCCGACATTATCCGTGATGAACATAGGCTACTTTTTACCGCGGGAAAATGCTTCATTCCTACGCGAAATCTAAAATAAAAGTAAATACTAGCGGCTTGGCCCGGGAGATAGCGCCATCTATCCAAAATCAGATGAAGCGACTAACATGACAACTGCTTGGTGATATTTTTAGCGATCCGTTACGGTAGATGGCGTTTTATACTTTTCAACGCAGACGAAGTCGCGAGCACCGGCTAGTGTACAATAATTCGCTATTGTACATTTCGTCCCAATTTCCCAAGAAGACAAGGTAAGGTCGACAGTTGAAGTAATTTAGTTGCCAGTCGAGAGCTGCCCATTTTCCCCTGTAATTAACTTTCTTTAGTTTGTTGAGGGCCTTTTGTTCTTACATCCATCGATGTAAGGACGTAAGTTTGTTTGCCCTATTGTGCTGAACGCTTTTTTTATTCGAATTACTTGCAAACTTTCAGAAGTTTTTCTTGAATTTATCTATTACTAGCTGGTGCTCGCGACTTCGTCCGCGTAACTTCATAAAATATAATACATTCGTGTCTGTGAAACCATGGAAATACACATATAAAATTTCAATCCAACTGGTCAAGCCGTTTAGTAGTTGACATACCGATAACAGCGCCACCTACCGGGTCTAACCGTACTTTTAAATCATCCAGAAAATTATCGAAATAACCATATAAAATTACAACCCAATCGGTTCAGCCGTTTAGAAGTTATGTGAAAAAGATAAGTACGGAAGGATAAAATTCTTAATACCCGTTGTCCTATTACCCGTTTTCCCGTAGGAATGAAGCATTTTCACGCGCTAAAAAGTAGCCTATGTTCATCACGGATAATGTCGTCTTCTAATGGTAAAAGAATTTTTGAAATCTGTCAAGTAGTTTCGGAGCCTACTCTATGGAAACAAACAAACAATCAAATCTTTCCTCTTTATAATATTAGTATAGAGCTGGTGCTCGCGACTTCGTCCGCGTTGAATAGTATATAAAATTATAACACTTGATAACGCCGTCGATAGATAACGAGCTTGTAAAAGAAATTTTTCAAATCTTTCCAGTAGTTTCAGAGCTTATTCAATTCAAACAAACATACAAATCAGTCAGTCCTCTTTACAATATTATAGTGTAGATTAAACGGCTTAAGCCACCACGCTCTCACTGCAACCACACCTTAATCCCCGGGGGAATGACTTTTCTTCTGTACGATCTATTTTTAGGCTTGAATGAACCTTTTTAATTAGGTATTCTGTTTGCTGACGCTGAATGTATAATTTTTTTCACGAAGAATTAAAAAATGGTTCTGTTTTATTTTTTAGTATTGTTACTGAGACGAAAGTTTTCCCAGTTATGTAATAACTATCTTAATTGTGTACAGATGAATAATTGATATTAATATATAATAATAAGACCAGCTGGTGCCTGTGACTTCGTCTGCATTGAGAAAAAAGCAATTTAACGTGTGACTTCTTGTTGCTGTAACACCAATGGAAAGGCGTTATTTTTATTTATATTAGACTATCCCTAAGGAAATGTACTTTTTTCTGGATAAAATATTTATCCTGTATCACAGACAAACGTGTGTGCAAAATTGCACGATGTTCGGTTGAGTTAAGGCGTGAAAAGGTAACAGACAGACACGCAGAGTTATTTTCACATCATCATCAATCAATATCAATACTAATAATAAATATGTAAATGTAGCTATTGTATGTATGTATGTTCCTCCATAACTATTAAACGAATTAACTGATTTTCATGAAAGTTGGTAGATAAACATTTAGACGTACAGGACACAAGATGGGCTACTTTTTTCTTTTTCAACGCGGACGAAGTCGCAGGCACCAGCTAGTTTATAAAATTAGTATAGATATGGATGGTTATACAATATAGAAGTATAGATAGTAAGGATATATTGCTGCTTAAAAACTAAAAGGCCATAAAACAAAAAAATCCAAAAATGTTTTTAATGCAAAAATACAATCACAATCTTTCATATTGTATGTTGCAAAAAGACTTATGGTTGTTTTATTCCATATTTAGTACATTTTGATCATTCTTTATACATTCAAAAGTAACTTATATGCTTATATCTCTTCTAGTATTCAGTTTATTATAAAAGTACTTAGAGCAATTTAATGCTACTTAAAAATACTCTTCTAACAATGTATAATATGCATATATTTGATATAAATCTAATAAGAAAAAAATAGACAAAAAATTATTTAATTTTTTTCGATTAAAAAGCTCTCTTGTAAAAAGTGTAATTTTGATTTGTGGCCATTTAGTTTTTAAGCAGCGATGTATGTGTTCTCTCTTGTCAATTCTATGATTGTCTATTATTATAATTTACAGTAACATGCTTCAAGTCAATACAAATAACTGATACATTTGATATTATTATACATCAGACAGTCTGCAAGTGCGCGGATGTCGGATCAACAATTCTAATCGTATATTTTATGCTCTATTCCAATGAAGTTTCTACTAACGGTTTCAAACAACTATCTTTTCTCACTTTACTTGTTGACTGTACACATCTTTTCCAACAATAATAATTGTTTTTACCAAAAAAAACGACTTCAAACCGTTTTCTCATGGATGCCACAGTCAGAACTGGACCAAATTGAAATGGGACCACATGGAAAGCACCGGCTTTCAATTATTTTCACTTTACTTGTTTACTGTACACAGCTTTTCCAACAATAATAATTGTTTTTAACAAAAAAACCGACTTCAAACCGTTTTCTCATGGATGCCACAGTCAGAACTGGACCAAATTAAAATGGGACCACATGGAAAGCACCGGCTTTCAATTATTCTCACTTTACTTGTTGACTGTACACAGCTTTTCCAATAATAATAATTCTTTTTAGCAAAAAAAAACCGACTTCAAACCGTTTTCTCATGGATGCCACAGTCAGAACTGGACCAAATTGAAATGGGACCACATGGAAAGCACCGGCTTTCAATTATTCTCACTTTACTTGTTGACTGTACACAGCTTTTCCAATAATAATAATTCTTTTTAGCAAAAAAAACCGACTTCAAACCGTTTTCTCATGGATGCCACAGTCAGAACTGGACCAAATTGAAATGGGACCACATGGAAAGCACCGGCTTTCAATTATTCTCACTTTACTTGTTGACTGTACACAGCTTTTCCAATAATAATAATTCTTTTTAGCAAAAAAAACCGACTTCAAACCGTTTTCTCATGGATGCCACAGTCAGAACTGGACCAAATTGAAATGGGACCACATGGAAAGCACCGGCTTTCAATTATTCTCACTTTACTTGTTGACTGTACACAGCTTTTCCAATAATAATAATTCTTTTTAGCAAAAAAAACCGACTTCAAACCGTTTTCTCATGGATGCCACAGTCAGAACTGGACCAAATTGAAATGGGACCACATGGAAAGCACCGGCTTTCAATTATTCTCACTTTACTTGTTGACTGTACACAGCTTTTCCAATAATAATAATTCTTTTTAGCAAAAAAAACCGACTTCAAACTGTTTTCTCATGGATGCCACAGTCAGAACTGGACCAAATTGAAATGGGACCACATGGAAAGCACCGGCTTTCAATTATTTTCACTTTACTTGTTGACTGTACACAGCTTTTCCAATAATAATAATTCTTTTTAGCAAAAAAAACCGACTTCAAACCGTTTTCTCATGGATGCCACAGTCAGAACTGGACCAAATTGAAATGGGACCACATGGAAAGCACCGGCTTTCAATTATTTTCACTTTACTTGTTGACTGTACACAGCTTTTCCAATAATAATAATTCTTTTTAGCAAAAAAAACCGACTTCAAACCGTTTTCTCATGGATGCCACAGTCAGAACTGGACCAAATTAAAATGGGACCACATGGGAAGCACCGGCTTTCAATTATTCTCACTTTACTTGTTGACTGTACACAGATTTTCCAACAATAATAATTGTTTTTAACAAAAAAACCGACTTCAAACCGTTTTCTCATGGATGCCACAGTCAGAACTGGACCAAATTGAAATGGGACCACATGGGAAGCACCGGCTTTCAATTATTCTCACTTTACTTGTTGACTGTACACAGCTTTTCCAACAATAATAATTGTTTTTAACAAAAAAACCGACTTCAAACCGTTTTCTCATGGATGCCACAGTCAGAACTGGACCAAATTAAAATGGGACCACATGGAAAGCACCAGCTTCACGTCTACATCAAAACACGTTTTCACGTGGGACCTTAGTATGGATTCTAAGGTCCCACGTGAAGACGTGTTTTGATGGCGTTGACGAGTGATGTTATTTCGAAAACCATTCGTTATAACCCGCAGGATATCCACAAACCTCCCCGGATATCGGTTTATGCAAATACCTTTCGGTACGCGTCGACGGGAAATCGGTAGCCATTTTAACTGACGCCCCTTTTACGTGCCTCTTACATTATTATATTTTAATCCTCATCGCATACGAATGACATCGGCCTCACTTTGGAACATATTGTTTTCGCCATGGAATTCTCTTGCTTGTACTTCGCGTTGTTTTTCTCACATGAGATCAATTCAATTGTACAGGCTGTTCAATTAAAGATTGTGCATGAAACTGGAAGGAGTGTTTCGATAAGATGTCATTTGTTCATAATGCATCATTAAAATGAGTGTGACGGCTTTTTAAACGTCGAATTTATGAATGAAATAAAACGAAAATAAACTAATAGTTGTACAAAACTGATTGAACTTCTTTCCACTCAGAAATTATAAGAAATTATAAGCCACTCAGTTTTTATGAAAAACTAAAAAATCTATATTTTTTTTTTAAATAAATAAACATACTTATTACATTTTTATAGAAGCCCTAGAAAAGTATTGGTTATATTTCTAAGAAACGTAAGGGTTGCTATACATATAGTCGGGCCGGCATAGCCGAACGGTAGAATCGAATAAGTATGTGCAATAGAGGCAATAGACGAGCCGTAATGCATAATGCACTATATTATAGGTGAATTATTATATTAAGGTTTTGAAGGCGGAACTCGAGATGCGCGAACGAAGTGCGGGAGGGGAAGAGCGACTGAGTCTACCAATAACGTGTCGGCACAACGACGCGTACCGCCCCCTCACTTTCCTCTGCCCCCTCAAAGACCTAAAAATAGGATTCTGCGCACATTTGCCTAGAAGTCTTTATTCGCTGCACGACCTATACTATTCTTATTTTTTTTAAATAGGTTCAGTATCACGTACTGACCCTAATTGTACACAATCCTTACAAATTAGGCGTTCGGAAGTGCCGCCATTTTGACGACAAACGTTTCTATAACCGTGCACTTGAGGCCCAAAATGATAATAATCTTTATTGTAGGTAAATAAATTTCCTATTTCTCATTTTCCTGTAATAATACATGAAATGTGCCGGCCTATTATATGTATAGCAACCCTATTATATATGTAGTTAAGTATATAACATTAGTATATTTTCTTCTTTGTTTGTTCAATCACTATAATTTACATATTGGGAGTAAAGAATTTGGCCAATCGATCAAGTGTTGACTGGAAACAAACGCGTTTTAATGTAATTTATCGCCGGCATCGTATCTAAGAACAAAGCTTGGATTTCAACAAAAAGGGAGATACGATCTTTGTCATTCGCCCGCTTTTGTCAAAGCACTTCGAATGTTTACTTTAGTTCCATCCGTTTTCATAGTATTGTAGTAAAATAAAAGAAAAAGCTCGATGAAGTGCTCAAGATAAAATGCTCATTTTCAGAGGTTCAAAGGTAAAGTAATCGATTTATAACTATACTAATGTTATAAAGAGATAAGATTTGTATTTACGCATGTTTGCAATGAATAAACTCAAAAACTACTGGACCGATTTTGAAAATTCTTTCACCCATAGAAAGCTACATTATCAGCGAGTAATATAAGCTATATTTTATAGTTATGCGGACGTAGTCGCGTGCAACAGCTAGTGTATTGAAAATCTGTATAAACTGTGTTGCTAAGCGCAAAACTCGAGAACGGATGGACCAATACGATTTTTTTTCATGGAAGGTTCATATGAAAACAAAATGTGAAAAATTTAAAATCATTGGTGGTCAACCAACGCATAGCCAAAACTACTAAATCTAGAAATAAATGGAACATAGGTTTATTGTGTAACTTAAGCATCCGCTAAGATAAGAGAGGATTTTTGAAAATCACATTGCGCATGGAGTTGAAATATTTAAAAATCCAAAAAAATTTAACCTATGTAAAAATAAAATAAATCTATATCCTAAATTTTAGATTTCTAGACTAATAACTGAGTAGTTATAAGTATAATTTTATAATTTATAATTATAATAATTTTATAAATATATATGTATATGCCGACGCACGAGTAATATAAGAAAGGTCAAGCAAAATACCATTTGTTAGTATCTTAGTTTAGAATAAAAATATATTTCACCCAAAACTAAGTCTATCAATTACACACGTGTGTTTCCGCCGCGAGCGACCTTAGTCTTTAAGGTATTGGGAATAATGGGGAAATTTATGTGGAGAAAAAAGAAATGGGGTCTGAACTGGTGGAAAACTTCCGCATATTATCTTATAAGGGTATTAGATTTATGAAGCCAAGGGAACGCTTGTGCGGAGGGTTGGTCAGGTGCCTTAAGACGGTAAAGTTGTGTGATATAGAAACATTATCATTTTATATACCTACGTACGTAACTTCTAGGGATTTTTTTTGTATTACATTTTTCGATAAATTTAAACATATTCACGAGCATTTTCAACATTTTCATTAGCAATTTAAATTAATTTCCAATTTAAATTAAGTTGGTCAGGTGCCTTAAGATGGGAAAGTTGTGTGATATAGAAACATTATCATTTTATATACCTACGTACGTAACTTCTAGTGATTTTTTTTGTATTACATTTTTAGGTCAATTTAAATATATTCCCAAGCATTTTCAAAATTTTCCTAAGCAATTTAAATTAATTTCTAATTTAAATTAAGTTGGTCAGGTGCCTTAAGATGGTAAAGTTGTGTGATATAGAAACATTATCATTTTATATACCTACGTACGTAACTACTAGGGATTTTTTTTGTATTACATTTTTAGGTCAATTTAAATATATTCCCAAGCATTTTCAACATTTTCCTAAGCAATTTAAATTAATTTCCAATTTAAATTAAGTTGGTCAGGTGCCTTAAGATGGTAAAGTTGTGTGATATAGAAACATTATCATTTTATATACCTACGTACGTAACTTCTAGTGATTTTTTTTGTATTACATTTTTAGGTCAATTTAAATATATTCCCAAGCATTTTCAAAATTTTCCTAAGCAATTTAAATTAATTTCTAATTTAAATTAAGTTGGTCAGGTGCCTTAAGATGGTAAAGTTGTGTGATATAGAAACATTATCATTTTATATACCTACGTACGTAACTACTAGGGATTTTTTTTGTATTACATTTTTAGGTCAATTTAAATATATTCCCAAGCATTTTCAACATTTTCCTAAGCAATTTAAACATATTACCAAGTCCGATAAATGGTATATTTATACTAGCTGGCACCCGCGACTTCGTGCGTGTTAAAAAAGAAAAAAGTAGCCTATCCCGTGTCCTGTACGTCTAAATGTTTATCTACCAAGTTTCATGAAATCAGTTAATTCGTTTAAGAGTTATGGAGGAACATACATACATACAATACATTTACAGATTTATTTTTATTAATAGTATTGATAAGCATTCTGCGTTCAAAATAAATTTTAAATGATGGAATATTCATTGAACAATTAATATGTGAATATTTACCAAACGATTGATGAAGTATCTAAACACCCAAAAATTATTCTATTGAAACAATACACATTAATATTCACTGGAAGTTAAATTTAGAAGGTGACATTTCAAACGTTCGCCTATCTCATTTGCAAATAAATAATTGCTCACTGGTTGTAATTTTAAAAACCCCTTTTACTACCAATTGATCTTTTACTAAAAGATTTTACTAAATTTAAAATGACGTTTCTTTGTTATTAACGTCAATGTATTACAAAAATAAAATATTTAAAACTAGCAAAATGTGTAAAGCAATATAACGCCTGACATCTTTGCTGTTATAAAATTTTCAGGGGTTGCATCTTTATTTTTAGTAGATAGCTGGTGCCCGCGACTTCGTACGCGATGATATTTTAAAAAATATAAAAGCCGCTTGACAACTTGTTGCTATAACACATTGACCAGGCGTTAGTTACAGTTTTATATTTTAGATAATCCCACGGGAACATTATTTTTTTTTCTTGGATGAAAGGTAACCTATGTCCTTTCTGGTGTCCCAGACAACGTGTGTGCAAAATTTCATAGTGATCGGTTCAGTAGTTTTCGCGTGAAAGCGAGACAGACAGACAGAGTTACTTTCGCATTTATAATATTAGTAAGGAGTAAGGATGTAGTTTTATATTATGTAATTATGTGATGTGCAGAAATAAAACCGTCACAAAATAGTTAGTAACCGCTAACTAATAATGCTATAACCGACTAACTATACGGCCTCATATAAGTTCATTTTGCCTTAGTTTAACTAAACGCAAATACTTCACTGTGACGGCTCAAGCAGGAGCTATTCACTGTGTATAAATTTACGTATAGCACAATTCATAAGCGCAGAGCGGAATTTGTCTCCTGAAGCGGGCGAGCATATTAAAGATGTCGCCACTTACTGATTAATTAATTTCTCTTAAGAGTAATTTTTTGAAGCTTTTTCTAATTTTGAGATTCTTTTTTCTTTTTTTTCTATATTCGGGAGGAAGTACGTTTTCTGGAATGAAATTCTTTGCAGTCTTAGTTTTTAGATCTTAGTCAGCTTTTAACCTAGTCTGGATCCAGCGTATATACTGTATTTTTTTAAGAATGTTATTGACTCAAAATGTATTAGATATTATTTATATTAATTTTTATTTTTTTACAATAAACTTGATTTAATAATTAGGTATTATGCAGTATATGAATATATATACTTTTTAATCAAGACTTCATATATCCCATAACATTGGTTCTAAGTACACTTCCATCTTATATGCTTAAATATAACAGGTAAACAAAAAATGTTACAAATGTAATAATTATTACTGTTTATTTTGTTACAGGTACGTTTAAAGTTAAATGAAAGCAACACTGAAAATTGTGTAAGTGTTTAGCTATTAAGAAGTTCCTTTCAAATGTTTTAAATATTTAATTATTTTGACTTTATGATTATTTAAGTCAGACTCAAAACAATTAAAAAATAATTATTATCAATCATCTTTTATAGTAAGTACTTAAGTTTACTTTAGCTGAATATGAAAATATTCAAATCAATAATTTAATTTAATAATGTAATTTTAATTAGGGCCGTATTAAATGCCTGAAATAAAATAATTTATTTTTTATTTATAATGAATTGATGGGTAATTACCCATCAATTCAATATAATCAAGCAAAATAATACTTTTTAATTTAATACCATCTTAGATATTAAGTCAAAGAGCCAATATACTTGGACCACAGCAGATACCTTGCACTTAGCTGTATCTATACAGCACATACTTACATACTTTGTGTTGATATTGAAATGTTATACATAGTTTAAGAGTCCACTTTCCAACTCGAGCGGCTTACCAATTCCATACTACGTAATTCCATGATTATTCATTAGTTATTGGTCGTAGTAACACATGAAAAAAATGACTTCTGAGACATAATAATAATATAAAGGTTTTCATCGAAACAAAAAACTGAGATTTATTTTATTTCTAGTATAATTAATTTCTAAAATGTGCAGAATTTGTCACATTTTCGCTAGTTGAGATCTCATAATTATTGATTGAAAGCCAATAATGTTTTCCAATGAAAACGTCCTAGCTATAGTGTACATTAAAAATTGGGATGTCAATAGGAATTGCTGGCTATGTTTCGCTAGTTGAATAAGTGCGCGAATGTGTTGCTTCGCATTCTGTCTTAGGTTATTAGCATTACAGTAAGTTGAGACAACAATATCTCTCAAACACCTATTACTGAGTTCCCACGCTCGTCCAGCGCCACCTTAAGACCGTGTTGAGTGATGCAACTCGTATTTAATTTGGGGCTCGTCTTTCCAGTCTCTCTATCCAGGCTATTTGGTATGGCAATTATTTGAAATAGGAAAACCAGTCAGCCTTGACTTAAATTCTATACCACTTCATACAAGATAAGTGCTATAATTTTCACTTGGGACGAGAAACTTCAACGGTATATAGAACGTTCAGTGAAAACCATAAAGGCGAAATAGGAAACTTTGCGTGATTGTTATTCCACGTTTATACCAACTGAATTGAAATTCGCTCTTGCTCGAACAAAACATATGTGTTATCTACCTTTACCTTAATTACCTTTGTCTATTTTTTATATAAAAATCTGCAGACAGACATAATAAAGAATAAGGTATACTAATTTTATTTGTTTTAACCTGTTAGTTTTTTAGTTTCTCACGTAAGTGAATTTGTATAATATGTCTTTGTGAGAATAAACATCTTTCTAAACCTAATAGGGTAAAGGGCAAGGTATGTATACTGCCATTCTTTGCTCACTTACTGAAATACAACAGCACGTCATCTGTAAGATTTTTTAGTAGCTTTTCCGTGCTATTTTCTCCTTATTCTTAATTACACGAAGTTATATCATTTACATTTACCTATGGAAACAACGAGTGTTTGCAGTATTATAAGGAACCTGAGTTACTAAGCCCTTTATATAAACACAAGATGATATTGCTTCTGTCAAATGGCATACGTGTATACATACAAGTAACCTAAGCCTTTCACGAGAAACTTCAGTCGTTAACAAATACTGAAGAGAATTCCGTTCGCTCCGGTGGAAGGGAGAGAAATTATCGAGTTTAAATCTTCTGTAGCTCAAGTAAAAAAATGTAAGCGATTTGTTTAATCACAGCATTACTTTTTGGTTTTTTTGTGTAATATGTAAATGTGCATATTTAATAAATTTTTAAAAGCAATGGACAAATGTCTAAAATAAAGTAATTATTAAATTATTATGATTAAAAATATTTTTAATATCCAAATCTGATTTTAAAAAATAACAAAGACTTTTTGTCCAGTGCTATTTCTGAAATAAAAAAACAAGTATGTCTATACTTAAGTATAGACATACTTAATATATTAATATAAAACATTGTCTTACTTAATCTTCAAAAATTCCTTCAGGACGTTTCAAGTAATAAGTAATACGCCCCTCAAGCCGTTTCGGAGGAATTTGGTTACAAACACTGTGACACGAGATTTTATATAGTATATAGAAATATAAAAAATTAAGTGTTAAATCGACTAATTAATTAAAATACATAAAAAAATACCAAAAAAGACACAATTTTAGATAAATTAAAAGTGAAATAAATTAAAATATGATTCGTCGCTTCGCTCTTGTAACTTGTACCACAAGGCTTTGCCAAGCACTTATTAAAATAAATGGGAAAATAATAAACATGAAATACGCAAGCGTTTTGTTTGTAAATGATACAGAATTATAAAAACATTCCAGGCTTTACTTAGCGAGTGTACTTAATACAAACTCATTACCCGCGTTTACATAATATTGAGTATACATTGTCCTATGTTAACTTCAAAACAATTTGCTCGTCCATATCTTTTTGTTTTCATTAATTTAATGAGTGTATTTTTGAGATAAAATGATAAAAGAACATCACGTTATAATAATTTGCTATCAAGGAAGGCCAACTTCGGTATCGATTCGGTATCAAAGATGTGCTTAACTTAACATGAGGTTAACAAAACTCTTGGGAATCAACGTATGAAATTTTTAGCTTTGGAAAAGAATAGATTTGGAGATAGTTGTAATAAGCCCATAGTTTATTCTGCCAGAAATATACACGGATCTTTGAATCAGAGGCGACTCTAACAACGGGGCAACTATTGAGAAAATCGTCCAATTGAAATAATAAAACATTCAGAGGCCCACATTCACAAACCCACATAAAAAATTATTTAACATAATATCGCTCCTTAAAAACTGAAAGGTCATGAAACAAAAAGAAATCCAAAAATGTTTTTATTGCAAAAATACAATCACAACCCTTCATATTGTATTTTGAAAAAAGACTTATGGCTGTTTTATTCCATAATAAATTTTGAATAAAAGCGCCCATTGGACCCACTGTGGGTCAGAACAATGTTTTATTAAGTTTATTTCCTTTAGCTGTCTGTCTAAGGCAGATCTAAAAAGTTGTAAATTGAAGTTCCAAGTTCCACATGTGTCGTTTAGTTTCATCGAAGCCTTACTTCAAGTTTAGGGAGTCCATTAAAAAAAAGATATATCACTACTACCTAAGTCACCCCGTAAACTTTTGCAATTGAAAGTTGTCACCCTCTCTAAGAAGATTTTTCATTAGAGTGACGAGTTTGCCTTATTTTTGCCTTAACGACTCCTTAAGCCAAATTTTGGAGTATGGTAATTTGTTGGAGATTTAAGAAGAATTATGGATGTGGTATCTTAATAAAATCATATATAATTTTTAATTTTACAAATACACAAACATTTTGAGTTTTTTTTGTATTATTAATATTAATAAATTAATAAATCCATGTCTGTACAGATTATAAAATAACGTCACTACCTGTCTATATTTTTTCTATGCTAAATATAATTTGCAGAAAAATATTTTACATCACAAAAGCGAACTTTTTAAAATCATAATAAGGTTCCAAGTTATATTCAAGCCCTACAATTACATAAATTTAAAAGATAATTAAAAATAAATTATGTACTATAATCTCGTATATAACTTATGGAGCTGTTTCAGATTGATATAATAAATTTATGTCCAAAAGAACAAAATGAGATTTTTAACTGAAACCCACGAATATAAAAGAATGTATTTATTGTTAAGAAAGTGAAATTTAATCCTATGCAATGAAGAATAATTTTTTTTTATGACGCATCCAAATTGAGCACAGTTAAATTTGTAACTGAATGTAAGTTCAGTAATTTGTCACCAAGTTTTGGTAGCACCTGCCACGTTATCTATCTCTTGAACTCAAACACTTTGGCCCGCACTCTCTGAGAGCACAGTAATATCATATAAAAAAAGAACTGTACTAACCTGCATATTTGTTTTATTAAAAAAACTAGTTGGTGCCTGCCACTTCGTCCGCGTGGAAAAAGTCCTTTCATTACTTTTTGGGTGATAAATAAGAGATGGTTTTGCTCTTCACCAACAATCAGCTGTGTAGCAAGAATGAGGCCTATGATGGAACAAACTCACCCAGAAATGCCTATTCACTTGAACTTTGAAAAGAACTGAACTTTGAAAACTTTGAATACCCCATTAAACTTTCGCATTTAAATAAATAATGTGTTATCTGATTTTCCACTGTAAGTATATATTCACCGCGACTCTACCTCGCTCTCTGTTATAATGATTTATGCTCTACATTTTGTTGGAATATGCGTTTGATTGTGACACTTGTTTTCCTCCGCTTTTTGGATTAATTTATGGGTTTAATTTTATTGTTATCTAAACACGGCAGAGAGGGACCAGAGCTCTTCAGTATTTTTGACGGCATATTGTACGCAATGCGGGCGTGAAATTAGAATTGTTCAGAGGTATTAATGCGTCTGGCTTTGTGTTCGAACCTCAGTGGAGTTTTACACTTAGTGGTGTCGGGATTTTTTTTTATTACTTCCTCCCGTTTTCAGATTCGCTTGCAAGCTTTTATTACATAAATGTATTATTTTTATACATTGGTGTACGTACATACTTTAAGAGATTTTTTAGGAGATTCATAATAAATATTCAAATATTCCAGCGACAGACTGTTCAATTGCAGTTAAGTGGCTACCGTTACCTTTAACATACAAGCAATGCCACAGGTTTGCTTTACCGACCATAAATACGTTACCGACCATAGTAAGATTATTCCTAATGTTCCCTAAGTCCCGCCCATAGACGGCACGAGGAAATACCTCTGTGCTGTAGAAGTCCTACTGAAGTCCTACAATACTGCGAACCTGGAAAATCTGCATACCAGATCCTCACCGACCATGGGGAGATCGGTGGGGATTTGGTTCTCAGGTTTTGCCAAACAAAAATAGTTCTTTGCCTCTGTGGTGATAGAAAATTTGGAATCTCCGTAGCAATGCTTCTATTAATAGTCAAAATTTTTACCTAAGCCTAACGATTTTGACTATCGGAGATTGATCAAGTGTAGGTTAGAACCACATGTAGGAGTAAGTACAAAAATATTCAAAACAAGAAAGTTGACGAGTACGTCTACGCTCCTTTTAGACTGTCTACCCATTACTATATAATTTACTCATTGTTACATAGAAGATATGACATAATTAATACATTTATTTATTTACTTATTTAACAGCTAACCTTACAGCATGTAGTATATTTAACAAATACATAAAGTAGATTAAGTCTTTATATAGTCTCTTACAAATTAGGCATCTTAAAGTTTATAAGTAGTGCCTAATTAAAAAACATAATTAACTGTACTTACATATTTGTTAAATCGTGAAGCCAAATGACAATTGAAGAAATACTTTGAGTACATGTCGGCACCCCGCTTCAGTCGTAACATAAGTGTGTGCTGGCTCATTAGAGTCTTCTCTTCTCTTGCCTCGGGCCCTTTAGCCTTTATTCACACGGACAACTATGCTATAATATACAATAACTCTTGTTAACAAAATATAAACCGACTTAAAACCATCTCATGGTCTTTTCTCATGGATGCCATTGTCAGAACTGAACCAAATTGATATGGGACCACAGGGGAACCATGATTAACTGATTATCCTTCTATCCATAAGTGAAGACAGAATTAAAATCGGTCCAGCCATTTAGGAGGAGTTCAGGAGGACACACGCATAGAAGAAATATAAATACATATATAAAGATGATGCAGTGTACAATGTACATTAGCCTGCGTAAGGTTGTTTTACATAAATTAATGTCACTTATTAAGAAGTTTTTTTTTTTAATACAAAAAGACTTAAGTATATTCCTTTAATAACCAAAGGGCTGTCAGCCTGTATTTATTATACTAAAACATAAAATAAAAAAGACATCAACCAACGCGTAAACCCCGAATTATAGCTTCATATAATGCTTATAATGCTATAAGCAATATAATATATTATATTGCTTATAGCATTAACTTATTTTATAGCATTGCACTTTTAGTGTGTAGTTAGCCTTAGAACAACTGCTTGAATTCTTAGTGTACTCGTTATATGTTCTATTTTAGTTTGTCTCCACAGAGTTTAACCTTGTAGTTAATGAGTGCAATACTCATTGGTGGCACTACGAGGGCGCTTCCTTCCTTACCATGAACATTTTCCACATTTTTCCAAGTTTTTGAACATTTCATTCATTGGGTTGGTTCATTCTTAGACTGTCTAGACCACAATCTCCCTACATTTGATTTTTGCCTAGAGCTTAAATTGCCTACTAAGTACATAATGAGTACTTAAATCTATTATGACATAACAAAAAATAAAACCGCCGAAAAAACTGAAAAGCATAAAATAACCTTATCCAAATTTATACGAGACCAACTTCGAGGTATACCCTATCCATTAAAAAAAGAATTATCAAAATCGGACTACTCTGTAAAAAGTTATGCGTGGTTATACGCTACAATCGGTGAGTGAACAATCAATCATCCCCTGTTTTCATACCCTTAGGGTTGGAATTTTTTTTCCAAATTAAAATGGGACCCCCTTGGGGATACACCCTTTCAAATAAAAAAGAATTATCAAAATCGGACTACTCCGTAAAAAGTTATGCGTGGTTATACGCTACAATCGGTGAGTGAACAATCAATCATCCCCTGTTTTCATACCCTTAGGGTTGGAATTTTTTTTCCAAATTAAAATGGGACCCCCTTGGGGGTGCACCCTTTCAAATAAAAAAAGAATTATCAAAATCGGACCACCCTGTCAAAAGTTATGCGTGATCATACATAAAAAAAAACAAATATACGCGTCGAACTGAGAACCTCCTCCGTTTTTGTTTTTTCGTTTTCGTCGGTGGACAAATTGATTAGTACCGAAAATGTCTAGAACACATTTCGCCTACTGTTTGTTTTTGATTGGTTCTCATTATGATATGTAGGAAAAATATGCACTAGTCAATTTGTGTCATAGTATATTTGAATGCTAGACTCATTGTGTAGTAGTCAATTTAAGCTCTAGGCAAAAATTAAATGTAGTTAGATAGTGTTCTAGAAATCTAGACAGTCCAAGACCAACTCATTTCATTTAATCCATGTGACGTAATTTCAACCTATTTTTTAGTTTGCAAGTACTTTTTGCTATGGCAAAAACGAATCACAGAGACATAATGAAATAAGAATTTTATTGACATTTCATACCGGGTGAAGACGGAAGCGGATCGCTAGTATGTTATAAAGTTTATTTAAATATATTCAGATATTATTAGACGAGTATGTATATAGATATACAAACCACAGTAGTGGAAAGAGCTCTATGTGTAACAACAACGGAAAATATCACAATCACATATATTATTTAAAACTTTGCACGAGCAAAGGCCTGCGATAGAAAGTTTTAGGTTCATTCCCCTATCTACATCAGATGTGTTACCCCTTTTCGTACGTGATATGCCTGGGGTTGCAATTATCCTAAATGCGAAGCATTATCTAATTAGTCGTCAGCTTATCCGGTTATGTTATGTTATATACACAAAAACTATGACCAAAAAAAATATCTATCTATCTAGAGAAATCTAGATATGTAGAGAAAAAATTAAGTTACTGCAAATGTTAAAAATGGATGTCGTTCCTTTGACTCGAAATCGTCGTGTGGTTAATTTAAAAAAAAAAAAAAATTTGGACAATTTTTTTTTTATATATTATTATTTATTTTTATTTTTTTATAGTATAGAGGTGGCAGACAGGCAGGCGGCTCACTTGATGGTAGGTGGTTACCGCCGCCTAGGGACACCATATTATGGTGGAAAATACATACAATACCTACACTTACAGATTTATTATTAGTATAGATCAGTAAATAATAATTTTTATACATAAGTTGAAATTTTTATGGGTACAGTCATCAATTTACTAAAATGAAATAAGACTTTCAATACTCGAGCAACAAGCGCTTGAGAATTTGTTTTGAAAAATATAAAAGAGGAAATTTTTATTTCTAAAATCCTCTCTCCAATAAGTGGGGACGCAAAAGCGGGGTGTAAAAGATACAGGTTGCGTTGAAGAACAAAATGAATGTTCATTTTCCTCACAAAGGACGTCAATAATAGATATTCATTCACGAATTGTGATTAATAAAAGAAAAGAGAAAATTCATTTGAATGAAAATTCACAGTTCAATAATTATTTTTAATAATTTGTGTTTCTTAGTTGGCAACATTTGCTTGTGATTAAAACTTGACTTCTTTTTAGTTTGGCTGCTTCGGCTGATTGAAAATAAACTTTAGCTTTTTAATATTCCCTTCTTAAGGGCTCGTTCAGACAAGCGGGAACCGCGCGGTTACAAATAGTGCGATTTGAAACCGCAAAATTCCCGTGCGCGGATAACGTCAGTTTAAAAATAAAAGTCGACAAAGAGTTATTAGGGATGATTTATATTAGAACGTGGCGTGGCGTGGCGTGTCCGGGGCGTGCCTCAGATGTGGCCCGGACGGGGCACGCGCTTGGCACGTTACATATAATTTGTATGAAGATGTTTATATTACAACGTGCCCCGTCCGGGCCCAGATGACGCACGCCCCGGACACGCCACGCCACGACACGCCACGCCACGCCACGTTCTAATATAAATGCCCCGTCCGGGCCCAGATGACGCACGCCCCGGACACGCCACGCCACGCCACGCCACGCCACGTTCTAATATAAATGCCCCGTCCGGGCCCAGATGACGCACGCCCCGGACACGCCACGCCACGACACGCCACGCCACGCCACGTTCTAATATAAATGCCCCGTCCGGGCCCAGATGACGCACGCCCCGGACACGCCACGCCACGCCACGTTCTAATATAAATGCCCCGTCCGGGCCCAGATGACGCACGCCCCGGACACGCCACGCCACGACACGCCACGCCACGCCACGTTCTAATATAAATGCCCCGTCCGGGCCCAGATGACGCACGCCCCGGACACGCCACGCCACGCCACGCCACGCCACGTTCTAATATAAATGCCCCGTCCGGGCCCAGATGACGCACGCCCCGGACACGCCACGCCACGCCACGTTCTAATATAAATCATCCCTTAATCGTGTTTACTGTGATTGCTCATAAAAAAAGGTAAAAGCAGTATTAGTTGCATCCGATGTTTACTCCCTTACTAATATGCATAAGTAAATCATGTTTATTTATTTAGTAACTAGGATGGGTCTAGGACAAATGCACTAGAGGCTATGAGTCCTATAATTGATACATATGGACGTAACTGCTCTTGCCTGCGACTTCGCTCCTTTTTCTTAGTTAATACATTTATTCAATACTAGCTGTTGCCCGCGACTTCGTCCGCGTAAAAAAGATAAAGAGTAGCCTATCACGTGTCCCGTACTTCTAAATGTTTATCTACCAAGTTTCGTGAAAATCAGTTAATTTGTTTAAGTGTGATGGAGATACAGAAAAAAATTCTAAAATTGGTCAAATCAATTGGTAGAGCCTGATAGATGATATTTCTGAAAACAAAGTCTGAACTCCAAGACCGACCCCTACAGATTTATTATTAGTATTGACTAGCTGATGCCCACGACTTCTTCTGCGTTGAAAAATAATAATAAAAAAATAAGCAAGTTAGTTTTTCATTTGATTTTATATGATCCCTCGGTGAGAGTACTTTTTTCTGGGTGAAATGTGCCCCATGTCCTTTCTTATTACCCTGACAACGTGTATGCAAAATTAAGGCAAAGTTACTTCCACATTTATAGTATTGGTATGGTTTTATTGGAAATATTTATACAATGGATACAGCAAATAAAGTTTTCGATTACAGTATGGATCTGCTATCCGTCATTATTTTTATAAGAAACAGCAACCGTTAATAACCGTTATAGAATAACAATATACGTTACTTGATTTGAATAATTGACGAATCGCTCGAGCAACATTGCTTAACGAACTGTTAATTCGATTTCGACATAATTCTGTTATCAGTTTACTCTTGTTAGTATTTTAATGAAGATGTTTTGATTCACTTTATTCTCCGTCCGTTCGAAATGAGATTACTGATTCGCGGTTTTCGTAACCATGTATATGTCCAAAATGTATTGTGTTTTGACGAATATACGAGCCAAGTCAAATGAATTCTATGTGTCGTCTCAGACCAGCAATTTCGAAGTTCTTGGACCAGCTAAACTATTTAAGTACAAAAAATTCACAGATTTCGTGCCTCACACGACTATCGAGCACATTGGAAATGAATCTACGGAATTCAAAAAAATATGTTGTTCTGACTTGTTGACTTCTTTCAAAAAGGTTAAGCTACAGGGCAAACCCTTAACCCGATCGTCTTTATTTTACGCTCAAATTGTAGCTGAATAAATTGTCCAGAGGAGTTTTTCTTAAATTTTTGATATCATTCTTCGTTTCCAAAATATCGAGCGCCAAAATCAAAAATTCGGAAAGAAGTTCAAATTTTTTTCTCTATTTCGGCCATAACTTTTTTCGTTTTTTACTTTTTCGAAAAATTATTTTTGCACCTTATAGCTCCTGTGAATACGCGTCTTTTGAGCTCTTTTTGAATATCATGTCTTTACAACTCTCCGAGATATAAGGGGATCGCACTTTTTCGTGAAATCGGGGCCTATACTGAAGCGAACGAAAAGACATTTCAAATGTCAAAAGTACCTATAAACTAACTGACGTGTGAAGAGTTATAAACCTGAAAGTCCTCTAAGTGTATTATTTTAATACTAGCTGATGCCCGCGACTTCGTCAGCTTTAAAAAAGAAATATGTAGTCTATCCTGTGTCCTGTACAAAGGTACACTAGTGCCCTAGAATTTCCCAATACAAATCTGTATATACTTCAAGATAGATTAAATATATATACTAGTATATTATTTAAGTAACAAAACTGAGTCTATTAATATACAATAAAATGAAGAAAAGTTACAAAGAAAAAAAAAATGGAAACCTTTTTATCGTATAAAATTACATTACCCAAGAGACATTATCTAAAGCGTAAACTTCAAAAAAATATGCCACCATTTCAAATTTCCAACAATATGTATTACGCTATAGAAAAGAGTGTAATGCGTTGAAAGGTTAACAAAAATTAGGCTCCTCTATATTCTGTTCGTGTTGTAACGGAGACCTAGTGGGTCAAGTGCCGTTCTCCAGAGGCGTTGGTTGCTCCTTAAATTGTGAACTGTGATGCGTTCAAACGGGCGAGTGAACTTGAACAAGTTCTAAATAGTTTTAATTGGGTTTTTGAAATAGAACGCATCTTTCACAACGTCAAAATCAAATCGAATAAGTACTGTTTAAGTAAAATGCAGGGATTTTTTTGAAGTGAAAACTTCTATAGCCACATTATACGACTTTGGGTAGGAAAAAATGTATCGGTTCGCGTCAGCAACATGCTAATGCTCACAGTTAGCCTCGTGCAGCTGTCTACGTGCGCGATCACGCCAACACATTGCATATACCCGATTGTATGTGTGTGTGTTGTTTAATTAAAGCACTTTTTTTTTTTAGTAAAAGATGCAACTCAAAATTATTTAAGATTTTTTTTTTCATATGAGAAACTTTACTTATTGATTGTTCAAGTGTATAAAACTTCTATTAACTCCGTGAAGTTGTAACGGTTAGTGGAACACAGTGATTTTATGTGCTACAAGCTTTAAAATTCAAACTAAAATTAGTTACATGTGTCCGGATAATATTAATTTCTCACCTGTTGTTAAAAATCGTAATAATTTTCCACGTTTTAAACATTTTAACATTTTCTTATGTAAGTAGTTTGTAACTTTTTAAATTTATGAAATACCTAATTCCCAAATATGGTCTCCAAATCCTCATTGTATTTTTCTCTTTTTGTGTTTTCCATCTAAATTTTTATTTAATATTTTTTTATCCATTTTAGTACCAATAAAAATATGAATGTTTTTAAATTTTTGTCCATTTCCTTAACTTATATTTTTTATTGTTTTAAGAGATTTTCATTTCGCCGACTTAAGTGACGACAACACTCTTCATGATTAATTATCACGTAGATATAAATGATTCAAACTTTTCAGTCACAACTCACTTAATTTCTCTTTCAAGTAACTTAACTAATGTGAACGCACTAAATTCGTGTTCAGGTAGCGCACCCGATTTGTAAGAAATACGTGCCGGTCATTCAGTACCGTTTGTAAATGTGTCTACATGGGGGGGCACTACACTGTGTACTATACTGTGAGTATTATCGGAATGGCAAAATACAACTACTGTACGATTTTCAAATTGTAAGTGCATGTGCCCGCGACTTCGTCCGCGTTGAAAAAGAAAAAAGTAGGCTTGTCCTGTATCTTGTGTCCTGTACGTCTAAATATTTATCTACCAAGTTTCATGAAAATCAATTAATTCGTTTATAAGTTAGGGAGGAACATACATACATACAGATTTTTTTTTTAAATGGTCAATTTAGTTTGAGTATCATGTATAGAGCCTATAAACACGACCCTTACAGATTTATTATTAATATTAATGATCTTCAATAGTGGATTTGATGAAGCATCTACCTACTATATCTAAATGCTTTTACTCAATCCTTGCTTTATGTAAGTAGGTACCTACTTATGTGTTATGGACCGCGACATGGTTCCATTGCTAGCGATGTCACCAATTTTTACTATTTTTTAACTTTTATAATATCTCTACCTAAAGAAGTCCCGAGCGTACCAGCTCAGTCCAGAAGAAAAACCAGATTGACATACAAACAGTTAGCTTACGTTAGTAGTAGTTGTCAGTTAGTTCGTGAGTAATTTTTCTAAAATTAATATATTGTAGACTAGCTGGTGCGCGCGAATTAACTGGTGGTCCGCATTGAAAAGTATAAAACGCCATCTACCGTGGAGCGGATCGCTAAAAATATCACCAAGCTGTTGTCATGTTAGTCGCTTCACCTGATTCTGGATAGATGGCAATGTCAAGTGTATCCCGGGCCAAGCCGTTAGTATTTACTTTTACCCATTTTCCCGTAGGAATGAAGCATTTTCCTGCGGTAAAAAGTAGCCTATGTTCATCACGGATAATGTCGGCTTCTAATGGTAAAATATTTTTTCAAATCGGTCCAGCAATTTCGGTGTCCATTCAATACAAACAAACAAACAAATCTTTCCTCTTTATAATATTAGTACAGATAAAACCATTCCCCTTCCGCTTTACCTCTTTCACAGAGGTTACACAGTATACTTTTACTGTTCTTACGTTTTAGATTTCGCTAGCGTCCTACCATCAAGTAGCAAAGTCAATTTGCCTACTATGGTCGGCAGCGCACTTGCGGCAGCTGTGGCGATGCTTATGTTATAAGCGACGCTAGCCATCTACCATCAAGTGGACTGTCAGCTTGCCTACTGCTCTGAATAGACACATTCTCTCCTAATAACTTGCAGAAAACTTTGGGTAGCTACTTGATGGTTGATGGTAGCTTCCTACCATCAAGTAGCAAAGTCAGTTTGCCTACTATGGTCGGCAGCGCACTTGCAGAACATTTGGCGCTACTTGTGTTATCAACTATAATGTACAATTTTATTCGTATAAATAGTATATCTAACATTCACAGATTCAAATCTGTTGTTACCGCGTCTGTTTGCCAAGAGTGTGACTGTTCGTGTCACCGAACACTTTGCTTAGATAAGAAACTAGAACTGGCTGCAATTTAAGATTACATTCAGCATCTTATTTTAAAGAAATGCTTATAAAATGGAACATCAGAATACTTACTTACATGTATATTATATTATTATTATTTTTTACAATCATACTATTATTTCAATGAGGAAGGTAAGGTAATCAAATGACCTTTATTTGCGTTTCAGTCAAAATAGATTAGGATTTTTTATGTAGTTACTTTTTTTTATGTTTCACATTTTAATTATTTATTTACATCGAAAAATTACTAGCAGTATCTAATACTATATAGTTACTATATACTATGTAGTTACTAGCATCTCAAAGGCCCGTTAATTTTACCAGAAGACAAATATGGCTACCATTTTAAAATTTCACCTATTTATAATTAAAAAAAAATATATATATTGTTAATTTTCTACTTTACTTGTTGTTGGTGAAAGAGGCCCTAAGTCTTATGCATTTATAATAATTCAATTAAAAACGCTCCGCTGTCAATGTGGCCATACATCGCAAGGAGCCTGGCCGTCTGCCAACACATTTCTCTTTCTGCGTGAGTCTCATGTCAATAGTTCACTCCTTCACCATGTTTGCTTATTTCTTTTCATTTTATTCTTATGTAACATACAAATAAATCCTTTACGTACATTGTTTACGGATTGTATTATATTATTGTTAACTAGATTCCACGGATCGGGAACTGTATTGGCATTAGCTTATTGGTTTAACCAACGGTTGACTTGTTCCATAGATCTAATGGGAAGATATGGAAGATGCGCGAAGTTATGAAAATGTAACTCGATTTTTATATTCCTTTCGTGGTATGCAGTTTCATCTGTATGAATGCATTTGCAAAATTGCATATTTTCCTGTCTCGTGAAATGTAACTAACAAAATATTTATGGACTTTTTTCTATTTTTAACAACATTTAGTTATGAAATGTATTAACGTTATTAACGTAATAAACATTATCCCATTTAACATTAGATTTGGGTAGGTATTAAATTCTTACTAATATTATAAATGTGAATGTGAGTTTGTTTGTTTGTTACGCTTTCACGCAAAAACTACTGAACCGATCATCATGAAATTTTGCATACACGTTGTCTGCGACACCAGAAAGGACATAGGGTACCTTTCATCCAGGAAAAAATTACTGTTCCCGAGGGATTATCTAAAATATAAAACTGTAACTAACGCCTGGCCAATGTGTTATAGCAACAAGGCGTCAAGCGTTACAATTGTTTTTATATTTTTAATTTATCATCGCGTACAAAGTCGCGGGCACCAGCTAGTATAACACAATTATTATCTTGTAACACTAGTTTTTGTCAGAGGCTTCATCTGCGCTTCTTTTTATTCAACCTTTATTGCTCAGTATATTCCTATCAGGTGTTGAATTTTGGGTCTCCTCGGTTCTTATAGAAAGGTTATTAAAGTATATCAAATAAATTAGGCAAGAGTTATTTCTTAACGAATGATTTTAAAAAGTAATTTACTACACAAGAATGTTTGGAATAAATGTGCTTTATGTGGCAGAAAAATATTCCTAAATAAATTACTGGTGCCAACCGTTGGTGACCTCTGGAGTCATAATTCAAAGCCAGTGGCGCCAAACCTTTTTCTGTAAATTTATTAACATGTGACACGCCGGGTCGGGACATGTGAGCGGACACAAAAATGGTTTTATATTTCTATGACATTTTATAATTGTACTTCTATTTACATTTTCCACTTCGTTACAAAAAAAATATATTAACTTCATCTGCATTTGTGACAGATGTACTGGCCTTAGAGGGACTTTGATATCCGTTTTTCATGTAAAGATCTGTAGACAGGCTGACATTTATTGAAGTTCAAGTTCACTTAAACTTTAAGTGAATTAATCTCTCAACAATTAAATTAATCGGTCACCAAAAGGTAAAAGCACATGTGCTGTTGTTTTATGTATTTTTTCAATGTAATAAAAACGTGGGGTTAGACTGTGTTTCTTTTTTCTTTGAATGTATTATATATTATGTATAAATAAAGATAATAGTGCAATCAACAACATTTTGAGCATACTATCTTATACAGAGAAAACTTTATACATTATTTATATACAAAAAAAAACAGAAAACAAAACAGTGCTATAGAACTAAACCTAACATTATTATCTTTATATAAGCAAAAAATATATAAGAACAGTATTTATAAAAGTAAAAGGTTTGAAAACAATAAATTAATTACAAAGTGTTAAAAATAACACAACATTCAAACAGCATATTAAACACAAATTAAAAGATAGTAACAATATAACTTTTATATTAATAAAAACCCCGGTGCTCCGAAGTGCTCTACTGAATGCATACTAATCACTTTCAAAAACATTTACACCCAAGCAATAATGTACTTTAAGCGCAACAAAATTAGACTCAAAGTTAGACGCCTCGGAACTGTAGTTAAGCCATTTTTCTACGCTAAATGGATATTGATTACAGACAATATTTGTCTCCCTCTAACATACGGATAAAATTTATTGTCCCATTCTACTGAAAGAGAAGCCGGGAAAATACTTCTGGATCACTTTTCATTTCGACTTCTAACAAGATGGACAGACAACAAAAAAGGAAGAATGATTTATTATAATTACACATATATTTTTTGTGATTTTTTTATATATTTTTTTTATAAGACAGGATTCCACTTGATAGTACGTAGCTACATTTGTCTATTAACACAAGTCACAACAGGTGCTGCAAGTGCGTTGCCAACCATAGTAGAATTAAGATGACACGTTTGGTCTAGTGGCTGGTAACCCTAGCTGTTAACCAAACGGTCGCGGGTTCGAATCCCGCTAGGGGAAAATTTTTACGTTTATATACCTGTGTCATGGATGTTTGTATTTTTAATAATAATATGTATGTATTTACAAAAAAAGAGACAATGAAGTTTAGCAATAAATTAGGTTGTAAAAATTATTAACAAGATTATTTTTTTCGTTAATTTAATTCTAAGATATATATTTATTTACTTATACAAAATAAAGCTTTGGTCCCCTAGGCGAACGGAATTTTCTGTTAAAAGACTTCTTAAACTTACTAGTTACTTAAGTAATTAGAGTCACTTAAAGTTAATGAAGTGTGAGGAAGAAATCTTCGAAGGGAATTTTCCGTTAGAAGATTACTTGAACTTACTAGTTACTTAAGTAAGTAAAGTCACTTAAAGACAATGAAGTGTGGGGAAGAAATCTTCATAGTACAAATGGTATCTAAAAACTGAAATTTTATTAAATTTAATTCGAAAAACTTCTATATTCTATATTAAATTTCACGCGAACAAAGCAGTGAGAACAGTACAGTCTCATATGACTTAAACAAGGATATACGAAATTTCTCAAAAGTTACAAAAGATCATTGAAGACATTACAGAATCATTGAACAAATTAAATCTTTGACGCCATGCTTCATTTAATCTAATTTGTGTTTGAACATTATATCAAAGAGAAACACTCCCTGCTGACGTACATATATCTATGTATTGTATAGAAATTCAAAATACCACCTACTTAATAAATTATTAAGTACTAGCTGTTGCACGCGACTTCGTCCGCGTAACTTTATAAAATATAATACATTCGTGTCTGTGAAACCATGGAAATACACATACAAAATTTCAACCCAATCGGTCAAGTCGTTTAGTAGTTGACATACCGACAGTAGGGCCACCTACCGGGTCCAATTGTATTTTTAAATTATCCAGGAAGTCATCGAAATACCCATATAAAATTTCAACCCAATCGGTTCAGCCGTTTAGAAGTTATGTGAAAATGAACTTAAGTATGGAAGAATAATTGTTACTACCCGTTGTCCTATTACCCGTTTTCCCGTAGGAATGAAGCACTTTCCTGCGGTAAAAAGTATCCTATGTTCATCACAAATAATATCGGCTTCTAATGGTAAAAGAATTTTTCAAATCGGTCCAGTAGTTTCGGAGCCTATTCTATATAAACAAACAAACAAACAATCAAATCTTTCCTCTTTATAATATTACTATAGACTAAGTGTTTTTGCTACCAAACTTCACAGGAACACCCGCTACACTAATCTGCAGATTGTCTGAAATTTTCATGAAAATCGTTTCAACGGTTTTGGAGTCTATAGGAGAAATACGGAGACATATGTACATACACACATGGCATTTTATATTTATTTAAGGAAGGAAAACTTACAGTGATATTTATACAAAAAATTACTTAATAATTAAATGACAGATTAATTTGACACCATTTACCATTTAAAGCATATTGAATCTATACATATAAAATAAAAAAAATATATAAAACCGTATCAAACAAATATCAGTATAATTGAAAACAAACTATGACTAAAAAAGAGTACAGCTTTTTTGAACTTATTTAAAAATTATATTAAGATTAATAATTCATTATTAAAACTAACTAAGGAGAAACTATTAGAAATTTTTGGAATTACTAGAAAAATTTTGTTAACAGACTTCATGATGTGAGAAATAGAAATGAGTATAACTAAGGAATTTTCTTTTTTGTAAAACAATACTTTAAATAAACTAGACTTAAACTATGATCCATTAGCCATTACACTTTAAAGGGTATACTTAAAACATAATAGACTTTAAAGAGTTATACCAATTAAATTGCTCCTCTTAATTATTTTTTGGTATGTAAAAAAATACTGGGCATATAAAAAAATCAATCTTAGAATGAGTCATTTTTGGACTTCATTCATTGCTGCAAATATTTTACAATTTATCTTCCATTTTTTGCTGACAATCCTTTATTGATTTCAGAAAGAAATATAGAAAAAACGATTATTATAAAATGAATAAAAATAATATAAACCAAGCTTTTTTTTCTGAAAAAGTTACAATATCGAGTATCAGTGTAATTATGCTTTTAAATAAATCCAAATAAGTATATATATAAAACTAAATTACAGAAATAAATATTACAACTTTTATGCTGTCCCTCCCTCAGCTGTTTCCCGTTCTGGAATCAATTTACCCAGTTACGTGAACATTTAGCAATATGCTTCTAACTGTACTTTGTTGCAATGTACTTGCGGATTCCAATATTTTTGTTCAAATCTCGAAAAAAATATTATAACAGCGTTATAAACAAAGTCTCAAAAGACTACAGTCTAGATATTAAGGCCTCTGCTCTGACTCAAGAGTTCCTCTCTAGGATTCTTTCGTTGAAAACCAATATCATCATTATTATCATCAATCATCTATACTTTATACTATTAATATTATAGAGAGGACAGATTATTATTATTATTATTAATATTATAAAGAGGAAAGATTTGTTTGTTTGTTTGTTTATATAGAATAGGCTCCGAAACTACTGGACCGATTTGAATTTTTTTTTACCATTAGAAGCCGACATTATCCGTGATGAACATAAGCTACTTTTTACCGCGGGAAAATGCTTCATTCCTACGGGAAAACGGGTAATAGGACAACGGGTAGCAAGAATTATTATCCTTCCGTACTTATCTTTTTCACATAACTTTTAAACGGCTGAACCGAATGGGTTGAAATATTATATGGGTATTTCGATGATTTCCTGGATGATTTAAAAATACAATTGGACCCGGTAGGTGGTGCTGCTGTCGGTATGCCAACTAGTAAACGGCTTGACCGATTGGGTTGTAATTTTGTATGTGTATTTCCATGGTTTCACAGACACGAATGTATTATAATTTATAAAGTTACGTGGACGAAGTCGCATGCAACAGCTAGTCTATACTAATAATAAATCTGTAAGTGTAGGTTTTGTATGTATGTATGTATGTTCCTCCATAACTCATTTTCATTAAACTTTGTAGATAAACATTTAGACGTACAAGACCCTGAGTCATGGGCTACATTTTTCTTTTTCAATGCGGACGAAGTCGCGGGCACCAGCTAGTAAACTATAAAAATCATTCAAATTTTATCTCTGACTTAGTGCAACCTTTATTGACCACAGATGGGTGCGTAAACAATATCTAGTAATCGAATGAGGCCTTCACCCAATCTGAGAGTTGCTCATTACTCTGATAGGAGTATATTACTAACAAACTTTACCGACTATAGTTCGTGCAGCGAATAAAGACTTCTCGGCAAATGTACGCAGAACTCTATTCTTAGGTCTTTGAGGGGGCAGAGGAAAGTGAGGGGCGGGTACGCGTCGGTGTGCCGACACGTTATTGGTAGACTCAGTCGCTACACACCTCCCGCACTTCGTTCGCGCGTCTCGAGTCTCTTGGGTACTGTTGCGTACAGATTGCTTTATCGTATTAGTAAATACGTCATGGTGAATAAATGCCTACAAAAAACGTTGTCGTTCGACATCGCACGATGTTTTTATGGAAGGAATATCAACACTGCCTCCAATGTTAAGTTAGTGATGTGAAAAATTACGAAATAAGAAAAACAAATGTCATTTTCCTTAGCAATTTTGTGCGCAATTGTACACATGAGCCGATTCCCCCACAAGTGTCGCCTTCAAACCTTAATATAATAATTCACCTTATACCTACTAATCAGAACTTAATAAACTAATCAAAACTTGACGAGTTCATTGGACGAGTTTTAAGAGTACTAACGCTCTGTCTCAAGGGTCCAGGGTTCGATATTCGGCACGACCGACTTTGAAAATGTACTTTTCAAAGTTGGCTCATGTCTGGATCTGGAAAATAGTGTCAGGGCACACTGGGCACATTTGGGCACGTCTTATGCACCTGCTTTAAAATAATAAGGCACATTGCTGACCCCTAAAACTACACAGTTTACCGTAATAATAATGTAACCCATGTTATTATTAATGAAATCAATCTATACTGTTTGTTCAAGTTTGTTTGATCGAGTTGTTTGTATACGAAACCTTGATTATTGTTTACGGTAAATATAACAATTAATTACATTCTGAATTATGTAGTAGCATAGCATATATACGAAAAGTATAATATTATATAATTCTGAAATTTCGTCGAAGAACTAACATTTTCAAAGAGCATTTTTAACTCTCTTTAACAAAAAAACAAAACCAACTTCAAGCCGTTTTCTCATGGATGCCATTGTCAGAACTGGACCAAATTGAAATGGGACCACACGGGAAGCATCCGCTTTCAAATAAAAAAAGAATAATCAAAATCATTTCACCCAATCGAAAGTTATGAGGTAACAAACATATTCCTTTTTGAAAATTAGCCTTACATTTTTATAATGTTATTTTATTGTCTCAGAGTAATCTTCTTTAAGTTAGTGGTTTCTGTGTCGACAAATATCCCGGGAGCCTTTTTTATAATGGAATGTAGTGTGATACTAAATGTGGAAAATACAAATAGCACAAATGAAGAAATATTAGACTGAAAGAAGCTAATGGCATTGTTGTTGGTGTTGGGGAATGGATGTCCTCCAATGTTAGTTACGAGATCCTAAAAGTAAACAAACAATGTATGACAGTATAAAAAATATTATAATCCCTTTTACTCGTATATTTATAACTTTGTAAGCAATAAGGCGCCGCCGGTAGTCTCACACATACACGCGTTTCACGTAGCAAAGAAACGAGTTACAATTCGTTAAGAAGTTAAATTACACGCTGCCAACGTGAGATACCGGGAAGGCGATAAGTTGAGGTGTGGTCGCATTTTTGGCGGAGCGGAGTCGACGATTACGTGTGCAATTAAATGTTGGATTAGTATTTTTTTTTTCGAATGTAATTTATTAAAACAACCATATCGCAGCGCGGCTGTCATTAGCAAAAATTAAAAAAAAATTAATTAAAAAATAGATAATTAACAACACATTATAGTGCCAATTATTATATATTTTATTTTAATTAATTTCTTTGAACGTATTATTTTTAGGCTATTATTACCCAAGCATAATCTTAACAATTTTGCCGGGTATCCAAGAGGATTTCCCAAAGTTAAAAAAGGCGTTAGTCTGCCTTACGTCAGTCTAATTATTGTAATAAGGAACTAAGTATTGTACTGTAGACTTTATCGTACGCTCTTCGAACCACTAGCAATGGTGCCACACCCTTTCTTACCAATGTTCAAACTGAGAGCGGTATAGTTAATTGCCGAAACGTGCCTTGTACGCGAGATGTGAAAATTGCATTTATACACCTTCGTATTAATCATAAAAGTTAAACGTGTTCTCTAAAACGATGCCTAATTTATCATAGCACACCCAAAACACATTGGAGAATCTGGCTGAGTTATCAAGCGATTCTAATAATATTTTGTTGCTTGCAAGTGTAAGTATATTGTTGTCAAAAAATCATTATACTTAATTAAATAAATTTGAAATGTCAACAGAGGCGGGAAGTAGTAAGTACGCTGCGAATAGTGTAGTTTTTTTTTTTTTTCAAATTAAAAAAAAAATTTTTTTGGTCGACAATAGTAACTTGTCAAAATATTACAAAATATTATACTATACATATACATTATCACATATATATATACATTATTACATACATACAAGTACAAAATTACATTTGACAAATTAGGCGACAAATGTAGAATGTAGAATAGGCAAATATTAAAAAAACGTAAAATAAAAATTTCGCACAAATTGAAAAATAAATCCGAAGCACTTTGCCAACGCGCAAAGTGCTTGTAGGACAATCTAGCACTTTCATAATATTTACTTTTAATTTTGCTCTTAGTGGTCACAGATCTTGGGAGAGTGAGGTGCGGAAAGAAATTTTACTTTTACATTTTTGTCTGTATAATTTTCAAATTTTCATTTACTCTCTTTATTCTTATAATTGAATGTTGCACGCGACTTCGGCCCGCGTAACTTTATAAAATACTAGCTGTTGCACGCGACTTCGTCCGCGTAACTATATAAAATAAAATACATTCGTGTCTGTGAAACCATCGAAATAGCCATATAAAATTTCAACCCAATCGGTCAAGCCAGTTGAAATACCGACAGCAGCGCCACCTACCAGGTCCAATTGTATTTTTAAATCATTCAGGAAACCATCGAAATAGCCATATAAAATTTCAACCCAATCGGTCAAGCCAGTTGAAATACCGACAGCAGCGCCACCTACCAGGTCCAATTGTATTTTTAAATCATTCAGGAAACCATCGAAATAGCCATATAAAATTTCAACCCAATCGGTCAAGCCAGTTGAAATACCGACAGCAGCGCCACCTACCAGGTCCAATTGTATTTTTAAATCATTCAGGAAACCATCGAAATAGCCATATAAAATTTCAACCCAATCGGTCAAGCCAGTTGAAATACCGACAGCAGCGCCACCTACCAGGTCCAATTGTATTTTTAAATCATTCAGGAAACCATCGAAATAGCCATATAAAATTTCAACCCAATCGGTCAAGCCAGTTGAAATACCGACAGCAGCGCCACCTACCAGGTCCAATTGTATTTTTAAATCATTCAGGAAACCATAGAAATAGCCATATAAAATTTCAACCCAATCGGTCAAGCCAGTTGAAATACCGACAGCAGCGCCACCTACCAGGTCCAATTGTATTTTTAAATCATTCAGGAAACCATCGAAATAGCCATATAAAATTTCAACCCAATCGGTCAAGCCAGTTGAAATACCGACAGCAGCGCCACCTACCAGGTCCAATTGTATTTTTAAATCATTCAGGAAACCATCGAAATAGCCATATAAAATTTCAACCCAATCGGTCAAGCCAGTTGAAATACCGACAGCAGCGCCACCTACCAGGTCCAATTGTATTTTTAAATCATTCAGGAAACCATCGAAATAGCCATATAAAATTTCAACCCAATCGGTCAAGCCAGTTGAAATACCGACAGCAGCGCCACCTACCAGGTCCAATTGTATTTTTAAATCATTCAGGAAACCATCGAAATAGCCATATAAAATTTCAACCCAATCGGTCAAGCCAGTTGAAATACCGACAGCAGCGCCACCTACCAGGTCCAATTGTATTTTTAAATCATTCAGGAAACCATCGAAATAGCCATATAAAATTTCAACCCAATCGGTCAAGCCAGTTGAAATACCGACAGCAGCGCCACCTACCAGGTCCAATTGTATTTTTAAATCATTCAGGAAACCATCGAAATAGCCATATAAAATTTCAACCCAATCGGTCAAGCCAGTTGAAATACCGACAGCAGCGCCACCTACCAGGTCCAATTGTATTTTTAAATCATTCAGGAAACCATCGAAATAGCCATATAAAATTTCAACCCAATCGGTCAAGCCAGTTGAAATACCGACAGCAGCGCCACCTACCAGGTCCAATTGTATTTTTAAATCATTCAGGAAACCATCGAAATAGCCATATAAAATTTCAACCCAATCGGTCAAGCCAGTTGAAATACCGACAGCAGCGCCACCTACCAGGTCCAATTGTATTTTTAAATCATTCAGGAAACCATAGAAATAGCCATATAAAATTTCAACCCAATCGGTTCAGCCGTTTAGAAGTTATATGTGAAAAAGATAAGTATAGGTACAAGGATAATTCCGATTACTTTCAAAAGGTCTTACTACCCGTTTTACTATTACCCGTTTTCCCGTAGGAATGAAGCATTTTCCCGCGGTAAAAAGTAGCCTACGTTCATCACGGATAATGTCGGCTTCTAATGGTAAAAGAATTTTTCAAATCGGTCCAGTAGTTTCGAAGCCTATTCTATACAAACAAACAATCAAATCTTTCCTCTTTATAATATTAGTATAGATCTAGCTGGCGCCGTCCGCTTTGAAAACGTAGTCAGCCTATCCTGTGTCCTGTACGTCTAAATGTTTAACTACCAAGTTTAATGAAAATCAGTTAATTCGTTTAAGAGTTATGGACCAACATACATACATACATTTACAGATTTATCATTAGTATCGATGCAGCCTATGTTACTCGCTGATAATGTAGCTTTCTGTAGGTGGAAAGAATTTTCAAAATCGATCCAGCACTTTTTTAGTTTATTCATTACAATCTCTCTTTTCTTGAATTTATACAAATCTCTTACAATTCTTACAAATATCTTTTCTTTATAATATTTTATGTTATATGTTTATGTCTTTATAGTATTTAGTTTAGAATAAAATTATCTATTTTTGATTTTTTTTCTATAATTCCTCGTTTCGGATATTCACTCTCTTTTTTAAAAAAATCAAATATTTTTAAAAAATTAAAAAGGTTTTCTTATAATATTAAATATTGTATCAGTCTTTTGCTGCAAGTTGAAGTTGATAAATGGTATTATAGGACAAAGGATCCCGCGATTTCTAAGGTCACACAGTTCAACCGCCCAGACTCATATAAAACGCCTACCTAATGCTAAAATCAGATGAAAGCCTTAATTATGACCCACGAACAACCATTTAATAAAGCATTATACACCTGTGACCATGATTATGCATAAAATGTGGCATTTACAGTGAAATTGGCAAAAACAAACCTTAAGTCCAAGGCATACACAAGACGTTGATCGTAAGATCAGACACGTCTTTTTGTAGGGTGACTATGATGTCTCTCGTTTAGGAAAATGATTATTTATTTAAATTTTTTGATATTAAAACGGTTTTCCATTAGCACTTATTATGGTTTAAATGTCAATTTTTCTTTAATCGAAATATTCATTAACATTTTTCGCTAAGACTAAGACCTTAACATAAAAAAATGTAGAGATGAATGTTTTATAAACGTATAGACATTTAGTAACCATACTAATATTATAAATGTTAAAGTAACTCTGCCTGTCTGTTTGTTAAATTTTTACTGCTTAACTACTTGAGAAAAACCTATTTTTAATCCAGAAAAAAGTATTTGTCCAACATAAAAATAAGTATCTTATTTTCCTATCTTTAAAAAAAAAAATCTAATGCATTTATTATGGTGTACCGAACATTTCTACCAATTTTCAGCTGTATGCGAATTCGTGTTGCATGTCTAATTTGACCGGACTGTTTTCATACGGAACCTAGAACCACTAACACTGATAAAAAATTATAACCCAAAATCCTAATTAGAAATTTATGTATTTACAAATTTAAAAGGGAAGCTTAGACTTTACACTTCATTCAACTTGTAAAAGTACAAACTTGCAAAAAAAAACGGAACCAATAACAATGCAATATATCTCAAAGGATTACTGTGTAAAATTCAAATCATCTTCGGCAAGTTTGTATCGAACGAGTCTACAATAAGTCATAAATTATGGTCCCCGAGCGCTACTAAATTATAGCGAGCGCCAGGACAAGAATCCCTTTTGTGCTACGCCAAGGCATTCGTACCGTGTTTCTAGACATGTAATTCAGCCTTTTTAGCATTTTCCTCCTTACCTGCGTACTTTTTTATTTTCTTACCTGTCCAAATGTACTTACTTCAAGTTTTATTTACAATTTCATTACATTCCTATGAGCTTTGAATCTTATTTAAAATACTAGCTGGTGCCTGCGACTTCGTCCGCGTTGATAAAGAAAAAAAGTACCCTATCTTGTGTACCGTATGTCTAAATGTTTATCTACCAATTTTCATGAAAATCATACAGAAAAAAAAAACTAAAAGTCGTCAATTTAGTTTCAGTATCATGTATATAGAGCCTATAAACATGATATCTCTGAACACAAAGTCTCTTACATGACCATACCCTTACAGATTTATTATTAGTATTGACTGATGTAATATTTTTTTTTAATTTAACATCAGGCGTAGCTTGTGAATTAGTCTCGCTATAATACACGTGTCAGTGCGTTTGAAGAAATCACCGTTCGTAGCAAGCGTAGCGTGCCGTAGCGCGTAGCATTCCGTAGCAGCCTACGAACTATATTTACAGCTTGACCTGTATCCAGACCCCACATGCACAATACAACCTATTTAATACGCCTTGATCTGATTTTAATTTCAATAACATTTAATTATAGACATTGTATTAATGTTAATTGAATACGCGAATGGATAAAGGTGGTACGTCGCATAATTCCAATTTTGAATAAATCCAGGTTAAAGTTTTACTTTTAATTTTTGAGATGAGTCGCCACAGAACTTATTTTTGTACTAAATTATGATACAAAGTTGTGTAAACAACCTAAAATATTAATGGTATGATAGCAAGTAAACACTTCCATTATTTAATTAAAAAAAAAAAAAGTGAACATAGCTCCCTCTTCCATTGACTAAAGTAAACTTTTCTGCACTCTTTGCTTTTTAAAATACATGACACCTTTTTAAAATTTTTATTTTCCAAAGATGTCCTAAATCGACGATCTGTAAGGTCTGTAATCAAAAATCTGTAATATGTAATATGTATCTGTAATATGTCTGTAATCTGTAATATTGACTTCATCAAAAATGCGACATAACACCTTCATCCACTCACGTCTTGAATTAATAGACACTGTCTAGAATTACTAATATTTAATGTAACATACGGGTTCAGTTGTATGAAATAAATAATTTTGAATTGGAATTATGAATGCTTAATAGTCTGCCCAAATAAATATATTTAGACTAGTGTTATAGACTAAATATTCCAATAGGAGACGAGCTTTCTAAAAATAAAGATCAGGCGTTATTTGCTTTATATATTTTTCAATACGGAAGAAGTCTTAGACACCGGCTAGATTTGGCCCAACATTGTCACAACCTTATCAATGTGTCGTCCTTTTGGCTAGGATAAAATATAAAATTAATTTGACCTCTTTATTTAAATTTATTCCATTAACAATAATTATTTCTACAAAAGAATATTAAATGGAAATCAGTTTGAATTTACAGGGAAATATGAATTAAGATTGTGAACAATAATAGTAGCATAAAAGACAATAAGAAGGAATTTAATTTAATTTGACTAAATTGTAACGTAAAATAGGCGTATTTATCAAAGGGCGCCTTTCGTACCCCTTAATACAATCCCCTAACCGATTTTAATTGTGTGTAATAATGTTGTTATCACGCCTTGTGTTTGTGTAACCGCCGCATTTTATGGCACAGTGTATCAAACTGACAGTAGGTGGAGTGTGGACACAGAAAAATAAAACGTGTGACATGAATTGCAATACTCAAAAATGAATTTTAGAGTACCAATATTTCTTTTATTGATAGTTCAGAGTATTAAAGAACTATGATCAATACTAATAATAAATCTGTAAGTGTATGTATGTATGTATGTATGTATGTTCCTCCATCACTCTTAAACGAATTAACTGATTTTCATGAAACTTGGTAGATAAACATTTAGAACTACGGGACACTTTTTATCTTTTTTAATGCGGACGAAGTCGCGGGCAACAGCTAGTTATAAATAATAAATACTAATAATAAATCTGTAGGGGTCGGTCATGGAGTAATTTACTTTGTTTTCAGAAATATCTGTGTATATAGGCTGTATATAAAAATAAAAATTGTCTCATGTAGCTTGATTAAATTGTAACCATAAGCGATTAAAAAAGCTATTTCGGTGTATTGTCACATACGCCTTTGTTCGTGGATACCATCGACATGATACTGAAACTAAATTGACGATTTTTAGAAGTGTGTGTGTGTGTGTTCGTGTGTGTGTGTGTGTCTGTGTCTGTGTGTGTGTGGGTGTGTGTGTGGGTGTGTGTGTGTGTGTGTGTGTGTGTGTATGTATGTATGTAAGGCGTGAAATCGTAACAAACAAGCACTGTCACTTTCGCATCTAAATATAATATACTAGCGGCCTGTTCCCGGCTTAGCACGGGTGCAAATTATATGCCAAAACCTTCCTCGAGAACCACTCTATCCATTAGTGAAAACAGCATTAATATCGGTGCAGTAGTTTTTGAGTTTATCGCGAACAGACAAACAGACATACGCGGCGGAGGACTTTGTTTTTTATAATATATAGTGAAGTTAGGATTGTAATAGTTTTATTACTGTTATTCGATTATAACGTTAACCACTTTAATTAGAGATATCGCGTCTTGCAAAATCAAATCTGTGTTAAACAATTCATACTTACCATTTACCACGAAGTGTATAATTCATTTTATGCATACATATTAAAATTTTATATACAGGGTGGAATTTTGTAATGCCACCTGAAGGGAAAGTACTCCTAATACTATAGATAGAAAATTTTACTCAAAGAAAACATTCCTTTATTTTTGAATAGAAAGGAAACTGCATTCAACGATTTTCGAAAATTCGCTTGCCACACCCGGGTATCGAACCGGCTAAAATGTGTAAAAGTTACACCCTTTACTTTTATGGCATCGATCGTTAGGGTTAATTATAAGGATGAAATCTCTCTAAAAAACTTGATAAATTAAATGAGAGAAAACCATGAACCAACCTTTGCTGTTTCGGGAGCTGTCTCCATCGGGTGGCTCTTTGGGAGCTATCTCAATCGGGTGATTCGTTGGAAGCTATCTCCATTGGGTGGCTCGTAGGGAGCTATCTCCATCGGGTGGCTCGTCGGGAACTATCTCCATCGGGTGGCTCTTTGGGAGCTGTCTCCATCGGGTGGCTCGTTGGCAGCTATGTCCATCGGGTGGCTCATCGGGAACTATCTCCATCGGGTGGCTCTTTGGGAGCTGTCTCCATTGGGTGGCTCTTTGGGAGCTATCTCAATCGGGTGGTTCGTTGGAAGCTATCTCCATTGGGTGGCTCGTAGGGAGCTATCTGCATCAGGTGGCTCGTCGGGAACTATCTCCATCGGGTGGCTCTTTGGGAGCTGTCTCCATCGGGTGGCTCGTTGGCAGCTATATCCATCGGGTAGCTCGTTGGCAGCAATGTCCATCGGGTGGCTCGTCGGGAGCTGTCTCCATCGGGTGATTCGTCGGGAGCTATCTCCATTGGGTGGCTCGTGCCCTAGATGGTCGGCGCAGCACATTCTGCTCGCTGAACTGGATTTCTCTCTGCCGGTGAAAGCTATTTTCGGCAGCAGAGCCAAATGTGTAATTGGGTCTAACTTAAAAAATAAGATCGTTTTTATTTTGAACCCGGTAGAAGTCGGGAGCGTGTAGTATTATTTTAAAAACGAGTCTCACTCCATAGTAACCTAGTTTTTCCTATATTTGTAACTTCGATAAATTTCCGTTCCGATGCATCGAACTGTCTTACGAAGGAAAGTTAAATGAATGTCCCCCGGTTAGGGAGAAGTTTTGTCACCCCTTCAGCACAGTACGGGGGGACAAGTTAATTTGTTTCGTGCGGATTAATGCCATTGCGTTTTGAGAACGTTTAGGAAAACATGTACTGTACTTATGTATGTATGAAGACACCCGTTTTGATGGGATGTGGCCTATTAACCTATTCATAATATACAAGTTTACTATGGCTCCAATTTAAAAAGGTGTAGTCGAGGCTCTTTAGTTTATCTACACATATCTACAAACTTCAGATAAGTATTCTAAAATAAAATAAAACGTACCTAACTATAACGCATAACATTCGTGTAACAATTTTGATTTTACTCCCATAAATTTTCATACCACGGGTTTATATGCAAATCGACTTTTTTAAGGAGTAAACTCCAAAAAGGGTAAGGATAAACGAACGGGATGGGGATAGATTTATTTTGGGAAAGAAAATGACACGGCCGTATCCATGACAATTCAAATGTAACACCCCAAGACTTATCTTAGGTATCTATAGGTTTAAAAAATATCGTCACACATTTCACACAGCACCATCTAATTCTAAAGGAAAGGAAGCAACTAATACTTCTTAATTATATTGATGCCAGACATTTGATTACTTTTTTTTAAATAATACATATTATAAGCACAAAACATCATAACTCACGTACAAAGGTAAAATGTTAACACACAAAAACATTAGCCCCTAGCGGGACTCGAACCCACAAGCGTTTGATTAACAGCTAGGTAATCAACTGGCTACTAGCCACTAGACCAAACGTGTCGTCAATAGATTTTGGCCTAAGTAAAGTCGGGATAAAAAAAGGTTCGTCACCTTAAATTCGACATTTGCTTGCACCGGGGCAATTATCAGTCATGATAAAATTTCATTTCAAACGTCTGTCAGTTATCTGCTTAGTGCTTTAATTTCAAAAGGTACTAAGAGTCTACGACTTGGTAAAGGAATGAATTTGAAAACTGACGAAGGTTTTCGTACCCCGACTGTACGCTAATCGTATCTAATTTATTTTCAGTTTTACCATCTACTGCTCTTTTTTCTTAGAGAGAGTATCTCAATAAATTGGATCGTGTTGGCACAATAAAAGTTGTATGAAAGTTAGAGAAGGTTCCGCGAGTTATGAACATCGGCTGAACATCAATATGTTGACAGGAGGCTGGAAAAGCCCAAACTTGTTCATAAGCGAACATTCTTCGGGGACTCGTACACTTACAATGTAATTCCTCAGAGTTGCTTATCTATCTTCTATCTATATTATAAAGAGGAAATATTTGATTGTTTGTTTGTTTGTATAGAATAAGCTCCGAAACTACTGGACCGATTTGAAAAATTCTTTTACCATTAGAAGCCGACATTATCCGTGATGAACATAGGCTACTTTTTACCGCGGGAAAATGCTTCATTCCTAAGGAAAATCTAAAATAAAAGTAAATACTAGCGGCTTGGCCCGAGAGATAGCGCCACCTATCCAAAATACGGTAGATGGCGTTTTAAAGTTTTCTACGTGGACGAAGTCGCGAGCACCAGCTAGTATATAAATAAAAATGAATCACTAATAGTGTTGCTAAGCGCAAAACTCAGAAATGGCTGGACCGACTTGGATGATTTCTTTCTTGTTGTGTTTGATGAAGTCTGAGAAAGGTTCTTATGGAGAGAAAAACGTAAAAAAAATATTAATTACAAGCTGTTGCACGCGACTTCGTCCGTGTAACTTTATAAAATATAGCCTATGTTACCTACTCGCTGATATTGTCGCTTTCTATAGGTGAAAGAATTTTTAAAATCGGTCCAGTAACAAACAAACAATCAAATGTTTCTTCTTTGTAATATCAGTTAATTATATTGTATTTGTAAAGAGAGAAATTTATATTTTATCATTTAAGTTGTAACAACTCTATACAGGTACACGGTAAAGGAGGCGCCGCTCATTTTCTGTTTTAATAAAAAAAAAAAAAGTTTTTTTTTTTTTCGCGAAATAAACATCATTTTGCGCTATTTAAGGCGTTGAAGTTTTCAAATTAATTCTGGCAATGTATCCGTTCTCTTTGTAGAGTAAACTCGGTAAGAAAGTTAACTTTGAGCGGTTCCTTAATGACTTGCTTTTTTATTTATATAACGAGCTTTTATTCAAAAGTTGGACATTAAGCTTTTGCATTTTTACTGAAATAAAAGTGCCATAAAATATCTTGTAAGTTTTCTGGTACAGTGAACTGTTTTGCGCACTCGTGACCATTTGGTGTAAAATTTTAAATACAACTCGAGCGCGTCAGATTTTCAGAGGAGATGGTAAATGGACCTAAACTAAACTCCCATTCAAAATTCAGACGATTCGGATGTAGTTAACACAATCTCGTGGCAGCTTTTTGAAAATGCAAAAAAGAATTTTGACGATTGTCATTTTTGTAATACTCGAGCGTGTCAGATTTTCATACAGACGGTTCAGCCGGAATTCCTGATCGTGCTGATACTTAATCTGACGATTATATGGAGGACTTTTTAAAATACAGCGCCTACAAAATTTTGAACGCTTCCACATTTGAACGATTCCACATTTAGCATCGTGGGCTCCTCTACCAAAATTGGAGCCAAATCCAGCCGGGATCTCGCGACAGTAAAGTCGGGGTGCGAAAACCTTCGTCAGTTTTCAAATTCATTCCTTTATCTAAATCGTAGACTCTTAGTACCTTTTGAAACTAAAGCACTAAGCAGACAACTGACATATTTTTGAAATGAAATTTTGGCATGACTGACAATTGCCCTGGTGCAAGCAAATTTCGACTTTAAGGTGACGAACCTTTTCTTACCCCGACTGTACATAGATACGTAAATTAAAAAAATTTATTAAAGATAGCAAATAATCTTCGAAAAATTAATGTTCAGTTAATCCGAAGGATTTATGAAAAATCTCATTTCGCGAGCGACTTCTCAAAGGGATATTCTCCACTAATTGTAGGTCGCTTCTCTGTAAAAGTTTCCTAAAATCATTATTTTTCTGTTACAGAATCGCCTTCCTCGTAAAAAAATTTGCATATTTCCCATTAACCCCTCGACTTTTCAGCGGTTACTTTAATAGTAATAATAATAAGTTGTCTTTGGGGTTTTAAATCCTTTACTGCGCTTGTTCTAGAAACACAGAAATTTAAATTTTGTTAGTCAAAATTACTTGTACGAAAGTCCTATGGCACTTATCAATACTAATCAATACTAATAATAAATCTGTAAGTGTAGGTATTGTATGTATGTATGTATGTATGTACGTACGTATGTATGTATGTACGTACGTATGTATGTATGTACGTATGTACGTATGTACGTATGTACGTATGTACGTATGTACGTATGTACGTATGTATGTATGTATGTATGTTCCTTCATAACTCTTAAACGAATGAACTGATTTTAAACTTAAACGAATAAAACTTGGTAGATAAACATTTAGACGTACAGGACACAAGATAGGCTACTTTTTATCTTTTTTAAAGCAGACGAAGTCGCGGGCAACAGCTAGTAAAAAAATAAAAAATAAATTGATTCATAGTTATATTATATCTTTGATAGATACATTTATATCCAGGAAAGGTCTTGACATTATAATTAAACTCAACACAACTTTATTCAACAATCGCCAACAATTCAGTACAATCTTAATTTATCGAGCTAAACAATTAGGTCAAGTCGACTCTACACAAACAGACTCTAAAGTCGACTAACTTCACTTTAGTTGATCTTGATTCATTACTATTTACTTTTAAGGGGGTCATAAAAGTTTTGAAGCCGTTGTTTAGTTTGGTGAAGACGCATTATCACCTAGTCGACTCTTATTAGTTATTATTAGTCGACTCTAATTCGCTTAAGCGCCTGTTTCACCAACGTCAATTAAAGTGTTGATTAGTTACTTTTAGAAATTATTTTCTGTTTTATTGTATTATGCACTCGGTTTAGTCCATCCATCGATAGCCGATTTTTTATTATTATTTTCTATTCAATGTTCGGGACGTTTACTGTACAAACAAAGGTATACCAGCTCCATTATCCCCGGTTACCGGTGACTTTAAATGACAGTTACGTCAAGTAGGCCATACTTGACGTTTGTGAAACAGGCGCTAAAAAGTTATGGAGGAACATACATACATACAATACCTACACTTACAGATTTATTATTAGTATTGATTGATTGATTCAGCCAAACTTGTAAAATGAATTATGATTGCATACAATTGACGACACGTTTGGTCCCAACGTTTGGTTTGGTTTGGTGGTTTGGTTGACGTGGCTAGTAACCCTGGCTGTTAACCAAACGGCCGCGGGTTCCAATTCCGCTTGGAGCAAATGTTGTGTTAACATTTTACTTTTGTACTTGAGTCATGGATGTTTTGTATTTATAATATGTATGTATTTACAAAAAAAGGTAATGTATGTAGTAAGTATATCAACTCTCTGTTATACATAATACAAGCATTATTTGCTTACTACAGAACTAGATGGTGCTGTGTGGAATGTGTGAAGATATATTTATATGATAGGCGGCAGTTAATTAATTAATTAATTACAATTAATTAATTAATTAATCAATCAAGTAGTTTCTCACTTAATCATTGAATCATTCGGAGCTTCCCGAACGCGAATCCGATCTCAATTCTCAAATTAAAATATCGAAGAGTACGAATCCTTACTAATATTGTAAATGTGAATGTGAGTTTGTTTGTTTGCCTTTCACGCAATCATATAAAAATAATTCTTTGCTTTCAAAAGGTCAGACTTTCAAATGTTTCAGAGTACAATCAAAAATAAAAAATCAAATTGTATGTATATTAATTTTTTAATGTTTATCTATAATGTTTATCCAATCTGTCATACTCTGTAGTAGAACTACTTGGTAATTTTTTGTCCAATCTGTTCTATCGTAGAACTAATAGTAAAACCAGTTGGAAACTAAATTTTCGCCATTATTCTGTGCATTGTATCATAATTATTGCAATAAGCAATATACACATATTTACTGAGCCCGGTTTCAGTTGAATAAAGCAAATAATAATTTCCACTCTAAACCCTCGACGACAACACTTCATACTTTATAGTGTAGGGTGACCATAATTTTGTTTATTTGGAGACAAACTCTAAAATGAAAATATTTTGGAGTCACTTAAATTGTTCGTAATAAAGTTAGAAATGAGAAGTGCTCTTAGCACCTGGTCTTCAGTATTTTGACAAAGGATCTTGACGTACTGTTCAAAAATAAAGATCGAAAATTTAAATTTCCAGGCTCACCTTTCCTGTAGCATTTGCATTTTGTAATATGAAATGGGGTTTTTCAAAATATTCGCATATTGTTTCAAAATTTTTACATTGTAACTCCCCTCTTTGTCTTCCCGTCAAATAAAAAAATAATGCAATGAATTTCACTAAGTAAATTAACTTATTTATTGACTAATTGAACTTGTTGGCATACTAACATTACTTGGTAGTATGTACTTACTAGTAGTACATACTACCAAGTATAGGTAGTATAGGTTGTAGTAGTGTACTTGGTAGTAATATGTAGTAATATCCTATTAGCATAACGGGGTTGCAAATCTTTTACCAACTATCAACATTTTTAAACATATTTATGTTTTTTTTTTTTATTTTATACACTTGAAATAAATATTTTTGTATCCAATTAACAAATCAAGACACATTTTTCTAGTAATTAATATTCTCCACTCATAAAAAAAAACGTGAAGTAGCAAACGAATACTAATGAACACTACCACAGTCTAGATTGTGATTTGTGACTTAAATAATGAGAAATTTCTTTTACTTTACTACATTTCTACAAATTTCCGTCCAAAATGTACATAAATTAAACATTGTTTTTTTAATAAGATTTTTTTTATTTATGTACACGGGAAGAATATATTAGTTCATATTGTTATTATTAAGAGGAAGACATTTTCTCAATTGTATTTATTCTGTAATTTTAGAAAATAACATCGAACGGTACTTTAAGTATCGTTGCTACAATTCCAATTTGTTTAGGACGATTACAAAATGAAACGTTGATTGGTCAATGATATATAGCTTCTCTGTTCTGATTGGTCGATCAGCGCGTCCGTCTGTATGTGACGTTCATTTCGGCCAATTAGCGCTCAATTACTTATGACAGTTGAGCATTCGCGACTTACCTACCTAAAACTGTTCGCGTTTTTGCAACGGTCCTGAAAATACCTCGGATGATTACAAAATTCGTTGTAAGTTTCCTATTATCCAGTCCTTTGCAATCGTACTAGAATCATTGCGAAAATCCGATTTCTTCGTATATCTTGCAACATATATAAATGCGTGGACACCCTACTTGCATTGCACGCTGAAGCAGACACGCCAAAACACAGCATATCGTTGAGTGGATCACAAACACCGCCTGTTACAAACAGATAATATTTGAATATATTCATAACAGAATATATCAAGAATAATAGAAATTAGTTGTTCCAATTCAAGTATACATTTATTGCATGCGGCTAAGTATTTACTTAGCCACCTACAAAAGACATTACAGTAATTTTCCTGTGTTTAAAACCAGTACATTTTGAAGCTACTGGTTCACTTTGTGAGGAAATATACGAATCATGTAATGAGTCATTTAGAACGAATAGAATTCCTAGAAATCCTAGAAGTATTTAAAAATCTGTCGCGTGAGAATTGATCGCAATACCCATTACTTGTGGTACTACAATGTCAGTTTTGAATATTAAAAAAAAATGGAAAATGATGGCTATTGGTCTGTGGTGCGTCTAAATTCGCCACTCTTCGATAGGTCACGAATTCTATTAGGACATTAGCATATTTTCATTAACCCTCTCACCGACGAAAACGCCTTTAGAGAATGCGTGGGGTCCATTCGACCCGCAAGTGAAGAGGGTCCGTTTGGGCACAAAACGTGAGAATGGAACAAAAGCGGGAGTGTATTGGGTGTTTTGAATAAATATACTCTTGGTGCAAACCTTTTTTTAAATAGATTTCAATTCCGCATTCCATAGAGCCTGTTACGGAGTTGAACATGGGATATATGTCTATATGTATCCTATACATCCATACTAATATTATAAATTCGAATGTAACTCTGTCTGTTTATATATGTCTATCTGTCTGCTACCTTTTAACGCCTTAACTACCCAACCGATTATCATGAAATTTGGCAAACACGTTGTCAGGTATATAAGAAAGGACATAGGGTACCTTAAAAAAAGTACTGTTCCTAAAAATATAAAGTTTTCATTGCATATTGTGACGTTGGCCTTGACATTTTATTAGTACTTATCAAATTATGGAATTATTCATACAAACAGACAGTCAAAGTTTAACAACTTATAAGCAATTTGTCTCTCCGACAAGTAAACAGCATCGAATATTTCAATAAACTTGAATCAGTTAATACTAACTGCTAGTTATAACTTAAAATTGTGACCAACTTGTTAACGTCATAGTAGTTTGCTTGACAGCGATAACGATCCTAACTTAGTAACTTGCAACTTCATAGCTAAACTGTCTACAAGTCATGCATAGTCGGTAATAAACCTGAGTCAATGAATCAACGAAGTTATGGATAACTTGTATTTATAAAAATACAAGAGATCCATAACTTCGTTGATTACATTAGTTTTTTGTAACTACATAAGTACATAATAATATGCCTCACACATTCGTACAGATTTCGTGCCTCACACGACTATCGAGCACATTGGAAATGAATCTACGGAATTCGAAAAATATGTTGTTCTGACTTGTTGACTTCTTTCAATAAGTTTAAGCTACAGGGCAAACCCTTAACCCGGTCGTCTTTAGTTTAGGCTCAATTATCCAGAGGAGTTTTTCTCAAATTTTTGATATCATTCTTCGTTTCCAAAATATCGAGCGCCAAAATCAAAAATTCGGAAAAAAATTCAAATTTTTTTCACTATTTCGGCAATAACTTTTTATTTTTTTTACTTTTTTAAAAAAATCTTTTTGCACCTTACAGCTCTTGTGAATACGCGTCTTTTGAGATCTCTTTGAATATAATATCTTTACAACTCTGCGAGATATAAGGGGATCACACTTTTTTGTGAAATCGGGGCCTATACTGAAGCGAACGAAAAGACATTTCCAATGTCAAAAATATCCTATGTAGTAGGTGTTATAGTAGTATCCATAATACAAGCATTATGTGGAACTAGATGGTGCTGTGTGCAATGTGTGAAAAAAAAAATGTACACGAAGTAGATGGTGCTAATAATAGGTAATATCTATGCTCATTTCTAAGACGTTTCCCTCGGTTTGTCGACCTGAAATCGTTCAATAACAATAATCCGACGAATCAAGGAACCTCACGTTCGACCTTTCGTATTTATTTTATTATTGTAATGGCCAATAAAACTGCATTACCTCCGCACGTATTTATTACTCTTAATGGTCGTTCATAAAGCCAAACACATAGTAGTTTCGTGTGAATTAAGTTTAGTGGGCGCCTGAGATACTTGAAGGGAAAATGTTACCTAAGTTTATTAACTTTGAATGATTTACTTGTGTGTGCGCTGCCCCAATGTACTACAACTATGGATTTCTGTTTACTGACTTCCTGCCGCTGCAGGGGTATGTGGGGGTCGACCAGCATACTCCGCTTGCTCACGTAGCAGGCAGAACTGGCCCCTACCCACTAAAACTCCCCGGTGTCTCCTTGCCCTTTGAGTGGGAGGTGGACGGGCTCTGCCGAGGCAACTGCTCCGACCCACCCCTCTCGGGCGGCCTAGCCATTGCTGGCTAGGCTGACGCCCGGAGACACCCGAGCAATCCTCAGACGGCGGGGACCTGTGCAGGCACACACAGCTAGCCAACTGTGACGCCATACAAAACACTACGATTATGGCCGCCACTCACCATTTGTTGGTGTTGCACTTTAATTCATACGATATTAGGTTGAGTTCATTCCATAGTTGTAGTACTACGATGATCATCAACCAATACTAATAATAAATATATAGGGGTCAGTCATGGAGTAATTTCTTTTTTTAGAAATATCGTGTATATAGGCTCTATACATGATACTAAAACTAAATTGACCATTTTTAGAATTTTTTTCTGTATGTATGTATGTTACTCCATAACTCTTAAATGAATCAACTGATTTCCATGAAACTTGGTAGATAAACATTTAGACGTACGGGACACAGGATAGGGTACATTTTTCTTTTTTAACGCAGACGAAGTCGCGGGCACCAGCTAGTGTAGCCATAAAATTTGTTTATGTTTTAAAAAAAAGAAAAACTGCAAACAAATACAATTATCGTTACAAAACAAGTACAATTTATTATCGAATGTAACAAGCGCTTTCATGTGTAAAAGTTTGATCGGGTCATTTCCGCTAGGCTGACTATCTAAGGAAAAACGAGTAACCGAAAAAAAAAAATCGACGAACAACTTTTAATTGACCCCTTTCGGGAAAAGCGTCGTTTATTCAAGCGGAATTATTTATAGTGAAGTTGTATGGGACGGCCGAGCCATTTAATTAATATTCAGTACTGTATAAAAAAATCCATATTTTAATACATAGTGCGAGGACACACTGCGTTATACCGCGTCAGTAGTGCAACGGTAGCATAGTTGCCTACAAAAGCAGTTGATCAGAGTTCGAATCCCGGCCGACGTTCAAGGTCTGTGATCATTTGCATTTCAGTCAAAATGGGAAACAGAGAATTTGGGATTAGGTTATAATGAATGAGCCTTTTATCATCAATACTAATAATAATATGTAAGAGTAGGTATTGTATGTTGTATGTATGTATCAAATCAAAATCAAAATCAAAATATTTATTTATCAATTAGGTTTCTACAAGAAACTCTTTTGATCGTCATTATAAGTTTAAATTTACCAGGGTTTCGGAAAAAAAAAACCAAGATGACGATCCTGAGAAGAAACCCCGAAAGAAACTCAGGATACTATTCTTTTTGTCATCATTAAAATGTAAAATAGTACAATACACATCACTTAACACTAACAAACTTAAAGTATATATATACAAATTATAGTTTTACAATACAAAACATAGTACGAACTCCGAATAGCTTAAATCCAGGCTTCTTTGTCGCTCAAATAATCAGTGATTTTATAATAGCCTTTCGAGAGGAGTTTAGTTTTAATGACACATTTAAATTTATTTATAGATAAGGCTCTGATTATTTGAGGCAGTTTATTATAAAACCGGACACTTTGACCCATAAAAGAATTACTTATCTTATGTAGTCGTGTTTTATGAAGATTTAAATCACTTTTGGACCTAGTATTGATATTGTGTACATCAAATTTTTTATTAAATTGACTAATATTTTTGTGCACATAAATTAAATTTTCATAAATATATTGACATGCAACAGTCAAAATCTTTATTTCTTTGAACTTTTCTCTGAGGGAAGACTGCGGATCTAGTTGATAGATGGCTCTAATGGCCCTTTTTTGTAAAATAAAAATAGTATTTATGTCCGCAGCGCTACCCCAAAGAAGAATCCCATAACACATTATACTGTGGAAATAACTAAAATAGACAATCCTAGCTGTATCCACGTCTGTTAGGCGTCTAATCTGCTTAACTGCATAAGCCGCAGAGCTAAGCCTTTTACTTAGTTTCTCAATATGTGGACCCCATTGTAATTTAGAATCTATGGTAATACCTAAAAATACGGTCGATTCCACGGGTTCCAATTTTTCACTACCCAAAATCACATTCGTTCCAATATTTTTAACATTAGGGGTACTGAATTTAACAAGTTTAGTTTTGGTGGCATTTAAAAGAAGATTATTTACACTAAACCAATGTACTATACTATGTATGTTCCTCCATAACTCTTAAACGAATTAACTGATTTTCATGAAACTTGGTAGATAAACATTTAGACGTACAGGACATAGAATAGGCTATTTTTTTTCTTTTTCAACACGGACGAAGTCGGGGCGCCAGCTAGTATTTTATATCATAGTCACGCGCGAAGCGTTACAGTTCCAACTTCCTTGGTGGAAGATGTCGCGGACACGATGTCCTCTGTTGAACACTTTCGTTGACAGTATTACATATATTACAAACTAGCTGGTGCCCGCGACTTCGTCCACTTTAAAAAAGAAAAAGGTAACCTATCCTGTGTCCCGTAAGTCTAAATGTTTATCTATCAAGTCTCATGAAAATCAGATAATTCGTCTAAGAGTTATGGAGGAACATAATTATTATACATACATACAATACCTACACTTACAGTTTTATTATTAGTATTAATTGATTGATTAGATAGCGACAATAGCTATCAATTTAATATAAATAATAATAAAAAAGACCAATAGCCTGAAAGTAGATTGTAACAAACTTCTAAACTCCTAACTTTCTAACTTCTAACGAATCCTTTTTTTAAGGTCGACGGTCCACTTGATGGAACCTTTATACCGTCGCCTATAGCACAAGCTGCTGTTCCCTATCGCCGGGAATCGAACCCGGGGTCCCTCAGACGTTAGGCAAGGACCCTTACCGCTCATCCAATTGCCTTATTAACCTTTCACAGAAATAAATGAATGTAGGTTTGCGGGCGACGTTTGTCTGCTAAGCGGCTTAGGCCATTAAAAGTTTAAGTGCAGTACGTAAAAGAATTGAGGCCGCTTATTGGCAATTCGCCAGGAAGGTGTATCTGAAAACACCTGTGGAACTCAGCCGAGGATTAAACGCGGAATTTATTGTTTGACTTTTTACCTGCTTGCCGAAGCCAACAGACAGGCCAACAACAGCATATTTATGTACAGTCGGGGTAAGAAAAGGTTCGTTACCTTAAAGTCGAAATTTGCTTGCACCAGGGCAAAATGTCAGTCATGCCAAAATTTTATTTCAAACGTCTGTCAGTTGTCTGCCTAACGCTTTAGTTTTAAAAAGTACTAAGAGTCTACAATTTTGATAAAGGAAATGAATTTGAAAACTGACGACGGTTTTCGTACCCCGACTTTACATAACAATTTTTTGGCATTATTGACATTTTAATCCAGTCTTAAGAGGGTTGTCGATCTGTAAATTTTCATACAAAAAGTGATAAAGTTTCGCCCCCAGTAAATATAGTCCAATTTTTATAATTTTTAGAAATGTTGTAGACATAATGAAAAACTAGGTCCATACGTTTTTATTTTTAAGAAATAGTGCTTATGATATAAGTTATTAGCATCTAAAAATCCATATTTTTTACCTAAAAACTTCCTCTAGCGTTTTTATTTTTTTGAATTAAATTAAACTGAATTACTAAAAATGAAAAACGTACAGATTTAGATTTATTTAAAAAGTTATTTCAACGATAATTAGAATGGTTTCAGGATGGACATAGGATAAGTATTTCAATAGGGCACTAAAAATCTAAAAATAGACATTCAAAACGCTTGGCATAAGTCAGGCAAATCTTATTTTTCAACGCGCACGAATTCGGCACCAGTTACTAAAAATATGACTGTCATGGTCGCTCACCAATTAGAGCAATTAAAACAGTACAAAAACCAGGTGTAGAGCTATACACACTCATTTCAAAATACATTAAAATTTTAAAAAGCGTGCATTAAAACGCAAAGAGCTAAATGCATTCACTCAAAACGAAGTTACGTTTGAAACATTTCAAAAATATTCAACCACTTGCCTCCGCCAGGAATTTGTGCTTTATCCGCCCCTTATAGGGTTCAAATTGCAACGTATCTATTTCCGTAAATGAACCTAGTCTTTACGTGCTATTGAAATAGTTGTTATCTTTCTATTGCCTACGTTATTCAGATTGAAACGAATGTGTCCGTGAAAAACAATTTTCACGAATTATTTCTCAATTTCTTGTCAAAATGTTTACAATTTAAATGGTGAATATTTATGCATATGGCAACATTATTATTAATGTCAAACGTCACTCAAACTGACACTTTAGTTTGCATTTAATTAAAGAAAAATTGAATTTAATGGACTTGACTGACTAGACTTGACTTGGCTACTTTTGATTTAGATTTCAATTTTGCCTCTTTTTTTTTAAAAAAAGAGACTATTACAAATTGCTATTTTTACTAATGACACTGCGACATTAACTTGACACTGGCAGAAAATGGCCATTTTAAAATAAGCCGAATTGCCATTTAAACGTAAAGAGAAGAAGAAGAAGAAAGAAAAATTGTAGCTTGACTTGACTTGACTTGACTTTTTGATTTTAATTTTGTTAAAGTAACATTGTTACTTGTTAGTCTATGTTACTTCAGTTTTAACATACGTATATACCTATATACATTTCTTTTAATTTACCCATGTTTTTCTCTCTCTGCTTTCATTTACTGCTGATTCACGGCAACTCCACGGCAATGTGATTTTAATTACATATTTTTCTATTCAATATAGTAAATTTAAAAAAAAATGGCAAAGAAACTAAGACATTATAAAGCCACATACGTCAGTTGGTTTGGTTGTAGGTATGTTTATACTCTGTGTACCGTAGGTATTATGTAACAGGGCGTCGTTTCGCAAGAGATAGTACGTACGACGCCCGTGGGGATAATAGCTACCTACAGCTTGAGGTATTTTTATTTTTTATTTGCTACACCGCAATGCCAATGGAGAGTGTACTGTATCTAATTATGGAATTATTTTCATGTTGTGTATTTTTGTTTATGTTTTGAATACAGATTTGTAATATAGATATTAATTCTGTAAATTAGTATCATACTATTGTTAAGTTGTGCTTAGAAAGATCTAAAATTAATAAAGAGAAAAACAAGTAAGAACCGACATTTACGTAATATGATATTCGGGAGCTGTTTGCTCATCAAAATAAAATATTTATTTATCAACTAGCTGTTGCCCGTGACTTCGTCCGCGTTAAAAAAGATAAAAAGTAGCCTATCACGTGTCACATACATACATACATACATACATACATACATACATACATACATACATACATACATACATACATACATACATACATACATACATACATACATACATACATACATACATACATACATACATACATACATACATACATACATACATACATACATACATACATACATACATACATACATACATACATACATACATACATACATACATACATACATACATACATACATACATACATACATACATACATACATACATACATACATACATACATACATACATACATACATACATACATACATACATACATACATACATACATACATACATACATACATACATACATACATACATACATACATACATACATACATACATACATACATACATACATACATACATACATACATACATACGTACGTACGTACGTACGTACGTACATACATACGTACGTATACATACGTACATACATACATACATACATACATACATACATACATACATACATACATACGTACATACATACATACATACTCAACGTTTCTCAGGTGTGATATTTTTCATTTTTCTATGAGGACGAAGTCGCGGACACCAGCTACTAGCTGGTGTAGCTACCTAATGGATTGTTGTATATTCACATATTTTATTCTCAATATTGTTTACATGTCAGAATTATTTAAATGGTAACTAAGCATACCTATTAAAAAGAAATATAAATATTTTGATTAGCCAGTTATTACAACATACTCTCCCGTAATCAAAATAAATTATATACATTAGTTACTACAACATATACTCTCCCGTAAACAAAATAAAATTATATACATAAACCCATTCCTTTTATACAATTCAGATGCTTAATGCGCGCCAATGGCTTAGTAAGCACATCAGCCCACATATCTATAGTAGGAGTGTATATAACATTAATAATATTACTAGCTAATAAATCCCTTATATAGTGAAATTTTGTATCTATATGCTTGGTTCTGTTGTGATGAACTGGATTCAATGCCAACTTTTGGGCAGATTGTGAATCATTATAAATAGATATAATATTAGACTCACTAGTAAGTTCACGCAATAACCGCTTCAGAAACTGAGCTTCTCTACCTGCACTCGATAAGCTCATATACTCCGCTTCACTAGACGATAGGGCAACTGTAGTTTGCTTTTTACTCTCCCAGGAAATATGGCTCCACCGGCCATAGAGAAGTAAAATCCTGTGTAGGAACGACGATCTATAGGACAATTGGCCCAATCTGCATCTGCATAGCCAATTAGACGTCCACCGTCTTTTCTGTAAATAATTCCCAAATCTATAGTGCCTTTTAAATATTGCAACACACGTTTTGCCGCAATCCAATGACTTTTATCATACTTAGTATTAAATTGACTTAAATAGGAAGTGGCAAAAGCAATATCTGGACGAGTATTGACGGCCAGAAAATTGAGAGAGCCTATCAATTGCTGATATGGATAAGATAATGAAGATTCATTACATTTCTCATACGGCAGCAACTTTTTAGTTTGCAACGGCGTAGGCACGGTCTTACAGTCCGACATTTGAAATTTTTGCAGTAAATCACGAATGTAACTTTCCTGAGATATTTTAATCTCGTTAGGTTTGCAATGTATATTCAAACCTAAATAATAACTTAATTCGCCTATTACTTTTAAACTAAAATAATTTCGTAAGTCAGATATGACATTATTGAGCCTTTTATTTTCTTTATAGAAAATGACAATGTCATCGACATGGAAAGCGAGAATTATTAACTCATTACCAAACTTTTTAGTAAAAATACATGCTTCTGGAGGAGTTTGGTTAAAACCTATGCATTTTAAAATTTCTGTCAACTTTTTATACCACGATCGCGAAGCTTGTTTCAGGCCATAAAGTGAACGTTTCAGTAAACACACTTTATCTTCTTGACCAGGTTTTGAAAATCCTTGTGGCTGACTCATAAAAACTTCTTCTTCCAAATCTCCATTTAGGAATGCCGTATCCACATCTAAATGGTGCATTTTCATTCCCTTTTCTGCAGCCAACGCGAAGAGCATGCGTAAAGAAGAATTCCGGACGACTGGAGAGAAAGTTTCCGAGTAATCAATTCCATAGACTTGGTTAAATCCTTTTGCGACAAGACGGGCTTTGTATTTGATTACGTCACCGTGTGCATTTTTCTTCAACTTGTAGATCCATTTACAAGGTATGACCTTCTTATCAGGTCTATCAACGAGAACCCAAGTTTGTTTATCAAGAAGTGACTGATATTCTTCTTGCATAGCTTGATACCATTTTTCCTTTTCTTCTGAATTAACGACCTCAGAATAGCTTGTAGGTTCATCAGAAGTCTGCATACATACATAATTGGCAGCAGTATCAGTACCTGATTGAATTTCTTCCGATGAAGATGCAATAACAGGTTGAATTGACTCATCGCGAGTTTCAGCGTTATGCCATTGCTCTCCGAAGTCTGCGATATCAATGTCATGGTCAACATCTTCTGATATTTGTGCAATATCTGGTTGAATGTGCACATTTTCGATAACAGTGCTTGTCTTAGGTGTTCGACTAACTGACCTAGTCGACAAGTTGGTTTGCGAATCTAACAAAAGAGGTAAAATTGCTGGTTCATTTAAATTATTACCAGACTTACAAGTTCTGTTTCCTTTCAAATCTTGAAAATCATTTTCAAAGAAAATTACATCTCTGCTTTTCACAAGTCTTCTGGGATATCTTATGTCCCTGAAATAATAACTTCTCGGATCTTCGGAATATCCGACGAAAATATGTTCAGCGGCTTTCATGTCCAATTTCTTACGACTAGAATCGGGGACATGAATAAAAGCTCTGCATCCAAAAACACGTAGATGAGAAAGATTTGGTAATTTATTGTACCACTTCTCGTACGCAGTCTTGCCTTCGAGAGCACGGTGAGGAGATCTATTTTTGAGATACACAGCCATCTCTGCAGCATCTTGCCAATAGACCGGAGAAAGAGAACTGTCAGAAAGCATTGATCTTACTTTCTCCGTAATAGAACGATTGGCCCTTTCTGCGATCCCGTTCTGTTGGGGACTATAGGGAACTGTTGTTTGATGTTGAATTCCTTCACTTTGTAAATAGTTAGAAAATTCAGCATTAACATATTCTTTCCCATTGTCGCTCTTTAATGTCTTAATTTTTGCTCCTGTTTCCCGCTCTGCTAACGACTGGAAAATACGAAACTTATTCTTTACGTCCGCTTTTGAAGAAATAAAGAATACAAAAGTCATACGAGAAAAATCATCTATAAAAAATAAAATATACTTATTGCCTTGAAATGACGTTTCAGGCAGTGGTCCACAAATATCTGAATGAATAATTTCTAAAACAGTATTTGATCTTTTATGTGAAACTTTCTTAAAAGGTTTCCTAATCTTTTTACCTTCAATACACGGGATACATGGTTCCTTATCGACTTCCGAGTAGTCCACGCCTACTGCGCGTCCCTTTACGCGTCCCTAGACGTTTATGCCAAAGCTTGAAGCTAAGTACATCAGAGTGTGTCTCAAAAGCAGATAATTTAGTCTTTGAGTTGACCGTACAATCTAAAGAATACAGTCCACCACATACAGAACCATGCAATATTACATCACCTGTACAGGAAAAAGCATTAGAATCATAAAAATTACAACAACTTTTATCAAAAACTACACTAAAACCTTTATCTACAGCCTTCTTCACTGAAATAAGATTAGAGTTCAAGTTTGGTACGTAAACCACATCAGTAATCTTTTTAATGTTTGTATTTTTATGGCAACTGGTAATAGAAATATCACCAACACCTTCAATGGGCAATACATGTCCATTTGCAATTGTTACGTTCCCAATAGAACAATCTTTCATATTGTCCATCCACTCAGATCGCGACGTCATGTGCGCTGAAGCTCCGGAATCAATGAACCATTTATTAACATCTAAGTTGTCATTAACATTCAATGCACATAGAGAATTTCTGTGAATAACGAATTTTTTCTTCTTGTTTTTCCTATAAGGACAGTCTGGACGCTTATGTCCTACCTCCATGCAGTCATAACATACAATACGTTTCTTACTTTTGAATGTAGAAGGTTTGGTCTGGTTCATTTGAGTACGAAGAGCAGTATCTGGGTTATGTAAAGTTGGCTTATTAAGTTCATTCAATAACTTAGTCTTAATCAGATCCACAGTAATATCTATGTTGGAATTTTCCAAAGCCATTACTAAAGGTGCATATTGAGAACTTAAACCTCCAAGAAGAATTGCAGCTATTGAAGCATCTTCTATAACTTTACCAATATCGGCCAAATCTTGCACAGTTGACATTACAGCATTTATGTACGTCTCTATGTTGGAGTCAAAATCGTCAAGGCAGTACCTGTATAGTTTCCGTACGAGGCTTATACGTCGTCCTAGACCTTTGTCCTCGTAAGCGGATGAAAGAGCATCCCAAGCTTCCTTCGCTGTCTTGCATGATCTTACATGGGTAATTGCCATGCCATCTACTGTGAGACATATTTTCGATAACGCCTTTTGATCGTTACGTGATCTCTTCTCAGCAGATAAATCATTACCTTGAGGGTATCCGATGATGGTCTCCCATAACTCTTCATGCATAAGGTATAAACGCATATTAAATTTCCATACGGAATATCCATCTCTGTTTATAAGTGATTTTATACAAGATAGAGAATTATTTGACATATTTATATGTACAGCTGTTCGATGTTACAATGAAAATATTTTTGTAAATTATAAAAAAAAAAATTACAGATTTTCTCTATTTATACATATGTGCAATAGAAAATAAAATGCCGATTCACTTTTAAATGAAAAATAATACATTTCTCCATAAAACTCAATTAAATAGAGACTTCGTGCTGATAACGAATGTTGTATATTCACATATTTTATTCTCAATATTGTTTACATGTCAGAATTATTTAAATGGTAACTAAGCATACCTATTAAAAAGAAATATAAATATTTTGATTAGCCAGTTATTACAACATGGATAAATAAATATTTTGATTTTGATGAGATAACAGCTCCCAAATATCTTATTACACACTTATAATTATTTTCTAGTCTCAATATTGTTGTTATTTGTAATATATGTAATACTGTCAACGGAAGTGTTCAGCAGAGGACATCGTGTCCGCGACATCTTCTCGGCAAAGTTTAACGAATAAAGTTTGGGCCATGTTAAGGAATTAGTTTCTTCCGCAACCTTACATTTTCTCATCAGAACAAGTTAGAGGCGGAAGCGTTTTAATTAATTAAATAAAATCTTAAATCACATGTGATTTCTTAATGAGTTACTTAGTATTATTCAATAGAAGAAAAATGTACCACTCATTTACCACAAATAAAAATTGGCCAATTCTTATATATAGAATATAATTTTTGTTACCCTATATGTTTCTGTGGATGTTGTAAAGTAAAAATAAACATAATATTTCAGTTCAAAATTCCTTATCATCCATATATCTACTATATATATTTGTTATAGAAAAATAATTAATCTAGGTACTTATATCTTACGAATAATTATATCTATAGTGAAAATCCAGACTGGACGTGAATTTTATTAAAAGAAACTGTCCTTGTAGCGAGCATAATAAACAGAAAATTATTCTGTACTCCTTTAAGAAACAATTGTGTGAATTCACGATGGAATAATCCTTGAAAATGTAACCTCCTCTTGTTTTTAGTTATTCAGAACTTTGAATAGAATATAGTTCGTGTAGCGATAAAGACGTCTCGGCAAATGTGCGCAGAACTCTATTTTTAGGTGTTTGAGGGGGCAGAGGAACGTAATGGGGCGGGTACGCGTCGGTGTGCCGACACGTTATTGGTAGATTCAGTCGCTCTTCCCCTCCCGCACTTCGTTCGCCCGTCTCGAGTCTCTTAGGTACTGTTGTGTACAGATTAGTATTTTATCGTATTAGTAATGGCGTCATAGTGAATAAATGCCTACAAAAAACGTTGTCCTTCGACATCGCACGATGATTTTATGGAAGGAATATCAACACTGCCTGTAATGTTAAGTTAGTGAGGTGAAAAATTACGAAATAAGAAAAAAAAAATGTCATCTTCCTTAGCAATTTTGTGCGAAATTGTACACATGCGCCGATTCCCCCACTAGTGTCGCCTTCAAACCTTAATACAATAATTCACCTATATAGTCGCTTGTCGCTGACGATTGTACCACGCGCCACTCCGTCTACCGTATTGTGCCACTACATTCTGTTTCGCGGGAACAAGTTATGAAAGGCGACTTTTGCACCGTGCCCAAAGATTAACTTTCTGTTGACATAGATTCGTTAGACTGTTGATGTTTTGTTTCGGATAGACCCTCCAAGTTTTGCAAGCAGCTATTTAAAGAGGTTAACTTTGACTTCGTTTCACGAAAACTTGTCTCACTTGAAATAATAATAATTTAAAATATTAACGCTAGACAGAATCTAAATAAAGTATTTGCATGTGCAACTCATTCATGGGGCAGACCTCGAAGACAGGCATAAATTTGAACGTTAATGTATGTAGAAAATATTATATAAAAATACTAGCTGGTGCCCGCGACTTCGTCCGCGTTGAAAAAGAAAAAAGTAACCTATCCAGTGCCCTGTTTATCTACCAAGTTTCATGGAAATCAGTTAATTTGTTTAAGAGTTATGGAGGAACATACATATTATATGCAATAGCTATACTTACAGATTTATTATTACTATTGATTGATTGATTGATAAAAAAAAGTGCTTTGCAAAAAGGCCTTTTATAAAATACTAGCTGGTGCCCGCGACTTCGTACGCGATGATAAATTAAAAATATAAAAGCAATTACAACGCTTGACAACTTCTTGCTATAACACATTGGCCAGGCGTTATTTACAGTTATATATTTTAGATAATCCCTCAGGAACATTACTTTTTTCTTGGATGAAAAGTATCCTATGTCCTTTCTGGTGTCCCAGACAACGTGTATGCAAAATTTCATGGTGATCGGTTCAGTAGTTTTGACGTGAAAGCGAGACAGACAGACAGTGTTACTTTCGCATTTATAATATTATTAGTAAGGATTGGATTATATATATCCTTGAAATAGATTTCTAGTATTAAATTTTAGATCTATTATTGTTTTGCAACAATAAGCCTTCTCAAATTCACTTCAATAACTTACATATAATTAAGTGGACGTAGTGAAGTTGATGTTTTCGATCGATACTGCTCGTACGTATGTGTCATATCGAATTCCCTCCTAAATTGTGACCTGGCTTCGAGCTCATTTACGCAGCCGTTTTATCAAATCCCCTGGCGTGACACGGTGCCGTATCCCGGATAGCTGGAATGCTCACATAAACCAGACCCACAGTAACATTTAGAGAGAAAGAGAACTTAGATATATTCTACTAGCTGTTACATACGCGACTTGGTCCGCGTAACTTTTAAAAAAATATAGCCCATGTTACCCACAGTTAATGTAGCTTTCTATAAGTGAAACAATTTTAAAAATATACTAGTTTTTGAGTTTCAAACATACAAAAATACATTTATTTTTTAAATTCTCGTTACAATATTAAATTAACTGGAGTTGCGACTTCGTACGCGTTGAAAAATATTTAGTAACTGACAAACAACTCCACTATTCCTTATTTATGCAATGTTTCCCGAAAATATTAAATAGTTATTATTTTAACTTATTTTATTTATTTATTTTTGCCATTAGACATGATTTAAAATATACTAAAAATGTTGGTTATCTTATCAGAAAATAGCGTAAAAAATCATATGTCACTTAATTTTATGCTAAATTATGTATATTTTTTGCGAATTATATGAAAAAAATCATAATTTTTGAAATTTTATCTTAGCGCCGAAACGCCCTGTGACTGGTTGCAACTCTGATGACGTCATACGCCAGTAAACATATCAGACATAGAGTAATAAATAGTGTTTATTCACTTAATATGACACATCATCATTCAGTTCTGTTTGTTTACTAGCGTGTGACGTCACACGTATCAAACACCAGCGCCATTACAGAAACAGCGTTTTTGGCGAGGTTTTGGAAATTTAAACTTTAACTTTAACACAGTAGATTTCCCGGAAATATCAATGTAGTGTGCTTATTATGTAATATAGAATAAATTGAAACAATTTTCTAAAATTAATCAAATAGCGGATTGCATTTGGCATCTTAATATACTTGCATGCATTTTACAAAATCATCATTGAAAACTACTTCTAGATTGATTTCTACGAGCTTGAGAAAGAGGGTCCACTGACACCATACCTTCTGCATTCTGTGTGTTGTGTCATTTTGCTCCTAAAAGCAACGATGACGTCATTAGTCCTGCATCGTTAACAACGTTGTGTTCCGCTCGCTAAGCTAAGTGGAAATATAAAATATTAAGGATAAGCTCCTTTGCCTTTTGTGGTTAGCTATACGGGGTAATTGTGGGTAAGGAAAAATTGTTAGATTATTCTATAACAAGGTTACTCTCTAGCGGTGTATAGCAATGAAGTCTGTTGTGCATAATATAGAAAATAAAAATATTTTTATGCTGACATTACTTACAATTAATATACTTTGTGGTAGAAGTCTCAATTTTTTTTGACTATTATTGTTTATTTTTCAAAATTTGGTGCAGATTGTCTGCACGATTGAGTAGTTAAGGCGTGAAAAGGTAAAAGACAGACAGTGAGAGTTACTTTCATATTTATAGAGAGTTACTTTCATATTTATAATAATTATTAAGTATGGACATAGGTCCTCTCCTCAACTAAAGACTACTCTGTCAAACTGGGTTTTACTCCCTAAGGAATTCAAGTAAATCCCTATCTTCTTTGTTTTTCTGTAGTGATGTCATTTTTTAAATTATATTCGCTCAGGAATTTCTTGTTGAGAACAGAATGTTTCTGCTAGCAAACGAGATGCAACGTCTCAAGAGACATGATCTTTATAAGAAGTATGAAAAATTTTTTGGTATAATAAAGTTTTTTTGGTTTCAAAAAAATACGTTTGTTTTTGAATTTGTATATTACTTTAAACAAAATATCATGAAACAGATTCCGAGTATTATTTTAAAAATATTACTTCCAGCGACATTATAATGCTGGAGGCACGCTGCTCTGGTACGGCATTCTCTTCCTACAGCTTGGCTCAACATATAAGCGAAAGCGTTTATCAATATCACTAATAATAAATCTGTAAGGGCTGGTCATCGTCATAAGTAACTTTTTTTTCAGAGATATCGTGTGTATACATACATATACATACATACATACATACATACATACATACATACATACATACATACATACATACATACATACATACATACATACATACATACATACATACATGATACTGAAACTAAAGTGACGATTTTTAGAATGTTTTTCTGTATGTATGTATGTATATCTATGTTTCTCCATAACTCTTAAACGAAAATCATGGTAGATAAACATTTAGACGTACGGGACACAGGATAGGCAACTTTTTTCTTTATCAACGCGGACGAAGTCGCGGGCGCCAGCTAGTAAATATATAAAAAAATCGTTGCACGTTGTTGAAGCCAATAGACTATTAAACTATCTGGCTGATCCGATTTTGATAAAACTTCGGAACTATGTGCAATTTTGTCCAATTAAAACAGGATAGTTTTTATTTTGAAAACGGGCGAAGCCGGGAGCGTGTATCTAGTTTTTAATATAAATATACCTACTAAAAAACTTTGTAAAGTAGAAAATAAATTTGGTGTCAGCAAATAGTGCGATTGATAAATCATTTATTTGATACAATGGTTCAAAGATTTTTTATCCTTTACTCAAAACATTTTATTTTCACTGCTTGTTGCGAGTGAAATATTATTATCAGGCATTTGGTACGAAATTAAATAATGAAACTAACTCAAAAGGCATAGGGGCATAAGCATGGTAGACCGCTCCGCTCAACGCTGACGCTCATGACTTACACCAGCGTTCTTTGTAGGTATTTGCCATTCAATATTATGCGCATATTTACTACGGTCAGTCGGTGTTTAATTTCAGACATGTCGTCTTATGCTTCAGTTTATACACACAGAAACACAGCTGTCTCTCTGTTCGTAGATTAATATCTTGAATAATTACATATACGTATTTATTTTTTCTTTGGATCAGGAACTTTTATTCTAACTTTGGGACAATACGAAATGTTACTAAAATTGTTGATGTTACTAAAATTATTTACTAAATATTTTAGCATATCAGTTGACCCGAGACAAAGATTAAAAAATATTAATGTAAACTTTATTTTAAATTTCTAATTAAAAGCGAAATTTTACTTGAAAACAATGAAACTGGTAAAACAAACAATGCGGGTAGTTGAAATAGTTGAACATTTGTCTTTAACAACTAGTTGGTGCTAAACTTTAACTACGCAGATATTTCCTCGTTAGGGCTTCCTTCTCACAAGTTAAACTATAATCATTAGGTTGCAGTCTTTGACTAAAAATATCGTTTTTATTTTACCACTAGCTGGTGCCTGCGACTTCGTCCGCGTTGAAAAGAAAAATTGCCTATCCTGTGTCCCATACATCTAAATGTTTATCTACCAAGTCTCATGAAAATTACTTAATTCGTTTAAGAGTTATGGAGGGACATACATACAGTAAAAAATTCTAAAAATGATAAATTTAGTTTCAGTATCATGTATAGAGCCTATAAACACGATATCTCTGAAAATAAAGAAACTTACTCCACTAGATCGACTTGCCCTGACTTCGCCCGGCTGCAATTATTGGAATGGATATACATCATATACTCCATAAGGGATAATATACCTTTAAAATAGTGAAAACCATCAATCTACTACAACTATAGATTTTGCGTTACAAATGCTAAAGCGGCACATAAAAAGTACGCCTAAAACTGATTCATGGCGGAATCTTGTCTTCGCGTGTAAATAGTAAAAGGAAGTGACAACCAAGTTCTACCATTGATTTTAAAATCCAATATAAACATATTGGATTTCAAAATCATCATAAAAATAAGTCTTTACGTAAACACGTAAAGACATATTTTCTTTAATATGACAGGTGTTTGATTGGTTTTAATTGACAGATGACAGTTAAAGTTATACTCTACGCATACTGTCATTTTTAAATGTACCATAAAGTTCGTAGTGTTTTGTGTGGCGTGCGAAATCCATTGTTGCAGTAGATTGATGGTGAAAACCATTTTCAAATAAAATGCCTTAGTCGGTAGGGATCTGATTACTGTCAAGTGGACTAGCTTGGTCGCCACTTTGCTCATTATCTCACTACACAATCAGAACGCCTAAGGAAATTAATATACGGACCACAATATTTTGCCAATATTATTAGGCATCTCTTGTGTGTAACCCGCCTAATGTGTACGCTTATGCACAGCCTTCGGCGGAAAAGTAATCAGCATTCCAGAAATGCCTCGCGTGTAGCACGGTGTAAAAAATTGAAACCTACTATAGTCGACTTATAATCTAAATGTCACTGAAGATGATTTCTTTCTGAAGATGTCAGGCGGCTTTGGTTGAAGATCTGATTTTATATAGAACTAGCTGGCGCCCGCGACTTCGTCCGCGTTAAAAAAGATAAAAAATAGTCTATCACGTGTCCCGTACTTGTTGTCCCGTCTATCACGTTGTCCCGTCCCGTAAATGTTTATCTACCAAATTTCATGAAAATAAGTTAATTCGTTTAAGAGTGATCGAGGAACATACACACATAACATACCTACATATACACTTACAGATTTATTATTAGTATTGATGATTGTATGTATTGGCGCGCGAAGGCAAAACTCCGCCATTATTTAGGTGTTTTAGGTTTAGGTGTACTTTTTATGTGCCGCTTTGGCATTTGTGACGCGAATTCCATAGTGGTAGTACTTCGATGATTATATTATAAAAAATCTTTAGTCTATGCGTTATGTTCTATCTCAGGTTTCCCATAATAATTACTCTTACATTATTATGTGCGCTAATATGAACTTTATTATTACGACAGTAAGACAGCAATTTCTTGTGACTTTATTAAACAAAATGCTAAGTAAAAAGTGGTTTTACTTCGTCAAATCTCTGGTTTTCTTTCCCCAAAACCGACTCGTGTAAACATGTCACGCGTTTGAAGCAACAAAACAAAATACAACCAGAAATTGTGACAGCGAACGAAATTATTCCATTAAAATGTATAAAATGCAAAGGAGGCTTATCTGATGTGTTGTTATGACAAATTGCTTGCCTACGCGCATTATCTTTACAATGTATTATGCATCTGAAACCTGTAACATTATTTTATCTTTCTAATTGGAAATCTCCTCCGGAAAATAAAAACAGCCCTTATTGTGGAGGAAAAAATATTTTGGTGCCCCTTTTTCTTAGGTGTTCCATAACATTATAAATTATCGCTGATAATATAGCTTTCTATAGGTGAAAAACTTTCAAAATCGGTCCAGTAGTTTTTACGTGAAAGAGTAACAAACATACAAATCTTATAATATTACTAGAAGGTACCCGCGATTTCGTACGCGATGATAAATTAAAAATATAAAAGCAATTACAACGCTTGACATCTTGTTGCTATAACACATTGGCCAGGCGTTAGTTACAGTTTTATATTTTAGATAATCCCTCGGGAACAGTACTTTTTTCTTGGATGAAAGGTATCCTATGTCCTTTCTGGTGTCCCAGACAACGTGTATGCAAAATTTCATAATGATCGGTTCAGTAGTTTTTGCATGAAAGCGTAACAAACAAACTCACATTCACATTTATAATATTAGTAAGGATATTATATATTATCTAATATATAAAGTTCTCGTGTCACAGTGTTAGTTGCCATACTCCTCCGAAACGGACCGATTTTTATGCATTTTTTTATGTACACTTGGTAGGTCTGAGAATAGGTTTTTATCTATTTTTTATACGCGGGCGAAGTCGCGGACAGCAGCTAGTACAGATATAGACATATAGATTACTGCATATTTAATTTTAAAAACCTATTTAACTTAACTAGCGAAACTTACTCCGAGGAATTAATTCGAAAGTCTTCACAAAACCAAATATTTTTAGTGTATAAATTTTCCCGGTAATTTAGTGTAAAATTCTCTTGAAAAATGATGCGCCTCAACTTCACTGCGATATTTATCTAAAACCAATCGTGAATGTATTCTCAAAAGAGCGCGCTGTATAAGCAAACGCCATTGCATCCGCCTCATTTCACTGTGACAAGCGGAGCGGAGATAACCGCGTATTACTAGTTTTAAAATTACTTAAACTATTAAAAAATATTTAGTATGCATTTATCCTTATACATGTTATATAATATATAAAACAAAGTCCTCCACTGCGTCTGTCTGTCTGTCTTCCCGATAAACTTAAAATCTACAGTACCGATTTTCGTGCTGTTTTCACCTATAGATAGAGTGGTTCTCGAGGAAGGTTTTAGTATATAATTTACAAATTTACTCGGGCAAAGTCGCGGGCAGTAGCTAGTTTAGTATAATGTGGACTCAATAGATCATGATTTAATAAAAATACATATATTTACCAGCATACTGATTCTGTCAATTGATTTATTTTCTTTGTAAAAACATTCTCAGGTAATTTAATGGTAAACTTGACGATGATTGGCTACAGTTGCCTATTAACGCAAGTAAAGATTAAAGTTTAAGTTCTGTAAAGTTGCCAGTTTTATTCGAAACAAAGCAAGAATATTTATGTTTTAACCGCAATACTTTGTGACGAATTTGAACAGGAATTTTTAAATTTTATTTATCTACCAAACCAAGTTAAGTTATTGTTTTCTAGCTCAACCCGCTATTATGCGCTACACAGTTCGCTCCCATAAAACGCAAGCACGTAAAAAGCGAACGCTGCAAAAACACTGTTAAATACGAATACCCATTAGCGTAGCTTTTAGTAGAATCGATAATGGCGGATGAAAATTTTAAACAGAATGCATTTTAAACTAATTAAGTTTGCGGCAGTTAATTGTAAATAAATAATTGCTTTACATTTCATACGTTGTTAATATTTTAAAACGGTTAAAAAATGATTAGTCTGGAGTTTTAAGTCTACCAATTATAGTTTAGATACTAACTGAGGACGTATTAACGCAAACGCAGTCATTAGAATAGCACTTTATGAGAGTATATGGATTTACTATTTTTATATTGTATTTCTGCGGCATTTTCCTTCATGCCAAGACATTTCTGATATTTTTTTGTGATTTTTGCATTTTTATAGGCCTGGTTGAGGACGGTATTTAAAAGTTTTCCTCTAGTTTAGCCATTTAAAAAGCCAACCAGAGGTCAAATCTATCTAAAAAAGTCTGTCTGTCCCTATGCATGCTTAGATGCTTAAAACTATAGGCAACGGATTTTGATGCGGGTTTTTTTAATAGATAGAGTGATTCAAAAGCAAGGTTTTTAGTATATAATTTACAAAGTTACGCGGGCGAAGTCGCGGGCGCCAGCTATCTACTAAAAATAAAGATACAACCCCTGAAAATGATATAACAGCAAAGATGTCAGGGCCCCCAGCCATGAGCACACCAATTCCAACGCTCCCTTACGAAGTTAGAGAACGATAGAAAATAAAGCCCGATGATTGGTCAAAATTTTATGTGGGCGTTACAACAACCAATCACCGGGCTTTATTTTCTGTCGTTTCGTCAATCTACAACGCTCCCGTTTGCACTGGGTGCTCTTGGCTAAGGGCCCAGGCGTTATATTGCTTTACACATTTAGTCAGACGTTACACATCCCTCACCTTTAACGCGGGCGAAGTCGCGCGCAATAGCTAGTTCTTATTGTGTTAGAAGGTTATTCAAGTCATAATTCCTAGGAAAAAAAAATGATCGCTGCAAATTCCCTTCAGTATGATGCGTAGTCTGCGTGAAATCAAATTGTCATATCTACTCGTATATGACATGTGGGGTGATTCCAACATCTGCGTTCGGCATACGTTTGATTTTTTCCTTATTGAAATCTTGTATTATATGGCTAACAGTTACCTATAAGAGGATTTGAAGATATACATTTTCATTTTTCATTATGTTATCGTATACTCTTTTTAATGGGAGCAAACTCAATAGAGCTTTTCAGGCGTATTGTTAAATTCCTCATACTCATAATATTGTTGTGAATGTGAGTGTGTTTGTTTCGCTTTCACGCAAAAACTACTGAACCGATCGCCGTGAAATTTTGCATACACGTCGTCAGCGACACCAGAAAGGACGTAGGGTATCTTTCCTCCAAGAAAAAAGTACTGTTCCCGAGGGATTATCTAAAATATAAAACTGTAACTAACGCCCGGCCGTATAGCAACAAGGCGTCAAGCGTTATAATTACTTTTATATTTTTAACTAGCTGTTGCCCGCGACTTCGTCCGCGTTGAAAAAGAAAAAAGTGCCCTGTACTTCTAAATGTTTATCTACCAATTTTCATGATCAGTTAATTCGTTTAAGAGTTATGGAGTAACATACATACATACAGAAAAAAATTCTAAAAATGGTCAATTTAGTTTCAGTATCATGTATAGGGCCTATATACACGATATCTCTGAAAACAAAGTTATTTACTCCATGACTAACTCTTACAGATTTATTATTAGTATTGATTGATGATTGATGATTGATTCAATATTGATGATATTGACTATGCAAATGAAAAGACACTGCCGATATAATATAGTGCTGTTATGTTTCGACGGAGCACAGGTGCTTTTATTTGACTACCGTCTTTGATAACGATTAAGTACTGAGAGACAGAGTAGTTAAATGGCAAAGATTTAAAAAAAAAAATGTCTGTATAAAAATTGTTATTACAAGATATCGGATGATTAACGAGTTTGGTATTAAGCGTGATTAATCTCCTAGTAGCAAAATGAAAATTTTGAAATAAGCTTTTAAAACTTTAAGTTAATTAATGTTTTACATTAGACTAAGATAAATATTTTGCCTTATGTAAACGTCAGACAGGTTGTCAGACAGGTTGTCAGACAGGTTGTCAGACAGGTTGTCAGACAGGTTGTCAGACAGGTTGTCAGTCCACGTCGTGGTTAGTAAGCTGTCGTCTATCTATAACACAAGCAAGGCCAAAGCCAAATCTATACTATATTATATACAGTTGAAGAGTTTGTTTGTATGTTTGGTTGAACGCGCTTCACAAATTATTCAGTTTAAAGGGTTTATTATAAGGGTATTAGAGCTGACAAGATAGGCAAATGCTGTATTGAATGATTTTTGGGCTATTATAACACTATGGGCTATTATGGGCTTCTTGTTGCTTATTCAGCTACTATTCAGCTATTATGTTGCTACTATACAGCTTAAAGCAATTTATTTTGTGCCCAAATTGCTTGAATAACGGCTAATAACAGCAAAGAATATTCAGCCATTCTGTGTTGCTTGGGTACTAGTTCGAATTGAAAAATTATTTTTTACAGCGCTCACCGAAACATAATATATTAAAACGATTAGAAGCAAAAACACGATTATCTCGTTAAATGTAGAGCAAATGAGTATCTCCCCTGGCTAAAATTAGCCAAAAAAACGTAATTATCAAGATTCAAAAGCGAATAAGTTCATAATGTGAGAAACTTTTGTAAACCAACAAAGAAAAGTCATAAAATTTATGAAACAACGAAAAATTAATGCTTAATTAGGAAACAAACAAAATGGCGACCTCCTAATTACAATTTGTGTATAAAAAGTTGGATGGCTAATTAAAATTAATGCGTTTCATCGCAGTAAAGACAATGAATAGTATGCGAACTTTAGTAAGAGTATATTATTATATATTTTTTACATTAAGGCATAGTCATGCTTAACTGCAAAAGAGACCTATCTCTGAAGGCCCTTTACGTGTAGATAAAAATTATTTTTAACAAAAAAAAAACGACTTCAAGCCGTTTTCTCATGGACGCCATTGTCAGAACTGGACCAAATTGAAATGGGACTACACTGGAAGAGTATGTTATGTGTAATATCCAAGTAGACCGTCAGCCTGTCTTTCTAACTTTATAATATACTAGCTGTTGTACGCGACTTCGTCCGCGTAACTTTATAAAATATAATAATGCATTCGTGCCTGTGAAACCATGGAAATACACATACAAAATTTCAACCCAATCGGTTCAGCCGTTTAGAAGTTATGTGAAAATAAGTACGGAAGGATAATTCTTACTACCCGTTGTCCTATTACCCGTTTTCCCGTAGGAATGAATCATTTTCCCGCGGTAAAAAGTAGCCTATGTTCATCACGGATAATGTCGGCTTCTAATTGTAAAAGAATTTTTCAAATCGGTCCAGTAGTTTCGGAGCCTATTCTATACAAACAAACAAACAATCAAATCTTTCCTCTTTATAATATTAGTATAGAAAAATACAATAAATTAATTGTTTGACATAAACACGTCTTTAAATTTGCATCCATAGTGGGAGGCAATTAAGAAAAGTAATGATAACAAAATCTATCAGCTACATGCATTTAATTACACCACTCGATAGCTAAAGGCGATCAAATATTTTTTTTTATATATATAGTATATTCGACTTCGTTGAATATATACACCGTTGGATTTATACTCAAAGAAAATATTACTCGTAAAGTACACATATAAAACACAGCCGTGTCTACGACATAGCCACAGCCCATTTTTATTTCATTTAACTATGATTACTTACTCTTCGTCTACAATACTGTGATAATGTTAATTTAAGACGACACGCGTCAGCAATACAAACGTGTAATTGGTTTTCCTTAAAACAAAAGTTACGAATTTCAAGACGTGAGATGAGTATTTAAATGTGTTTTTCTTTGAAACCCAACAATTACACAATCAAGTCATTTGTTGTAATACAAAAATTTTAAATATTACAATTTATATACAATTTACAATTTGACGACACGTTCGGTCTGAGTTGTGTGTTTTGATCAGCAGACCCAAAGGTCAACAAGTTTCAAAACTTTATTGGGATTTGTTTGTCTGAAAACATGAAATGACCGGTGTTAAAATCTAAATAGGGGCTGAAGAAGGAAAAGATAATTCAAGTGAAACCGAATGTATTTACAGTGCTAAGACTTACAAGCTAATGAACAAAACGTGAATGAAAAATATAGAAATTGACAATCCTTACTTAATATTATAAATGCGTAGTAACTCTGTCTGTCTGTCTGTCTCGCTTTCACGCCAAAACTACTGAACCGATTTAAACGAAATTTGGTACACAGGTAGTCTAGAACCTCAGAAAGGACATAGGCTACTTTTTAATGCGAAAAAAGGGTTGTAAAGGGTTGAAAGGGGAGATAAAAGTTTGTATGGAAGTATCGTCATTTGTATGGAAACTCTTTGCGCTCGGGGTTTTGAAAGATGATTAGTGTCACGGATGACATATGACTATTGTCAGCTTTAGAATGTTCTTTTTAGAGTTAATAAGTATTTTTATTGTAAACAATTAAAAATACTAGTCACAAGTCGCGGGCACAGCTAGTTTAAAATAAATACATAACTCTTTTTAACAAAGAAAAAACCGACTTCAAACCGTTTTGCGTATTTTTAAGTAGCATTAGATGTTTAAGTTAAATATACTGAATACTAGAGAAAGTATAAGCATATAAGTTACTTTTGGGTATAAAAAAAAATTGCTAAAATATATTAAATTTGGAATAAAACAACCATAAGTCTTTTTGCAACATACAATGTGACAGATTGTGATTGTATTTTTATTTTGCAATATTAACATTTTTGGATTTTTTTGTAAAAAATATTAGATTTCATTAGATTTTTTTTTTTATTAGATTTTATATTAGATTTTTATTTTTGTACTTTTTTGATTTTTTTTTTGAGTTTTTAAGCAATATCAACAAGAAAGTTTGTAGTTAGTTCGCCTACGGGCATTTCGCTTTCCATTATAACCCGTGTTCGGAAAACTGTACGTAGATCGAATTCGCAATTTAATCAGCAAGGAAAACACGTGTACATATTTGTTTTTATTTATAAATTCATTTATTGTTTCAGGTACGTTCTTTGCGATCGCTGAATATTAATGCCATCGGATAATACTGGTATTGTTAAGTTGATTTTGCGATATAATCAATACTGATAAATAATATTTAAATGTCTGTTTGTAATGCCAAAAGTGATAGTATATCAAAAAATCCACTTTTTAAATTGTGTGTCTCTTTGTGCCGGCTAATCTCCGAAACGGCTGTACCGATTTTGACGGGACTTTCACTGGCAGATAGTCGATGTTACAAGTAGTAACTCAGGCTGTTATTAATTTAGAGTTTAGAGTTAAAATAGATACGTTGGAGATGATATCTATTCAGTGTTTCTATCTTGCCAACATGGAATGTTATAGGCGACGGTACCCACATACCATCAAGTGGACCGCGTTACTGTGTATAAATATTCGAAATTCAATACACATTTTCTAATTAAAAAAGTAGCGGTCGTATAAACAAATACCGGATGCGTTCAGTAAACAATATTTAATTCATAATTCATATTGTAGAGCTACGAGACATACACAAAACATGTACACACACACAGCTCCTCCTCCATTCTCGTCGTTATGGAATTAGAAATTCATGTGTTAAATAAAACATTAATTTATCTTGCATTCACAATGAAACACAATAAAAATAATGTTTATATAAATATACTAAATATGTATAAAATATTCCACACAGCACCATTTAGTTCCACAGTAAGCAAAGGATACCAGACAGTTAATACCCATACTACATTCATTAGATTACTTTTTTTGTAAAAAAAATACATACTATAAATAGAAAACATCCATGACTCAGATAAAAAGGTAAAATGTTAACACATAAACATTTGCCCCTAGCGGGATTCGAACCCGCGACCGTTTGGTTAACAGCTAGAGGGAAGACTAGCCACTAGACCAAACGTGTCGTCACGAAAAAAAATGTGCACACACACTTTTATTTAACAACTAGCTGGTGCTCGCGACTTCGTCCGCGTAGAAAAGTATAAAACGCCATCTACCGTATTTTGGTTAGACGGCGCTATCTCCCGGGCGAAGCCGCCAGTGTTTACTTTTATTTTAGATTTCCCGTAGGAATGAAGCATTTTCACGCGGTAAAAAGTAGCCTATGTTCATCACGGATAATGTCCGCTTCTAATGGTAAAAGAATTTTTCAAATCGGTCCACTAGTTTCGGAGCCTATTCTATACAAACAAACAAATCTTTTCTCTTTATAATATTATATGTAACAATAACAGTGAAACAGTAAAAAAAAAACACAAAAGGAAATACGTTGGGGCGTCCGGAGTAAGGACCACGTGGTAAATTGTTAAATTTAATTTTGCTAGCTGCAGAATTTTCAACGTATTTTGTCCAAATTCAGAGACCACCATTTCCACTAGGTTTCGATGCAAGCTGGATGACAAGCTAAAATTGGGACTAATTGGTTTCGCTTTTTATATGCTATGTCTGTGGTTATTCTCGTGTATATTTTTACGGACCGTGTATATTTATGTTTTTGTAACAGCACACGGCGACGCGACGGTACAAACGAATGCTGAAACTTGATTACAGGGCGCCTGCATTATTGCATTGCAGTGTTTAAAACGGCAGCCTGCGTATTCATATTCATTCATTTAATACTGATAATAAATCTCTAAGTGTAGGTATTGTATGTATTGTATGTTCCGCCATAACTCTTAAACGAATTAACGAATGATTTTCATGAAACTTTGTAGATAAACATTTAGACGTACAGGACACAGTGTTAAAAATTGACTTCTGGTGTCAGAAGTGAATATTGGTTGACTGTTTTTCGTCTATTTTTCATTTGACTATTTGTTTAGAAAATTCAGAATATATTTGTTACTGCACTTTGTTACCATTTTGGCAAGCCTTTACAAATGTAAATTCAGTTTGCGCTTTCTCGTACAATACATATTATATATGAGTGGAAATTTTGAGAGAAGTATGCGGTCGGATTTATTTATATAGAAGTTATATATATAGGAATATTATTATATTTTTCTCGACAAAAATTATAATAGGATTTATCATATTACCAGCGACCCCCATATACCAGATTCAGTTTTTCTAATTTTTTTTTTTCTATCTAGGAACCTTCCGCGAATTTGAACAAAAGACTTTCAATCGTAGGATTGCACGTCAGAAGTGAAACTACGCCATCTGTTTACATCTTTATAAACTATTTGTAAAGTTAAGAATATTATGAACTAAAAAGTACGTACTAATTCTAGTAGATGGCGCTTATTTCATACAATTAAACGACACCGAGGGTGTCGCTCACAGAACGCGATGGCGCAAGATCACTTTTATTTTTTTTCATACAAAAAGTGTATGAAAAAAATGTATGATTCTATATAATTTGAATATTTTTGAAGTGAAAAAATGTATATATACTTACTTTATAAAACTAAGTTTGTCAGAACTTAGCTAAGCTAAGTACTTATTGCTAAGTTCTGACGCGCAGTCCTAGACTGTAACTCTCTTCTTTTAATTAAATTTCTTATAACATACAAAATAAATTGCGTTCTCTGCATTAATAGAATTGAACCATTCCTTATGCGTAAAATTTTTCTCGTAAGTAAATCCAATCGTTTTATAGTAACATGCTTAGTTTGCTGATCAAACTTAGTCTCCTCGCGTTGTTTTCTTCCTTATTTTCAAACGCGCTTAGTTCATAACAAATTTCACTCTTATTACTCGTAAACAATTTGTATACAGTGTCTCTATTCGAATACCGTATCTATATCTATCTATACTTACCTACTAATATTATAAATGTGAAAGTGAAACTCTGTCTGTCACTCCCTATTTAACCGATACCGAAAATTACATAGGGTACCTTTTATCGAGAAAATAAGTAAGTACTGTCTCCGAGGGATCAACTAAAATTAAGAAAACTAACGCCTGGCAAAAGTGTAATAACAATAAACATGAGAGACGTTGTATATGTATTTTTTTTTTCAACACGGACGTAGTCGCGGTCACAAGCTAGTATTATACCTATAATCGTTTTCATCTGAATTCTAAAATCCACATGACATCTATCCTGTACAATGTGACTTAAGGTGAAACAAGTCGGTAGCCCGAACTCATCGGTCTCATGTCTAAAATGCGTCCTATCTCACACAGCACAAAGCACGGGAAGAGCACTCGACTGAGATGCACAATTATTCATACCAAAACAAAAATCACAAACAGACCCTTGGGCGTATACTCTTTTTGACAAAACTACTGCATATATCTTATTTCGTGTAAAGTTATTTGAACTCTTGAATAACTAATTAATGTTTGTATGCAAAGTTTTTTGGAGTTTTTGTACACTGGATTGACATAATCACCCTCAAACTTGCATTAAAACTTGTGTTAAAATATGTATTTTTCAATTATCATATCGTTTAAATTAATACTTTTTTTATTAAATTTGTATGCATACGAACCTAGTTAACGACAAGATAAATCGGTATCATGCTTTCTTTTGTTAAAACAGTGGAGTAATAATCATTCTACGTTTGTATGGAGGAAAACTGAATTGTATTACCTTAAGAAAAGAATGTTGTCGAGTATATTTTGTGCGTTGGAGATTATTGGGTGATTGAGACATTTGTAGATTATTGGGTTATTGAAATATTTGAAGATTATTGGGTTTTTTGAATTCTTGAAGCACTTTAATCTTGTCGTAACACACGTACAAGATGTCTTCATAACACTTGCTGCCTTCCGCATTTTCAGTTATCACACTAGTAACTACCAGTAACAGTAAAACATTTTTATGAGTTATAACCGTTTTTAGTGTTTTCCGCTTGAAAATAAGGGAAAATATCTCTCTTTTAATGTATACATGGATCTTGTTTAATGTCTTAGGGCGTGCATTAAGTATGTATGAACATAATATAATATACAATTACCGACAAACAACTTTACGATTTATTTTACAATTAATTTATTGCATTACTAGTTCTTACATTATTAGTTATTAGTTAGCTTAGTCGTTATTCATTATTATTTTAGTTTATTCATTATTATTATTACATTACTCATTATTACTTTTCATTTTCATTTAGATTTCTCCTGCTCGTCTTTTTAGGTGTTACAATTATTAAATTTTTATAGTGTTAAAAATAAGTTTTCCATAAATTTTTGTCATGCGTTGAATTTATTATTTTAAATAAGGAAATCCGATAACAGCGCGTTTTAATACTCTGTGAAAGATACAATCAGAGAAACGTGATAGAAGTTTGCGCGATCACATGAATTTATGTTCATTTAAACTTTTAAACTTTTCATATATTTCACAAGCTATTTAAGTTATTGTAAGTTGAAAACAGAAAACTTTTCGTACAGAATAAACGTACGTTTTCAACCTTACTTAAGACGATAACTCGATATTAAATTTTTACTTGAAAATTATATAAAAGTAGCTCTTGCAAGCGACTTTGCCCGCCTTATTTTCTTACAAAACATAGCCTATGTTACTCGTTGACAATGTAGCTTTCTATAGGTGAAAGAATTTTTAAAATCGAACCAGTAGATAATCTTTGAGTTTTATTCATTACTAGCTTTTGCACGCGGGTTTGCCCGCGTAACTTTATAAAACATAACCTATGTTACCTACTCGCTGATAATATAGCTTCCCAACAGTGAAAGAATTTTTCAAATCGGTCCAGTAGTTTAGGAGCCTATTGAATGCAAACAAACGAACAATCAATTTTTTCCTCTTTTTGTAATATTAGTATAGAGACAAAATATACAAATCTTCTCTGTATAAGTAATTTGTGGAAAAAATTGCATCCATGTTAAGCCGGGGGCCGGTCACTATATATTACATAAGTAGGTATAGATACATGAAGTTTAATCTCATCACACAGTGAAACATTGTTCAGGTACTTTGTCCACTAAATAGGTTTTCAGGAATATGTTTGTGAACTACTAAAGATTTTTCACAATTAAAGGTGATGACGATCCTAAGATTAAAGCCCTGAAAGATTATTATTATTTTTAAAATACTTTTCAAATGAAATAAAATGCAATAAAACATGAGTAAGTCCACACAATACTAAACAGAGCTGTGAACACTAAACCGCTTAAATCAAGTCTCCGCAATATATTCTACAACAAATATAATATCATAATATTAAAATATTTTTTATGAGAAAGGATGGTAGACGGATTGACAGTAGTTAAAACTAGATATTATGATATTATTATTAGATATTATGTGGTTCACTGTCGTGTACAATACAAAATAAGCAATACAAAAGGGGTTTTAAGTCAGCCTTAATAGGATAAATACCTAAGTTGAATTTTTTATTTTTTTTATTTTTTTATAGATTATAAAATCCATCTTTTATTTATTTATTTATTTATTTATTTTAAAAAAAATTGACTTGACTTGACGACACGTTTGGTCTACTGGTTAGTAACCCTAGCTGGTAAAAAGACGGTCGCGGGTTCGAATCCCGCTAGGGGCAAATTAACATTTTACCTTTATACCTGAGTCGTGGATGTTTAATATTTATAATATGTATGTATTTACAAAAAAAAGTAATATATGAAACTCTGTCTGTTTGTCTGACTGTCTGTTCACACAGTAACTGCTCAACCTATTATCGTGAAATTTCGCATACACGATTTCAGTGATACAGAAAAGGAAATAGAAAAGGAAATTTTCATAAAGAAAAAAGTACTGTTACCGAAGGATCATTTAAAATTAAGATAACTAACGCCTGGCAAAAGTGTAATAGCAATAAAGGTGTTAGGCGTTACATTGCTTATGGTTTTTTTAAACGCGCACGAAGTCGCGTGCACCAGCTAATATTGTACTAATATTAATATAATATAAAATTCTTTAGTAAATTTGTCATTAGTCATTTAAAAATTTGATCTATAAGTAGGTAATTACTTAGAAATTATTTAAAACTAATAAAAATATATTAAGTTAATTGCATATATCAGAAAAATAACATAGAACCGAATTTTCGGTTGGTCATATTGGATTTTTTTTAATAATAATATGATTATTATACACATATATTTATTTTCTATCTTAATTCTAAATTTTTTACAATAAATATTATTATTATTTTAAAGTTTGCATGCTAAAAGACTTACTCCTTTATTCACACACGGAAATGCAACAGCACATGTGCTCCTAAATCACGGTGGTATTCCAAGCGTTAATTCTACATATAAATTTTGTTAAAACTAAAAATAAACATATATTTTTTAGCTCAGATGGTGCATTGTTTACAGAAATTTCTCATACGGCTTTTCTCATTTTTGTTTACAAAAATTTATTTTTTAAGACGACGCATTGGAAATTTTGGTGGCAGGGATTTAGATTTTTCTCAGCAATGACAAAACATATGAAAGTGATGTTTGGTAATCTCTTTCTTCGTGTTATTTACTTCATTTTTATGGTTAGGTTTCACGATTGATAAACTTTTATAAAATAGAAAAAAAAAAAACAAAGAAACCTCTTTTAAAACACAGATTCACATTTTACAGCCAAACGGGACCAATTTATACCTCCAAATTTTCTATGTACATTACTAAAAACATACACTTTAATTTATTGGTTGGATTTATTAAAATACATTATAGTTTTTTATTTAAACGATAAAAATCGCATACGACCTTACGACATAAGCAAGCACGCTCTCGTTTATGTATGGAATCACAGCCCCTGAGTCTCTCATTAATTGTTTATCGCTGCGTCGCCTTAACACAACAGTCATATTAAATATGTATTTCATCTGAAAACGTTAGTTCAGAACTCAACTTGCATATCGTGTTGGAACGTAGCGCATACAAATTCTTTTATAAAACATATAATATTTTTAGGAAAACAATAATATAGAATAGTTCTCAATACAAAATAATAGCCTAGATACAACGTACAATACGGTACAGACTGAATTGCAAACATATTTGTTATAATATTTCAATAGTATTTTAACACTGTTTATTTGAACCAACTTTGAGAATCAGGTTCGTTAACGAATCCAACGCTCAGGAATTTTTGGAGTAACTACATGTTTTATTGTTAAAAATTCCTCTATGCAAAATTATTTTATTACTAGCTGGCGCCCGCGACTTCGTCCGCGTTGAAAAAGAAAAAAGGAGACCCATCCTCTGTCCCGTACGTATAAATGTTTATCTACCAAGTTTCATGAAATCAGTTAATTCGTTTAAAAGTTATGAAGGGACATACAATACAGAAAAAAATCTAAAAATGGTCAATTTAGTTTCAGTATAATGTATAGAGCCTATAAACACGATATCTCTGAAAACAAATTAATTTACTCCATGATTAACCCTTACAGATTCATTATTAGTAGTATTGATACATCGAGGGTGATTTTTTTAACTTTAAAAGTCACACTTATAGCACTTGTTGCTCAAGTGGTAGGTACCATCAAGTGGACTGTCAGCCTGTCTGTCGACCTTAACATAAAAATAAAAATAAATCACTTCTGTGTATGACAGATGGTGAAAAAGGGCCTTAATCCTACTATGGTCGGCAGCGAACTTACAGGACATATGCCTTCACTTCTGTGATACATCTGACTTTTTCAGAGTATGACCGTCAGAAGAGGGTCCCCTTGTCTACCTTGCCTAGGACACAAGTGAAGGCATTATTATGTGCTGTAAGTTCGCTGCCGACTACAGTAGGATTAAGGGCCTCTTTCACCATCTGTCAAGTAGGCTAACCGTCATTCAAAGTCACCGGTCACCGGAGATAATGGAGTTGAATGAATACCTTGGTTTGTACGGAAGTACCAAACTTTAAAAAAATCTCCTATCAAAGGATGCACTAAACCGAGTGCATAATTATTTCTAAATAAAACATAAAATTATTTGTAAAAGTAACTAATCAACATACTTGTAGTTAGTGAAAGAGGCCCTAAATAGTAAAATTATATTCACATAACTTACTACGAGTATGTCCATTTATGATGGATATTAAATTAATGTTTACATTTTACAGTACGTAAAATGTGCTTGTAACGATAAATTAATACAAACTGCTTCCCAAAGGCATTTCGTATGCTTTTTAGGCATCCCTCTTTCCTATTTTGTGTGTAATTTGCCGTGTTTACCAAATTTTCATCTGTTAGAGAAATATACAACGTTTGGGAGGGAAAATTAGTGCGGCGCATATGGGCGACGACTAATTAATAAGCGGAGCGGAACGTGTAGCGGAATGTGCAGTTGCGATCTACATAATGTCATCACATTAACCCCATAAATCTTAGCTGTTTCGAAAGCAATTTCTTTTGATTAAAATGTTTGTGGAAATATACTGACTGCTAATTGTATTGTAGGTACTCGTGTATTAAAACAACGTTGTATTTATAGAATAGACGCTATAACAAGTGATGTTATTTCAAGGTGGTTCTAAGGTTTATTGCGATTAATATAATGTTATGGTTCAAAACATTATGATATCATTATGATGCTTAAGGAAACAAAACAAAAACATTTTGATTGTTTGTGCAGGAAGGCTAACACTCCACTTGGTAACCTTATTATAATAGGCACGTCATGGCATAGCATGGTATGATAGCATAGCATAACACAGCATAACAGCTGACGTGCTTTTATTTCAATTAAAGAGAATTTACTACCGGCCGACCCCGGTTTAATTAATATACCTTAGCATATTAAAATCAAATATTGAAAAAAAAAATTAAAATCATATAATTAATTATTAAAAATAAATAAAATATAAATGCGTTTTTCTTAAGTATTTTAAACGAAATGGGAAGAAACATTACCTATATTTCTTTTTTGCAGAATCTCCTCCGCTATACAATCCGCTCCACTCTAGCCACATCCGTTTCATATTAAATTGTAATAACAGCATTAGCTTACTTGCATTTCTGCGATATTCGTTATATTCCCATTTCGCTTTACAAATGTTTGTAAAATTTAATACTAAAAATCAAAATATTTTATACTTATTCAAAACCTTTGCTTTACTTGTTATTTCAACTGAATATTTACGTATAGGTATTGTAAACATTACAATACAATGTTCAGCACTTTTTATAGATTTTTCTAAATTTTAGGTCACGTCAGTCTCTCGCGGAATAGATATATCACTCTGCCAAAGATTTACTACGATGTGCTGTCCCTTTGTTACCCTCGTATAACACGGTTTATGAAACAAGGTTATGTGAGATTTCTACTCACTAAAACCCTGTCGCTAGTCAAAAACTAGTCCAAAACCACAGTAACTGAATCCATATAACTCCGCGGTCTTTGTAGAACCATTCTCTCCGAAAACCTCTGGAGCTAACAGTTTCTCCAATTGCCTGTTATTATCCCAAAGGACTGACTGAAGAAACCTCTTTAATCAACCGACGAAAACGAAGGAGGTACTCAATTCGACGCGTATATGTATATTTTTTATGTATGATCACGCATAACTTTTGACAGGGTGGTCCGATTTTGATAATTCTTTTTTTATTTAAAAGGGTGCACCCGCAAGGGGGTCCCATTTTAATCTGGAAAATTCCAACCCTAAGGGTAGGAAAACAGGGGATGATTGATTGTTCACTCACCGATTGTAGCGTATAACCACGCATAACTTTTTACAGAGTAGTCCGATTTTGGTAATTCTTTTTTTAATGGATACCCTATACCTCGAAGTTGCTCTCGTATAAATTTGGAAAAAAAATTCCTACCTTAAGGGTGGGAAAATTAAAAATTAAGCATGTAGTAAATATTAGATTATAGACACAAAAAAATATAAAATAATTTTTTTAACAAAAAATAAAACCGCCGAAATAACTGAAAAGCATAAAATAATCGTATTATTTTACCTAAGTAATTTTGAGTCGGCGCCAAACAAGCAAAAATTACGTAGAGTGATGCGCGCGGCGACTCAAAATTACTTAGGTATAATAAGATTATTTTATGCTTTTCAGTTTTTTCGGCGGTTTTATTTTTTGTTAATATTTCGTCGAACCATAACCATATCAAAATCCATTGCTTTTTTTTGCGAACAGTTAGCGGCCATACAGATACACACACCCAGCTATATTATATAGCAACAAATTGCAGTATGAAGTATATATATAGCGACTCGTATATAATACTGCAATTGTTACATACTATTATTACCTTCCTCGTTATACGCTCGTTCCATCAATGAAAACCGCATTAAAACCGGTAGTTTAAAAGATCTAAGCCTAAATACGGACAAACAGACGAGAACCGACTTTTGTTTTTACTATTATATGTAAAGAAGATAAACCAAACTGTGTGAGATGACAACTGAAAAATATATTTCAATTTAAAATTGGCTTTTCGCACATTTCGTACGAAATAATATTATTGTGCGAGACGATACTAAACCAGATATCTAATTGTTAAATTATTTAATAAACAGAGTGATCAGATCATTGAAAGAAAAACTAAAAGAAAACCATTGTGATTCGAAGTAATATTTAAATGGAACACTCTGAAACCCTCCTAATCCGTTTTCCAAGAGAACAATTACGAATGAAAGATCCCAGGACGACGATTTGAGAAGTTGAAACGGATCGCGCCGAAGTCGATTCGAACGGAAATTTTGTTTAGATAAACGATTCTACTTTAAAATGTCCCTTAATTTCCTTAGCAGTTAAGGGACGTGTTTTGTGATTGTTTATCCGACGCGTTGGCGACACGACAAAAGACTCGTCGGTAAGGCTGACTCACGAATCTACGGACCACATGCTTCTGATGTAACCTTTGAATAAGATCCACGTTTCCTGGGGTCCGCTGATACCTTTTTTATTTTTTTTTGACGAGGAGAAATCCTTTTATTGATCCCCTACCGCTGCACGCTGGCTAGGCGGCAGGGGTATGTGGGGGTCGACCAGTATTTCCGCTTGCGCACGTGCAGGCGGAACTGGCCCCTAACCCACTAAAACTCCCCGGTGTCTCCTTGCCCTTTGAGTGGGGGGTGGACGGGCTCTGCCGACGTAACTGCTCCGACCCCCCCTCTCGGCCAACGGGGGATTGCCCGGAGACACCCGAGCAATCCCCAGATGGAGGGGACCCGTGCAGGCGCACACAGCCAGCCAGCCGTGTGCTGGGGTCCGCTGATATCCAGGGGTCTGCGAACCTATCCCAATAGGGGGTCCGTGGACGTAGTAATAGTTATAGTACGTTCCATAATTCGATGGGAGTAATTTGACGGGTCCTAATGTCAAATTTTAAAATAATTTGGCATTTTCTCCGTAGTGCTATGTTAATGTCGGTTTTACTTAAATAGTTATAATTACGCCGAGGAAGTCGCTTGCAACAACTAGAATAAAAGAAAAAAAAAAACTCTTTTTTTACATAAGTATATACTCTATGAGAATATCCAATTAATTGTCGCAACACCTCATTACTGACAATAAAGTACTGTCAATTTATTTCCACTTCGTATCTATACAAAATCATTATATTTTCACGCTTGAACATTCCTTTACACTTGAAGAAATAATCGTGCCCCATATGTGTCTATACATTTTGAATTCCATACAAAAAATAGGTTTTCTAAACAAAATTAAGTAGATATTTCTGCATAATTCTCACATTATAAAGTACGAAATGAAGGATGCAAACTATTTGAAAATTTTGAAACCAGACCCCACTAACTCTGTAGTGACTGACAACTGTCACTGTCAAATCTACTTATATAATTTTCACGCCTTTGTTAATGTTAACATAGAGTGGGACTTGACCTGACTGCTTTGGACTTGACGGACCTGTTTTGGAATACTAATAAGAGAAAATTAGACTTGACTGACTTGACTTGACTGACTAGACTTGATTTTGCTACTTTTGATTTTGATTTCAATTTTGCCTCTTTTTTTAAAAAAAGAGGCTATTACAAATTGCTATTTTAACTTGACACTGGCAGATAATGGCCATTTTAAAATGAGCCGTATTGCCATTTAACCTAAAAAGAAGAAGAAGAACATAGAGTAATATACTGGTTAAGAAGTATTTATTTACTCTATTATGTTAATGTACTTTCCGTTTTAAATGTTTCTGTTAAAATCCGTCTTCTATACTCGTAATAACCACATGGTTTTATTTCATCACTGTTTTACTAAGTTTTCTCAGACAGTTCCAATACAATTCTAGTGGTATCTTAGTGCTGGTACACACTAGGCATTTTGAATCGCGCGCTTTGCTAACGCGCGCTTTGAGAACTATGAAGTTCTTAAAGCGAGTACACATTGAGCGCTTGGCGTTGCGTTCAAAATGCCTAGTGCGTACCAGCTCTAAGATAGCACTAGAATTGTATTGGAACTGTCTGAGAAAACTTAGTAAAACAGTGATGAAATAAAACCATGTGGTTCTATTTCTATTCTAATAAAACCATTTGATAACTATGAAGTTCTAACGCAACGCCAAGCGCTCAATGTGTACTCGCTTTAAGAACTTCATAGTTCTCAAAGCGCGCGCTTCAAAACGTCTAGTGTGTACCAGCTCTTATGCACACCGTTAAGATGTATGACGATCGATTATTCCATACATTCCCACCTCACTCCCATTCGGCATATCAACTCGATGGCGTATATCATTCGGAAACATTCCAGTCTGTCGTCGCACGAGATCCTCAGTTCAGAAGATTGAAAACGAGTGCTACTTGAATATTAATGTTGGTTTCTTTTCTCACCTTTTCTTAAGAAAACATTAATGCTCTTAACATATCTCAAGTAGGAAATGCTCTTACTAAGATGTTAGTGAAGTATTTTTAAATACGCTCCCGGTTTTGCTCGGAGTGCAATTTTTATATATAAAAATCTGTCTACAAATACTGGATTTTTTATGTGTACACAAACCAATTTTAAATTATTATTTATTTTTGAAATAAATAAATAAATAAATAAATGAATGAATAAATAAATAAACTTGACATTTTTATATTAATGACTAGCGACCCGCTCCCCGTTTCGCCCGTCTCTACCCCTAATCAAAATCGATCTACCTCTTATCGAGTTTTTGAAGCATATACAAACCAACTTAACATTCTTTTATATAACTAAACTAGTTGGTGCCTGCGACTTGGTCCGCGTTGAAAGATAACACACACGCGTGACAACACGTTTGGTCTAGTGGCTAGTAACCCTAGCTATAAACCAAACGGTCGCGGGTTCGAATCCCGCTAGGGGCAAATGTTTATGTGTTAGCATTTTACCTTTGTACCTGAGTCGTGGATGTATTCTATTTATAATATGTATGTATTTACAAAAAAAAAAGCAATTTATGTAGTATATCATCTGTCTGGTTTCCATAATACATAATGTGTGGAATGTGTGAAGATATATATAAAAAAAAATATATATAAATATAAAATATATTTTTTCGAATTCCGTAGATTCATTACCAGTGTGCTCGATAGCCGTGTGAGGCACGAAATCTGTGAATTTTTCAATTCGAACTAGTACTTCCTGAGATTGGCGCGTACAACCAAACAAACAAACTCTTCGGCTTTGTATAGATAGGTATGTAATGTAGAGATTTGATTAGTTTTAAATAAAGTATTCTTACCAGTGGTGTTTCATCACGGAGGTTGGTTTCCCTTCCGTGTGTCTCAAAAAGCTCGGGTTAGGTTACAGCGTTAGATAGCCGTGGCGGGACACCGAAGTCGTGTCATAACGTCCCCTCGACCCCGCCCTATACGTATATCAAAAGTTTCAAAGAAACCAGTGTACTTTCAAACTAGTATCAACATCAACATCTATACATCTATACACATGTTGAACAACTTTTTCACGCCACTGATTAAAGTGTGAAGGACTTTCCTGTTTTTCCAATAACCGTGTAATTTTACTTTGCCCGTAAGAAGGGCGCGCCCTAAAAGGTCAAGATAATGTTGGGAGCGGCATGTTTATATTTGTCGATTTATTTTAGCGTCGTCGGAAGACCCCCGAAATAGCAGGAGAATTTGACACACACGCACTCGACCCACAGATCTGTCACAATCAAAGCACACTTGAGACCGCTAAAAAGGGTACATAGGGAAAAAGTAACTTACACTTAACTAAAACGTTCCAGAAATTTCCAGAAATTTTCGCCTAATGTCCCGCCTGTCCTCTTTTTGTAGGGTCCGGGGTACAAAATGCGCTCAATGTCAGTGAAATTGGAATCACAGATATACAATTTATTGAAGAGACTTATTTGTGTATAATCATTTTGTAGAAACTCTAGTAAAATCATTTCAAATGTTGCAAAAAACTATTTATATTGCCAGAAATGTATAAAAATATATACCCAATATACGCGGACGAAGTCGCGGGCACCAGCTAGTATAATATTAATATATCTGGTATAGACCTATTTATATAAGTATAGACGTGTAAATAATTTAAAGCAATTTAATGAGAAAAAATAGTAAAAAGCAGACTAAATAAGAACTATAGACAACATAGAATTTCAACCCAATCGGTTCAGCCGTTTAGAACTTATGTGAAAAAGAAGTTAAGTACGGAAGGATAAACTTCTTACTACCCGTTATCCTTTTCCCCGTTTTCCCGTAGGAATGAATCATTTTCCCGCGGTAAAAAGTAGCCTATGTTCTTCACTGATAATGTCGGCTTCTAATGGTAAAAGAATTTTTCAAATCGGTCCAGTAGTTTCGGAGCCTATTCTATACAAACAAACAAACAATCAAATATTTCCTCTTTATAATATTAGTACCTATAGATATATTTCTTCTGTAATGAGTGAACCAGAAAATGTGTCTTTTTACACAATTTTTTTTACCAAATTTCTAATTCCTTTCCACAAACAAAGTTCAAGTCTCTTCTAGTTTATAACCCATCTACGTTTAAAATAGGCACACTTCTAGAGAGGGTTTTATAGCAAAAACTCGGCGTTCAAAGTACTTTGTAGCTGTAATACATCAATCGCAAAGACCTCGGACAGACTCGGTCTGTTCCTATTAGGTCTGCTTTGATATTATTGCTTTCGGACCATCTGTATCTTTGGGCTGCTACTACAAGGGGAATCCCCAGCTACTACAAGGGGAAAAACCCAATACTTTTGAGTCTTCTTTAGGCTTTTGTAAATTTATCTTCGGATACTCTGATATTTGCACCAGTTACATTATATAATCTTATTATTCATTTATTTAAATAGTTATTTTTGGAATGTTTACAACAAATATACAAAATACTTAAGTTGTAACAGGGAACACTGCGTTTCGCAGTCATTTGAGCAGTAACAATTAAAAAAAATACAGTCGTATTAAATGATAGGTATATTCGAAATTGTTGCGATAGACATGTTGGTAGCTTCTTCTTTCTTTCTTTCTTTCTATCTATACTAATCTATACTATCTATACTTCTATATATCTATATATTCTATATATCTATACTTCTATACTAATATTATAAAGAGGAAAGATTTGATTGTTTGTTTGTATAGAATAGGCTCCGAAACTACTGGACCGATTTGAAAAATTCTTTTACCATTAGAAGCCGACATTATCTGTGATGAACATAGGATACTTTTTATCACGGGAAAATGCTTCATTACTACGGGAAATCTAAAATAAAAGTAAATACTAGCCGCTTGGCCCGGGAGATAGCGCCATCTATCCAAAATACTGTAGATAGCGTTTCATACTTTTCTACGCGGACGAAGTCGCGAGCACCAACTAGTCATTCAATATACTAATAATAAATCTGTAGGGGTCGGTCATGGAGTAATTTACTTTGCTTTCAGAAATATCGTGTATATAGGCTCTATACGTGATACTGAAACTAAATTGACCATTTTTAGATTTCTTTTCTGTATGTATGTATGTATGTATGTATGTATGGTCCTCCATCACTCTTAAACGAATTAACTGATTTTAATTTTAACATTTAGAAGAAGTAGGACACGTGATAGGCTACTTTTTATCTTTTTTAACGCAGACGAAGTCGCGGGCACCAGCTAGTATTTTATAAAGTTACGCGGACGAAGTCGCGTGCAACAGCTAAGTAGTACATTATACTTGCAGAATGAGGAATTGCCAATTGCCATTATGATCTTTGCATCACATCTTTTTACTTTGTAATAATCTTATTACTTCATAAATTGGTTTCTCCGGAGACAAATCGTCCGTCATTGTTGAATTTATCCGACGAATGGATGCGGGCGAGGGTGGTTGCGAAATTGTTAAGGAATTTGGGTCAGATTTTCGGGAGCAACCGGGAGAAATACATACTGGCGTGCAACATTTTTACAGTTATGAGATTACTAGCTATTGCCCGCGGCTTCGTCCGCTTTAAAAAAAGATAAAAAGTAGCCTTACACGAGTCCCGTACTTCTAAATGTTTATATACCAAGTTTCATGAAAATCAGTCAATTCGTTTAAGAGTTATGGAGGAACATACATATGTACAGAAAAAAAATCTAAAAATCGTCAATTTAGTAGTGTTAGGGCACACTGCGTTTCGCAGTCATTTGGGCAGCCCGTCTGGCGGCAGTAACCACCACCTGACAGAATACCACCATGAAATAACAGCATATGTGCTGTTGTGTTTCGGTGAGTGAGTAAGGGATGCCAGAGCCCATTACCCCTTCCCTTCCTTATCCCTTATCCTTAATCCTTCTATGGTCGGCAGCGCACTTGTAGCACTTATGGCGTTGCTTGTGTTATAGGCGACGGTAGTTACCTACCATCAAGTGGACCGCCAGCCTCTCTGTCGACCTTAACATAAAATAAAAAAATTGTTTCAGTATATACACGATATTTCTGGAAACAAAGTAAATTACTCCAAGACCGACCCTTACAGATTTATCATTAGTATTGATGATTGATGCTGTCATTGTAAGTAATGATTAAAGATAGAATCCTCCGTCGCGTCTGTCTTCTGTCTGTTCGCGATAAACTCAAAGACTACTGCACAGATTTTCATGATGTTTCAACAAAAGATAGAGTGGTTCTCGGAGAAGGTTTTAGTATATAATTTACAAAGTTACGCGGGCGATGACGAGGGCAGTAGCTAGTTAATAATAGGTATGTTATAAAGAGAAAAGGTTTGCACTTTTGTTTATAATGAAAAAACTCAAAAACTACTGGACCGATTCAAAAAATTCTTTCACCTATAGAAAGCTACATTATCAACAAATAACATATTTTATAGGCTATCATCAATCAATATCAATACTAATAATAAATATGTAGGGGTTGGTCATGGAGTAATTTACTTTGTTTTCAGAAATATCGTGTATATAGGCTCTATACGTGATACTGAAACTAAATTGACCATTTTTAGAATTTTTTTCTGTATGTATGTATGTTCCTCCATAACTCTTAAACGAATTGACTGATTTTCAAGAAACTTGGTATATAAACATTTAGAAGTACGGGACACGTGATAGGCTACTTTTTATCTTTTCTAACGCGGACGAAGTCGCGGGCAACAGCTAGTACAAAGTATGTTACAAAGTATGTTTCGCGTGTCATGTCATTTGATACCCAAGACGTATAATACGTATTACGTTACGTAATATTACACTTACTTGTGTGAGCCTCTCAAATTAATACCATGATCGTTACAATGCTTTTACCTTAATCTGTGTCCCATATAAAAAAAAAACACCAGAAAATACCGGCAAATATGTTATGTGAAAGCGTCGTACATACTTGGTTTACGTGTAAAATAAGATAAATCGCTAAAAACGTGCAATGATTTAGTAAGGATGGTACCGTGTCGATAAAGTGTGTCGATATGACAATCTATATCTATACTAATATTATAAAGAGGAAAGATTTGATTGTTTGTTTGTTTTTGGTTAAGTGCGAAATTATACTCGATACTTATTTTATACTTATGATTTTATCTATATATACGAATATTATAAAGAGGAAAGATATAATTGTTTGTTAAATCGTACTGGAACGATTTGAAAAAATCTATCTATACTATCTATACTAATATTATAAAGAGGAAAGATTTGATTGTTTGTTTGTTTGTATTGAATAGGCTCCGAAACTACTGGACCGATTTGAAAAATTCTTTTACTATTAGAAGCCGACATTATCCGTGATGAACATAGGCTACTTTTTACAGCGGGAAAATGCTTCATTACTACGGGAAATCTAAAATAAAAGTAAATACTAGCGGCTTGGCCCGGGAGATAGCGCCATCTATCCAAATCAGATGAAGCTTCTAACATGACAACTGCTTGATATTTTTAGCGATCCGCTACGGTAGATGGCGTTTTTTACTTTTCAACGCGGACGAAGTCGCGAGCACCAGCTAGTGTTTTATAATTAAATAATTTAGTTTTAAGTAACTATGAATATTAATTTATATTTTTTTTTTTTAATTAAAAAAAAAAACAATCTTTATAATATTAACTTAAATTACTAATTCACTTTTATGTCAAATGGTTGGTGTGTAAATAAATAAGGAAATATGTAAATATTGTCAAAAAAAAGACGTTTGGATGTATGGATGTTTGTTAACTCTTTCACTCAAAAACTACTGAACCGATCACCATGAAATTTCGCATACACATTGTCTGGGACACTACAAAGGACATAGGGTACCTTTCAACGCGGACGAAGTCGCGGGCACAAGCTAGTTATTGTTATAATCGAAATTAAGACAATTACCGCTTCGGCCGCGTACAGTTACCATCGACTACTTTTTCCAACGGTCTTGTACGAAACCAGTTGCGATCGAAATCTATTTTGTTCTTATACGAAACAAGGTTACGATCGAAGACTTTTTAGTCCGTGTACGAAACCTCCCGACTGTTTATAAAACCAACAAAAACTATATTACTAACAGTACAGTAACAGTAATATTTACTAGTCAATTTTTAACAAAGAATTTTACCATTATACAATTCGTACTGTAACCACTTTGTTAGCATTAACGTATAACAAGCCGTAAACATTGTTGCAAATCCATTCCCCTTTATAACTATTAAATAACAAATTGTCTCGCTCTAGTTTCGTGTCCTAATGTAACACAACAGTTACACGAAGTTCATTGTGTAAGTTCTATCCCACATTTTGTTTTTCATTGTTCACTCGTTTATTTGTTAGTTCAATTTCCATTGGAAATTACCAAATTATGTCAGATACCATTGAGCGAATCTACTTTGAATTAAATAACTATTTTACAAGCTTTTTATTAACTTGATATGTATGTATGTTTGTTTATTTTATTTAAAATAAATCTATCGATGGCGTTATCAAGCGATATCAAGAGTGTATCCCGTGCCAAGCCGCTACTATTTACTTTTATTTTAGATTTCCCGTAGGAATGGAGCATTTTCCTGCAGTAAAAAGTATCCTATGTTCATCACGGATAATGTAGGCTTCCAATGGTAAAAGAATTTTTCAAATCGGTCCAGTAGTTTCGGAGCCTATTCAATACAAACAATCAAATCTATGGTATGGAGTATAGATTTATTATAGCTGTTGCCCGCGACTTCGTCCGCGTTCAAAATGTTATATAGCCTAAAGATTTTCTCTATAAATGGACTATCCAACACAAAAAGAACTTTTCAACTCGAACCAGTGGTTTCCGAGATTAACGCGTTCAACCAAACAAATTCTAGCTTTTTAATATTAGTATATATGTATAATAATTTTTAATTATGTATCTCTGACATTTATATTCGAGTTATTCGCATCTGAAAACTTATAGACTAAGCGCCTCTTTCACCATCTGTCAAGCAGGCTAACTGTCAATTAAAGTCACCGGTAACCGGGGATCATTGGGGCTGATATATAGTTTGTTTGTACAGTAAAAGTCCCAAACATTAAAAAGAAAATAATAAAAAAAAATCGCCTATCGAAGGATGCACTAAACCGAGTGCATAATTCAACATAAAACATAAAATTATTTCTAAAAGTAACTAATCCACATTTTACTTGTAGTTGTGAAAGAGGCCCAAAGTCGCATGATTAATTTTTAAAAATTATTTTTTTATCGATATCGATAAATTTTTATCGCAGTCTCCCAGCCCTATTATGGCTTAAAGCGCTAGCAGAAAGGTTAACGTTTTGTAGCGTGATGCATGGAGACGATTTTTAACAAGCACCTCGGCAAGGCTTTTAGTAATATACCATTCAAATAATATGTCACCGCTCCGACACAAAATGCCGCAAAAGATCCAGCGAGATCCCGCATCTTTTCCTTAAAGCATTACATACAACTTTCCAAAAAGTTAACTAAATATACTCGGGAGAATGCATTACCTCTCGAAGACAGCCATAAACTTGAACGTTAATGTATGTAGAAAATATTACATACACATACTAGCTGGCGCCCGCTACTTTGTCGGCTTTGAAAAAGAAAAATCCTGTGTCCTGTACGTCTGAATGTTTATCTGCCAAGTTTCATGAAAATCGGTTAATTCGTTTGAGAGGAACATACATAAATACAGAAAAAAAAAACTGAAAATGGTAAATTTAGTTTCAGTATCATGTATAGAGCCTATAAACACGGTATCTCTGAAAACAGAATAACTTAATATAATTTTGAAAATTGACACTGGTCTGGGTTTGAAAAGTAATGGTAGGGTACACTGCGTTTCGCAGTCATTTATTTAGGCAGCCCGTCTGGCGGCAGTAACCAACACCTTACAGAATACCACCGTGAAATAACAGCATATGTGCTGTTGTGTTTCGGTGAGTGAGTAAGGGATGCCAGAGCCCATTACCCATCCCTCCCTTATCCCTTATCCATAATCCTTCTATGGTCGGCAGCGCACTTGTAGCACTTATGGCGTTGCTTGTGTTATAGTCGACAGTAGCCACCAAAGATGTTGGAGTATATAGATCGGCAATAAAAAGAGAAAGAACATAGTATACGCGTATGTTAGAGCGAGACAGATAGGCAAAACGATTCACGTACACGCTATCGGCCTATATCGGCCCAACGTAAGTTTTGAACGAAACAAATTCGTATATTTTGTACAAAATCTCGTGTTTTAAAGTGTAAATTAGTGTTTAGTAGACGTGATTCATTACCCTGGACCTGGATGTAACTCATTTAAGAAGGAAAACCCACAGAATTATACATTTCACACGTAAGTACGATTAAAACATTTTTCTCTCCAATTGCTATGTTTTAGAACTGTTACAAAAGTTTTGTACACAAATGGATAGAAAAAATTATCACACTTTATTTCACTATTGCTGTGAATGCATAGGTATTTGATTTAAAATAATAACAAATACGTGAATTCTTGTTATTATTTACCTGACTTTTGTAGAGATTGACACTTCTTATCGATATTCCATAGAGTAGTATTATATACTGAATAATAAGGCTGCATACATGCAAAGGTATGCCTTGTATGCAGCCTTATTCAACTTCGTAATATTAAATCTAAATTTGTTTGTTTTTTGGGTTCCGTAGACAAATGGGACTGTTGTAAATATTTCCCTAAAATAATTCTTTAAACTCTATTGTTTCAGATTGCCTCAAAATATTGATGTTTGACAAAAATGGCTAAAAATGATAAATAAAGAAGAATGGGTTCCGTAGCTCAGTACCCAGAGTTGCTGTAGAGCTCTACAGCAAACATTTCTGTTCTTTCTCGAAGAAGAAAACTATTGAAACAAAAAAAATATATAAGGCACAAAAATGTTGTTGATTTCACTGTTATGTACCTTTATTTATGTATGTTTTTCTTTTTACAAATTTACTATATATGGTGTAATTGTTTGTTTTCCCAAATAAAATAAAATTATTATTATTTATTTATTACTTCAAATATAAAGTTATTCCACATAATACATCTGCGCCAATTCAGAAGAGACGATGCAATCTGTACTTATCGATAAATCGAAGTAGAGGCAGCATGGCGAAGCACTATTTGTCTCGCACACGTGCTTATCACACGGACACTAATGTATTTTGTTTTTAGTCTCGCCATGATAATTACGTTGCCAATCTTCTAACGGAACCTCAGCCTCAGCCTCAGGCTCAGTCAGCCTGTCCGTCGACCTTAACATAAAAAAAAAACTTACTCCATGACCAACCCTTACAGATTTATTATTAGTATTGATGATATGTAATATTACATTATATTATATACTCACTGGGCGTTTGCCTGTGGATATTTGTGCCAAGGCCATGTAGACATTGTTCATTGGGTCCGTTTGTTGGATAATCTAAAATGCATGTTAAAGAGACCTCGCCTGGAGCCATCAAAACTAAACACTTCCTTCAAGCACCATACACTTTCCTTCACCCCCCACCACCCCCCTTCCGCCTCCCCCTTCCGCCCCCAGTTAAAAAGGGATACCCTATTACCACCCCTCGAATTACGCTAACACAATAAAATGGAAGCGGTAGGTTTCATATCAAAAGCAAACGGTTTATTGCCTTAACCTGCCGAAAATAAACTAATGTCAGGCTCACCCCTATATACAGGCTGATTATATTTTATAGACACTTCTTAAGAAGTGTTAAGAAGTGTTAAGTTTAATACATTTTTTATTAAAAAAAAATTAAAGAAGATTCATTGTAATTATTCTTTTTAAATTGCTGCTTTAAAACTAAAGGGTCATAAAACAAAAAAATCCAAAAATGTTTTTTTTTTTATTGCAAAAATACAAGTATGATGATGATGACTAAAAAACTAAAAATTAGACTCAGTTGATTATTTTTTCACTTTAACGTAGGTATTTCAAATACACAAAGATTAAATTATCCCATTCTATAACAGAGAAACTAAGTAATGACGTCTTTTTGTGCGATCCTGTGTAACGTCGGTTAATTTAATTTCTAGAACCCAGACTACTTTTCAAGGAGAAATTCCATTTAATTCCCTACAGACTACAAACCTTTTCAAAGTATAAAAGTGGATAGATACGAAATTGTACTCAAATAAATAAGGTAACTAAGTGACATGAATATATTATGGAAATAGTCCATTAATAATTAGAGGTCCATTAGCGTAATTCTAAGTAGGTATATAAAATTTTAATGTTCGTTTGTTCACAACCGCAAATCACTGAAAGTAATATAGAAATGTTGCATACATGTTGATACGGTTACATTACACAGGGTATGTTCCCAACTCATCTGTACCTTTACCATTAATTTACAATGACCGCACTCGATAGCGGGACCATAGAACATTTATACGAAGAACTGTCAAATGTCAAATTGACAATTATCTATATAAATATTTTACGGTCATTGTAAACTCATGGTAAAGGTACTGCTGTCCAGAAACACGTAAAAATGATGTGTGGCGGCTCATGGGATTGCTGAGTCGCCACGAGACGAGTCCGAAGCGGACGTAAGGGTGTGTGGTAATCCGGGGATAAAGTGGGTATTCCCGGTGATAATTCACTCCACTGGGCGAGTCCCACACTCCCCCTCGTTGACTGTCGCCGTTGACATCACCGCTGATGGTGAAAATCCCCTTCGACATCACCGCTGATGGTGGAATCCGGGGGGGTTTTAGTAGGTATTTATTCCCGGTGATAATTCACTTCACTGAGCAACTCCCACACTCTCCCTCGTTGACTGTCCCCGTCGACATCACCGCTGATGGTGGAATCCGGGGGGTTTTTAGATTTATTCCCAGTGATAATTCACTTCACTGGGCTAATCCCACACTCCCCCTCGTTGACTGTCCCCGTAGACGAAGGACAGTGCGTAAATGCTATCTCCCCTCCTAAAAAGGGTATGTTCCCAATTAGCACACAAGCGGTATAAGAAGAGCTATAACAGCCTGTTAATGTGTATTTTTAACGGCTTTAGCCTTCATAAGTAAGCGTTACAGTAGCGATATTGAACTTCTCAATCGCTTCTATATTACCTAAAGTACTTGTATCATCACAGAGTGGGGTACCTTTCATCAAAAAGCAGTACCGGTCTCGAGGGATCTTATATTTATGTTAAAATGATCATGTATTGGGTCATATTGAAGACGAAATACAGGAGTCGACTGAACGTTGAATCTGAATTAATATTGAAAATGAGCAAAATTTTTCCGAGAATCTATACAATTTGCGTTAAAAAACAAGCTCACTCATCACAATAAAATTTCGTGACAAAAATAATAGAAATAACATTTATCTATTGCTTTTTTATACCTCATTTTGTTCCATTGCTTTAGTAGTCATCTCGCACAATTTTATTTCGTACGCAATGTGCGAAAAGACAACTTTAAACCAACTTAATCGTTTAACTTAAACTTTAATATTTTACCTTTATACCTGAGTTATAGATGTTTGTATTTACAAAAAAAAAGGATATATCAACTATCTGGTATCCATAATACAAGCTTACTATGGAACTAGATGGTGTTGTGTGGAATGAGTGAATATATTATTTATCAATCAATAGTCAATAGTAGTAATAATAAACCTAAAAGTGTAGGTATTGTATGTATGTATGTATGTTCCTTAATAACTCTTAAACGAATTAACTGATTTTCATGAAATTTGGTAGATAAACATTTAAACTTATATAGGCTACTTTTTTCTTTTTCAACGCGGACGAAGTCGCGGGCGCCAGCTGGGTTTTTTTATTTATTTTTTATGTTAAGGTCGACAGACAGGCTGACGATCCACTTGATGGTAGGTGGCTACCGTCGCCTATAACACAAGCAACGCCATAAGTGCTACAAGTGCGCTGCTGACCATAGAAGGATTAAGGATAAGGGATAACGAAGGGAAGGGGTAATGGGCTCTGGCATCCCTTACTCACTCACCGAAACACAACAGCACATATGCTGTTATTTCACGGTGGTATTCTGTAAGGGGGTGGTTACTGCCGCCACACGGGCTGCCCAAATGACTGCGAAACGCAGTGTGCCCTACCACTACTGACACCGCCGGAATCGAATCCGGGGAAATATATGTTTAGTATAGTCATCTCGCACACTTTGGGTTTTACTTATAGAAAAAAAAGTGCAGTCGTGAAAGGGTTCGTCGTGATTTAGAAAGCCTAATAAGGTACATGGAGCCATAAGTTTGAGAGACCCTGGTGTAGAGTAATCCTCACAACAAAATCGAGTATCCCTTTTTAATAATAATAATGCAGGTCTACGTTGTTTTAATAACAAGCATTATATTTATGAATATTCATAAAGCGTAAATAATAATGTTCAAGGGGTTGTTCGGAATAGTGATTACATTTTCTGTTCGCACAATTTAAAGTAGAGCCGCACATATTAAAAGTAAATATTTGTCTCGTATGCCACAGATTAAGAGAAAACATGTTCATGTGTGAAAAAATACAGAACAATAAAATTATAGTCACTTGAATATTTTTTAGTCTGCGGCGATTGCTCGCAGTATGAATAACTTTATTTTTCTGTGTCTTCTGTCAGCTTCAGCTTCACCTTCTGTGTAAGAACTTTTTTTTATTTGTTTAAGTCAGTTTAACTATGGAGGGTAGAGGTAAGGAGGGCCGACTTACATGGGTGTTCTTACATTGGGATGACTTATAGTGGTTCATAAATTGACCGGAATGGCACTTGTGTATATAAATCCCGGCACATAAGTTGGCAAGAATGGCGAGATGCGCAGAAGTCGTTTTTTTGGATCTGATCGGGTATCAAGCGGGGCAAAGGGGCAAGATAACATAGATCCGACCGCGCGATTGGTTCCCCACTCGCCCCGTGCCTCTCGCACCTTGCACATGTCCCGCTCACTCCTTCGTTACACTTGCGTTAGTTTTATCTCACTTGCGCAAACTTTCTCCCACTGCGTTAAAGTCTTGCCAAGTTATGTGTTGGTGATTATTGTATCGGTGAATTGATATAATTGGTTGGTTAAGTAGTTCATGAAACCACCGTAAATAAAATGCTACTAGAGCGCCACGCACCAGTGCTTAAGCCGAATTAAGCGTATTCGACAAACAAATTGACCCTGCCGGAATTTGCAATTAATTTATATTGTCTTACTAGCTGGTGCCTGCGACTTCGCCCGCGTTAAAAGTAAGGGATGTGTAACGTCTGACTAAATGTGTAAAGCAATAAACGCCTGACATCTTTACTGCTATAAAATTTTCAGGGGTTGTATCTTTATTTTTAGTAGATAGCTGCTGCCCGCGACTTCGCCCGCTTTGAAAATTATATATTAAAAAAAACCTTTCCCTTGAATCGCTCTATCTATTAAAAAAAACAACAAAAACAGAAAGACAGATAGTTTAATGGTAAAAATAGGCATACCAAATGCCTAGTCTTAGTATTTGAGTAACAACTAATATAACAAAAATTCATCTTAAAACAATAATTATGAAGTTTTAAAACATTCACAAAAAATATAATTATGTTTTTTTTTTATTATAAAAATCCTTTTTTAATATAAAACAGTTATATAATAGAACCTAATTACATGTTCAATTGCCTTTGAAATGGAAATTTTCATTTGTTAATTTCGTTTCCCTTTTAAGCAGTCTACTTTTATTTTGATATTTTATAATTTAATTTTCCCAAAATATAAGTTATCAAATGTGTTTTCGAAACACGCTCCTCGACTTGTTTACATCAAAAGCAATATTTAATCATCAATTAATAAATCAAATTTTCCAAACAATTACAAAATCAAAGAAAAATTTCTTTGATGTTCAAACAAATTGTTCAGACGTTGACGCGAATGATTGGCGCCCGATTGGTGTTTTATGTCAATATGGGGTAAGTAAAGAAGAAATAATATTGAAAGTGTCTGTTTGTCAATCAAAATGTGTTTCCGCGTTTAGCACTGTATAAATATTATAAAAAGGCGTCAAATGTTGGATGTAAGCCTCCACCATAATTTTCCACTAGAGGACCGGTAAGATCATTGAAACAAATTTATTCGAAATATGTCAATCTTCACTGATTTTACAAAGAATAATGAAATAATAATATATTATCGAAAACCAATTATCGCTACGATCGCAACGGGTTTCGTACAAGGCCGAAAAAGTAATCGATCGTAACTGGTTACGAAGTTCAAGGGGCCTAGCCAAAAGCAACCGCAGTGCTTTCTACAGTCGTAAACGCTACGCTCATGCTACGCTACGCTCAGGCTACGCTACGCTGGGAGGAAAGCTTTGTGATTGGTCAAAATTTTAAGTGGGCGTTACAACAACCAATCACCGGGATTTATTTCTTTCGTTTCGTAAGTACGCAAAGAGAGCGTTTGCATTGCTATGCTCTTGGCTAGGGCCCCAGGTTACGTAAGCGGCCGCGAAGCCACAATTTCATTTGCTACGGCGTAGCAGTATCTCTGCTACGCCGCGCCGTATTGACACGACAGTTGCTACGCATGCTACAAGTGCTACACCCCATAATTTTTCAATAGGACCGGTAAGAAGCAGCCTAGATCCACCGTCAACCCGCGGCTCCCATCAGGTCGGCTGTCCACCTTGTGGGTAGACGTCCTGCGCTGCCTTTGCCGGCCCGTGGCCTCCACTCAAGAACCTTCCGGCCCCAGCGGCCCAAAGCTCTACTTATTTTATGTGTCCTGCTAACTGGCTCTTCAACTTACTGGACGGTTTTTTCTTCCATTCGTCTACGGATCTGCTCACTCCTGAATTATCTTTAAGTTTTTATCTGAATAATTTATCTTTATTAAATTTATCATAGCCCTCGAGCATAACCCTTTGAGCTTTTTATATCCGATTCACTGCCGCGAGGAGACACATCTTCTACCTGTTTATTAATTCTGTGTTGCGTGAATAAAATTCTTTCTTTCTGTATTTCTTTCTTACGAGGCACATAGTTAGAGACCGCACTAGAGCGCCTTATGTCAAGATTACCTTTTTTTAACTATGTATGCGAAGTAATATTTAAAGTACTGAGTGCTTATGCTTGTACGCACACATGTTACAAGATTAATTGTGTAAAATGCCCTCTTCAAAGGCGTAACTTATGGAGCTTTATAGGTAAACTTTGAAAACGTCTCTATACTTACAGATCTTCTAGAGTTTTCTAACTTCTAGAGTACAAGTTGTTTAGTGTTTATTAGTTGAATAGCTTTCGTTTGTGAGTTAGCAAGTATCCAGTAAACCACGTCTCCCGGCGTGCGGCGAGGATATACAAGATAACTGCATTACTAAGATTCGACCGCGGTCCTTGATTTGTCGAATTATCTCCAAACTGGCGAGTATTGTGTACGGTCACCAAAAAATGCAACATGAATTTTTCAAACGAAGTAAATGAAAAAAAAGTGTGTGTCTCCGACGCACGACTGGAGTTTACTCCTTACGAGCGATTATAAAATACATGTAAAAAATATAAAAATACATATTTATCATTTATCATAACGAATTAATATCAGCGCCATCTCTGTTCGAATGATTACCAGTGCCATTTAGTTTTTGCAGGGATGTATTACTACGTAACATATTCTAGTTTCAGATATATTGGTAGATTTTAGAATATCTCTGAAACTTCAGAGATATTCTAAAATTAAGGCTTAACCGAGCTTTTATGTGAAAATCAATTCTTAAGGAGTAAACACAAAAAAAGAAAACAAAAAATCTCAAGATGCAATCTTAGGCAAAATCTTAAGGGATACATAAAAATTTAGTTCTTCTAAAACCCTAAAGAAAACTCCGCGATAACATATTATTATCTCTATCTGTTACAGTTGACTCACAGTAACCATTTTTTTCATTGAAACTTTAACCTCAACATATTATAAATCTATCATGTCTGTTTTTCCGCTAACTACTTCTACACAACGGATTTTAATTCGGTTTCACTTATGGATAAACGAGAAAGGTTTGTGTATATAAAAAAAAACTGCATCTTGGGCGAAGCCGGGTTCGGGTTGTTAATTTTATGTAGGTAACATAATATTATTGACATAAGGTAACAGAATAAATTTTATGTAACATAAAAATGAAAACTTGTTTCATTTGCCAACGCTACCACTCAGGCACAATAACGAGCACCTATTTCCATTGAACGCAAAAAGAATCTACTCGGTTACGTTACATTAGCGCGATTATGGATTACTTGTTTTTGCTAACCGTACTTCGACAGAGAAATGGGGACGCAATGTTTTCGGAACCAAACAATTTAGATGGTACTCTAAAAAAATACTTATCTAATTCTCTATTGCCATATCTCATCAGGGCCCGTAGCCATTTGTGCTTTCTACAGTCGTTTACGCTACGTTACGCTAAGAGAAATCTTTGGGACAATCACCAAGCTTTCTCTTAGCGTTCTCTCTTCGTTTCCGAAGTACGTAACGAAGCGTTTGCACTTTGTGTGCAAATTAAAAACAGTATAACTCAAAACTTCGTGCAAATAAAAAAAAAATCGCAGATTTCGTGCCTCACACGACTATCGACCACATTGGAAATTAATCTACGGAATTCGAAAAAATATGTTGTTCTGACTTGTTGACTTCTTTCAAAAATGTTAAGCTACAGAGCAAACCCTTAACCCTATCGTCTTTATTTTAGGCTCAAATTGTAGCTGACTAAATTGTCCAGAGGAGTTTTCCTCAAATTTTTTATATCATTCTTCGTTTCCAAAGGTTATCCATTAATGACGGGACACCCTGTATATACTTATATATAAAAACTTTCCTCGTTTAACGCTCTTTCCATCAGTGAAGACCGTTTTAAAATCCGTTCAACAGTTTTTGAGAATATAGTGACTTTGTTTTGTAAGGATATGCAAATATTAAATCTGAGAACACTTTAAAATGATCACTTTAAACCTCGACGAACAAAATCATTAAACAGTTAATGTATTTCATCCATTTAAAATTTAATTCAAGGGAACAGAGGTCACGTTTTATACGATGTACCATTCAAAATCTGCGAGATTCGCATTGAAACGAACCAAACGACACTATCTGACCGTCATCTTAACAAAACGTCCGAAAGTACAAAGCATTTGACAGTCCAAACCGAGCGTTAACACCATAATGGGAAAGTTTAAATTCAATTTACAGTTTGACGCTCTAAATGTTGGTTCCTCACGTCTAAAACGTCGTATAGACGTTGCGGACATCGCGAAGTAATGTGGACACCTAAATGGTAAGAAATAAGGTCGTCTATCGAACGGTTTGAGGTCAAAGAAAGAAGGTATCAAAAGTTATCGCGACTAAGATCATGGGTCATTTCATTTGCAAAATTTGAACGCTCTCATACCATTTTATGTTATAGGTTGTTGTACCCTTTCGTTTCCGTTTAAACAAATAATTGCACAGTTTAAAATTTATAATTTAGTAGCGCCCCGCTTTGCATGGGTGCAATTTTTTATGGTAAAACTAGCTAGTGCCCGCGACTTCGTCCGCGTTTTATTATAAGCTATGAAGCTAAGAACATGGATGAAGTCGCGGGCAACAGCTAGTATTTTATAAGACGCGTTGCATCTGGTGGAACGTTATCAAAATCAACTTCTACTTGCGGCTTATACACTAATTCAAAATACTTTTCGACCGACGAAAACGACAAAACAAAAACGGAGGAGGTACTCAATTCGACGCGTATATATATATATTTTTATATTTTATTTATTTATGTATGATCACGCATAACTTTTGACAGGGTAGTCCGATTTTGATAATTCTTTTTTTATTTGAAAGGGTGCACCCCCAAGGGGGTCCCATTTTAATTTGGAAAAATTATTCCAACCCTAAGGGTAGGAAAACAGTGGATGATTGATTGTTCACTCAAAGATTGTAGCGTATAACCACGCATAACTTTTTACAGAGTAGTCCGATTTTGATAATTCTTTTTTTAATGGATAAGGTATACCTCGAAGTTGGTCTCGTATAAATTTGGAAAAAAAATCCTACCCTAAGGGTGGAAAAATTAAAAATTAAGCATGTAGTAAATATTAGATTATAGCCACAAAAAAATATAAAATAGAACTTTTTAACAAAAAATAAAACCGCCGAAATAACTAAAAGCATAAAATAATCTTATTATTTTTACCTAAGTAATTTTGAGTCGGCGCGAAACAAGCAAAAATTACGTAAAGAGTGATGCGCGGCGGCGACTCAAAATTACTTAGGTAAAATAATAAGATTATTTTATGCTTTTCAGTTTTTTCGGCGGTTTTATTTTTTGTTAAAAAGTTTTACTATATTCTTTAATAAGTATGTAGAACTAAATCTTCTAGTAAGCTTAAAAATCGTTAGCTAAAAGAGACAGGGTTACATGAAATATTAGTGCAGGCAGATTAGTATTGAATAGTAAACAACTGACCCCAGAGATCGTACGAGCTTAGAGTTGTTAGAAGAAGCAATATTCGCTATTCATATCCCGTCGGACTACACAGAGTAGAAGCTATTGTATTCGAACAATGCATTCGAAGATTTCGTTGAAAGAGTTGCAATCTTGCGACCCAAGCAACTAGGTAAGTGTGTGGTGCATCAATATTGATGCATATGCACCACACCCTAATTAATTATGCCGCAACTCAGGTTTTTGACATTGGAAATGTCCTTTCATTCGCTTCAGTATAGGCCCCGATTTTACTAAAAATTGCGATCCCCTTATATCTCGGAGAGTTGTGAAGATATGATGTTCAAAAAAGGCTCAAAAGACGCGTATTCATGAGAGCTGTAAGGTGCAAAAATATTTTTTCGAAAAAGTCAAAAACGAAAAAAGTTATAGCCGAAATAGGGAGGGAAAAAAATCAATGATTTTGGCGATCGATATTTTGAAAACGAAGAATGATATCAAAAATTTGAGAAAATTTTCCTCTGGACAATTTAGTCAGCTACAATTTGAGCCTGAAATAACCTTTTAAATTTTGGAAAAAAGTCAACAAGTCAGAACAAAATATTTTTTCGAATTCCGTAGATTCATTTCCAATGTGTTCGATAGTCGTGTGAGGCACGAATTAATCTGTGTTTTTTTTTCTTTACAACCCAGCACTAGCTTTCAACAGAATGTTTTTCAACGGAAATATGAACTTTCCAAAGATTCCGCCGGGAATTGAACCCGGGGTCCCTAAGACGTTAGGCAAGCACTCTTACCACTCATCCAACGGACTCGCCAAAAGGTCGCTTGTCACAACCGAATGGTCTTTAATGTTATCTTTTCTTTTTAGGTGTCAGATGACATCGGGTACGTGGTGTATTCAGCTTTGGGCAGTTTCTACATACCGTCCTGCATCATGGTGTTCGTGTACATAAGAATATATTATGCAGCGAAGGCAAGGGCAAGAAGAGGGATCAGAAAGAATCCTAGGCCAAGGCCTGTAAGTAACCTAAAATTTAATTTTCAATAAAAATGTCGAGAGTGTCATTAAAAAGTAGCAGAAATAATGTGTAATTTCGCAATCCATATCCAATTCCATATCCACAATAATCAATTTTGCGGATGCAAATATTATAAATGGAGCTAGTTTCAAATGTGACAAATTTCCCCAAATTAAATTAACAAAAATGTTCAAAAATGTTTCAATTTTCTAATTTCAATTATTTATTTTGTACGCGGATGTTGAAAATTCTGCATGTGCAAAAACCCTGGTATAGACTCACAATTTGCATCGTCGCGCGCATTTTTCGTAACACTAAAAATATACTCTGAACTTTTTATTCAACTCGCCAAAAGAAATTTAACTTCATAAACCTAAATACTCGTATATTTAAAATGTTTATGATTATTAATTTATAAAATATTTTGTTCAGAACGAGCAGCAGACAAGCTTCAGTAATCCGAAGGGAACTAGGCCGATGCCTGCAACACCTTCAATACCTATGCCGGGAGGAGTCGATAGTAATTCTAATAATAGGTAAGTTTATTATAATTCAGCAGAAAATAGACTTTTGCCAAAGCAAGGCAGGCAGATGGTCCACTTGATGGTAGGTGACTACCGTTGTCTATAACATAAGCAACGACATGGGTTCTGCAAGTGGTCTGCCAACCATAACATCCAATGGACTCGTCAAAATCAAGATTCATAAAGATTTATTTTTACACTTTTATTTCCTCATTAATTTTATTAACAAAAAATTACAACAAATCTATACATATTTTCATTGTCTGAAATCTGGTTCATAAATTATGACGAGCCATTGTGAAGCGCCTGTATTGATCAGCCATTGACGTTCAAATATAATTGATTACCCAAATTGTAAGGCGGAGGGGTATACTCGCAACAATCGTACCTACTCTCAATGAGCCTATATTGGGTAGCAGCCGATAAATGGAATATGCAGAATCACCAGTTATTGTGAAATTAATCAATATTATTTCACAGGGAAAGTCAAATATCAACTATAGAAGCGCAACAAGTCCAGATACCCACAGTGACTTGCGATTTCGCTTCGGATATATCGACAAGCGAAGCGGGTGAGACTATTCCCCCACCGCCGGACGAACGAAAGGACACGCTAAAGGTGAGACAGAGATTGGTAACATGTGTTACAGTCTGTCCAGATGAGGCGTTTTATACGCGCGATTTATATATGCGTTTCAATTTATATTGCGTCCATATACCGCGTTTCGTAAGAGGGAGGTATTCGAGATTTCCTGACAGTTATTAATTATCACGCTCCATTTTATCCACCAAATACGTCCACTCGCCACCAACACGCGCGTAATACTGGCTAGACGCAGCAATGGCGCCCGAGTATCTCAACACGCGCGTCGCTTGCGCGTAAAACGTGCGAGTCGAAAGTTCCGCTCATTGCACGCGTTTTACGCGCGAGTGAGGAAACGCGTGTTTGCTCTCGCGCGTAAAGCGCCTCATCTGGACAGGCTCTTAGTCCTACAAGTTTCTTGGCAATGATCCAAATATGTACATGATTCATGACTTTGGTAAATTCTACAAACGTCTAGATTGGAGCCATGTTGGCAGAAATATGATCAAGACAATTTTGATCAATGTTTGTAAACATATCTTGTTGTTATCACAAAAAGTAGGGTTCACGTGAGGGTAAATGGTTACGGTCGTCTGTAAACAAACAGTATCGGAGGATGAAATTGTGCTGCCAAAGAGAACCTGAAGGGATGAAGTTTAAAGGACCAGAATGACGGTTCTAGAATATTTAAATCACACCAAAGCACATTTAGCAAAATCCAACCTCATCCCGATTTGATGATAGGTGTCAAGTTTTACTCCCATGCCGAAATACAACAGCACATGTGGTGTTATTTATATGTGAGTTTTTTGAAGGATGAAGAGACTACAGTTGTGTGAGGTGTGTGAGGTTGTGTGACTAAAGTCTAGGTCTAGTCTCTTAGGTGTTAAAACATTTGTCAAATCTTTATTGCTGGTATATTTTTGTCTAGCGTTGAATTTTTTATTTAGATGATCCCTTGGGGACAGTACTTTTTCTGGATGAAAGGTCGCTTTGTCCTTTTCTATGTTATTGACAACGTGCATGCAACATTCTATGATGATCCGTCAGGTAGTTAAAGCGTGAAAGCGTTACAAACAAACTCACTTTTGCTTTTATTAAATAACATTAGTTAGGATTACAGTCTTTTAGGAATATAACTAATGAAATATTATTGTGATTGTGTCTTCAGGTGGTAACGTCAGCACAGGTGACGAGAAATCCTCTAGCGGCGTGTCCACATAGAAGTTCATCGCTGTCCGTCAATGGTGAGCTCCAACTTCAACAGCAGCAGAGATGCCGAGCGCCCAGTGTGGCGATTGACACCGACATGGTCTCTGAATTCGACCCTTCTTCCTCAGATTCCGGTGTGGTAAGCCGCTGTGCCGTCGTCAAGCCGCTCAAACTGCGTATCTGCCAACCGATATTCGGCAAGAAAGCAGATCCCTCCAGGAGACAGGAGAAAATGCAGCCGAGCAAGGCAGAATTGGAGCCGGCGTTGCCTAAACAACACAAACCTAGAGATCCGGAGAGAGAAAAGAGGAGATTAGCTAGAAAGAAAGAGAAGCGAGCAACGTTGATATTGGGACTGATTATGGGGAGTTTCATCGCTTGCTGGCTGCCATTTTTTTTCCTGTACATACTTAAAGCAGCGTGCAGACAGTGTGTAATACCATCGAGCGCTTTCGCGATAGGATTCTGGCTCGGTTACATGAACTCAGTATTGAATCCGGTGATTTATACTATATTTAATAAGGACTTCAGAAGGGCGTTCAGAAGAATACTTTTCAAGTGATGTTTAGCCTACCTGTGCTGCTACAGGTGCGTCGCGAACCGCATCATGTTGGCTCAAGAGAGAGCAGCACCAGGTCTTTACAATGTGCGTTGATTTCATTCCATTTTCATGCCAACAGACTTTGCTTCCATCGGTTTCTTGTGATACTACAATTTTGTGAACTTTTTTCCGCTGTATTCTTGAATAATAGTTATTTATAGTCTTGTTGCTATTGGTTTCATGAGACTATAATTTTGTGAACTTTTTTCCGCTGTATTTTTGAATAATAAATAATTATTTATAGTCTTGTTGCTATTGGTTTCATGAGACTACAATTTTGTGTACTTTTGCCGCTGTATTCTTGAATAATAGTTATTTAAAGTCTTATTGCTATTGGTTTCATGCGAGACTACAATTATGTGAACTTTTTTCCGCTGTATTCTTGACAAATAGTTATTTATAGTCTTGTTGCTTAGTTTCATGCGAGACTACAATTATGTGAACTTTTTTCCGCTGCATTCTTGAATAATAGTTATTTAAAGTCTTATTACTATTGGTTTCATGAGACTATAATTTTGTGAACTTTTTCCCGCTGTATTTTTGAATAATAAATAATTATTTATAGTCTTGTTGCTATTGGTTTCATGAGACTACAATTATGTGAACTCTTTTCCGCTGCATTCTTGAATAATAGTTATTTAAAGTCTTATTTCTATTGGTTTCATGCGATACTACAAATTTGTGTACTTTTTTCCGCTGTAGTTTGAATAATAGTTATTTATAGTCTTGTTGCATATTATTGATTACATATTATGATACTACAATTTTGTAAACTTTCTTCCGCTGTATTTTTTAATATACCTATTTATAGTCTTGTTGGTGTTCTTTGAATATTTGTTTATGTAGCATATTAAACTCTTTGGCTTCCATTTTAAATAAATGTTCCATTTTAAAATGTATTTTAAATCATTTTTGCTCTTTAATAATAGTTACCTACCTGGTCAAAGAACACAAAGTAATGAAAAATTATAATAAATTTAAAATAGTGTCTTAGATCGGCTTTTTAATGTTCACGTAGATAGCTAATTAATTATATTATTTGGTGATCACTTCATATATTTTTTTATTTATATTATTTATAGATATAAATATTACCAATATCTGATCCACTCTTTCCTGGGTGATATCATAACACTATTTTAAAACTAACATCTGTAATAAATATTTTTCAGAAAATTATAGGAGCCTTATATAAGACTAGCTGGTGCCCGCGAATTCGTCCGCGTTCTCTATAGCCTATATAGCCTTCCTCGATAAATGGACTATCCAACACAAAAATAATTTTTCAATTCGAACCCCCCTGGTTCCCCTAGCCAAGAGCAAACGTACAGTCGTAAACTGTAATTTTTTAACGAATCCTTAAAAAAATTGAAGGAACACCCTTTATACACTAGAGCTATTTCAAAAAAGCGGTTACGTACACAGCGCGCCAATAATACGTATGGCGAAAGAACTATATCGCTTACATTGTCCCACACCTTATCAACAGCCTACCTTCAGATCTATTAAAAATATTAAAGCTAAGTTAAAGCAAATGATAACACGAGATTAAACCTCAGTGGTTTTTAGTGTTATTACATGTTATTTTATATATTGGCCCTTAAAATTGTAATAAATAAATAAACGCTATGCTCAAGCTACGCTACGAAAGAAATAAAGTCCGGTGATTGGTTGTTGTAACGCCCACATAAAATTTTGACCAATCACAAAGCTTTCCTCCCAGCGTAGCGTTTACGACTGTACTTTTACTTCTTGGCTAGAGTCCCTGTAGTTCCTGAGATTGGCGCGTACAAACAAACAAACAAACTCTTCAGTATATATCAGTATAGATAATCTGTATTAAAAAAAATGTTATTAGAAAAAAAATATGCACTTCATGCAATTAAAAGTCTAGAGTTCTAGACAATAATTATTATGTTTGGATTATAATCGGCCTAGAATCAGCAATTACTATGGATAAATGAATTACCAACCAAATTAGAAAATATGTTAAAATTCTTATCCTTATAATATTTTTCCACTTGTAAATAATTTTAAAAAATATTGGCCCATAAATGCGTAGTTAATTCACGTTAAAAAAATTAAAAATGAAGTGATCTATAGACTATTTATTTGCTATTAACAGTATTGTAAAAATGAGTATTATAATTTCCTTTGTGCTTTTATTGCTGGTAGCTTAAACCATAGAGAATATTTTGATTTGTATAAATAAATAAAAAAAACTGCAAAATCACTAATGGATTTGAATTTACTATACATATAATATATGTATTTCTAGAATATTCCTTGTAACTATATAAATATTACTAAAGGAATTTTATAGCTTTAATAATAATTAGCTTGTTGTGGACTTTAGAAGTTTGTTAGTTTTTAAATGCAAGGGAGTGGAGTGATAAATCTTTTTTCTTATTTTATTTCTTTTTCTTATCTTTTGTCTAATCTTTCGCTAATGAATTTAAAAAAAAATGGTGTAAGTACAAGTATTCACTGAACTATAAGTTTAACATTAGACGAATTTATGTTTTACTAGCTATTGCACGCGACTTCGTCCGCGCGCGACTACTAAATAAATACCTACAGGTTGCAATACCTATAATAACACAAGATGCAATTATATATATTTTGTGATTCTGTGACAAAAACACGTTATTATATTACTGAGTTTCTTTTACAAGATTATTACCTAACGATGTGTTACTAGATTTCACGCTCGAAACATACTTTCAGATTTAATTCAGATATATTCAGATATTTCAGAGAATTTTACTGTACTCTGTACACCTTAGGGGGCGTCCATAAATTGCGTGAGGCGATTTTTTTTATTTTTTTATGTTAAGGTCGACAGACAGGCTGACGGTCCACTTGATGGTAGGTGGCTACCGTCGCCTATAACACAAGCAACGCCATAAGTGCTACAAGTGCGCTGCTGACCATAGAAGGATTAAGGATAAGGGATTTAGGAGATTTTTCGAAAATTCCCCCCCCCCCCCCCCCCTCTCCCTCTGGTGAAATGTCGTGAGAATTGGCTCGACCCCCTCCCCCTCCTCCTAATCTCAAGTGAGACTTTTCAAAATGCTTATTTTTATTGTAAATACGTTAATCTATCTGTGCTTGAGTGATTGTAGTGTTACAAATTGGTTGTTCAAACTAGACATTAATATTGTAATATGTAGTTTGAACAACCAATTGAAAACCAAAACAAACCAATTGTACGATTTAGCCATATTTTAGTGGAGAAACATGTTTTACTTAATTTAACTCGGTTTTCTCGCAATTTTATACTGTTTCTTGCGAAAAATAAATTACGCATATTTGCCGAGACTCACCTTCTCCCCCACGTGGGATTGGGTGAGATTTAATTGGCTCTACCCCCTCCCCTCACGTAATTAATGGACGCCCCCTTATTTAGTACGACACTCCCTTGTACATTGCAATACGCTTAAGATACGTACAAAATAAAGGTAATTTTGGTATATTATAATTTATTTGCTAATTGTGATGTTCTAAAATACACTATTAAACATAATTTTAAATCAAATGTAACTCTTAACGAAGCGGTTTTAAACATTAAATTTTCATGTCTTTCCACAAAATGCCTGTCACTTTATCAAAAGTAAATTAATAAAATGAAAAACAAATGTTCGCTCATAAATAAAAGTTTCATTTGATTTAAAATTTCTATAAAAAAAATCAAATATAATACAACTTTCGTATTCATTGCTCACTAAAATTACATTATAATTAAAAATTTAAAAAAAAAAATATAATTAATTATTTTATATAGAATAACTACGCCAAAAAATTATACTGATATGAAACGTTTAATACTTTTAATAATTTAATTTGGAAAATTTAGCTCAATTCTGTACTAACCTTTATGGGCCGCCACTCAATTTGCTCAAATCGATTTCTTTCGTCATAAAATAATACTTCAATATAGTTTCTCTAAAGAAAATATGTTATAATAATTATAACTTAAAATCAAAATAATTGAAATATATTTTGTATTTCAAATGTAATCCTTAAAAAATAATTGTTAAAACCGAGTACAGGACCATTATTAGGAAATATTATTTGGCGTAGTTTTTTCTAAAATTTTATTTTTATCACGCATATTTCATCATCATCATCATCATCATCATCATCATATAAAAACTTGATTAAAAACAATCATTGTAAAGAAACGGTGTTTAAAATGTAGAAATTGGAGATTTTGTTAACGACTATTATTATACTAAATACATATACATAAGAGTAATCAATACAAAAGATCACTATTTTAATAAAGGCTTTAGTATCAAAAAACCTCATTATTTAGTTTTAATATTAAATCAATATATGTATATTTATATATCATTTATAGCAAAAATATTGAATACAGGAACAGTTGAGCTTTGGAACAGTCGATGTTGGTCGATCACTCAACATCGACCATGATAATTATCACTTACTAGCTGCTGCCCGCGACTTCGCCCGCGTAACTTTGTAAATTATGTACTACTAGCTGTTGCACGCGACTTCGTCCGCGTAACTTTATAAAATACTAGCTAGTACTCGCGACTTCGTCCGCGTTGAAAAGTATAAAACGCTGTCATGTTGTCATGTTAGTCGCTTCACTTGTTTTTGGATAGATGGCACTATCTCCCGGGCCAAGCCGCTAGTATTTACTTTTATTTTAGATTTCCCGTAGGAATGAAGCATTTTCCCGCGGTAAAAAGTAGCCTATGTTCATCACGGATAATGTCGGCTTCTAATGGTAAAAGAATTTTTCAAATCGGTCCAGTAGTTTCGGAGCCTATTCTATACAAACAAACAAACAATCAAAACTTTCCTCTTCATAATATTAGTATAGAAAACCTTCCTCGAGAACTACGCTATCCATTGGTGAAAACAGCATGAAAATCGGTGCAGTAGTTTTTGTGTTTATCGCGAACAGACAGACGCGGCGTAGGACTTTGTTTCATTATAATAATGTAGTGACTAGTATCGACTAGATAAAGACTATTATCTATGACTAGATATCTATGACTAGATAAGACATTTATTTAAATTTTTGTTAACCAGCCATTAACTTCGGCAGAATATATAATATAGCGTTAACAAAATGGTCAAAACTTTTAGAATTAGACATGTAATAATATATATAAAATTGTGACTGTGCCCCTGTGCCTAAACAACAAGCACTAAACAACAATAAATTGCACTATAAAAATATTAATTCTAAGCGTCTCTAAGGATTTCTTAATTTTATATGTTAAGTAACCTCCGTTCTCTAGGTAGAGGGGAATTTTTTTTTTATGTAAATATTGTACTTAACACTTATTATAATAACATTAAATTTAGCTATTTAAGTATAAGATTTTAAACCAAAATGAACACCAAATACTTCCTGTAAATTTGTTCTCTTAAATATAAAATATTGTACGGATTTTTTAAAACGTTCTAAAGTATTTGTGTCCTGTACATGTCGTGAAGTTCCTTCATTGTACAAAGTGTTTTTTCATCTGCTTGTACCTATATACAGGGTGTCCCAAGACTATGCGACATGAAGGGAAAGATCTATGTGCCTTAAATATCGTAGATAGGATATTTTGCTGAAAGAAGACGTTACGTTATTTTTAAAAGTTAGCAATAATGCATTCAAAGATTTTCTAAAAATTAAGTCGTCGTCGGCAATAAATAATATTTTTGAATTGAACATTTTCCTTCTTTTAAGATACTATTTTACTGAAGAAAAATGATTACATCAGTCAACAAAAAAATTTTTTTTTTTGGGTTTCTGTTCTAATGCTTAAATTCTGATTCTAGACATCTAAAAATAGTTTTAGCTTTTAAAGTTTGCTTTTGACTGATTTATGACGATAAGTAAGATACGAGACAGCCCATACAAAGTACAAACATAAGAGAAACACTAAAAATATTCATTTTTGAACTTAATTTTTCTCTAGTGTTCAACAAAAGCTTTTCTAATTGTAATTGTAAATAAAGGTATGGAAATAATGTATGAATCTATCATTTGTCTTAAAAAAATTAATAAAAAAATTCTCTAGTTTCTACAAAAGCAAACTTTGATCAAAAAAATTATTTATTCCCTTATTTTTAACATAGAAGAAATCAAAACTTCATATGCAGAAGCCAGACCCAAAAATCGTGTTGACCTGTGTTATTTAATGTCCATTCTTTCGATTGGCATCATAAAAATACGGGTGATTTTTTTTCATAATATTTAAGTCGGTTCGATTCGCAGACAAAGCAAGTAATTTTTAAAAATTTTTGAGTGCAGTATTACTAACTTTTAAAAATAACATAAAGTCTTATTTCTGTAAAATATCCTATCTACAATATTTAAGGTACTTTCTCTTCATGTCGCATAGTCTTGGGACGCCCTGTATATACATATATTATAGATATATTTAATTGAAAAAAAAAATATGAAAAAAATAAACCAAACTTATGACTAGTTTTTAAAATAAAATTAAAAATCTCTTTCTATGTAACTATATTTATTATTATGTATAAACTTGTAAATTTGTCTGTATCTTACTGACTGATAATAGTGTATACAGTTCTCATCCTGCATATTTTATATTAATTATAATATAATCTACATAATATGTAATTGAACAAATTTTGTACATATTTATCATAATTTTTAAATGAATCGACAACGACAACTTAATTCTAAATCGATGTAATCTAGATTCTCCTAGGACCTAGGCCATTAACGCTACAATATCTAGTATTAACATAAGTTCTAGTGTTTATTGTATTAAGTAAATTTAATAAAATTACAACACCATTTCCGTTATGATTAATAGTAATAATAATACTTAATAATAATAATTAGATTTTTTAGAATAAGAAAATTGATTGTGTACTGAAAAATAAGAGCAATAGAACATGACAATTCTTATAATTGACTATTTTTCAAATTTTCATTATTAATAATGATAATAATTTTAATATAGTCTTCCAAAGTATGTGAGATCTTAAACAAATAATGTGTAGTGAATATTTTAAATGTTTTTTTTTCAGACCATATTAATATAAAATACATAAGTACATACCTCAGACCAAATAAAAACTATAGACAGAATTTTGCGGACAACATAGTGAAGCCGATTTTATAAACACGTATATGCGTAGGCCATTTACTGTATTGAGGTTTTGTGTTCCAAAACCTATAACTACGATTTTTTTAGCAACGTTCCATGTTTGCCATAACAACAGTCAACGTATGAAATTTGGTTAAAAGACATGTTCCCGTTGGAATTTTGGGAAAAGAAAATATTAGTCCTCTATTTAAAATGCAATCTGTAAAAATTTCAAATCGATCCGTTGGATAGTTTTCGAGTTTTTGAAGAATACTCAAACCAACATAGCATTTTTATACATACATATATTTCATAATGTATATATATTAATTGATTTACAAGTTTTATTTTTTAAACCTTATTAATTACACTCCGTCACTACGCAATTCGGCATTTTCACTAGTATTAAATATTTTAATAAGGCGAGACGTAGTTTGATTACATTTGTGTGCATGTAAATGTAACCGTGTAAGTGCACAGCAAGGGCGTAGTTTTACCGGCTTCACACTGCCGTCCACAGGGCTCTATCTTTAGTTCTTATTTCATCTGAGCGACATACCTACTTGTTTATTAAAATTAATATTTAATAAAACCGGCATGGATTACCTAATAACTCTTTTATAATATTAATACTTAATATTAATGCGGAGTAACATTATAAATTTTATATTTATATTTTTAAGTTACATATAGAGCCTTTCAATTAACCATAGAGCCCATGATAATTGTTAAGGCTCTATTTGAAATAATGACTTATAAGGCGGAGTTCCCCATTCCGATACAAACTTATTAAGTACATAACTTTAAAGTAATTGTCGCTATGTTAAGAATAGCTTATTAAAATCATTACAAACTAGCGACCTTCCCTGATATCCCTCTATCCGTGAGTGAAAACAGAATTGAAATCGGTCCAGCCGTTCTCAAGCTTTGCACTTAGCAACACATTTAGGGATTTAAATAAATAAATTCCACTTTATTTGTAAATCATATTACATCAATGTGTGTTTTAAATTAAATTCCATTTTATTTATAAAAAAATATTATTATTATTATTATTTATTTTATTTCCATTTTTATTTATAAAAATAAGATTTACAATTTTCTGTCATATTTTTGAATTAAGAAAGTATAATTAGGAAGTCTTTTAAAGGCGACACTAAGGGTCGGCGCACACTAGAGGACGTCACGAAATTTTTTTTTTGTATAGAACTTTTAGTTTATAATAAAAGACTACTAATTAGGTTAGTGTATTTACGAGTCTTCATTGATAAATTACAGACATAATTATATTAAATTTCGTTTGCTTGCAGGGTTCTTAAATTACAACAAGATCGTTGGTGATGTAGTTTAGTTATACGTCAAGTTTGTATGGGAACAACGGTTTGTTTGTATACTACGCCTTAAATATGTATGTATGTAAGTTTTTGCCAATACAACATTATTAATAGAAGATAATGTTGTGTGAGCGATAGAAATAGAACGAAACTTGACTATTTATATATTTTAAATCTGAAAAATTGTAATATAAAACTTCAAAATACAGGTTTTTATAAAGTATAATCATATAATTATTAAATAGTGTTTCCTTTTGTAAAATTGTCACTGAATATTCTTAAAAATTAATGCGATTTTGAATTTAAAATTAAGTTTTTGAAATAGAGTGTGGTAGATTGTACATTTTGTCAACTGTATCTGTATGCATGCGATTATGAACCTTATGACATAGGGACTAAAATAGCAAGTTAATTGAAGCTAATTTTAATGTAAAATCGACATGCCGATTAGGACCTTTTGGAATTAATAAAGTAATATACATAATTATGAAAAAATTTAGACTATTATAATAACGTAATAAAAATCTTAGAATCTCGTTCAACAAATAAAATGTTCTAAAGTTAAAAAATATACTATCTATTAGCTACTCATATACATACATGAATATATAAGAGTATATTAAATATGCTATTCTTTAAAATAATCTATTTAGAATTTGTTAATAATATTAATAATAATTTTAATAATTACGTTACGTTTCAATTGTTCATTGTATTATTTAGAATTATTATAACTACTATCTAAGGTTATACGATAACTTAATTGTTTACGACTCAAAAATGTAAATGAAAATTATACGAAGTACCAAATATACAAATTTTAATCTTAATCGTGTTTTGTTTAATTTTTTTTTGTCAACCCTATTGTGTAACCCAAGGTAACCTTGTGTTTCCGAGCTCATATAAAGGCTCGGTTACACAAGAAGAGTTTCGAATACGAGTGGGAAAAAAATCATATCAGGCAATGAGCGAGAAAGGCGATAATTTCTTTCGAGAGGCGAAACTCGAAGCATTTTCTTTACACTATCCAATTAGTTATACTGTCTCACGACAAATCGAATTCTCGGATTCGAGAAACTCTCTTGTGTAAGTGAGCCTTAACTCATATCTTTCAAAGTTCGAGTGAATGGCAGTGGCGGATTTAGAAGGCTGAGTATGCTGGAGCATAGGGCGGCAGACTTTAGGGGGCGCCAAATTTGGCTATTTTTTTCATATTATGATTTTGAACTAGGGTATAGAATTGCAGGGGTCAGTAGGGGCGGCAAAATTTGAATAGCCTACAGGGCCTACAGGCGGCAAATGTGTAAATCAACCACTGATGAATAGACATCATTAAATTGTTCAATTCGAGTGAAAGATTTGATGAAGTTGATGCCAACACCAGAAGGTTGCTAGAAAAACCAATGAAATCGGTTCTTTAGGTAGTTCTTTAGTAGCAAAACTTGAGAAGTATTTTTGAGTTTTGACAGACTTCTTGATTGTAGGCCTCTTCATTGTAGGTAGTTATCGTCGCCTGTCCACATTGTCCACATTGTTTATTAAACGATTCCACATTGTCAGTATTTAGCCTTTATTCCACCTCAAAGTGAAGGATTTGTAACCCGCTCAGGTAAAAGTGTTAAAAATTGCATTATTTAAGCAAAGCAAATCGCTATACGAGGGCTAATAAAGTTCCAAACTTGGTCTACCGTTGGGAGACAGGCGTGATACGATATGTGTGATATATAATAATATTTACAGTACATAACTTAGTTTCATGCAAGTTGTATCGACAATCACTGTTAAGTTATTGCTGAGATATAGTTAACATTTGATACACATTGTCTTAGAGTTCGACGAACATTATCCTACTAGTACTTTACTATTCGTATTCACGAACATCTTCTCAGTCTAAACGCATCACAACTGAATTATGCAAATATGCAAACTTTTCCAAATCGTTATCTATGTCATTATATGAAAATGGACAATATTGGTATATTGTCCATTTTCATATACCCATGCTAGACATTGTGATGGAACTATGGACGCCTACAAAGCACAGCGCGTCTCTCTTCCTTTGTGCGTTAAAGTAAATGTCATACCGTTTGATATGACAGATATATCTAAAATGAATAAATTAATATTCTCTTAAGTGCAGTGCTTTATTTCATCACATAGGTAGACCTATAGTTGCAATAGTTTTAAAATAGGACCGGTCAAAAACAGTCTAGATTCACCGTCGACTTGCGGCCCTTATCAGATCGTCTGTCCACCTTGTTGGTGGACGTCCTACGCTGCGCTTGCCAGTCCGTGGCCTCCACTATTTGTGTCCTGTCCAATGACACTTCAACTTCTTGATTCTCCGGTTCATGTCGGTAACTTTCGTTCATCTACGGATTTCCTCATTTCTGATTAGATCTCGCAATGTTACTTAAGCATAGATATGTCTCCATAGATTAAAAAGGGTGGAAAGCGAGTAAAACCCGATGCGTATTTTTATTATTTTTAAAATCCATTTGTTTTAGTTTGTGTACCAAATTGAATAATGTGTTCAGATCTATTTGGCTTGCACACTGGACCCAGATGTTAAGCGATAGGGTTTGGAATGTTATGTGTGCTAGGTTGTTGCTGATTTAAATAAATAAACAAATAGCTTGTTGAGCAAAGTTGAGCTTTCTTACTAAAACAAATACGGGAACAAAACCGTTCGCCCGCTTGTTGTACGAACTGGACATCCGTGTGTCACACGAAGAACTGTTGAGGGAAGTTCGCGTCTACGCCACGAGGGAAATGTCCCGCTTAACTTACACCTAACCTAATTGAAAATGCGACTTCGAATTTATGTTTATACACCCATAAACTTTCGGCGGCATGGGAATGCTGAATAAATTATGATTTAATAAATTACTTACTGGATTATCGAGAATCTTATTCCCAATGGTTCGCCACATCCTGGTCGAGTTAATAATGATTAAGATGTTGTTTATTTATTGCAAAATCAACGGAAAATTAAATGTAGGTACATATTTTAAACGGACTTTTAAGACTGTTCCAAAACTGCTGAACCGATTTTGATGAAACTTTCATACACATTAGTGTAGCGGACGCGGACGAAGACGCGGGCAAAAACACTAGTAGAAATATGTCGAAAATTCTAACGAACCCGTTGGACGAGTGGCAAGGGTGCTTGCCTAACGTTTCAGGGGCCCCGGGTTCGATTCCCGGCGGGGTCAACTTTGGAAATTTTAATATAATTTTCAAAATTGACTCTGGTCTGGATTTGAAAAGTAGTGGTAGGGCACACTGCGTTTCGCAGTCATTTGGGCAGCCCGTCTGGCGGCAGTAACCACCACCTTACAGAATACCACCGTGAAATAACAGCATTATGTGCTGTTGTGTTTCGGTGAGTGAGTAAGGGAGCCCATTACCCCTTCCCTTCCTTATCCCTTATCCTTAATGCTTCCATGGTCGGCAGCGCACTTGTAGCACTTATGGCGTTGCTTGTGTTATAGGCGACGGTAGCCACCTACCATCAAGTGGACCGTCAGCTGTCTGTCGACCTTAACATAAAAAAAAAAAAAAAAAAAAAACCTAAAAAAAAGTAAAAGTGCTAAATGATCTCTCATAATAATTTCAATCAAACGAAACCCACAACTGAATTATTTAAGCGGATCCACTCCTATTTGTAAGTTAAATGTTAAATCTTCAAGTCCATAATGATGGAATTGTAAATTAATTTAAAAGTTTCGGCGGCGAGATTATTTAAACGAATTTCTCGAGTTATTAATTCGTTCTCGTGTCGAAATCAGTTCATGCCGGGAAAACTTACTCTAAAGTATTTTCCAGACGTATTGACTTTGATGGCGACCTGATTTTCTCATAACTTTTCGCTTTTACACTTCCCGCAAACTAACTATTATTTATAGTTTATAATCTTTTTTTTTTTTTCAAATTCAAATATTTTATTGTAAACCATAATGTATAAAGGATGTTACAATATAAAAATTAAGACCAGTATTAAAGACCCTGTTGGGCATGCAACTTAGGGACTAGGAGAGAGGAAGCATATTATTATATACATAAGTGTCTAAATTTATATAGATATATATAACACATTTTATTTTATTTAAATTAAAATAGATAATTTCATTCTAGCAACCAGCTCCCGGCTTTGAAATTATATTATACTAGCTGGCGCCCGCGACTTCGTCCGCGTTGAAAAAGAAAGAGTAATCTATCCTGTGTCCTGTAGCACTACCATGAGTTTATGACTAACGAAATCGCTAGCGAGAAATGAACGAGAACGTAAAATATTTGTATGAAAAATTGTACAGCGCCTCTAGCGGTCACTCAAAGAACTAAAACCAGTAGTAACATGAGTTGCATAAGTAAAAGTTGCATAAGATATGTCGATAGCAAGTCATGGTAGTGCTACTGTAGCACTACCTACAGTATCTTACGTTAGTTTACTTCTGTCGATACCGAATCTATATCTTCAATGTGCTAGTGAATGATTTTACTACTAACGTTACGGTATTTCTCGAGAGCATCAGTCAAATTTGTAACTCATGGTACCGATTTTGTATAGAAATGTCAAGTTAAACATTAGTCGCTAATGGTCGCTAGCGACTACGTTCGATAGGTTTTTCACTTATGCAACGCATGTTCCTGGTTTTAGTTCTTTGAGTGACCGCTAGAGGCGCTGTACAATTTTTCATACAAATATTTTACGTTCTCGTTCATCTCTCGCTAGCGATTTCGTTAGTCATAAACTCATGGTAGTGCTACTGTATGTCTAAATGTTTATCTACCAAGTTTCATGAAAATCAATTAATTCGTTTAAGAGTTATGGAGGAACATACATACATACACACATACATACACTTACAGATTTATTATTAGTATATTGATATTGATTAATTGATTGATGAAATATTTATTTATTTATTTACAACATACATGGTACACCATTACAGGAGTGGTCCTAATACAATGTATCTGTTCTTAAATTGTAAAAATAAAAAAAAATACAAAATATGTTTTTTTTTTAAATAAACCTATATACACAAGAATAATTTAACATAAACCTATATTGCCTATAGTCGGATTTTTAATTAGATGAACTAAAATGACATTTGGTGGGTTACCATTTTATTGTGTGGTTCGCTTGGCTTCGTGCGTGATTCCATTAATTAAATACAAGGATTGAGATGGATAGAATTATATTTACAAAGGAAAATTTTATGACAAGATGAAGACAGACAAAACATGACAATAAAATATTTGACATAGAAAAATACATAAAAATATAAACGAAAAAGTATTATACAATAAATATTTACAACGAAGGTTATATAACAAAATCCCTACATCAGCCCCCCCGGAGACCTTTAGGTCGATAAACGTTTGGGAAACCAAACACGACGACCCGATCTTGTTCTGCGTTCCGGAGCGGACTGTTGAGGTGAAACAACAGCACGTTCGTTAGGAGTTGTAGGTGCCAGACTGGGCTCCTCTAGTATATATGCTGGTTTCAAACGATCAATGGAAACATTATTCGATTTCCCTTTGATATCGAGCTTAAAAAACTTCTCTGCGCGGTTTATTATACGATAGGGTCCTGAATATGTCGGCTGCAACGGTTTTCGAACAGTATCATCTCTTACGAAAACGTGAGAAGCTGTTTTCAAATCTTTATGGACGAAAACTTTTGACGTTCCGTGACGAACCATTAGCGCAGGTTGCAGTCTTCTCATTTGTAATTGCAGTCGGGACAAGAAATCTGTATAATCGGTTGCATTTTTATTTGAGCTTTCAAAGAAATCTCCAGGTAAACGTAATTGTTCACCATACACCAGATCTGCGGTGGAAGCTGAAATGTCCTCTTTATAGGCTGTTCTTATACCTAAAAGTACAAAAGGCAAGGCTTCCAACCAATCTTCATTTTCATGACACTTGATAGCTGCTTTCATTTGTCTGTGGAATCGTTCCACTAAACCATTGGCTGCAGGATGATAAGCTGTTGTCATGAAATGTTCAGCTCCAATCATTTTCGCTAAACGTTGAAATGTGTCAGAAATAAATTGACGTCCTCTGTCCGTCGTTATACGTTTAGGACAGCCAAATCTGGAAATCCATCCGAAAACAAATGCTTGAGTGATGGTCTCCGCTTTGATATCGGCGATTGGCATCACTTCAGGCCATCTCGTAAACCGATCCACTGCAGTCAAGCAATATTGATAACCACGACACTGCGGCAGGGGACCAACTATATCTATATGTACATGAGCGAAACGTTCGGATGGTGGAATAAATGTTTTTATCGGCGAATGTACATGCCTAGAAACTTTACTACGTTGGCACTGCAGACACGCTCTTGACCATTCACGACCGTCTTTATTTATTCCAGGCCAGACATAACGTTGAGTAAGTAGCTTCACTGTTGTCTTACCGCCAGGATGACTCAGTCTATGAAGCGAGTCAAAAGCTTCACGACGAAACTCAGGCGTAAGATACGGACGAGCAGTTGAGCCGGACATGTCGCAGAATACTGCTGCTTCTTTGGGTAGACCAGGAATCACAACCTTTTTAAGTTGCAGTGACGACCCTGTCTTCAGCAATTGCTGTAGGTCAGGATCGGTATCCTGTGAATTAGCTAATGCGGCGAAATCTATAATACAAATTGCATCAACTGGTCTAGATAACGCATCAGCAACAACATTTTCTTCCCCGGATATGTGTCTTATGTCTGTTGAAAATTGACCTATAAAATCTAGATACCGGAACTGACGAGGAGAGCATTTGTCTAATGGCTTTTGAAATGCAAAAATAATTGGCTTATGATCTGTATGAATTTCGAAAGGTTTAAGTTCTAACATGTGACGAAAATATTTAGTACCTTCGTATATTGCCAACAACTCTCTATCATAAGGGCTGTATTTACACTGAGTTGCTGTTAGCTTTCTTGAAAAGAAACCTAACGGTTCCCATACATCATCAACACGCTGTTGTATAACTGCACCAATTGCTAAGTCTGATGCATCTGTAACTAGCGCGACTTTCGAGTCAGGATGAGGATGGGCAAGAAGTGTGGCTTCTGCTAGACTTGTTTTACAGATCAAAAATGTTCTATCTAAATCTTCATTCCAAACTATTTTCGTCGAGTTTTTTAAATTTCCACCTGATAACAAAGCATTCAGTGGTGCTTGCTTAAGTGCTGCTTGTGGTAGAAAACGTCGATAAAAGTTAATCATGCCCAAAAAACGACGAAGTTCTTTAATTGTATTGGGGCGTGCAAAATTCTGTATGGCAGTTACCTTCTCTGATAAAGGCTTTGTGCCATTGCTAGAGATCTTGTGTCCAAGAAAAGCTACCTCTGTCTTTCCAAAATTACATTTTGCTGTGTTGATCAAAACACCATGTTGCCGTAGTCGCTCAAAAACTTGTCTTAGATGACTTTCGTGTTCGGTCACGTTCGCTGACGCTATCAAAATGTCATCTAGATATGGAAAACAGAATTCTAGTTCACAAAGAATTTCATCAATAAAACGTTGAAATGTCTGTGCAGCATTTTTAAAACCAAAACCCATAAAATTAAATTCAAAAAGACCAAAAGGCGTCGTTATTGCTGTTTTCGGAATATCATCCGCAAACATTGGAATTTGGTTATAAGCGCGTACTAAATCCAGAGTGCTAAATACTGTACAACCATAGAGATTGTAGGAGAAATCTGCTAAGTGTCTGACTGGATATCGGTCTGGTATAGTACGAGCATTAAGAGCACGGTAATCACCACACGGCCTCCAAGTGTTGTTCTTTTTGGGTACCAAATGCAAAGGTGAGGACCATGAGCTGTCAGATCGACGCGCGATACCTGTATGTACAAGTTGTTCAAACTCACGCTTAGCAATCTTGAGTCGTTCTGCATCTAATCTCCTTGGGCGGCAGTACACCGGTGGACCAGGAGTAGTACGAATGTAGTGAACCGTATTATGCTTCACCTTTGGTGCAGAAGTATCACCGGCTGGGCGGGTAATCTCTGGGTACTCTTGTAGAATGCGATGAAAAGTAGATGTACCTGTAACTGTTTTAACATGGCACACAGAACAAGATTTAGCGGAAATACCGCTAATAGAAAGCGTTGTAATATTGTCAACCAAACGTTTATGCCTAATGTCTACTAATAACCCATAAAATTTTAAAAAATCTGCACCTAGGATAGGTTTTGTTACATCTGCTATAACAAATCGCCATGACAAATCACGACGTAAACCTAGATCGAGCTTTAAAGAAATTGTACCATAAGTAAAAATTGTCGAACCATTTGCGGCGCATAATACATATTTGTCCTTTTTAGGACGTGAACTACGTATAAAATTAACAGGATAAACACATAAGTCTGAACCACTATCCACTAAAAACTTCACTTGCGTCTTTTTGTCGGTCACAAATAAACGGGCTGAAACACTTTGACAATCGCTGGCCGTCATCAACGACTGCCGTCGGCATTTCCCTCATTGTAACTGCACGGCGCGATGCACTTACTTGCGCGCGGGCCAAACTTGCTGTGATACCAGCACATACCACCACGTTGGCCTCGATTGCTGCTCCGAGAACGTGAACGTCGCCGGCCTGTGTAGCGCCCTCTGCTTGGAGCATGTGGCCGCGCTGTCATCTTTAATTCCGCAATCTCACGTCTAAGATCTTCGACACACCGTCTAAGATCTTCGACGTCGCTTGACGTCGACGGTGTGGACACTTGGTGTATCTGCGGTTGCACTATATCTATCACTGTATCAGCGAGCTTAGCCAGGTCTTCTAAACAACTTTTAGACTGTGAGGCAATTACCAACTGGACGTGTGATGGCAAACGATTTGACCACAAAGATTTAATAAAGTCATCAGGAACGTCTGCTCCAGCAAGATTTATCAAATGGCGTAGGAATTGTGAGGGCTTGCGGTCGCCAATGTTTTCATTACTAAGTAGCTGCTGAACTCGCTGCTCATTGGACGACGATAAACGCGAAATAAGCTCACCTCTTACCTTATCGTATTTACCTGCCTCTGGTGGATTTTTAACAACATCTTTAATCTCCGCTATCACTCTGCAATCCAGATTTCCAATGACATAATTGTATTTTGTCGAATCCGTAGTAATGCCAGCTAAGGCAAATTGGCCTTCTAACTGGGCGAACCACAATGCTGGATCCTCCGGCCAAAAAGGTGGAACCTTAACACTCACTGCATTTACTTCCTGGCCGCTTTGTTGTTCCATCATTAATCATTAATCCAAAATGGAAATCACGTCTGAAAATCACGTCTTTGTCACCAATTTGTGGTTCGCTTGGCTTCGTGCGTGATTCCATTAATTAAATACAAGGATTGAGATGGATAGAATTATATTTACAAAGGAAAATTTTATGACAAGATGAAGACAGACAAAACATGACAATAAAATATTTGACATAGAAAAATACATAAAAATATAAACGAAAAAGTATTATACAATAAATATTTACAACGAAGGTTATATAACAAAATCCCTACAATTGTAATGTAAAAGTAGTGTTGTATCCTGAGTAATCGAGTATACTTAGTTTATGTGTAATTATATAGTGGAAGTAATGTAATTTTATTGTAAAATAAACAAGAGTATATATTGTACTTCTATATTTTTCTCAACACATATTATAACAGACAAAGAATGACAACGTAATATTTTCTTTTTATATTTTAAATGTAGTTCTTAAAAGAACACCGAACCAGAGGTACACATTATAATAGCAAGGAGTATTTACTCCAACAAGTATTAGGTAAGAATCGTGATTCAATCTTTTTTATTTTATAATAAGTTTGTTAGTTGAACTTATTATTTTAATAAGTTTTTAGTTGTTGCTAGCTGTCATTTTAGTCCATCAATAAGGCGGCTGAGTTCCATTATTTTGTTCTCTTCTATAACGTGATCGATACTTACAACTTGAACATAATGATCGAACTCGGTTATAAATGAGTCATACTACAGCACTACGCTTCATGCTTGCAACATTTAAAAAATAAAAGGCCGATTTCAGCTGTCATTTTAGTCCATCTAATTAAAAATTCGATTATAAGTGTGCAATGGAACAGGTCAATTAATTTTGCTATTTTATTTAAGTTGCGCAAGGCTCGTGTCAGAAGAGCCTTATGAATGAATGAATGAATGAGCCTTAAAATATGAAATTTTAACTCATTACTTTACTTCGGTATTTGTGCCTATTTATAATAGCATTATTTGTTGTTACAAAAAAAATTTGGTCTCAATAGGATAATGGAGGTCCGACCCAAAGTCTTAAGTCAACTCAAGTTTTAACTTAAACGCTTTATCCTCCTGTTTGTTTGAAAACTCCTTTGATATTCTTTTCCTTTTTTTGTTTATTGTTTGAAGAAGATAAAGCAAATCGCGTGGACCTTTTCAAATTGCTTCAGATACGTTTGATAAAATGTGGATAAAACAATGTGAGGTATGTATTTTGTTAGATTAGCATACTTATGCACACATCTCTAACTTGAACTTTGAGGAGTCAGTATTTCAAAGCCATACAAAATAAAAAAATAGAAAATGTAGTTTTTCGAATCAAATTTCGAGCCTGAGTGTTTTAATATAATGATATCTTACAAAAATAAATTGCAAGACAAGACAATAAATTACTTATTTATTTATTTATTTATTTACAACATACATGGTATACATCATTACAAGAGTGGTTCTAATACAATGTATTTGTTCTTAAAAAAATTACGAAATATGTTTTCTTTTAAATAAACCTATATACACAAGAATAAACCTATATTACCTAAGTATTTAACTATAACATAGCACAAATAGACCTACAAATGAGCATGATTTGTACCAATCTAAATCTTGCAATCACTATAAAAAGTAAAAGAGAGTCTATCTAAATCCCAAGGGAACCTCAACTGGAGAAAAACTGGAAACGATGTTAAAAGAACAAGAAAGTGGCGGTCGGTTTGGTTTAATTTCCCTTAAGGACGAGAGTGTGGTTGCAATAATACGGCTTTGATGGACAAGGGAATTTTTATCGATATCGATATAAGGATTATCTGAAAGGCTACACAAAAAAAATTAATATTTAAAATACAAAGTCATTTACATATAAAAAAGTATTTTGGTTGTTTTTGTAAGTACCCTAGAGTGACCTATTCACCCACAAAGTTACATTAAACACTTGTGTTAAAATATGGATTTATCAAAGATTATATCTTTTAAATTAATACTTTTTTTTAAGTTTGTATGCATTAGAACCTAGTTAACGACAAGATAAATCGGTATCATGCCTACTTTTGTAAATTAAACATAAAACAGCGGAGTAATAACCATTCTACGTTTGTATGGAGGAAAGCTAACTTGTATCACCTTAATGTGGTTTTCACTAATGGAAAGAGCGTTAAAGGTTTTTATTTATCTATACTAATACCTACTAATAATATTATAAAGAGGAAAAATTTAATTGTTTGTTTGTTTGTACAGAATAGGCTCCGAAACTACTGGACCGATTTGAAAAATTATTTTACCATTAGAAGCCGACATTATCCGTGATGAACATATGCTACTTTTTACCGCGTTAAAATGCTTCATTCCTAAAATAAAAGTAAATACTAGCGGCTTGGCCCGGGAAATAGCGCCATCTATCCACATCAGGTGAAACCTCGCAGATATATATTATTTCGATATGTGAAACGACTAACATGACAACAGTTATAAACAGTTTTAAACAAAGTTTATCGATAAAATATCACGTTCAGACACATCACTAGCATTTCTTTGAACCGTGTTAAACATGTTATTTAATTTGTAAACGTATATAACCTTTTTTGTTTTTAAGTACAAGTCACATACTTAAATAGAACAGTGTTGTTCCATTTCATTGCTTTCTCAGCCAGATTACTTTTCCAATAAACTTCGCCAATTGTTATTGGAAATATCGAAATGAAATTATATATCTACAGACAGACAAGCGACAACAACTTTGATCATATAATAAACGTTGTCTTTGATAATTCGATATATCTGTAAAATATACCTACAGTGTACAATTAAGTAATAATGTATATCAAATTGATCAAATTATCAAAGTTTATTATATGATCAAAGTTGCTATATCGCTTGAGGTATAGATTGCATATAATATTATTATAATGATCATTGTATATTGTATACATCTAATGTTTTACTCTATATTCCATAGTTTAGGTAATTTCATGGTAATTTGACCTTTAATTTGACCATCTGAAAATCTGAAAACTTTTCACTTCATAATGACAGATGTCAAACAATATACCTACAATAAAGTGTTCTATTCTATGGTTATATTGTTCTGTGAACTCGACTTGACAATGATTTTCATTTTATTTATGTTATATTGAATTTAAAACTTATATTAGGATGGGGTAACACAAAAATTCGAATTGAAATAATGTATTTAAAAATTAAATCCCATTTCCCTATACAAATACTTATAATAAATAACTTATGTGTACTAAAAGCTGCCGTTCTTTCTGTCTATTTCTTCTCTGGTTACCTGTATGTCTTCTGTGTCCATGGGTATATTGTGTTGCTATTTTGTGTCCCAGTTGTGCTCCATATCTACCAGCTTTCTGTTATGGGTATACCGACGAATATGACGAGCCTCTGTGAGAAATTCTTTACAGAAATATAATTGGCATACTTAATAATACTAAGTACCTATATAGGTACCTATATTTTTATGTTTTATTATTATTAAATAATTGTATAAAGTAGATTGATAGGTTCATTTTCATTCGATTTCGAGTTATATTACTAGCTGGTGCCCGCGACTGCGTCCGCGTTCTCGATAAATGCTATGGACAAAAAGAATAATCCGTTGTCGTTCACTACTTCCTAATTCCTTAAATACAATTCGACTAAAAAAAATAATTAAGGCATTAACGAAACCGAAGAATACTTACTGAGGTGACGAAATCAAAGAATAATAACTATTTGGCAAGGGAACGAAACTCCAGGTTTTGCAATTTGAATTTAGAAAATGTCGGCCACATCTGAATATATATTTCTATAGAGTATATATATCTATATCTGAATATATATGTACCTATAGATAGAGGTATATTCCTGAAGTGTAAAACTAAGGGAAAACTGTCCCTTCATAAGTCCGGGGTTTTGGCGATAACACGGAGCCATGATACGTCGGAGGCAGACTTTGTAATCTGTTTTGTCCCGCCCTCTTTATCTTTTTTAAGTTACGGCCGAGACTACGAGCCTTTGAGATACGTATTAAAACTGCCGCTATTCTACCTATCTATTTTGTAACAAAGCCAGATTTGTTAGACTACATATTTATGACGTAACTAACGTCGCCATTTTAAAATGTTGCCCCAGTAGGTATTAAAATATCTAGTAACAAATCTATACCAATATATAAGGCTGTAGAGTTTATTTGTTTGTTCAGTTGTACGCGCTAATCTCAGGAACTACTGGTTCTAGAATTGAAAAATTATTTTTGTGTTGGATAGTCCAATCGAGGAAGGCTATAGGCTACAGAGAACGCGGACGAAGTCGCGGTCACCAGCTTTTTATTAGATATTACCGATAACGATCCCGTCTCTGGCTTTGCAGAGTTGAAATTTTTAAAAATCTTATCCGATAAGTATCCCTAGACGATCATGCGGCATGATAATTATGCATTACGTGCTGTCATGCCGTTTATTTATATTGATTGATGTTTAATGACATGCTTACAACTACTTACGTGCTTTTTATGGTCGATCATGCAGCATGATAATTCACGCATGTCATGCCGCATGGATCGTCTAGGGACCGCTTTATCCGATATACCATAAATTAAATATTGTATCTATTAAAAGTATTTTAATACTCAGTGCAATCATTTCAACGCTTCTTTATCGTTAAAGAGTAAGTGCCGCAGGTTCGCTCTCGCCATACAACCGCAGGGCTTTCAAGGAACTGTGTGAACTTACAATATACTTCATTTAGTATTACTCGCGAGCACTAAGTTAGGTCATAAAAATTGCTTGCAGCGGTTGTATGTACCGCAAAGGCTAAGTTTATGCGCACTTTACTGTACATTTAAACATTAAACTTGTGACTTGAAAAATATTGCTTTTATAAAAATTATGTAATACGTGTGTGTGTGTGTGTGTGTTATGTAATCAACGCTGTACGAGCGAGTGAAATCAGTAATAGGTATTTGGGAGAATTATGAACTAATTTTTAGTATTACTATTAGTTCGTAGGTATATAAGTACGTACTAAGTACTTACTTAGTTATGATGTGAATAACTGAAGACAGAATACCTACGACGTAAGACATTCCAATAGGCATTTTAAAAAAACCTTGGTAGCTTCTTAACAATGAAATCCTCGTAATAATAAATGCGTTCGACAGGTCGCCATCTTAACTAATTTGTAAGCACGAAAGTCTAGAATTTGTTTATTACGCTCTATAAAGAACTACTCCACAATCATCGTAAAATCTTGGCATACACGTTGTCAGGCATACAGAAAAAGGACATATAGTATAGGGTACCTTTCATTTCATCTGGTAAGTACTGCTTCCTGGGGATCAACGTCTAAAAATAAAAATAAAAATATTCAATAAGAAAAGGGGCGTGGACAGTTTAAAAATAAAACAAATTTTTGTCATCAACAATTATTATTGTTCACTTCATTGTCCTCTTTTTCTGTCACACAACATTTTTCAATACAAAACGGACAAAGGCATGGAAAACTTGAGACCACTCCGCTCAGCACAAGTGGACAGATTGGTAAACACAGACAACACATTGAAAATAAATAAATAAATATTACTTCCACTTAACGAATTATATCAAAAAAAATACAATTTGAATTCCACGCCTAAACGTCATGTGCCTTTTGACATTGACAATTTGACATTGAGGGTCATTTTCATTTGAAATATCGGTTGTTTATGGCTAGATCCATGTTTGATCTATGGATTAGCTTATTTTGGTTTGGTTCCTTCCAAGGAGAATAGAGGTAAGTTCCTTCATTCTTCTTTTCGTCCGGTCTCAGACTATACAGAGATGCTAGCGCATCGTCCGGTAGAACACAGACCTTGCAATAATCCCAGTCCAAGGCACAAACGGCGACACGCTTGATGGCAGTAAATACATGCACACAACTTTTAATTTCTTGGTATATCAGTTGATAACAGCAAAAAGCTTGGTTTTCAAAACATAATTTTCAACCAGTTGTAGTTGTCCTAGGCTGGAATGAGCATGGAATTCTATGGTTAATACTGGTTGGAACTGGTTGGAAGTATGTTCTATCTGTGAACGGGTCTTTCACAAGTAATGTCTTCTTCATACCAACGCGGACAAAGGAAAGGCGAGCACAGCAACAAAGGTGAGCAAAACAGAAAAGATATACAACAGCAAAGCAACACGCCGACCGAAACAATCCAACACCAAAAACACATGAGTTTGAATTTACCCAATTTAGTTTATTGAAACTGTTAATTTTTTATGTATTTCAAATAAAATATTTACTTATCAATTATTCTCAAGTTTGACTGTAATTTTGACATTTTTTTTTGACAAAATTCTAAACAGACAGAGAGAATGAAAGCAACAAGTTATAGGTAATATCGAAATATTATAACTTTTTGCTTTCATTCTTACAAATAAGAATAATGTAGTTCTGATGTATCGGTCGGACGATAAAAGTACTTGGACTAAACACGAAGTGGCTTAATTAATGTATGTACCCGAATTAGAGGGTGTGGTTACGGAGCCCACGATGCTTAATGTGTAGTCACTCGAGCGTCGTGAGGACCTATTGGACTTTGAAGATTGGATGGTAAGAAGAAAAAAAGGTTATATGAAGTTTTTCATTTCAGCGGTGGGGAGAGCGTCTACAGGCGTTCATAATTTTGTAGGCGCTGTACTTTAAAAAATCCTCCATATTTAATCGTCAGATTAAGAATCAACACGATCTGGAATTTAGGCTGCACCGTCTGTATGAAAATCTGACGCGCTCGAGTATTACAAAATGAGAATCGTCAAAAATCTTTTTTGCATTTTCAAAAAGCAGCCACGAGCTTGCATTACATCCGAATCGTCTGAATTTTAAAACGGGAGCTTAGTTTAAGTTCACTTAACATCCCCTCTGAAAATCTGACGCGCTCGAGATTTATTTAAAATTTTACCCCCACCCCCGCCAACCCCACCAACCAAACCGTCAGATTCGTTATCCAATCCGTTATCGGAGACACGTGGGGAATATACATTGGCAATATCTGACGCGCTCGAGTAAATCCAAAAATCCCCTCTTGGGCTCTCCTACCATGCTAACAGTTCCTATTAAAAATCTAATCCAATTTCTAGATTCTAAATAGGTTAGTTGTATGCAAGGCCATCGATGGATTGTAGAACATAGAATAAAATTAATATTCGTAAGCTGGCGTAGAGCTGAGCCAAATTTAATAATATAAAAATTACAAACACCAATAAGTATTGGAAATTGGCAAATGTTTACAAAATTGTTCAAACAATTTTCTAAAGTAAATTTGGTTCTAGTTTGCAGAAGTAATTATATGAAAAAGGGAAATTGGTCTTCTCAATTGCCGGAGGCCTTTAAAGACAAATAAAGCTTTAGGGATTACCAATACGACGATCTCGATATTATTTTACATTTGATGTCTAGATAAGTTTACTTATTTATATAAGAACTAGCTGTTGCAACGCGACTTCGTCTGCGTAACTAACGTCTGCGAAAATACAGCCTATATTTATTACGCACTGTTAGTATAGCTTCCCAACAGTGAAAGAATTTTTCAAATTAGTTCAAGTCCAGCAGTTTCGGAGTCTATTCAATTTAAATTAAACAAACAAGCAAATCAATAAAATCTTTCCTCTTTATAAAACTTTTTAACAAAAAATAAAACCGCCGAAAAAACTGAAAATCATAAAATAATCTTATTATTTTACCTAAGTAATTTTGAGTCGCCGCGCGCATCACTCTTTACGTAATTTTTGCTTGTTTGGCGCCGACTCAAAATTACTTAGGTAAAATAATAAGATTATTTTATGCTTTTCAGTTTTTTCGGTGGTTTTATTTTTTGTTAAAAAGATTTATTTTATATTTTTTTGTGGCTATAAGTAATCTAATATTTAGTAAATGCTTAATTTTTAATTTTCCCACCCTTAGGGTAGGACTTTTTTTTCCAAATTTATACGAGACCTACTTCGAGGTATACCCTATCCATTAAAAAAAGAATTATCAAAATCGGACCACCCTGTCAAAAGTTATGCGTGATCATACAAAAAAAAAATGCACGTCGAATTGAGAACCTCCTCCGTTTTGTTTTTTCGTTTTCGTCGGTTGATAAAATTAGTATATAATATAGATAACTTACCTATTTTTAGATGTTTCTACCTAGATACATAAGCATATTTGTTTAAATAAACTTACTTAATTTGCGTTTATTTCATGTTATTTAAGTAATTTAGTCTCCGGGGCCGCGGGTTCGATTTCCAGCAACTTTGGAGGAGGAGAAGGATTAACTTTAAATGAACTTTACAAAGTTGGCTCTGGTCTAGCAGTAGCCTTACAGAAGACCACCGTAAAATTACAGTATGTGTGCTGTTGTGATCGAAAAAACGATCAATTTGTAAATCTAAGTCATCCAGAGCGGAAACCTATTCAAACACATACCTAAGTACAAAAAATTTATCAAAATCAGTTCAGCTGTTTTAGAGTTTAGCGTACGTATATTTAGACCATATTTAGATACACGTAGATACAGAAGAATTATATCATATTTGGATGCTTACTCAATCTGTAACCCGATGGCAGCGCCAACCGAGATAACAAAAAGATTTATAAGTATTTTGGTCTGTCTTAGAAACTTATGAAACCTTAAGGAATTCTATTAGAAACCAATTAGAAACTTGTGGAATTAAGCGCGGACAAACATGGGATTTTTTAATATATTAAGTTTATTTTTTTTAAAGCAACGAACCTTTGTATGGCAAAAATTCTATATATTATAGTGTAATTTCCGTAAGGAATTTTTATTTTTGTTTAGTATTTTATGGACTACACTTGTTACCTAAAGTAAAGCCATGGAGACAACGGAAAGAATATAAAAGCTGGTTGATTTATTAAAGGCAATTTAATTTAAAAATCCAAATTCCAAATTTCTCAGTGCAGTGCCAGTGCCGAGCCGATTAGAGTTTTATAAGAGCGTTGCAATGCGGAACCAGTTTTACCCACCGCAAAAGATCTTTCACATCAAAAACTAAGTAGATTAATACGTATTTAAATGCTCACAGATAACTAAAAACTTATTTTTTTATGCTATGGCACTTTTTACTGTGACTATCAACATCAATCAATGTCATATGTCACTGTCAAGTGTCATGTCAAATCAAGTTTTTCAATTGTATTGTTGAGTTGAGTCGATCGAATTTGTGATCGTCATTCTATCAAATATCAATTCAATTTCGCGTAATATAATATAATTACTTATTGAATAAATTGTGCTACTATAATCTTATAAAAAATGCCGGCTGCTTCTTCAACCGCAGACCCTTTAAGGGAAAAAGCCTTCCAAGATTACAGAAAGAAACTTATGGAGCATAAAGAAATAGAATCCAGACTTAAAGATAGTGAGTATTGCCTTTAATTTATGCTTCATCATCTTCTGTTATTTTGTTACAAACAAAGTCAAAAATGGCTTATCATCTCTCTTTCTCTTTTTTAAAAATATTTTTATTTAGACTTCGATCATTTGAAAATAAATCCTGCTTTTAATTATACAAAATCAGGTTATAAATTTTAATTTTCTACATTTGTTTTCTTATAATACTATTATTTATTTATACAAAATGTCTTACTTTGTCACCAGTGAGGGAGCAGTTAAAAGATCTCACAAAGCAGTACGACAAGAGTGAAAATGATTTGAAAGCCCTACAAAGTGTTGGTCAAATTGTCGGCGAAGTTCTAAAGCAATTGACTGAAGAGAAATGTAAGTAACACTTATTCATAATGTTATATTTGTAAATCTTATCAGTTCACTTATAATACAAGGATAAGTTCACTTATAATCACTGGCTTTATAACTTCTATAGGGGTTGGTTACTGCCACCAGATGTGTTGCCCCAATTATGCCCTGTCACTACTAGAAAATCTAGACCAGAATTAATTTTGAAATTGGCCTTGCCGAGAAACGAACTTTTGTCCGCTTGACTTTAACTTAGTAAGGTATTGTTTCATTACCTATTAATGATATAGCATTAACAATAACTTATTAATAACTAGCTGGTGCCCGCGACTTTGTCTGCGTTTTATGACTTATTGGTAAGCTATATTATTGTAAAATTTCATTCATTAGGTTTTGAGTGAATCCATACAAACTTTCGCATTAATTATATTAGTTATAATAATAATGATTGTATACAATAACTTGCCAATTGCAAGTTATTATGTTTGAAATAGTAATTATTTCAAACAATAACTTTACACATAATTACATATATATTGATCTTCCTTCTGAACTGTGCCAATAATAAAATGATATCCTTCAATAAATATAAAAAAAATAACTTTCCAGTCATTGTGAAAGCTACAAACGGTCCACGTTATGTAGTCGGATGCCGACGTCAACTGGACAAGAACAAGTTGAAAGGTGGCACCAGGGTCGCCTTGGACATGACCACGCTGACCATCATGAGGCATTTACCGAGAGAGGTATTGTGTGAACTGCTGTTAAACTTTAATTGCAAAGTTGCATTAAAACTATGGATTTTTCAAGGATCATAATACTTATTATCTTTTAAATTAAGGACATATGTACGAATCTGACAAAACTTAGTTGTTTTTCGGTAGATTTTGCGACCAAATGAAACCAAATCAAATAAAACTAACAGGTGGCACAGTTAGATTACTTCTTTATCTGCAAATACTATAAAAAATAATTTAAAAAAATATATGATTTTTAGTACTGTAAATACAATTTCTGATCGCCTCTTCACACAAAATTTACGAAAAGGATCATTTTTATGTTTTTATGTTCCAAATTTTGTTTGTTTAAAAATACTGAAGGATAGCATAAATAATCAACTCAACATTGGTCAAAAAAAAAATTTAAAAATATTAGAAATTGCCTCACAAAAAATTAAAAAGTCCCGTCAAAATATTCATATGTTTTGATATTATGCATGACTCTTAATGGGTGACAATAAGGGTTTATTTAGTCTACACAAAACATTTCTAAAAAAATATCAGTGATCACTCCCTCACTCGGCCTATTCATACTTTTTGTTTGAAAGTTTGTATGCATACGAACCTATAATTAACGACAAGATAAATCGGTAATTCATGCTTACTTTTGTATGTTTAACATAAAACAGGAGTAATAAAAATATCATTCTACGTTTGTGTGGTGGAAAGCTGACTTCTATTAGCATTTAAATCCAACTTATTTTATTACAACTTCAACACTTGTAATAAAAATTAAGAAATAAGTAAGTATATAAGTAGCACTTTTTCTTTAATTAATTACAGGTTGATCCTCTCGTGTACAACATGAGCCACGAGGATCCTGGCGATGTGACTTATGCGGCCATCGGTGGTCTTCAGGAACAGATCAGACAACTCAGAGAGGTATTGTTTATTTTTTTAATTAGTAAATTTACATACAATAATTTGCTTGTTTATTTATTTACTAGCTGTGTTGCAATAATATAACATTCATGTCTGCGAAACCATCGAAATAGACATACAAAATTTCAACCCGATCGGTCAAGTTGACATACCGACAGCAGCGCCACCTGCCGGATCCAATTGTATTTTTAAATCATCCAGGAAATCATCGAAATATGGCTATATATAAAATTCCAACCCAATCGGATCAGCCGTTTAGAAGTTATATGGGAAAAAGATAAGTACGGAAGGGTAAAATTCTTACTACCCGTTGTCCTATTACCCGTTTTCCCGTAGGAATGAAGCATTTTCCCGCGGTAAAAAGTAGCCTATGTTCATCACGGATAATGTCGGCTTCTAATGGTAAAAGAATTTTTCAAATCGCTCCAGTACTTTCGGAGATTATTCAATACAAACAAACAATCAAATCTTTCCTGTTTATAATAGAGTACAGATTTAGCAGCTATCTTTACCAGCGTGTATCATATCACAAATACATTTAAAAATAATATACATTATAGATGCATAATCCTTACTTACTAATATTATAAATGTGAAAGTAACTCTGTCTCTGTCTCGCTTTCACGCCAAAACTACTGAACCGATCACCACGAAATTTTGCATACACGTTGTCTGGGACCCCAGAAAGGACATAGGATACCTTTCATCTAAGAAAAAAGTAATGTTCCCGAGGGATTATCTAAAATATAAAACTGTAACTAACGCCTGGCCTGGCCAATGTGTTATAGCAACAAGTTGTCAAGCGTTGTAATTGCTTTTATATTTTTAATTTATCATCGCGTACGAAGTCGCGGCCACCAGCTAGTTATATATAAATAAACATAATAAGGTATGTATGACATAACATAACACAATAAACATAATGTTAATGTTGACTCATTATTATTTTTTTTTCAGGTGATAGAGTTGCCGTTGCTCAATCCGGAGTTGTTTGTCCGTGTGGGAATAACTCCTCCCAAGGGGTGTCTCCTGTATGGACCGCCGGGAACTGGAAAAACGCTTCTGGCTAGGGCTGTCGCTTCGCAGTTGGACGCTAACTTTTTGAAGGTACTTTCTTTTAAACCGACTAAAACGAAAAACGGTTCTCAAATATCTAATAAGAAAAAAATAGACAAAAATTTTTTTATTTTTTTTTTCGGTTTATCTCTACTGTAATAACTAATTTTGTGTTTGTGGCCCTTTAGTTTTTAAGCAGCGATATATATATTATATTTTTATGTGTGTTCGCGGATAACTTCGTCGTTTATGAACCGATTTTGATGATTCTTTTTTTTTTTTATTGGGAAGAGTAAATTTGGAGGGTCTAAGGGTTTAGGAAAACAGGGGGAACAGGGGTTGATTTGTGATTTGTTCACTCACAGATTTTAATGCGGAGTTGTGTATTACAATTTAAAAAAAGTAATCATAAATTAAGCATGACTGTAGTAATTGGTAGATTGTAGCCACCAAAAAAAAATTTTTAACAAAACGCCGAAAAAACGATGAGAAATATCAATTTTATTTTACTCCATTCGCACAGGTGGTCTCGTCGGCGATAGTGGACAAGTACATAGGTGAATCGGCTCGTCTCATCCGCGAGATGTTCAATTACGCGAGGGACCACCAACCGTGCATCATCTTCATGGACGAAATTGACGCCATCGGTGAGATTTTCCCCACTTTTTATTTCCTATTTTAGCTGTAATAAGGCCGGTTTCAGTGCTCTCCTGACGGCCAGCAGTGACGATACGCACGACCCGCCCGCGGTAGCAATACGCGTGCGTACCGTCAGGCGAGCTCTGTAACGACTTGTGAATTTTCATACAAATGACAAGCGCGTCGGTCGCACGGTCAGGGGTGCGTATCGTCAGTAGCAGTACTGAACGTCAGGAGAGCGCTGAAACGGCAGGCTTGTTATCTAAATGCCTCTGCTGAGCGACAGGCGTAAAATTTGTGCAATATCACAGTGGATCGTTAATTTTTACCCAAACCACACTAGTGTTATGAGCTACGTGATACAATTCATATAGTGTGATATTGCACAAATTTTTCGCCTGTCGCTCAGCAGAGGCATTTAGATAATAGAAAATTCACAAGTCGTTACAGTTATTAATATTATTAAATATCTTGAAATAAAGCCATTGAAATAATCTCTTTTTTTTTATTTGACTTTAAAACTGACAACAATCTACAGGCGGTCGGAGGTTCTCGGAGGGCACTAGTGCGGATCGTGAGATCCAGCGGACGTTGATGGAGCTGCTCAACCAAATGGACGGATTCGACTCGCTGGGCCAAGTGAAGATCATCATGGCCACCAACAGACCGGACACGCTCGACCCGGCCCTCCTGAGACCGGGGCGCCTCGACCGCAAGATCGAGATCCCACTGCCCAACGAGCAGGCCAGGTATTGCTTTTTTACTTAACCGGCCGCACCTGTTTTCCCCATTCAGTTAACTTGGTAAGCGACTGGTGAGTCGCTCGGTCGTCAAAGTGAGCGCGCATGACGTCACTAGTCACCCGGTCGTCAATCTGAGCGCGCGTAGACGAGCGCCCAGTACTCAGTACACGCGTGACGTCACCAGTCGCCCGGCCGTCGCGCGTAGACGAGCGCTCAGTACTCAGTACACGCGTGACGTCACCAGTCGCCCGGTCGTAAATGTGAGCGCGCGTAGACGATCGCTCAGAACACGCGTGACGTCACTAGTCGCCCGGTCGTCAAAGTGAGCGCGTGTAGACGAGCGCTCAGAACACTCGTGACGTCACCAGTCGCCCGGTCGTAAATGTGAGCGCGCGTAGACGAATGCTCGGAACACTCGTGACGTCACCAGTCGACCAAAAAAGATTTTGAAATAATTGAAGAAGTGCTGCACTCGACATGACTGTCTACAGCAATACGCTAACGCTGCTTCCTGTGGACTCTCATAATCAGAGCTTTTGTTTGATATCAGATTGGAGATCCTGAAGATTCACGCGCAGCCCATAGCGAAGCACGGCGAGATGGACTACGAGGCGGTAGTGAAGCTCTCGGACACGTTCAACGGAGCCGACTTGAGGAACGTCTGCACCGAGGCCGGACTCTTCGCCATCAGAGCTGAACGCGAGTACATCATACAGGTACATCACTAGTCCCATCTATTCTATATAGGTATTTGGGTGTGGCCCCAATGAACGCCGTGCATCACAAACACACGCGTTTGTATTAATTAATTAAAGTGTCCCGAGTGGCCGAAGAGGTTATGTTTAAACCAGTTTGTCTTTTATTTAACCCTATAGCCCCCAGAGTCGGATTTATCCGACAATAATTTTTGTGTCAATTTCGCTTGAGTCTGATTAATACGATAAATTTCTCCACTTGTATAATGTTTATTTTTAAATCATTGAGTTGCTTTCTTTTTAAAAAAATACGAGTTAAGCACTAGCTGTTGCACGCGTCTTCGTCCGCGTTGAAAAGTATAAAACGCCATCTAAAAATATCACCAAACAGTTGTCATGTTAGTCGCTTCACTTGCTTTTGGATAGATGGCGCTATCTTCCGGGCCAAGCCGCTAGTATTTCCCGTAGGAATGAAGCATTTTCCCGCGGTAAAAAGTAGCCTATGTTCATCACGGATAATGTCTGCTTCTAATGGTAAAAGAATTTTTCGAATTGGTCCAGTAGCTTCGGAGCTTATTCTATACAAACAAACAAACAATCAAATCTTTCCTCTTTATAATATTAGTATAGATAGCCCATGTTTACTGCCTATTAATATAACTTTCTACAAGTGAAAAAAATTTCAAAATGGTCCACTATTTTTTGAGTTACATTGAATTTTTAAAAATATTTCACCAACAGGAGGATCTCATGAAGGCTGTACGCAAAGTGGCCGATAACAAGAAGCTGGAGAGCAAATTGGACTACAAGCCTGTCTGAATGTTTCATTATTAACTTTATATTATAAATAGTGTCTACTACGATTTTCATTTGATAATAAATAATTTCTAAAGAACTGTCTGTTTTATTTCCCAAAAGCTCCCAAAAGAGATAAAGAAACCTCAAGTGATAATATTATATTAGAGTATAAACCAAAAGAGACTATAAAAAAAAAAAGAGATAAAGAAACTAATAAGAAATTTAGCTAGTACACTTAGTTAGGGCCTCTTTCACCAACTACAAGTTACTTTTAGAAATAATTTTATGTTTAATTAAATTATACACTCTTTTTTTTTTAATGTTTGGGACTTTCATCGTAAAGACAAAAGCTCCATTATCTCCAGTAACCGGTGACTTTAAATGACGGTTAGCCCACTTGACAGATCGCTCCTTAAAAACCAAAGGGCCACAAATCAAAATTACACTTTTCACAGGAGAGCTAATCGAAAAAAAAAAAAAAAAAAATTTTTTGTCTATTTTTTTCTTATTATCGTTAGAAGCGTATTTTTAAGTAGCATTAAATGTTTTAAGTATTTTTATAATAAACGGAATACTAGAAGAGATATAAGCATATAAGTTACTTTTGAATATAATATTAAAAAATTATCAAAATATACTAAATATGGAATAAAACAACCATAAGTCTTTGCAACATACAACATAAAGGATATTTTTGCAATAAAAATATTTTTGGATTTTTTGTTTTATGGCCCTTTAGTTTTTAAGGAGCGACTGATGGTGAAAGAGGCCCAACATGCAAAAGTTTATGAACCGGGTAATCAATATACTAATAATAAATCTCTAAGTGTAGGTATTGTATGTATGTTCCTCCCTAACTCTTAAAAGAATTAACTGAACATTTAGAAGTACAGGACACGGGATAGGCTACTTTTTTCTTTTTCAATGCGGATATATTAAATATTCAATCATTTATTGTCTAAATTATATGAAAAAAAAAACCAATATAGGTATTTTACATTTTATACACAACACAACATATAATATTTGGTAAAGTTAAAAATAAAATCACAAACTTCCGTCATTATATTACAATAATAATATGCAATCATACTAATCTCAAAGAAGACCATTTCAAACCTATATAATGTACATACTATGTTAACCATCTGGCCGCCAGAGTCGGATTTATCCGACAATTATTTTCGTGGCCATGCCGGATATATTATACGACAAATTTCTCTACTTGCATATTATAATGTTTATTTTTAAATCATTGAATTGCGTTCTTTAAAAAAAAAAAAAAAAAAAGAGGCAGTCACGAGGACTGCCGGTAAAACTGAGCGTCCAACATTGTATTGTATATGCAATGTGTTGGCGCGATCGCGTAAGTAGACAGCTGCGCGAGCATTAGCATGTTGCTGACGCGAACCCATACATTTTTTCCCCTACCCAAAGTCGTATAACGCGGCTATAGAAGTTTTCACTTCAAAACCAAGCATTCAAAGGGTTAAGGGTTAAACTAGTTCATGTATCTATTCAATGTATTTGTCAGTGTCTTTATGTTTTGTGTAGGTATCTTATTAAATAAAAAAAAACTGTCAATATATACCTCTAAATCACACACAACAATCACTTGATGAAATCCGGCAACGTTCCATTCTTTCTAGCCTCGGCAACTCTCTCGTAATAACTAGTGAAGTCCACGTAACCCTTTATCTTCCTGTTGCTATCCGATCTGTTCGAGTACAATATGTCCGAACTAGATTCTAACGATCGATTTGTGTCCACTATCGAATTAGAATTGGTCGCTTCGTTGCCCGACGAGTAGACTTCCGAATCTATTTCGTTGAGCATAGTGTTCGATTTCGATTGCACTATCGGATTGAATCTGACCATAGGAGTTTGATCGTTCAAATTTGTGTCTTCAACGGGTGGCAGAAAGTTGAAATTCCTAATTAGGAGGGACGTGTGACTGTTCGGTTTCGGTGTTAGGCCGTTCTTGACGCAATAGGTGACGAACTCCTCCTCGATCTCCTCCAGCACTGACCTGCTGACCCTCTCGAAGTCCGTAGTCTCCTTTCTGAAATTCTCAACTATGATCTGAGCTAGATTCTTGTTGGTCTGTTCGCTGTTGCCTCTCATCTCCTGTATGCGTTTGTAAACGCCGGCGCTGACTAATACTAGAAATCTGTTTGGTAAATTAAATATTTATTTAGGACCCTCACACTTACATGCGATATAGAGAAAAAAAAAAATTCAATTTTATACATAAAAAATAAGTATGTAGGTAATGAAAATCGATTTTTTAATTATAATTTTCATGCAATTTTGTTTACCTGCAAGACTGATCTAGAGCAATGGGTCCGTGTATTTCTGGGGCAGCCACTACGGGCTCGCTGGTCGCTGCCGATATACTTGGAAACGCTTTGTACAGACCCTTCACCAGGTAATTCCCCAGGCAACGGGTACCCGACTGGTTACCCAGGTATTGAGCTGGAAGAGTACATCATTACTCCATCAGTCAAATCATTAAAACACAACAAGATTAGCTTCAAATAGCCAATAAATTCGATGTGAGTTATTTGGGGTAACCAAAGATTTAAATCACAGATGCTTGCCATACTTCTTATGACTTATGACCACTTATGATGACCAAAATTGTAACAAACTCATTATTTCTCAATTTGTGCGTGACCAAAATTATAACAAACTCACCGTTTCTCAATTTGTGTGTGACCAAAATTATAACAAACTCACCGTTTCTCAATTTGTGTGTGACCAAAATTATAACAAACTCACCGTTTCTCAATTTGTGTATGACCAAAATTATAACAAACTCACCGTTTCTCAATTTGTGTGTGAAAAAAATTATAACAAACTCACCATTTCTCAATTTGTGTGAGACCAAAATTATAACAAACTCACCATTTCTCAATTTGTGTGTGACCAAAATTATAACAAACTCACCGTTTCTCAATTTGTGTGTGAAAAAAATTATAACAAACTCACCATTTCTCAATTTGTGTGTGACCAAAATTATAACAAACTCACCATTTCTCAATTTGTGTGAGACCAAAATTATAACAAACTCACCATTTCTCAATTTGTGTGTGACCAAAATTATAACAAACTCACCATTTCTCAATTTGTGTGTGACCAAAATTATAACAAACTCACCATTTCTCAATTTGTGTGAGACCAAAATTATAACAAACTCACCATTTCTCAATTTGTGTGTGACCAAAATTATAACAAACTCACCATTTCTCAATTTGTGTGTGACCAAAATTATAACAAACTCACCATTTCTCAATTTGTGTGAGACCAAAATTATAACAAACTCACCATTTCTCAATTTGTGTGTGACCAAAATTATAACAAACTCACCGTTTCTCAGTTTGTGCACGTCCAATCCCAACTGAGACAGCCTCAGTATTTCATCCTCGTTGTTGAGACTGTGGTCCACTGTCAATTGTACGACTCTCAACACAGAGTTATCGTCCGTTCGACACATGAGGGCTCTAGTTTCGCCTACGTTCGCTACGAACATTTTATTGTTGTGAACTAAGGCCAGTACGACTGTTGCACCTCCGGACAAGTGATGGTCGATTTCCTTCAGACGAGCGAGAATCTTGTCACACTCTTGGGATATCTGATGAGGATAATTTCAATTGTGAAGAGATTGTTTTTTTTTTTAGTGCACAGGTGATTGATAAATAAATGAAATACCTCATCATTATACATATGTAATTGATACTGTAAACTTGTCCTTTCCGCTATCATACCATCGTAATTCTCTATATAGGCTTTCTCCACTGATATAAAAGCATTTCTGAAAAATAACAAGTCTTAATTTTAATATATTAAAATAATAATTTTATTTTAATTTTTACTTTTAATTTTTTTTTATTTAATTTTAATACCCGCTCCAGGCTTTGCCCAGGGTGCTTTTTTACATAATTTCCCCGATTATCCCTCTATCTATGAGTGAAGATAGAGTTCCGTTCTCAAGTTTTGCACTTTGATACATTTTTATTTATAAGGAAGATATTAATGTACATATTTACAAAAAAAAAGTAATCTATGTAGCACATCAACTGTCTGGTGTCCATAATGCAAGCCTATAGTTGCTTAGTGTGGAACTGGGTGGTGCTGTGTGAAGATATTTATTTATTTACTTAGTGGATTGTGACTTTTGATGTACAAACATTTTCAGTTACTATAAAATTATGTTGAGAACATCAACATTTTTCAGAAGCTTTCCTAGTGATATGAAATTTAGTAAATTGAACATTTTATGTTTATACCTTAATCTATCTCGAATCTCTTCATCAGTGTTACTAGCCGTAGGTGGTGGAAACAGTATCTCTGCTGCCATCCTTTGCATAATGAATCTCGCTGCATTGAGACCATTTTGTGGCTCAAACACTCCATAGAGACAACTGAAACGATTTAATTGAAAAAACAACACAAACTGACTTAACGTATTATTAAACCCAGGTAATCTATTACAATGTTGGAAACTAATATAAATAACTTACAAATTTTCTTCAGTTTTACAGTAAAAACATAAATAGTCGTCGGTAGCATTGTTTTGGCCACCAAGACGCGAAAAATATGATGCGACACATGTATTACGGCACTTGGGTAAGTCGTCTGTTAAAAGCCTTGCTATCATGTTGCAAATAGTTTTGTATATAAATTAATGATAATTAAATACAGAATTAACAAAATATTTTATATAATAAATAATAAACAATTAAATAAATATAACAATTCCTTTTTCTGTGCCATTGTCAAACACACACTTGTCACTTGTCATCATAAGACAGACACGTATTCCTTTAAAAAAGTAATGACAGATGTTTAATTACTTTTTACTGCTCTGTCTCATGTGGTATCATGCTTGTCTCATGCATGCATATGCATGCATGACTAAAAACATTGTGGAATACAATGGGGCCATAACAACAAAATTGGAAATGGACTATTAAAAAAAAATACTACATACCTAGGCTATACCTCCGCTCAACCATAGAGTAACTTATAATATAGCTCAGAGCCTCAGACTAAACTAAGAACTAAGTAAAAAAAACTATTTTATGTGACTGTCTGACAGCCTAGCCTAAGCCAGGCCACCTCTGTCACCTATAATAAGTCTAGCTAGCTAAAGCTAACTTTGTATTGTATTTACTTAATCTCATGTCATTTTCAAAATAGGTACACACACACATTATTTCCATTCAGACTATTGATTGCAGCCGATTACAGCTTCATAAATTTTGTGTGTTCATAAAAGATAAAATATTTAGTAAAAAAAATATTGCAATGCATAGCATACCTACATAACTATACATAAACCTACAGAACCTATCGCCCAATGTTGCTCTTTTTTTATGAAATCTGCGTTATATACCTACTTAATATAATTTTTTCATACCTAATAATCCAAGTAACAAATTTGGTACCTACATTTATCTATATGTATTTGTAAAATATTGGGTGGAAAATAGCCAGCTTAACTATATCTATATTCAGCAAATAAATTATTACTTACTATCAAAGTGATCAATTTTTTTATTTTAATCAGATACCTTTTAATTAGTCAAGTTAAGTACTTAGTAGTGCAATCGTCTGGCAGCAGCACTCCCTTACAAACCACCATAAAATAACAGCATGTGCACTTCTGTGTTCTGATGAGTTAGGGATGCGAGCACCCTTAGCCCTATGCTACTATGGTCACCAGTGAAGTTGCAGCGCCTGTGATGTTGCTGTTAGCCACCTACTATCAAGTGGACCTTTAGATTGTCCGTCAATCTTAACATGAAACAATTGTAATAGACTAGACTGTTAAAAGCTTGAATATACTTGATAGATCTTATGGGCAATAAAAAATGCTCATTGTCATCTAGGTGAACATAGGTGTACTACAGGCTATAATCAATAATATAATATTAATATTATAAAAAGGAAAAATTTGCTCGTTTGTTTGCATTGAATAGGCTCCGAAACTACTGGTCTGAATTGAAAAATTCTTTCGCTGTTGGGAAGCTATATTAGCGAGTGACATAGGCTATATTTTATAAAGTTACGCAGACGACGTCGCGTGCATCAGCTAGTACCCAATAATTTGTTTACATATTTTTTAATAAAACCTATTACAATACTTTGGAGTACACAATACATAAATATTATGAATACCTAAGTTAAAATAAAAACAAAATCATGTACTCGACTAAAGCTTTATTGACGGTGTAAACACAGCCTAAAACCCTAATCTTTTAATTTTACAATATTTTTTTTTATAATTTTTATCATGTTAGCTCATAAAACTATGAACATTGGTAATGTAACCAAAAATTTGTATGATTTCCTCTCATTCCAATGTAAATATATAGTTAAACCAGTTATAGTCATAACTTTAGAGTAGGTTTGACTAATTTGAAAAAGAAAAGATAAAATAATAGTTGATAGTGAATATACATACACATTGTTAATTATTTTAAATAACTCCCTATAACGCCAGTGTCAAAAATATTTTTTATTTTTTACCAATATGACATTAACAGATTTTTTTATTATAACACTTATCTAACTTCTATTTACGAGAAATTACTTAAAATTTCTCTCAGCATGAAACAGTTTAAAATATTAATATTTTACAGAAGCAATTTTTTTTTTTCAAAATATTGGGGACTGCATAATGGGATTTCCAAGTCCAAAGTCATGATTGATTCGCATAACTTCGTTAAGCACCATTAACCACAACAGAAATTAAGATATAGAGCTTTTTACAAAATAACTATGAAAAACTTTAGTTTTTGTAAAATTATATTTTATTACTAAATTAAGAAAAGTAAACTTTTGAGACACACTAGCAATGGCTTTGGAAACCCTAGCGTTCTTAAAACACAGAGGAGGGCTTTTTTAATTATATATATAAACTAATTCACTCTTCCAGAGAGGTTATTTAGTCAGTTTTCTTATCTGCTTTGGTTTCCGCCTCTTGTTTCTTTTCTTTCTCCTTTTCTTTTTCCTCGACTGGTACAGGATTGGCTTCCTGTTTGGATGCCTCGTCAAAGTTTCCCACGAGGTTAGGAACTTCGTCATCTTCATCGATCGGTTTCGGCGCTGTCACCGTAGACGCCAACCTCTTCAACTGATTCAGGCCTTCGGGGCCCAGTTGGCTCAGAATGCCGGGCAGCATTTCAGCGATCTGTTTGTTCTCACCGTGACCGGTTATAGCGAAAGTGTTAGCCGCCAGTGAAGCCTGCGCCTTTGGATTGTTAAAATGGATGACTGTGCCGTCATCTTTGATCATATTCACTTCCTCGATGCCGGGGATAGTGTTCACTGATAACTTTTTGAGGGAAGATTGCAATTTCTTGTCGTCTGTGGCTGCGGTCGCATGGACAACCTTCTTCTTGCGTCTCGGGGTACCCTTGCCGCCGATACGCACTTGGGATTGCAATTTTTTAAGCTTCTCAGTGTTCATTGTGATTTATATTGTGTATCACCTGTATACGAAATCACAGCCCGCCTCTTCGTCCTCTATATTAGTTGATTTTAAACAGGGACACACGAGTTATCCATGTAATTTGATAGTACGCACGTGTTGTGAACACCGGTTTGTTACAAAGGGAAAATGGTGGATTTCCGACAGTGCTGCCAGAACAACAGATACGTTTAAGCGCTAAAAACACTGGTAAAAGCGCTATATTATTTAAAATATTAACGATTCATAAAAATGCAAAGTTATGTAAAGAAAAAACATTTTTAAAATGTCTGTATGCCTTTTGATATTTATTAGGTATATATATTATACTTAGTAATAAAATCAATAATGCCTAATAACATAACCATATATACATATTACTTATCTGTGTTTCCAAGACATTCCAAAACTTATGTAAAGGGTTCAATTTATCTGGTTGATTTCAAAATTAAATCTTAAGCTTTATTAAATCGAGTTACATTCTAAAATAAAAATATTGCTTTTGGTTATATTAAAAGCAAAAAAGCGCTTTATTTAGCGGCAAATACGCTAAAATGGGCCACTGATTTCTTCTATGTTGGTAGAATTGCTTGGTAATAACGTTCTATTCTACACAAAATTATTAATTTAACGAGTGTAAACAACTCATTATAATTTTGCAACGTCTATACTTACTATCAATGCAAATAATGAAATTAATTGATGTTGTAATATTTATAATAATAGTAATTAGTGAGAAAACACACAATACAATCAAAAGTTTAATTTTGTCTTGACCAATGACAAATAAGAAATTTTGCGTGAAATGAACGCAAAATTATACGGCGACATCTATCGTAGAAATGTCTACTATTTAGTAGTACAACACAAGATGTTTTAATAATGACTCTTAGATGTCGCTAAGAAACATATTTCTCTTGAAACAGTATAGATGGCAGAACAAATACAATTCCTTGTATAATTTCTTATTATTAATTTTTGCATAAGTTGGTCTATGATATGATATGGATTATGAAGTTCAGATTATCCTTACTATAACCTAACTTCGTGTATCATTTATTGCTTTTGGTCCGAGAATATCTTATCTTATTGCAGATTCTATTCCATTTGGTCCGTGAGCCAGCGACAGATTTTCATGACCAATTTCCTCTCAGTCGATAACTCGTAAAATGACTGAGAGAGTTGTATTATGAAGCGTTGTGAACGTCAGCTGCGGCTCCGATGGTGGATTGAGCATTAGAGTGGTAGCCGTCCACGCACACAATAAAAAAATTTTTTAAACATTTATTCCCGATTAAAATTCATCAAATTATAGTTAGTCTAATATTTTGAAGAAAAAAATTGTCAGCTATTTATAAAATGGTGGATTATACGTCAGCAGGTCACACGAATATATACGTGTTCAGTGATTACCTCCCAATAGAAAATTTATCAGATGATAGTTTATGTATTACTGTTAATAAATAAAAAAGTCAGCTGGCTATATCTTGGTGGAATGCTTGTCAGCTGATGCTCTGAAAGTGTAACGGGCTACCACTGCTCAACCCACCATCGGAGCCGCAGCAGACGTTCACAACTCATCATGATACAACTCTCTCAGGCATTTTACAAATTATCGACTGAGAGGAAATCATTGAAATTAGTGCCTGGCTTACGGACCAATTCTTCTATTGTAGCTGGTAAAAAGATTAGCAACAAACAATAATTTAATCATTATTCTCTAAATCGTTGAATAACAATATTCATTGACGAGCTTATTCGATGACTGTTCTAGGGTTCACTAGTTCGATTCCCTAATGGGAATCTTAATAGATCCATTTTCAAAGTTGGCTCTGGCTGGATGTGAAAGCAAGGCATTGTTTTCACACATCCAGGTCCAGCACTGCGTTTCGCAGTCATTTGGGTAGCCCGTTTGGTAGCAGTAACACCCTCCTCTCCTTACAGCAATAACGTGAAATGTGTGCTGTTTTGTTTAGGTGAATGAGTTATAGCCGTAACACACGTTCGGATTTGGTTTGACCGGACCGTAGATTTGGTACGCTCTCAAAAATTTTTATTTTTATAAATTACCTAGTATTTGCCCGCGACTTCGTCCGATGGCTACCAAACTTCACAGGAACACTCGCTGGACTATGTATATAATCTCAAGATTGCCTGAAAGTTTCATCAAAATCGACTCAGCGGTGTCGGAGTCTATAAGGGACTGGGTAGGTACATAAACACACACACACACACACACACACACACACACACACACATCGCCTTTTATAATATTATTTTAAGATATCACTGCTATATCTCTAAATATTCAGTTATTCCCATCTCAATGAGTTTATTCCCATCTCAAAAATGGAAAATCATTTTTCACTTCAAAAATCAGTTATATATAGGTAGGTACTTTTACCTACGTGAAAATTAGACTCAAGGCGTATAGCAACTATTTAATAATTTCAAATTTGTACTCAAGGGATTAATACAATCTTAATATAATGAAATGTCAGATTCTCATGACATAATATTATATGCATTATTACAACATTAACTAGGTAGTCTATGTTTGGTTTGGGTGTTGGCTTCGTTCCCGGAACATCCTGATTCAGACGAAGCTCTCAAGTACAAAAATAAACCATTCTCATAAACTCGTTACACCACGGTTAACTTCTAATAATAATATTTATCCGCATTTACTAAATGCACTCCAAAATGGTTGCGTATAAAACTGTCATCGTGTGATCGGTTCGCGCCATCTTTTCAAACTTGACAGCTATTAATTTATTCTGAACGTTGTCTATTTTAGAACGTTTCGCTAAAATGTTATTGAACACAAAACGTGTTGTTCCCGCGCTTTTAACGCAAGTGTTGACAGATGTAACATCGCGCACAAAAGTCTCCAATTCACAAAATTACAAATTCACAAAGCGACTATTAGTACTTACTTAGATATATATTTTAACCAGTGATCCGCCCCCGGCTTCGCACGGTGTTGAAATCTTTCTTTCTAGACTTCGTAGTTTTGGCTGTGCGTTGCTGGTCAGGATAGCAAAAAATATACCTACATAATTCAACATACTAAATACTAAATTTAATATAAGTATCCGAATGAAACATACATTTCTTGGTATATGGGTGTAAATATTATTACATTGTATTGCTCTACTGACGTTATGACGTTATTAACTACTTAGTACTTTTTTTCATTAAGAAACTGTTCCCGAGTCTGTCCTTTCTGTACCGCTGACAATGTGTATGCGAAATATCATGATGATCTGTTGAGTTTGAACCATGTAATGTTTGAACACTTTTCGTCTCGACTGTATCCCAATGGACAATAAACTAATGCACTTAAATTTAGTACAAGTTACCAGTTTATTTGTTTTTTATACGCCATATTTTAATACATTTATGTTGATTTGAAGCTCAATGTTCGCTGAAAGCTTATTTGAAAGATGATTTTGAAAATTTACAGTGTAAACACGTGCATCAGATAAATATCATTTTACTAAGAGCTTTGGGTGTATTGTATATACTTAAATCAAATTCGAATTGTTGTCTGTTACATAAAATATATAAAACTAGCTGGTGCTCGCGACTTCGTCCGCATTGAAAAGATAAAACGCCGTCTACCGTGGAATGGATCGCTAATAATATTACCAAGCAGTTGTCATTGAATAGGCTCCGAAACTACTGGACCAATTTGAAAAATTCTTTTACCATTAGAAGCAGACATTATCCGTGATGAACATAGGATACTTTTTAAAGCGGGAAAATGCTTCATTCCTACGGGAAATCTAAAATAAAAGTTAATACTAGCGGCTTGGCCCGGGAGATAGCGCCATCTATCCAAAATCAGGTGAAGTGACTAACATGACAACTGCTTGGTGATATTTTTAGCGATCCCCTACGGTAGATGGCGTTTTTTACTTTCCAACGCGGACGAATTCGCGTGCAACAGTTGTCTAGTAAGTTTATAAGAACTAGTAGTTATATAAGAAGTATAAAAACAACTGTTTCTATTTCACACATAGGTAGGTTATATATGGTTCAATTTATCAAGTGAGTTTTGGTAGCGTTCTGTCATTAAAACAATTACTAGAAGCCGTTATCAAACTGTCACGAAAAAAATGCACCCGGAACAAAATGGGCACGCATTTGTCTAATCGGAGGGTTTCCCATTTTAAACATGTTTTAACTCGATGACTGAGTGGTAACATCGTGTTTTTAAATAAACTACACTTTATAATGACTTTAAAAATACAAAATTAGTTAAGTAAATATTAAATTAGCACTATTAGGGCCTCTTTCACCAACTACATACATAGGTAAGTAAGGTGTTGACTGTAAATTTTAATAATTTTATGTTTTATTAAATTATGCACACGGTTTAGTGCATCCTTCGATAGACGTGTTTTTTTTATTATTTTCCTTATAAAAGCCTTTAGTTATCCCTATACATACTACCTACTTACATAAAAAAACATTCGTGTCGCATATTTGTCGCCGATGAACTCCTATAAACTTCTGAACCAATTTCGATAAAACTTCGTAACTACGTGTACCTAATTTGGTCCAACTTAAAAAAAGGTTAGTTTTTATTTTGAACCCGGGCGAAGCCGGGAGCGTGTAGCTAGACTAGCTAGTTATGCTAAAATTTAACATAGAATCAACAAAACTTTATGAACCTAATAGCTAGAGGGCTGGGTGCCAAAATTTCTATATGATTTGTTCGCTTTGCAGACCTGAATTATTCGATTAATGATAAATGCCCATCGACTTTCATTTACTGAACCAAATAGATTTGTATTGACATAAACTTTCATCCCTATCAGTATGAAAGACGAACAAATCATATACCAAAATGGCACCCAGCTCCCTATCTATAATAACTAAACGTGAGTCAACACGTTGAGAATTTACAAAATGTGTCATTCTTAACTTTTATTTTGTTTTTGCAGATTAGTTAAAAGACATAATTCAACAAATAATATTCAAGTTATAGGGAAAGATCGAGGGGTACGCATTAGTTAACTAAAACAGGTTGGATTAGGTTGGATTATTTCCGAACGCGACCACACGCGGGCCTAACGACATCTGTCAGTTTTTTGACGGCAAATTTGACGGAAATTAGTCTACGGATTTAGTTAAGTGTCTATGACAAATTGCTCAGTTCAGTTCTTTATTTTCTTAGAAAACTACTAATAGCAATCTTAAATTTGAGTTGCGAAGCGTGACTTAAACGACACGTAGTTAAGTTTAAAAACTAATTCTTGTTGTCGTTTTTATTGTAACCAACAACTTATATTTATATTATACAAGATTGGATTTTTTGTAATGAATAAAAAAATATTATTAACTAATTGCTGCTCGCGACTTCGCCCGCGTAACTTTTGTAAATGATATACTGAAACCTTCCTTGAAAACCACTGTATGCATTGGTGAAAACAGCATGAAAATCCGTGCAGTAGTTTTCGCTCCTTAATTCAAAAGTAGGTACTTACCACCAATCAAAAAATTCCAAAAAATGATTTTATTGCAAAAATACAATCACAATCCTTCATATAATAATATGTTGCAAAAAGACTTATGGTTGTTTTATGCCATATTTAGTATATACCTATTGATCTTCTTTTATATATTCAAAGGTAACTCGATATGCTTATTTATATCTCCTCTAGTATTCAGTTTATTATACAAGTACTTAAAACATTTAATGCCACTTAAAAGTACGCTTCTAAAGTATATTAAAGTATATTTTTGGATCTTGTTTGGGATATTTATGAATAATGGCTGATTAAAAATATACTTAGTTAAATATAGAGAAAAGAAGGACAAATATATGTATATTTAAGTGACGGAGAACATTTTATACATAGCAGTCGTTTTGTAAGATGTATTGAGAAGATGTTTTTAAGAGATTGTTATGTAATATATTTATAGTTACATATACATAGCTATGTACGATGGAAGAATAAATTTATGTTGAGGGAAAATAAGAAAGTCTTATTAGTTAATATATTATTAATGGGTCCTATGAAAAGCAAGAAGTAAAGCAGAAGATAGATTTCCACAAGATATCTAATAAGAAAAAAAACTAGACAAAAAATACCTAATTTTTTTTTTCGATTATCTCTCCTGTAAAAAGGTGTAATTTTGATTTGTGGTACATTTGAATTTAAGCAGCGCCAATCTTTGACAACGTGTATGTAAAATTTGCCTTCATTACAATCGATTGAGTAGTTAAGGCGCGAAAAGGTAACAAGACAAACAGACACAATTACTTTCACATTTATAATATTAATTGAAGACGTGAGTGGATGAAGGTGATATGTCGCATTATTCCAATTTCGAATAAATCGAGGTTAAAGTTGTACACTGAATTTTTGAGATAAGTCGCCACGGATCTGTTTTTTGTACTAAATTATGATGAAAAGTTGTGTAAACAACCTAAAATATTAATGGTATTATAGCCAGTAAACACTAGTATTAATTTAATTAAAAAAAAGTGAACATAGCGCTCTCGTACATTAACAAATGTTAACTTTTCTGCACTCTTTGCTTTTTAAAATTAACTGTACATGACACCCTTTTCAACTTTTTATATTCCAAAAATGTCTTAAATCGACGATCTTAGGGTCTGTAAACATTCATATGGATATATTACCTTCATCAACGCAAAAAAACGACAAAACCCAAAAATGCGACATAACACCTTCATCCACTACGTCTTGAATTATTTATAGTAGGTACACTATAGTGAGGATAGTGTAAAAAAATTGCGTTGGAAACTTTTTACTCTGTGTATTTCCGTGTTCAAATTGTATTGTCAAATAGAAAAGAATATTCCAGCAACGGCGAAGCGTATGTACCTACAACATACGGTTAAAAAAATAACGTTACTCGCTCGCGTGATATTTGCCAAAACGATCGAATAAAATAAAGGCAAACTGTAGTGAAACAAATTTCAATCTTACAATCTATCGGCCAGAATATTCCGACAATCGTTTGCGAAAACAATCCGCCCAACCTTTTTTAAAAGCGGCCAGTACGAATTGAACCCGCTCCCTCGTATATAGTCTGTGTGTACTAAGTGTCACAGAGCGCTGGCAAAGTTACACAAATTTGTTTTTTGAGCCAAAACATCTTTGTCGCCCGCTTCGAATTGATCCGCGGGGACAAATCTCGTTCAAGAACCGATGAAAAATATTACCTACATTGGTTTTTTTAAGTGTCGTTTCCCAATCATACTTTCTTTTGTATTGTTGTGGATATGAGCGACGCTAACTATTCATTTAGACATATCGCAACTAATCTATACTAATACTAGCTACACGCTCCCGGCTTCGCCCGGCTTCAAAATTAAAACTATCCAATATTTTAAGCTGGACCAAATTACACATATTTAAGAAGTTTTATTCAAATAGGTACAGTAGTTTAGGAGTTCATTGGCATCAAACAACGTGACACGATTTATATATATATATATATATATATATATGTACTAGCTGGTGCCCGCGACTTCGTTTGCGTTGAAAAAGAAAAAAGTAGCCCAACCTGTGTCCTGTGCGTCAAATGTTTATCTATCAATCAAATGTATCAGTCAAATCAAATGTATATATAATCGTTTAAGAGTTATGGAGGAACATACATACATAAATACATATATACAATACCTACACTTACAGATTTATTAGTAGGTACCTATTGATGATTGAAGTCATCTTTTGATACTACTTAGTACTAGGGTTGTAGTAATAATTTTTATAATTTACTAGCTAACTAGTCTATACTAATATTATAAAGGGGAAAGATTTGATTGTTGGTTTGTATAGAATAGGCTCCGAAACTACTGGACCGATTTGAAAAATTCTTTTACCATTAGAAGCCGACATTATCCGTGATGAACATAGGCTACTTTTTACCGCGGGAAAATGCTACATTCCTACGGGAAATCTAAAATAAAAGTAAATAAGCATAATAATAATAAGTTAATAAGCAGCTATCTCCCGGCTTGGCCGGGAGATAGCTGCTTTTTAACGTAGGAAAATGCTTCATTCCTACGGAAAAACGGGTAATAGGACAACGGGTAGTAAGAATTATCCTTCCGTACTTATCTTTTTCACATAACTTCTAAACGGCTGAACCGATTGGGTTGAAATTCTATATGGGTATTTCGATGATATCCTGGATAATTTAAAAATACAATTGGACCCGGTAGGTGGCGCTTCTGTCGGTATGTCAACTACTAAACGGCTTGACCGATTGGGTTGAAATGATTTCTAAGAGAACTTCAAAGTTTCAATTAAAATTTTCCCGCAATAATGACAATGAGCAGATCTATGTGTTGTGATAGTAAATGTATCATTATACTTTGTACTCTTTTTTTGCAATTTTTTTTCCAATTTTCCTTATCTCTTCTCAATTTCAGGAAAACTTTTTAAGTGTAAAGTGTTTATTGTGTGTGATGGAATTTTTATTAGTTTCCTCTAGCCTGTTTCCGTTTTACTGTTTGCCGACATATTGAATAGAATAGCGTGAACATATGTTCCACACTGCTCTTGAATATTTGCTCTTTACATGTGTACATTTTTATAAAAATGCTAGCGGCAACGCACGGATTTTCCTGCAAATTATATACAAACGACATGTTTGGTCTAGTGGCTAGTAATCCTAGCTGTTAATCAAAAGGTCGATGGTTCGAATCCCGCTAGGAGCAAATGTTTATGTGTTAATATTTACCTTTGTACCTGAGTCATGGACGTTTTTATTTATAATTTCAACCCAATCGGTCAAGCCGTTTAGAAGTTATGTGAAAAAGATAAGTACGGAAGTACGGAAGTTATGTGAAAAAGATAAGTATTACCCGTTTTCCCGTAGGAATGAAGCATTTTTCCGCGGTAAAAAGTAGCCTATGTTCATCACGGATAATGTCCGCTTCTAATGGTAAAATAATTTTTGAAATCGGTTTAGTAGTTCCGGAGCCTATTCTATACAAACAAACAAACAATCAAATTTAATATTAGTATAGATATATATGTAAGTACTTACAAAAAAAAGTAATCTATGTAATATGTTATCAAAAGTCTGGTATCCATAATACAAGCATTAGTTGCTTAGCGAGTGCGGTCATTGTAAACTCATGGTAAAGGTATACTGTTACTTAGGTGATATTTCCATGACATGGTAACGTTGTCCTGATTCTGCAACATGAATTAATCTGCGAGGCACTCAACTCCTCAGAAATTTACAGAAGATAAAGCGTATTTGTGCTTAATGTGACTTAGCACCCTCTACTTTAAGTACATTAATTAAACCATATTATGTTTAGTCAAAATACTTTTATCGTCCGACCGATATATCAGAACATTCAACTAACTGATAACCTTTCAATATCATACCACCGAATGAATCTTAACGAATGAACACTCACAGAGCAATTTCAATCGACTTCAGTCGACATGAAAAGCAGACGCTAACAATTGAAAGTCGGGGGTTAGTTTATATAAACGATAATGTAGGTAATGTCTATTCGTAGAGTGCAAAGTGGAATGAACTTCGCGAGGACGAATCTATCGGTTTAGGATTTATTATGTCGCGCCAAAATTGCTTTTCGACCAATAAACCGTGATTGGAAGTATCGCGTTACATGTTGTTTATGTCCAAGACAGTGTTGTTAGTTTAGGCGAGCTACAAACGAGTGAATTTTGAAGAAATTTTATAAAATAGATTTAATTTCTTCACAATATAATACAATCACTAGATTAATTTTCATCTTTCATATTGTTTTTTTTATTTTTTACGCCTTCAGGCCTTAACTACTGAACCAATAATCATGGAATTTTGCATACAGCCATTGTCAATACAATAAAAATATATATCACAATAAAAACAAGACTAAAATTAAGATAGGACACACCCACGCTTTTTATAGAAATTTTGGGTCTCGAACTACACAGAAATTCTTGCCAAAAAAAAATGAAATTTATCCCCACTGACTCTCGATTTGAAAATGAGTGTGTAACCGCCCTTATTTGAATAGGTCTCATGGTAGCTATCGCGCTATATCAAGTTACAAGTAATTATGGCTCGGTTGTCCTGTAAATTTGTAAAACTCGTAAAAGGAGAAACGTAAAATTTTGGGAACTTGATATAACATTTTATATAAATCAATTCTCGGTTCGGTGGTGTTTTTAAAGTTGTCTATTGGTTTTATTTATTTATACATTTATATTATTAAATTTAATAACAGCTTTTTTTAATTTGGCCACACAGCGTTTTTCAGTCATTTGGGCAGCTTAAAAAATTTAGTTAAGTATGACTAAAGTCACTAAATTCCTCAGTGTCTTAAGACAAAAGTGTTCGACCAATGTGTGTTGCCAGTGATGACATATGCTGCTGAAACGTGGTCTCTAACTATGGGCCTGGTAAGGAAGCTCAATGTCGCTCAACGAGCTATGGAAAGGGCTATGCTCGGGGTTACACTGCGAGATCGAATCAGAAATGAGGAGATCCGCAGACGTACGAAAGTTACCGACATAAGCCGTCGAATCAGTAAGTTGAAGTGGCAGTGGGCAGGGCACATAGTACGAAGAGCCGACGGCCGCTGGGGCCGGAAGGTTCTCTCGATTCTATTACCTACAGATATATAAGTAAGGGAATGTTGAGGGAATGTCGAATGATTAAGTACTTACCTTATCATTAACCTTCTGTGCCTTACTATCATGAATTTACAATGACCGCACTCACTCTCACTAAACGAGTATATTTATTATGGAAAATTGACAATTTGACATTGACAGTTGACAGTTGGCCAAAAGCAAACCCATCTATACTAATATTATAAAGAGGAAAGATTTGATTGTTTGTTTGTATAGAATAGGCTCCGAAACTACTGGACCGATTTGAAAAATTCTTTTACCATTAGAAGCCGACATTATCCGTGATGAACATAGGCTACTTTTTACCGCGGGAAAATGCTACATTCCTACGGGAAATCTAAAATAAAAGTAAATACTAGCGGCTTGGCCCGGGAGATAGCGCCATCTATCCAAAATACGGTAGATGGCGTTTTATACTTTTATACGCGGACGAAGTCGCGAGCACCAGCTAGTTTCTAATAAAAATATCATGTACTGTTGTTAAAAATTATATTTTAATGTATATTATAACACATTTATGTATCAGTATTTCAATAATTAATAGTATTTCAATATTAACTATTACGCTTAAATGTATGAACGGGTATCTTTAAAGAGCATTTTCGCTCAATCTAAAAATGCAGTAGGTATAATACTTTCTACAGTGTGTTTGCCCACAATGTCCCCTTCTCCCCGGGGTGGCACTTATCTCGAAGTGCCTCCCCCACTCTGCAGTAGGGGGAAAAGGGGAGATGTATTTGTCCTCCATTACAGAGCTGTTAGAGTAAGCGTTAACTGGTGCCAATCGTTTTGATGCTGTACGAGTAGAACAGAGAATGTTATTTTAGCATTTAAAAGTACTTGGGAAATGAAAGGGTGAATATTAATGCAAATATTAACTTCTATTGTTACACGTGAATGATAATAATAATGATAATGATCGTCGTGGAAATTCTTCCCTTTTCTTCCATAGGACATACAGACGTACAGCTGGTTACCATCCTCATCTTGTCGTCGACTTTAGAGGGTATTTCTTTCTTTTATATTTAATACCTAATGTTAATACCTATTCATTGTTTAAAATATTTAAATTACCCCAAAATTTATAAAACCGAATGTCTACTTAAAAATGTGTGGTAGAATGTCTGTAAATTGCTGTCTTAAGTGGATATATTGCCACTGGAAGAAACTAGCGTCTAAGATACAGGCTCGGCCTAATTTAGACACTAGTAGCTAGTAGGTACTCAACCTAAGTAACTAAACATTTGAAATGGCATTCAACATGTTGTGGATTTGTTACTGTTAATTGAGAAATAAATTAATCATTATTATTATTTTAGGACCAAGCGCTTTGAAACATTCTTTATAATGCGCACTGCCAATGTTTGAAACTTACTGCGCCAGCAAACCCATCTCTAATAAAAAAATATATAAGTAAAGTAAATCGTCTTATAACTTATACAAAAGTCGACGTGTTTCCCTATCGACTTTAAAACCGCTGAACCGTTTCTGACGAAACTTCAGACAATCTTCAGATTACTGCAGCGAGTGTTCCTGTAAAGTTTGGTAGCGCTAGACGTAGCCGCGGGCAAAGACTAGTAGGTATATACTAGCTTTTGCCACGCCTTTTTTTCTTAGGTGTTATGCAATCTTTATTGCTTTTATACTTAAAGGTAAAAGAATTTTTAAAATAGGTCCAGTAGTTTTTGAGTTTTTGCAACGGGCATGCAAAAAACTCCTATAAATATATTATATATATATACCCCCCGCGACTTCGTTCGCGTAGCCTTCCTCGATAAATGGACTATGCAACCAAAAATAATTGTTCAATTCGAACCAGTAGTTCCTGACAAAAATCTCGTACAACCAATCAAACAAACTCTTTAGCTTTATATAATAGTAGGTATAGATAAATCTAAAAACGTTCACTATAAAAATTAATTTATTTGCAATAAAATGCGGTTAATCTTGCAAAAATGTGAATTTTCACAAACCGCTGTGTTTTCTAACTAAGCGCGTCCATTTACTTACTTGCGTTGGTTCGGCTTTAGACTGGGAACGTGCTCAGTTCACTTAAACGTGTCATTATCCCGACGACAATATACAGGATGTATCTAATTTCATAATAAGTTTCTCAGTTTCACGCTGAAAAAATCTTTGATTTATATTTAACTAGCTAGTGCTTGCGACTTCGTCCGCGTAGAAAAGTATAAAACGCCATCTACCATATTTTGGATAGATGGCGCTATCTCCCGGGCCAAGCCGCTAGTAATTACTTTTATTTTAGATTTCCTGTAGGAATGAAGCATTTTCCCGAGGTAAAAAGTAGCCTATGTTCATCACTGATAATGTCGGCTTCTAATGGTAAAAGAATTTTTCAAATCGGTTCAGTAGCTTCAGAGCCTATTTAATACAAACAAACAATGAAATCTTTCCTCTTTATAATACTAGTGTTTTTGCCCGCGACTTCGTGCGCGTCCCATTGCTACCAAACTTCTCAGGAACAACCGCTACACTTCCGCGGTTCTGTTTAGCGGTTTTGGAGTCTATAGGAGACATACGAGGACATACAGACACACATCGACTTTTATATTTTATATATAAGATAAGAAGATACTTATACAATTCAATCTGGTGTGTTGAGAATCAGATGCATTGCTCCGGAAGCTTCATCGCTGAGACGCTGAGACGAACAGCTCGTTTAAAGTTTATCATATAATATATTATTATTTATTAACTAGTTTCAAAGTTTTTTTTTATTCACCCTGTGATTTTATTATTGTAGTTATTTCTTGTATAGAACAACTAATAAGTATTAAATAAAATCAGCCTGTAAAAAGCTATCTGCATAGCTCAAATCGCTTCGACATGTGCGCACTTCGCTTTTCTTGAACCACGAATAGGGAGTGTTTTGACCAGTTTTTTGACATTACAAACAGACATTTCAACTTTATTTGTTACCTAGTATATATATTATTGTATCTATTTTTATTATTTATTAAGTGGTTTTTAAGTATTTTTTATTAACCCTATGATTTTAATATTGTAGTAGGTACCTATATTGTAGTTTCTTGAAAAAAAAATTCTTATATTGAATAAGATGTCTTTTAAAAATTGCATCAGCCTGTAGAAATCTATCTGCATAGCACAAATCGCTTCAACATTGTGCGCACATCGCTTTTCGCGAACCACCAATCAGGGCTGAGTTTTCTCTGTGTGCGTGCTCTGAAATCTGGAATGGGTGGATGTTAAAGGGGGGACCCCGGTTCCCAATTAAACTTTAATATTGTTATTGCCATGTAATTGTGTGGGTCTCTTTACAATGGGGTGGGCTTTGTTTCGCGCCAAGAGAACCTCGCCTTCATTGGGTAGGCATTAGTTAAATGGAAGTCCATTATATTTTAATTAAAATTATTATGCGATAAGTTACTTACACAGGCGGGAAAGTAGCTTATAAATTATGTGAAATTATTGAGCATTTCAAATTCAAAATGAGACGAGGAAAAATTATTTTATATACATACTTAGGTATTTTTTTTAAGAATTCAAGACTTGACTACGAAGTTATTGGCATGTTATATTAAACAGAACTTTTAATAATAATTTTATGTTTTATTAAATGATGCACTCGGGTTAGTGCATCTTTCTATATGCGATTTTTTTATTATTTTCTTTTTAATGTCTGTCACCGTACATACAATGGTAGGTATATCAGCTCCATTATCTCCGGTGAATGGTGACTTTAAATGACGGTTAGTCTACTTGACAGATGGTGAAAGAGGCCCTAAATAAACAAACGGTAGCCACTTACCATTAAGTGGACTGTCAACATAGGTAGATAGGTATAATTTTAACTAATTCTATATGGTTATCTTTTTTTTTAAAGTACTGCATATAGTAGAGGAATGAATTTCCATAGTGAACTGTTATAGGTACTACTACCTGTTTCTTTTTCTCTCGCGTAAATGAAGCTCAAGAGAATCTTAAATTTTTAAAATGTTCTGAAAAAACAAATCTATGTTTATCTTAGAATACTTATACTATGTAAGTAACAAATTGTTTTATGTAAATTTCCTCCTAACTCCGTCATCCGAAGAGAAAATCAATAGAGCCATTCCTGAAACAGACATACGATCTCCTGTAAGCTAGAAAGAGACGGAAAATCACGTCTCTCTCGGATTTATGTTCATGAAAATAACGACTATTGACGTACGACATGCATTGGCCAAATTTGAACTTGTCGCGCTACATTTAAAGTTCAATTTAGAACGAGCGGTTCACTTGTGTCACTTTTCACACTCGCATAAGCGGCGCTGAAAGTTTTCAGTCTTATTCGTTAAACGTAAGATAGCTTTTTAACTGAGCCGGTTAAGAAGCTATTTCGCCATGTAATTGGTAGCGATTTTATAATGGTGATAGATGCAACCTTTTCTTCCAAAGTTCAAGTTGAGTGTTATTTAGTTCGTTTAGAACGAATGTTAATAGGAGACGACTTTAGCGCTGTTTTAAATTTAAATTTTTGACATAAATTAAATTACCTACGTCAAAAATTTTCTTCGTATCTATACCAATAGGTACATAAATATGGAGAGTTTGTTTGGTTGTACGCGTTAATCTAAGGAACCACTGGTTAGAATTGAAAAATTAATTTTGTGTTGGATACCTAGTCCAATAATCGAGGAAGGCTTTAGGCTATTTAGTGTGACCTAAAAGTATAAAAATAATAATAATATATATTATCCTTACTTAGACTAACGCCATCTATCGTCCAGTGGCAAGCTTTTGAACGCGGACGAAGCTAGTAGCTTGTGTTAAAGGTGACATTAAAAAGGTTTGACGTTGATATGAAACTAAATTATTAGTCAGAGGTGTATACCATATTGATCCTTGTTGTTACCATATTGATATCTATGTAGTATCTATGTATCTATTTATTTATGTATCATATCTATGTACTTTCATGCAGTTGTCGCGAGTTCAATGATTTTATTTTTATACCATCTCATTCATTTTAAAAACCTATATAATCATAGTTACGTATTGTTCAGTTAGAACAAAAAAAAGGTCTTAAAATTAGAACCACTTAAACATAATCTACCCCTAAATTAACTCAGATAATGTTGTCCACCCACATGATTTTAGCAGTTAATGCTTTAGGACGATCCCCTCAACAGATAACCATTACAAGCATTAATTAATTTGAGTTATTTCAATGATTTCCTACCAGATTTAATGGTTAATATATTGCCTCTACATTACCACAGTTGACACAGATTAGATTTTCAGATTTTCTCAAAATAACTTTTGAAGTTTCTTAATGATTTTAAACCATTTAACAAATTAAAAAAAAATGATTTTTTTTAATAAATTTTTAATCCTATCTGTGCAACTTTTCAGGGCAATTTTTCCAATTTTTCTCTTCAATAAGAAACTTCCTCGGACTTAAGTTAATATTCGAAAAAGAAATTAGCTGAATAATTAATTGGTTGAGAGGTTCTCGAATTTTGCGCTTAGCAACACTTTTAGTGATTTATTTTTATTTATAACTAGCTGTTGCCCGCGACTTCGTCCGCCTTTAAAAAGATAAAAGTTGCATATACTGTGTCCCGTATGTCTAAATGTTTATTTACCAAGTTTCATGAAAATCAGTTAATTCGTTTAAGAGTTATGGAGGAACATACATACATACATACAGAAAAAATTGTAAAAATGGTCAATTTAGTTTGAGTATCATGTATAGAGCCTATATACACGATATTTCTATAAACAAAGTAAATTACTCCATGACCGACCCCTACAGATTTATTATTAGTATTGATTGATGTTGATTGATGATAATTGATTGATGTCTGCTAAGATAGGTATATCTATCTGTCTTTTTTTACCTATCACTGAAATATAAGCAAAAATTTAGGTATATAAGCGGTTAAACCCAATTCCCATGCTGCGTTCTTACATTTCAAAATATTCAACCATTCATCGGTTTCCACCCTTCTCGGTTATAGGGGTTGATAAAGATTTGTTACGCATCCCCCTCGGGGTTATAAAGTTAACTGCATCTAGTTGTATTGCGATAACATCAGATGGTTATGTGATTTGTGAATTTAATAAAGCCATTATACCAAATCGGTTTGGTGAAATATAGGGGCACATTATTATAAAGAAAGGGTAATAAATGGTAGTATGAAATTTGTTGGAATTTTCTAAGAAAATCGCTGTGATGTGACAAAAAATAATTTTTTGACCTATTTATTGTGATATATTGTGAATGGTTTTTTGGGAGGGGTAGGATTACTAACGAGCTATTTTTTGTCTGCGGCTTAGTAAACATTTGTATAATAAAATGGGCGCATAGTCCTACAAATTGAGTGGTACGTTTTCCCAGTCCTACGCTTGGAAGTTGTCGGCTGCTAACTCCTCTATCGAGAATTTTCGCACAGGAAAAAGGTGGACGTCTCGGCAAACCGAAGCTACTCACAGAGTTTCAGCCTGTTAGTAATCAGAAAAAAAATCCAGGTTAGGAATACTGGACTATTATAACAGTACATGTGATTAAGCTCTACCAGTACCACCGAGCGAATTTGAGCCTTATCGGCCTTCTCTTTTGTGCTAAATCAGTTCCTGTTTTTAATACAACAAAGGAGTGTTAGAGTTGCATTCATTAAAGGCTATTTTTATTTGTGTTAACACGGTGCTATCCGGTATATACGACACGCGCGTCAATCACATTCGAGTCGAGACGACCGATTGTTTTCAAATCAATGTCGGCTTGTCGCTTGATGTCGCTTCGCTCGCTGTAACTTCGCATAATAGTGTAAGAGTGTCAACACACTAACTGAAACAAAAAGTGTATAATCTTGTACATTTTGTATTTAATCTGTAATTGTCTTGGGTACAATAAGCAGTAAGAAAACATAGTCGCAGGTAAAGATTGGAATCGCAGTCGTACTTCCTTGCCTTAGCTCTCTGTCCCAAGGATCCTGGGTGCGATTTCAGGCAGAGCCAATTTTGGAAATGAACTTATCAATGAAGCCTATGGTCTGGGTCTAAAAATAGGTGGCGTTTTTTTTTCTGTAATTCATATACCCACACAAACTTTCCTCGTTTATCGGTCTTTCGATTGGTGAAAACAGAATCATTATCCATTGGGTGGTTTAGAAGAAGTTAGAAGGGAAACAGAGACGGACAGCGACTTTTTCTTTCCGTCTATCATCATATAGATGACATAGGTTCTTCTTATGTGTCCAGATCTAATTGCCCTGCCACTTGCCACCTGTATCTAAATCGGTCAGTCGTGCTCCTATTAAATTATCCTACTGGTAGGAGCACGAATACAATAGTGTAGTGACTCTCCTATTGGTAGGAGCATGAATGAATACCATAATGTCCTGATTTTCTTACTGCAGATGAAAAAATTGTAGACATATTTCAATTTTTATTATTTATCGTCCTGTCACAAAACATTATATGTACAGTTTAACTCAATGATTCTTATTTTAAAGTAAAAAATATATAAATAAATTGTACTCCGTGTGAAATGGTCGCTCACCGTTGTGTAAAATCAACTCTTAACCAAATCTTGTATGTACAATGATATCTATCGCGTTAAGTTAGTGTTGCAGTGCAAATACGAAACGTCGATATTTGCGAGTCAAATGCGCAGATAGCCATGTTGCGGTGAGACTGTGGAGGAATTTTGCTAGGCGTATAACAAACATACGAGTGGAAATTGCGTACGTTTCTGTGACGTTTTTTTGTTTGACTTTGAACATTTTCAAACGAATATTTTTACAAGATTTTTTAACATAAATTGTACCTAACCTTAGATAACTGTAACATAATTATCTGTTTAGAACTGTATGTGTTTGTTAATATAAATAATATTTCTTTTACTTTGTTGAAATATAAATAATAAATATAGGCCATGCAATTTTGTAATATTATAATATAAGACTATGACTACGTATTAATAAGTAAAGTCACACAAATGAGGGATTAAACGAGTTTTTAATATAATTTCAATTAAAAATATAGACTCATTCTGTTAATATAATAAAAGAGAAATATTATGTATATTAATGTTTTCAATATTACATGCAAAAATTACAGTAATACGAATAATAGTTAAAGTTATACAGTGTATATGGAAAATATTGTCTTAGTGCTACATTTATTTTAATTATGTAGCATTTTTAATATTATCGTAAGTTCTTAGAGGTATCGTCCAAACTTTCCTTCCGTATGTTTTCATCCTACCGTTTCCAACAAGGCGTTTCTCTCGATTTGGCCGATTTAACGACTTGTGAATTTGTTTACTCGCGTCAGAGTGATTGAAGCTTACTGAATATGAGCGATTGTTGATATGCAAAATGTTGTAACCGTCAGTACCACACTTAACTATTGCGAGTTAGAAGTTTGCACTCAGAGAATTGTAGAAAAATGATTTCGGCATAGTGGCAGTACACATTGAGTTGTGCAATTATGAACTAGTGCGAGTTTTACTCGATCAAATGCATCGAATTTGTATGAAAATTGAGCAGCGCCACCTAGTAGCTAGATAACTAGTGATTATTAATATACTAACCAGCGCCTGTAACTTCGTTCGTATGACCTTCACATTGAAACATGACAATTACTGTCTAAATTTTACATAAACATTTAGGGCTTCTTTCACCATCTCTCAAGTAGGCTAACCGTCATTTAAAGTCACCGGTAACCGGCGATAATGGAGCTGAAATACTTACCTTTGTTCGTACGATAAAAGTCCCAAATATTAAAAAGAAAATAATTAAAAAAAAATCCCCTATCGAAGGATGCACTAAGTCAAGTTCATAATATAAATTAGAATAGGTAATAAAATTATTTCTAAAATTAACTAATCAACACTTTCCTTATAGTTTGTGAAAGAGTTCACCTCAAAATATTTCACTGGCCGCTTTTGATTTTGAAATTTTGAAATCCATGTGAACGCAATTTATATGCCTATTCACAAACCTCTATCCTCTATTATTGTTATTTCTAATAATGAAAATTGCATCAAAATTCGTTGCCTGCTTACAAATACAAATCAAATATAATGTAAATAAGAGAGTACCTTCGAGTTTCGAATCTTCTAAAATAAGTCTGAGGTTGTATAAATAAGGCTTACGACCAAAATATTTCTCAAATGAATATCCAAAAAAGCGTTTTCCCGACTCCGTTACTCTACTCGGGCCTGACAACTTAATGTAGAGCCACGTTTTGGTCCTTCTGTCTGTCTCGAGTATTCGCCAGCAAAAACTAACTAATGAAGTGATTCGTACTAACACCAAATTCTATTTTTGATTCACCAAAATACAATCCTACCGTTCAAATTCATTGTTAAAATTTTGTAGAGGGGAAAATATTGTTTTTGAAAAATCATGAAAAATCACCTACACTTCAAGAAGTCTAGATTTCATTCTTTGAGATAGTCTCATATATGGTTTAAAACGCAGATGGTCTATGGTAGCAACTCGTCTAAAAATCATTTCTTAGTCTAATGTTGTTTTTAAAAAGACGTTATGTTGTAACTCGTCTAAATTAATTTGGAGTTTGTCTAAACATACATACACATTATATGCGACGAAAAATAATTACTTACTCACCTTATTTTATATGTGACGAAAAAATGAGAACTCACTATTTTAGGTATATGTGAAAAAGAACATAACTTATTCTATATTTAATTAAGAACTTACTTTATTTTATTGTGGAAAAGAACTTACCTTTTTATATTTAAAAAAGAACTCACCTTTTTATATGTTTAAATAAGAACTTACCAGTATTTTATATGTGACGAGAAACCAATCCCGGCTTCACACGGATGTCCTTTCAAAATTTTCACATTTTTCTTATTTAAAGAACACATTTAGAGACTAAATTTTATTTTTAATCTTAATTTTCTTTTTTAATCTTATTTATTAACATAGTAAAGGTATATTAATAGAATCATAAAGAATTAAAAAAAAACAGTCGAAGTGTTACAAGTTTTTTCTTAGAAGCCTCAATCCCCGAGTTTATATTACAGCGATCATAAACAAGTGTTTACGTTTAATATATGGGGTTATAAATGAAACATAAAAGCTAAACAATTTGAAAATGGCGGTAAAAAATTGCACGCCGCTCCTTATAAATCGGCTCGGACAACGGATGTCATTTTAAACAATCCGCCTGTATAATCTTACAAATGTTTTGGCGGCCATTACGCGAACTTTCACAGGTTTTTCTTGATCCCTCATGCATTCGTGAACGCGCGGCGTTCTGCTTTTATCCAGACGTGTGGTCCAAGTGATGAGCTAATAGCGATTTGTCTAATAAGTTCAGATAATGTGTATCCCAATACTTTCAGGATAAGGACAATTTTGCTTGTTAATGCTAGTAATGATATATTCGATATCTAAATCAGAATGATCAACCATCATGGATGAATTCATAAGTATTAACATCGCAAAATTTAATGGGCTCTGACCTTGAGCGGGTATCTTTCGTTTGCGCATGTAGAATTGCGAACAATACGGCGGTCCTGCTTTCTCTCGTATAAAATGTTTCATTGCGTCTCGCTCATCCCTTGGCTCCCCCATCCCAACGTCGCAGTACCACACAAACAGTCCCAAAATCGGTTAGCGCGCATATTTCACTGCACACACGTGATCGCCAGAGCCCATTAGGTTTTGCGCCAATTATAACTAATTACTTAAATAAATTGATAAACTTTATTAAATAAGATTTTAAATAAGATTGATAGCATTATTAAATAATATTTTAAATAAGATTGATAATCATCATTGATTGTTATTTAGTAAATAAGAAAGTTATATACTGTAACTCTAGTATAAGGTAATTTGGAGATCCCTAATAAAGTCCTGTGATTTGTTAAAAAAAAATATTGACACTAAAAATTAATGTATAATATAAAATTAACTACTTAATGTAAATATTAGTGGTAGATATTTCGTGACTTGCACCATACGCCAGGATATGTATTTATTTATGAGCTCCGCGTTTCGATGTCGCCTCGGACGCGTTTTTGTCGCGACCGTATAATAAGGTTTAGAGAGTCCTCGGATTTGTTCATGAATCCTTGATGTAGGTATGCTGCCACTTCCAACAGCTATTTAAACTTCTTTTCATCAAATTCTAATATAAAACCAACTTCTATATATAGCGAAAGAGACTAACTAATACATGTCTTTATTAAAGTTACTTAGTTTAAATTTTTTGTCTACTTCTGTACCTTCAATTTTATTAACTCCGCCCTAATATGAAACCATACCTAATATGGATCATATTATGGTGAAATGTATGTACTAAAAGTATGTTTGATGTATGTCAAAAATCAAATATAATCAAAAAATACGAGTATATATATATACAAAAAAATCTTAGTAGGTAGAATAATAATAACAATATATAGTTACAATACAAATTTATCTAGATAGATATACCTACTAATATTATAAAGATATATTGGTATTTTTGTATTTTTTTTGTAACGAATAAACTCAAAAACTAATAGACCGATTTTGAAAATTCTTTCACCTATAGGAAGCTACATTATTAGGGAGTAACATAGGCTATATTTTATAAAATTACGCTTCTAAGTCGCGTGCAATAGTTAGGTATCTCTAATATTATAATATTAGAGATACGTAATTACCTATATTTTACTTTAGCCATACATCTAGCTCTAGATCTATGACTTTAGGAATCCCAAAGCCAAGTTACTAATTTTAAACAATATAATGTTTAGTACTTTTGTTATGTCCATGCAATAAACATAGATTTTCTAATAAATAGTCGGCCGTAATGTGTAAATCAGTATGCCAACCGATATCATCAATTAATTACCAAGCAGCTATAAGCTAAGTTATAAGTTGTTCATCGGACGCGTATTAAGAAACTGTTATTCAGCGTAGCAACCTGGTCACACGCTATTAGTGTGGTACAAGTTAAAGAAGACTAGCTTGTGCCCGCAACTTCGTTCGCGATCCATTTTTTTTAAGATTTTTTTTAAATTTTTTTGAAAATCAATGTTATTTTTCTAAGGTGTTTTTTTATATAATTATTTTTGTTATCCCACGGTGACAGTCCCACTCGGGGGAAAAATTATTTCAAAGTATATTTTGTACAGAAAAAGGTATTCCAATCGAAAATTTTCTAATGCTCGCAAATTTTGCTTCCTACTGCAAATGCTGAAAATAAAAAAAATGCCACGGATGGAGCAAATAGCAACGGATTTTGATACGATTTTCACCATCAGTTAGATAATTTTTCGTGATTTTTTTTTAGCCACTTACTAGCTGGTGCCTGCGACTTCGTCCGCGTTAAAATTAAAATATATGAGTAATAACGCCTGACATTGTTATAGCTGTGGCGACGACGGAGCAGTGGCGCCGCCATGCGACAACAGACAACAGACATACAGAGTTACTTTTGCATTTATAATATTAGTAATGATTAAGTTACTAGCCGCTAGTAACATTATCATCATTCAATATAAAATATAAAATCAATTCATATCAATACTAATAAAATTGATTAAATCTGTAAGTGTAGGTATTGTATGTATGTTCCTCCATAACTCTCAAACGAATTGACTGATTTTCATGAAACTTGGTAGATAAACATTTAGACGTACGCGACACATGATAGGCCACTTTTTTCTTTTTCAAAGCGGACGAAGTCGCAGGCACTAGCTATAGTTTTAAAAATGAAGCCGCGCGCAACAGAGAGCGTGAAATGTTTTTGACTTGTACCCGTGTCGAGATATAACTTCATAACCCCTGGCAGCGATGGGTCTCGCATTAATCGTGTTTAGACACACACCGGGACAAATAGCGTTTAACAAGCGCCTTTCAAAACCATTCAGCTTTAAACGGTTAACTAGCTTATGGGAGGGGAGCCCACGATGCTAAATGTGGAGTCACTTGAGCGTCATATAGAAACTTATTGGACTTTGAAGATTGGATGGTAAGAAGAAAAAAAGGTTATATGAAGGTGAGCGTCTATACAGGCGTTCAAAATTTTGTAGGCGCTATATTTTAAAAAATCCCCCATATAATCGTCAGATTAAGAATCAGCACGATCGGGAATTCAGGCTGAACCGTCTGTATGAAAATCTGACGCGCTCGAGTATTACAAAAATCTTTTTTGCATTTTCAAAAAGCTGCCACGAGCTTGCGTTACATCCGAATCGTCCGAATTTTAAATGGAATATTAGTTTAGGTTCACTTAACATCCTCTCTGAAAATCTGACGCGCTCGAGTTGTATTCAAAATTTTACCCCAACCCCCACCAACCAAACCGTCAGATTAATACATATCCGTTATCTCGGAGACACGTGCGGAATATACATTGGCAGTATCTGACGCGCTCGAGTAAATCCAAAAATCCCCTCTTGGCTCTCCTACCATTATAGTTAACCAATTATGATATTCAACACTTTGGTGGTTCCGTATACCTACATATAAGTTTTAATTAGTCTTTTTTATGTAGGTAAAGGTAGGCACGACAGACTTTACGGCCTACTAGATAAATCCATACATCCATCCATAATATTATATATAAAGCTAGTAATATATAAAGCTGAAGATTACTATACTAATATATAAGTTTGTTTGTACCTACACGCTAATCTCAGGAACTACAGGTTCGAATTGAAAGATTCTTTCTGTGTTGGATAGTCCATTTATCGAAGTAGGCAATAGGCAATAGAGAACGCTGACGAAGTCGCGGGCACAAGCTATTATAATTAATATTAGCAGTGCTGTCTAAAGGGAATCTTGTAGCCAATAGATTGACGTGACTAGTTTCTACCACCTTTAGGTATATCCGTGTTAATATTGAATGTTTAAAATAAGATAAAAACCTTTATTTAAGAATTAACAATACGATTAAAATGGAACCCAAAAAAAGGGCCCGACACCTTCCTCTCTATTAAAATTACCGAAATAATAGGTGATTAATCTTACAAGCCACAAAAAGCGGTTGGATTTACGGTCGCTGTCAAAATAAATATAATGTGTTCGGCTAACAAGATAGCGTCCCTGCGAAGCCCAAATTTAGATGTTTAACAAAACATTTCCAACAAAAAAAAGGGGAAACGAATATACCTTTTTATTAATTGGGTATCGAATGTGATAGTGCCTTGTCTTAAATATACACCTGTATAATATACATATATTACTTATTATTATTATTATTAGAGAGAAATATATCCTTATGCGCACATTAACGCCCGTTTCGGATTTGTTTTTTTTAGGATCGGCGTACACTGGTACAAGAGATAACAGCTGTTGAAATTCTTGTTATTGAGTATTTATTTATTTTTGAAGCATGACTATACATTTTTATTACTAGACTAACGTTGGAAAAGAAGAAAGTAGCCTATCCTGTACGTCTAAATGTTTCTATTAAGAGTTATGGAGGAACATACATACATACAATACCTACACTTACAGATTTATTGATTGATTGATGTGAGAAATTGGTGGGTGAACTTTTCTTTTTTTTTAAGTCAAATGGATAATAATTTATGTCTTTTTTTTAATGTTTTTAAACAAAAAAGCTTACCTTTCATGGGTTAGTTTTTATCGACATACCTAAAACTAGTGAGAACCTTCTAAATTACCAATGTAGGTACTGCATACGCATCTTTCAATGCCATAAGTGAATAGAGTATGAACTAATCTGACTTTGTTGCTAGTTTTTCTTTACTTCTATGCTTTAGTTATTATTCTATGAGTAAAGCCATATCAGTTGGGTAGGTACATTGACATTCCACCCAAATCCACCCAATCGACATTTGGGTGGAAGGTCGATGGGTAGGTACTACTTTGTACTGTGGTTTTAAACGGCATTGTGCAAGTGTGCGCGGTTCCTTAGGCGATGTTATCACAACGTTCCGGGAAGGACATGTGTCCAGTAATAAACTAATTGGTCGGGGTATGCTCGCGCCGGGACCCGAGAAATTTATTTTATATCTTATTTGTATTTATTTTACACGATAAAAGAGCCGTGTTCGGGCAAGGCGTAACGTAACGATTCAATGGTATTTTGTGATTTGATCAGTTCAATGTCTTAATTAATTTCGTTTTAAGTGACGGATTTTGCTTTTTAAAAGATTTTTGTCGCGATCGTTATTTTATTATCATTACGCGCTTTAGGTTTTAAACAATTAATTTAATTTTGAATTAAGTATTTGGATGGTAAATTTGTTGGTCAGGACATTACTTGGTTTTCAATTGCAGATATTAGGGTCTGGAAATATTATCTACTAACGTACCGCTCCCGGATTCACGTGGGTTGCAAATTTTTATATACCCAAACATTCATCGCTTATCCTTCTTTCCATAACTGAAAACCGCATCAAAATCCATTGGGTAGTTTAAAAGTAGTTAGCAGAGAAACTAGAAGTAGTTAGCTGAACAATTATTTATTATCTAAAAATTGATACATATCGAAAACCGCTTCAAAATCCGTCGCATGGTTGACTTTGTTTAACACTAACCAAAGATTAGATTATAATAGAAATAATAATTAGAAAAAAATCCTAGACCATGAAGTGCAGGCCTTTTTTTTCGTCTAGAATTTCTTTTTCTAAGACGAAACTGGAACCTAGGTATAACATAATATTTGCTTTTTCTGCAGTAGAGCTCTCACACTGTTCCAGCAGGTGTGTCAATGAACATAAACCCATTTTAAGGTCGATTCATTCGAAACGTTTCCGAGAAATGTATTTGGTTTTGTATTTTGATGTCAAGCGTTGATAAGATGGTGACCGTTTTCAATTCAATGGTTATAAACGTCGAAGGTAGATGACATATGGCCCTTGAAAGAGAACAATGGTTATTTAGGTAATCACAAATACTAATCAAACTCTAAATGGTTGATAACTTTATTTATTTATGGTCAAGAAAAGTTCATATACTTACTTAGGTACGACGTTATAAATGCTATGCTATTACAAATGCTATGTGAGATCGTTTGTTACGCTTTCACGCAAAAACTACTGAACCGATTACCATGAAATTTTGCATACACGTTTTCTGGGATACCAGAAAGGACATAGGGTAATTTTTATCCAGGAAAAAAGTTGTGTTCCCGAGGGATTATCTAAAATATAAAAGTGTAATTAACGCCTGACCTATTATATTTTTTAATTTATATAGCTATGTTTATAATAGGACGACACGTTTGGTCTAGTGGCTAGTAACTAGTAACCCTCGCTGTGTTAACCAAACGGTCGCGGGTTCGAATCCCGCTAGGGGCAAATGTTGTGTTAACATTTTACCTTTTTACCTGAGTCATGGATGTTTTTTATTTATAATATGCATGTATTTATAAAAAAAAGTAATGTATGTAGTATAACAACTGTCTGGTATCCACAATACAAGCATTAGTTGCAAGCATTATAATTATGTAACAATATATCGATTAAAAATATTAAATCTAAGTTAAAGCAATATTCTTTAAGTTGTAATTAAAAGCATATAGTTGATTTATTAATAATTACAAATGATACACGAGATTAAACCTCAGTGGATCATTTTACATGTTATTATTTTATATATTAGCCCTTAAAATTGTAAATAAATAAAATTTATAGTTGTTATTTTATATTTTTCTTAATGTTTATGTTGTTATGCTATGCTGTGGTGTTGTTTAAATGTGCTTTAGTTTTCACTGTAACGTTGTAATGGCGTGAAATATGTCTTTGGTCTAAACAAACCTGTTTATAGGTTGTTATAAAATTGTGTAGAATTTATGTGTTATTATAGAATTTAGATAATTAAAAAATCTTCTAATAATAAATCTGTAAGTGTAGGTATTGTATGTATATACGAGTATATATTATATTTAATCATGCTATTTACACTATATAGGAATGCAATTTAATTTAATAGTATTCATGTACTTACATAATTGTATTCTGTCTGTGTACTTTATTAAATCAATCATCAGTACTAATAATAAATCTGTAAGTGTATGTATGTAGGTATTGTATGTACAGTCGGCCGCATAAGTCGATAAACAAATTCATAAGTGCAAAACAACAAAACACTTAACGCGCCATAAGCCGTTGTCATGACTAGAGAACAAAATAAAATTCACGTACAAACGATCGTAAAAAGCTTCAGTAAGTAAGTGAGTTGAGTGTTCAGTTGTTTTGCACTTTTGAATGTGTTAATCGAATTATGCGGCCGACTGTACCTCTACTTGTATTCACTATCCAAACTTTTCCGGTTGCAAACTTTAATTAATATTAAATTAAATTAATGTGTAAGTAATTAAGTTAAATAATTAATTAATTAAGCTTCAGCAAGTAAGTAATTAAGTACTGAACTAACAATAATTAACAGTTAATATAATTAACTTTTGAATGTGTTAATCGACTTATGCGGCCGACTGTACCTATGTTCCTCCATAACTCCTAAACGTATTAACTGATTTTCATGAAACTTGGTAGATAAACATTTAGACGTACGGGACACAGAATTGATGGTTTAATTACAATTTTATTTGAACTCCTGCTGTATCATAACTATGCTGTATACATAGTTACGAAGATAAATCTTCAACGCGGACGAAGTCGCGGGCGCCATCTAGTATTTAAATAAATAAATTTCAACACGATCTTATTATAACGAAGCCGCAGGACACGGCTAGTTTACTGTACTAGAAATAACGACCAGAATGAAGTGTTTTTTTAAACATTCCTAATAACATTTTGCGGTGAAAGAAGATCGTTGATAAAATTTTATAGCAGCTAATATTTGTCGCGATGCGCCCATTTAGCGGTCGTCTTAATTAGTTTCATGCTTTAATTACCACACCATTAGTGAGAGAAGGCTTTATTGGATTTTTAAACTAGTTTTGTTGAGTGATTTCTTTTTATGTTTAATTTCATCTTCATATTAGATTAAATACGAAGAATTAGCGTGGGATAAGAGTTGTTAAAATCTTGATAAGATTGGTTAGAAAAAATGAGGTCAATGATAAAACTTTTATGCGATAACTTATCTATATCTATACTAATATTATAAAGAGGAAAAATTTGTTTGTTTGTATAGAATAGGCTCCGAAACTACTGGACCGATTTGAAAAATTCTTTTACCATTAAAAGCCGACATTATCCGTGATGAACATAGGCTACCTTTTACCGCGGGAAAATGCTTCATTCCTACGGGAAATCTAAAATAAAAGTAAATACTAGCGGCTTGGCCCGGGAGATAGCGCCATCTATCCAAAATACGGTAGATGGCGTTTTATACTTTTCTACGACGACGAATACTAGCTGGTACTCGCGACGAGTACCAGCTAGTATTACATAAAAAGATAAAATATAAGGTCTTATTGGGAAATATAACAGCATAATTGTTATAAGCATTGACTAGAATTTCATTGATTAGTTAAGGTGCTAATTAAGGTGCTTAGTAAGGAACTTAAAGGTAAAAGACATAAGAAAATTACCCCATACTTAACTAATCTTTCAGCTAACTCTTAAAAAATTCCTAACCATGTTAAAAAATTGACAGCATTTCTGAGCGTGTTAACTTTAGTTTTATCAGTAAAAATTATCAGATATGAACGGATGGCACACCGTTAAAATGTACTTAATTAGTTGAGATTAACTTAATTAAGTGTCATCGCGTGTGGTCTTAGTGATGGGATGTAGCGAGTTACAATCTTATATTTTCAATAGCAGGTTGGTCATGGAGTAAGTTACTTTTTTTTCAGAGATATCGTGTTTATGGTCCGTAAGTCAGCGACAGATTTTCATGACCAATTTCCTCCCAGTCGATAACTCGTAAAATGACAGAGAGTTGTATCACGAAGCGTTGTGAACGTCAGCTGCGGCTCCGCAGCTTTTTTTTAATCATTTATTTTCGATTAAAAATTCATCAAATTACAGTTAGCCTAATATTTTGAAGAAACAAAATTGTCAGCTATTTATAAAATGGTGGATTATGCGTCTGCAGGTCACACGAATATATACGTGTTCAGTGATTACCTCCCAATAGAAAATTTATCAGATGATAGTTTATGTATTACTGTTAATAAATAAAAAAATCAGCTGGCTATACTTGGTGGAATGCTTGTCAGCTGATGCTCTGAAAGTGTAACGGGCTACCACTGCTCAACCCACCATCGGAGCCGCAGCTGACGTTCACAACGCATCATGATACAACTCTCTCGGGCATTTTACAAATTTTGGTCTGAGAGGAAATTATTGACGAAATTAGTGCCTAGCTTACGGACCATTATAGGCTCTATACATGATATATTGAAACTAAATTGACAATTTTTAGAATTTTTTCTATGTTCTATGTAGGTATGTTCCTCCATAACTTTTAAACGAATTAATTGATTTTTATGAAACTTGTGTAAATATTCGTGTTATCCATGTATCCTTTTAAGTGTCTATTTGTACCACCTCTTGTAAATTTTTGTATTAGTTTATGGTAATATAGGTCTTATTGTTTCTATTTTTAGTAAACTAAGTTGTATGTGACTGTTTTTGCCTCAATAAATAAATAAATAAACATTTAGACGTACAGGATACCTAGGCTACTTTTAACTTTTTCAACGCGGACGAAGTCGCGGGCACCAACTAGTATAATATATGTAAAGTTACACCAAAACTTTTAAGTGTTATTAAGAGTTGCCAGTACCTCTATCAAGAGTTATAATGACTGCACTCGACCTGCACTGTGTCGACCTATTCTTTAAATATGAAATATCTGGGTGCCTACGTATAGCCAAGATGCAAACGCCGAACGTTACGTACTTCCGAAACGAAAGAGAGAACGCTAAGAGAAGTCCCGGGTGATTGGTTGTTGTAACGTCAAACATTTATTTTGACGTCGCAACAGCCAATCGCCGGCTTTCTCTTAGCGTAAACGACTGTAGAAAGCAATTGCTTTCTACATTTGGCGAAAGCCCCTGGAAAGTACCTAAAAATAGCTTCGCTCTTATAACTTACTCTCCAAGAAGTTTGTTTTACAAATGAAATAACAGAAAGAAGAGTAAACATTATTATAAGTTTATGTTTTTAAAACTGTTTTATGGTTCACAATTAAGTATTTTTTTAATGTTTAGAAGATTATTGTCCGCTTAACATTTCAGATAAGCCTAATAGGGTCGTTTTGGAAGGAAAATTATTGAGGATGTCTGTTTTAACCCAAAAAGAATTGTTATTAGTATCTACTTTTAAATTTCTCAAAAGTAATTTAACTGAATTAACAGTTAGAATAGTGTTTAACTCTACACTAAATACTTTTTAAGCCATTAAAGTAATGATAGCTCAGTGGGTCGTACACTCGGCCCCCTATAAATTACAGAAGCATGTTCAAGTTTGACGACACGTTTGGTCTAGCTGCTAACCTAGCAATTATTTTCAATTTTTTGGTCCAATCCTTCAATAACCAAGAGCACGATTACATACATCGTTGACTTCTGACCGCAACGAACCTAATTTCTTTCACTCATCACGATATATGATGACTAATTAACAAATATCTTAACTTGTCTGTGTCAGTGTTTGAGTGAGTACTTAATTGAAAGCCTCCGAGCGTAACCTCCAACACAGTACAAAGAGTCGCAGTAGCTCAACTCTTTTTCCTAATGTTAAGGTCGACAGGCAGTCTAAGAGCGATTGCGTTTTTTACACCGGATTTATTCTCTTACTATGTTTTGTCCGCGACTTCGTCTGCACACCTATTTCTTAGGTGTTACATTTATTCAATACTAGCTGGTGCCCGCGACTCCGTCCGCTTTCAAAATGTTATACATAGCCTTCCTCGATAAATGGACTATCCAACACAAAATGAATTTTTCAATTCGAACCAATAGTTCCTGAGATTAGCGACAACCAAACAAACAAACTTATTTTTATTTTTACCAATATATAAGTTTTGTTTTTATTTATATTTTTAGATAATACCTCTAGAACAAATTATTTTTCTATATCCTATTTTGCATGACAACGTGTATGCAAATTGCATGGTTATCGCTTGCGTAAAAAAACAACTCACTGTCGCATTTCTAATTTTCTAATATTAGTTGAAGTTCCTAAACACGTCAAGAGATGGCGCTGCCAGTTGCATTTTGTTATCCATTATGTGCTTATGCCTATAGATGTTTTCTTTCATTTAAGGAACTGAATCATGTAAATAATATAATATAATAATATAGTTAAGTTCTTATTAAAATAATAAGTTCTTAAACTAAGTTTTAGTTAAGTTAAGTTTCAGTTATAAGTTCTTAGTTAGTTACGTTTCATATTAATACAGTAGGTATACTGTACTGCATTTATATCGATGATAGTTTTTTTTCTTTTGATAAAAAATATACCTATTGAATAATCAGATACAAGTGGATACAAGCAAGATTTTACTTACACTTTTACCTAAATAAAAATAATAATAATTGTGCTTTATTAAGAGTAGATACTAGGTACACGTACACTAGTCGATAAAAGTTAATGTTGTACGGAATAAATAAATTACTAAACAAAAAACAGTTCATCTACTGTAAGCGTACTGTTACTGTGGTAACAATACGGGTTTATGAGACTACGTATCCCCCGCGGCGGGCCTCGCGCTCCTCATCAAGTCTGCTGTATGATGCATGACAACTTCATACAAAGCCACACAATGCAATAATTATGAAGTTTCTTAGCCTGTGACCTTTCACCTCGATCATCAAATGTTATATTTATTTATTACTTATTTGCTTTAGGTTGCTTGCAATAAAATGCCAAGAGGCGATAATTAGGTAACATGTAAGTACATTAAACACAGGGTGAATGTTTTATTTATTATTAGAGATGGGTTTGCTCTTGGCCAACTACCATCTGTGTAGCAAGGATGAGGCTTAAGATGACGCGAGCTCACCCAGAAGATGCCTATAGGCATATAATATATAATATGAATATATTCACTCGAACTTTGATGAGCTGGGAAATACAGACGTCAGCAGGGAGTTCCAAATGTTGGCAGTAAGTGAATGAACAGTAGGAAGGACCTATGTATATATAAGTATAATTAATTTCCATATGCAAGTTTTCATGGTGACAAATCTGTTAGGTACTTTCGGAGATTCGCGCTTTTCGACAAACGAACATTTAGTTTTTACATTTAATAACTCGATGTTGCACGCGACATCGCCAATGTAACTTTATAATAAAATATATAAAACGCCATCTACTTACCATATTTTAGATACATGTCGCTATCTCCCGGGTCAAGCCGCTAGTATTTACTTTTATTTTAGATTTTCCGTAGAAATGAAGCATTTTCCCGCGGTAAAAAGTAGCCTATGTTCATCACGGATAATGTCGGCTTCTAATGGTAAAAGAATTTTTCAAATCGGTCCAGTAGTTTCGAAGCCTATTCTATACAAACAAACAAACAATCAAATCTTTCCTCTTTATAATATTAGTATAGATAGCCCATGTTACTCGCTGATAATGTAGCTTTCTATGAGTGAAAGAATTTGGTCAACTATTAGTCAACAAGTATACAGATAATTAAATTGTTGCCTTCTGTTTTGCCCATTCTATTCTGGAAGACGGAAGAAGTCCTGGCTACGTAACATAAGGAAATGCACAGGAATCTCAAGAGCAGAACATCCTGTTTCTTTTGGCCCTAGATCCTGGACAGGCACAGGACAGGACAGGACAGGAAGCTTTCAGAGCTGACGGCCATTTTATTTACCTATGTTCAACTCAACAGACAGGCTCACTATTTGATGGTAAGTGGCTACCGTCGCCTACATAACAACTTGAGTCGCGCGTACAGGTGTCCTTGAATTGCATTGTTACTTAGAGCCTATGACAGTATTGCCATTTAAAAATATTTTTACATCTTTATCTTGGCAATTTATCTATGATAGTTATTTGCTAACCTGTCAATGAGTGCAACACAATATGCAAAATAATTCATCCAGCAAATAGAGTTGTCCGTTTGTCCATCAACGTGATTAGTTGCTGTCCGCTGGGATTGATCATGCTCGTGTCGCGCGTGGGTGTTTTGTGAGAGACATCTGTTTATTTTATTGCCACGATCAGTCCGAGACTTACGAAAGACATTTTGTGGAAAAAAGCTCTAGTCTAGGTATTGTGTTCAATAAATGTAATCACAGAGACAATTTAAAAATTACTTTTTTCGTATCACCTTAACGTCCAGTGATAGGGGGGCATATCACTGGACGTTAAGGTGACACAAGTCGGCTTTCCTCCATATACTTAAATATTAAGATATGATCCTCGAAAACTCCATGTTTTAACACATATTATTTTAATGCAATGTATTTTAATGTATAAATAATAGATTACTATATAGTATACTAGCTTGTGCTCGCGACTTCGTACGCGTTGATAAGTATAAAACGCCATCTACCGTGTAGCGGATAGCTAAAAATATTACCAAGCAGTTGTCATGTTAGTCGCTTCACCTGATTCTGGGTAGATGGCGCTGTCAAGTGTATCCTGGGCCAAGCCGCTAGTATTTGCTTTTATTTTAGATTTCCCGTAGGAATGAAGCATTTTCCCGCGGTAAAACGTAGCCTATGTTCATCGGGGATAATGTCGACTTCTAATGGTAAAAGAATTTTTCAAATCGGTCCAGTAGTTTCGGAGCCTATTCAATACAAACAAACAAACAAATCTTTCCTCTTTATAATATTAAAGTAATAAATAATATTATAAGTAATAAGTAATATTATAAGTAATAAGTAATATTATAAGTAATAAGTATATAAGTATAGATTTAGTAATTTTAGTATAGATAGACAAATAGTGTGTGATATATACAAATTACTATAGGTACCGAGCTTTGACAATTTTTTCTTTACCCTAGAAAGATTAAGCTTCGCCATCGACTTGCCTTAAGCTCACCTTAAGAGTACAAAAAAAGAGCAAAGTTAGTTAGGTAGGCGATCATAAATAATGCGAGCTCGCGTGCGTTTTAAGCGCTAAGTTTCATCTCTTAAATCTACCAACACATAATTTAAACGGTGTACAAAATGATTGCATTACATATAGTACAGCTGTAGGTATGTTCCGACCCGCGGCTTCGGTCGTATAATTAATTCATAAGCTCTCTCGATTCACACGCGAACTGAGTGGGAGCTATCATAATATAAATTGTAGACTTGGCAACTTTTAGACACGCTAAGTATATTATGGAGTTAATTTTGTTCAAATAACAAAATGTCAAACTGAAATTATTTATTTACATATTACATACATTGTAATAACTTAATAAAAAAAAAAAACTACAAGAGGAATATTTAAAATAAAATTGATACCTATATAATATAAATCTTTGATTAACCATATTAATCATATTTATTTAATGTAATACAGTTTAATAATATGTTGGAATTACTAACAAAATTAGTACTAAAATTAGTTACTAGTTAAATGTATGTACAGTCGGCCGCATAAGTCGATTAACACATTCAAAAGTGCAAAACAACTAAACACTCAATTTACTTACTTACATATTACTTGCTTACTGAAGCTTTTTACGATTGTTTGTTTGTACATGAAGTTTATTTGTTCTCTAGTCCTGACAACGACTTATGGCGCGTTGAGTGTTCAGTTGTTTTGCACTTTTTAATGTGTTAATCGACTTATGCGGCCGACTGTACATTGCCTATCATATTTAAAAAAATGCTTGTTTTAAATGGTCACACTAGATATTATATTTGTTACACTAAATATACCCGACAATTTACTGAAATCTATACTAATATTTTTAAAGAGAAAAGGTTATATTTTGGTATTTATGTTTGTAACAAATAAACTCAAAAACTACTAGACCTATTTTAAAAATTCTTTCACCTATAGAAACCTACATTATTAGCGAGTAATATAGGCTATATTTTATAAAACTACGCAGAGGAAGTCGCGTGCAATGACTAGTTTTATCTAAAACGAGAACATATGTTCTCAAATTTTTTGATGCAACTTTAGATTTACAGTCATGTGAGGCAAATTCTCATAAAATTCGACATCAATCGATACTAATACCTAATCTATACTAATATTATAAAGAGGAAAGATTTGATTGTTTGTTTGTTTGTATAGAATAAGCTCCGAAACTACTGGACCGATTTGAAAAATTCTTTTACCATTAGAAGCCGACATTATCCTTGATGAACATAGGCTACTTTTTACCGCGGTAAAATGCTTCATTCCTGCGGGAAATCTAAAATAAAAGTAAATACTAGCGGCTTGGCCCGGGAGATAGCGCCATCTATCCAAAATACCGTAGATGGCGTTTTATACTTTTCTACGCGGTCGAAGTCGCGAGCACCAGCTAGTGTAATAATAAATTTGCAAGTACGGGTATGTACGAGTATGTTTAAACGAATTAACTGATTTTCAAGAAACTTGGTACATAAACATTTAAACGTACGGGACACGTGACACTTTTTAAACGGGAACAAAGTCGCGGGCGCCAGCTAGTATTATCATAAATCTCGCCTACGATCAATATTTCACTTCTATGAACTGTGAATATCACTAAGCAATCATGGTACAAACGTCTCGCGACCCGTGAAAAAGGGACAAATAACTTACTTTCAACTGATATGAAAAGGATAAACTTAGAAATTATTACGTCACAGCAGGGCATCCTCACTCCCCCTCACCATTGTATATCATCATACAAAAATCATTTGCCACAACGCAATGCACGCTGTCCATCTCCACCTTTGATTGAGATCAATGTGAACAGTCGCCTTGTAGAGCAGTAGTGGATGCAGTGTATGAGAATTTAGTGCATTTTAGTTTTAAAGTTGGTAGTCCACCTCGTTAACGTTGCGATCTTTTAGTTTATTTTCATAACTACCCATATCTATCACTGTTAACGATGTTTATTCAAGCAGTTATGATACGGTGACCATATTTTTATGATGTTTGAATATTTTTCTTATTTTTGTTTAGAACAATTAGTTTCTTTATATATCTAAATATTATAGTATACTATATGTAAAATAGTAAATATATGTAAAAATGTATACTTTAAAATAATTGTTTATGTATTTGTGATAATTTTTTTTAAGTAGAATAGTTTTTTAAGTAGTAAAAGGTAAGTAGAAGGTACATTTAATGGGAATTTCTGTAAGGACTGTCGCCAATTATTGACTGTTTGTCTATCTGTCTGTATGTTCGCGATAAACTCAAAAACTAACAAAAATTGGTAGATTTTCATGCTGTTTCCACCAATGGATATAGAGCGGTTCTCGAGGAAGATTTTAGTATTTAATTTACAAAGTTACGCGGACGAAGTCGCGGGCAGCAGCTAGTCCGTACTAATATTTTAAATGCAAAAGTTTGTACATGTTTGTTACCCTTTCACGTAACAACTATTGAATGGATTTCAATGAAACCTTACAATAATATAGCTTATACATCAGATTAAGTTATGGGCTATATAATTTACGCGGGCGAATTCGCGGGCAGCAGCTAGTTTAATAAAAAGACCCGCAACCGCGTCACCGCGACTTCACGAGGCCGGGCGACTGGTGACGTCAACTTTTCCATTTTTTGAGATAATTTTTTACTAATAAATTTTTAAAAACAAAATATTTTTTTTATATAACTAGCTGTTGCATGCGACTTCGTCCATTAAATTCGTCCGTTAAATCATCCAGGAAACCATCGAAATACCCATATAAAATTTCAACCCGTTCGGGGTTCAGCCGTTTAGAAGTTATGTGAAAAAGATAAGTACGGAAGGATAATTCTTACAACCCGTTGTTCTATTACCCATTTTCCCGTAGGAATGAAGCACTTTCCCGCGGTAAAAAGTATCCTATGTTCATCACGGATAATGTCGGCGTCTAATGGTAAAAGAATTTTTCAAATCGGTCCAGTAGTTTCGGAGCCTATTCTATACAAACAAACAAACAAACAATCAAATCTTTCCTCTTTATAACATTAGTATATATCGATATACAGGAGATTTCTTCATTCACTCGATTATGCATAAAAATAAAATTAATTGCTACACTAAATCCATGGCCACCCTAACATAATAAGGCATAAGTTTAGTAGTTATTTGCTCTTTTATAGCTAAGCGGTCGTTTTTCTAATGATGTTGTTACTGACTAGTCGTTACAGTAGCGTTTTTTAACTGTCAAACTTAGTATTGGCCGTGTTATTGAGTGACTGATGATTATTTTGAAGCACTTGAAATGAGTTTTTGAATCATAGCATCATTTACAAGTGTTACGTTTGATGGGCAGAGAGACGTCATCAATGTATGTACACATTCTGAAGAATGTAATACTAGTGCTGGCTAGCGACTGCGCTCGTGCCGTCTATTGAATTAGTTCAGAACTGAAGTGTACCTGGATTGAATTCAGATTTAACTGTGATGCAGAGCCTTATCAAATTCGGTTCAAAGGTTTATTCATGATTGTGTAACATACATAGAAATATTTTCACAAAGATAATTTTATTTCGTTGCTATTTATTTCGTTTTATTAATATGTTTCGTCGCCTAGTTTGACTTCTTAGAGTAAAATCACATGTTAGATAAAAATACAGTGCATAATAGACTATATGGCAAAAAGTTTTAATTGGGCAGATTTATATAAAAAAATCCATTTTGTGAGAGAAAAAAAAATTAGTAAAATATTTAGGTTTTTAGATGATCCCTCGGGTATGGTCATTTTTTCTGGATGAGAGGTAACCTAGTGTCCTTTCTGGTGTCCCAGACAACGTGTAGCATGAAAAATTTCATGGTGATCGGCTCAGTAGTTGGCGTTTTATATATTTTATAAAGTTACGTTGCCAATGTCGCGTGCAACATCTAGTTACCTAAATGTAAAAACTTAAATGTTCGTTTGTCAAAAAGCACGAATCTCCGAAAGTAGCGCGAGCTATCCAAAATACGGTTTATGGCGTTTTATACTTTTCTGCGCTGACGAAGTCGCGAGCACCAACTAGTATTTAGTATATCTATTTTTTTTTTAATGTTTAGCCAAACAATTTTCAAATTCAAATTCAAATTCAAATTCAAAATAATTTATTTGCTGAATATAGTTATACACAAGTTGTTGTAAATTTAAGTTTTTAGTCCACATATTCAACCGACAAGCGGTGTGCAAATTTAAAAAGCATCTAAAATTAATAAGCCAAGACAATTTAATAATTATTATATTCCTATTTCATTTTTATTTGTTTTTCATGCTATATTTTAGAAATTCATCAAGTGAATAATATGCCCTTTCCACCAAAAAACTTCGTAAGTGATTTTTGAAAGTTGCCAGATTCCCGATGTTTCTTATATTTTTTTGGAATTTTATTATATAAGTGTGGTGCCATACAAAAAACACTTATCTTTTTCATTCTAGATTTGGCAGGGACTACACAAAGTTTATCATTATGACAATATCACAATTATCATTATCACAAGTTTATTTACAAGGTAAATTAAAGTTAATCCAATCTCTCGTATTCATCGGGGACGTTTAATATAGACGTCTTATGCACAATAACAGAACAGAAATGGTAGCCTCGGTTGACGCCTGCCTCCTCCCGGCCCCGTCGCTCGCCAGGGGGCCATTGTACGGGCCAGATAAATGAATCTCGTCCCAGAATGTTAAATATTATAATTTGATATTTTAAAACGGATAAAGATATTAAAAGTCACGCTTCAGAGTGTTTATTTAACGCTCCTTTGAGCGTCTCTGAATTATTGGCTTTTTTTTTTCCTTTTTGTTGTGCAGTGATTAGTTTTGAGGTCAATGCCGTGTATTGTTGGTTTATTTTTATATGTACTAGCAATACCAACCTACGTATTTTGTACACAAAGTTTCCTCGTCTTTAGGTCTATTCGTTTGTGGAAAATACGGTTTAAAAGTAGGTAAGTACTTAGTTAGTTAACGGATAAACAAATAGAAGCGGATTTTGTTACATGTGCTTTTGACACATGAGATATTTTTGACTTCTTTCAAAAAAGTTAAGCTACAGGGCAAACCCTTAACCCTATCGTCTTTATTTTAGGCTCAAATTGTAGCTGACTAAATTGTCCAGAGGAGTTTTCCCTCAAATTATTGATATCATTCTTCTTTTCCAAAATATCGAGCGCCAAAATAAAAAAATCGGATAAAATTGAATTTTTTTTTCACTATTTCGGCCATAACTTTTTTTTTTTTTACTTTTTCGAAAAATTCTTTTTGCACCTAACAGCTCCTGTGAATACACATCTTTTGATCCCTTTTTGAATATCACATCTTCATAACTCTCCGAGATATAAAGAGATCGCACTTTTTTGTGAAATCGGGGAACACTATTACTGAAGCGAACGAACAGACATTTCCAATGTCAAAAATATTTTATAGTACCTATAGATAATGTCATAATTGTTTTTGCAAAAGCTCTGTCGATGAGTCAACTGTAGACAAACAACTCGATTCGCCCTGACATCAAGATAAAGATCATTACGGACCTCATCTTATTGTAATGATTTGATGATTAATGACATAGATCGCGCTCGTAATGATGCTTAATGATTTCGGTTTGTTTTTGTTAAACACTCGAATTTATATTAGATACTTGGACCTGTTTTAGAGATCCTTAAACCGTTTTAAACACACAGCAAAATAAATGTAAGTATATTTTTAATTTTGCCTTTATTTGCTGTGCTTTTGCCTTTATTTATCTATTATCTTTATAATTTACTAGCACGTGACTTTGAACGTGTAACTTTATAAATCTGGTGACTTTCAAGGCGACTTCGTTCGTCTTAAAAAAAAGGTAAGTATATATTTATTTATTTCGTTTTTTATTTTATTTTAATAAAATTAAACAGTACTTTTTCTGGATCCGGTATTCCTGACAACGTGTATGCAAAATTTCATGATGATCAGTTCAGTAGTATTTGCGTGAAAGAGTAACAAATACATCCATACAAACTTTCGCATTTATACGCGACTTCGTCCGCGTAGAAAAGTGTAAAACGCTATCTACCGTATTTTGGATAGATGACGCTATCTCCCGGGCCAAGCCGCTAGTAATTACTTTTATTTTAGATTTCCCGTAGGAATGAAGCATTTTCCCACGGTAAAAAGTAGCCTATGTTCATCACGGATAATGTCGGCTTCTAATGGTAAAAGAATTTTTCAAATCGGTACACTAGTTTCGGAGCCTATTCTATACAAACAAACAAAAAATGAAATCTTTCCTCTTTATAATATTAGTATAGATAGATATTATATTTTTTTATTTACTAGGTAATTTATTTTAATATTCATATTTTAAATTGATACCCACTTCCCTCGATGTGTTAGCGTAAAAGATCTTAAGGTGTACCTATTCTTAGCAAATAATCTCAAATTAGATTTCCTTGTCTAAAATTTTGTTCATAAACTTGTCAAGTCTTTTAGAAAATTATTACGGAACCAATTAAGTAGAAAAATTAATGACGAAAATATTTGTATACGTATGTTATGATATTAATAAGATATGTAGTAGTCTGTGCATGAGTCAGCGTGTTCTCTCGTCCGTTGTAACAAAATATAATAATAATATGGAGCTGCTGAGCGCCGATTGTTGAGGCAAACTGTTTTTGACAGTAATGATTTATTGTCAGACAATTCTGTTAATCAGTGGAATGTGGTAGCGAGTTACAAACTTCGACGATTGCTTCGTCATACAAAACGTGTGCGGACTGCTTTACATTACTCTATTAAAATAATAATAATATTTATTTCTTAGTAAGAAACTTAAGTAAGTCAAGATATAAATTTAGTAAGATTAAGATTAAGGAAGGATTAGATTAAGATTTCGGATGTGGATACGGATACGAATATAAGAATAATATTATACCGGTTTCGGATACGGTTATGTAATTATTTCCGATTATCCGTTAGTTTCGGATAATTTCGGTTACGGATTTTCAATTTTTAAGGAATTTTAAAAGTAACATCCGATTAGGTTGGTGTTACTAGGTTTTGGAAAATACATAGGTACATATAGAATACAAAAACGTAAGTAATTACGTTCATTTAGCTTCATGTTTTACTAAGTCACTATTTTTCTTATAATAAAAGTCGTATAACTTACTGATAAAATGTCGCTAGAAGTCCCTAAATATTTTTTTCTCGCTAGAATAAAAAAAAACATGCTTTGTGTCTTATAAATTCCCTAGATCTAGGCGCCATTATTGGCGAGCTGTGAACAAAACAAAAACCTGTCATAACACGATTCATTTAGACTCCGCCCTTATCCGAAACTTTAATATGGGATTCGGTTACAGTTACGGAACTATATATTTTTATTTCGGATATCCCGGATATTATGAAATAAAATCACATACTTAGGTATACTGGTTTTTTACATACAGTGCGCGAATTAGGCAGAAAAAGCCCTTATCCCTTACCCCTATCTAGTAATTAAATGTTAAAACTGAAAAAAATTGTGAGGACGTTTGTTTCTCTTTCACGCAAAAACGGCATAACGGATTTGAGTGATATTGGGCACACATATAGTTTATTACCTCGATTAAAGTATAGGATACTTTTTATCCTGAAAAAATATTAGGTGCCTGAGGGATCGTCTAAAGATAATAAAAAATTAGGCGTCTCCGTCGTCAAAGCGATAAAGACGTCAGATATCATTTTATTTGTATTTGTATTTAATTTATATATACACACATATCTAATGGCTGTATGAAATTTTAATAAATAAATAAATAAGAAATATTTTCTTAGGTTACCTATGTACCTATATTTTTAATTTTTCAATGCGGAAGAAGTCGCAGACATCCAGCTAAGTACCTATAGTAGGAAATATTAGATTGCAACTTATACATCTCATAAGTCTTCATTAATGAAACTGTACTAAGTAGATATTAGAGCTTTATCTTTTGCAAAAGCTTTTAAAGTTTTGTGTGTTTTATGTATCATTATAAATAAATTTTTTCACTCAAGAATTTGTCCCAAATGGTTTAACGTCCTGGCATACTTTACACCGCCTCTATGGATAAGTGCGAACAAGACGACTGTATTTTCAATTGAATTACATACATTCAAAGAAAAGAGACGGGACCACACCGATTGCGTTGTCGTGAAAGAGACAGCAATACTGCAGACAATTGTAACGCAAAGAGAGTTGTGATTGGTCGAAACGTTTGTAGAGCAATTGTCTTTATATGCGCGTGGGCATAACGATTATAGATATTGGTACAGTATAATGTGACAACATAATGGTTTTGTGGATTGAAGGTAACAGGTACGGTATTATTTGCTTGTTTCTTTCATTACTTGACTTACTTTAAAGTATTGGAGGATAACATTGTAACAAAATAAATTAAATTTACACCTAAGTAGGTATAGGTTTCTTTCCTATAATGGTTTCCTGGGAAATGCTTTCCCAGTTAATCTTACCTAAATGTTAAAATATTGAAAATTTAGTAGGGTACTCCTTTTACTGGAGACAGTAAGTAACGGCAGAACACACTACTAGAATTGGCAGTAAAAAAAAATTGTCTATTGGCTAGGTACTTAGAAAATTAGATATTATCTATATGTATGAAATAAAAGCATGTTTGTGGACACCAATAGCAAAACAAAAATATACATTTAGCTCGCTCTTGTTTTAATGAAGGTCTAATCGGTCTAAAGATTTTTGTTAAAAGTGTTACATACCTATTAAGATTTTTTTTAATTTTTTTTTTTTAATTTATATACTTACTTAGGTAATAAGAAATCTATTTTAATATTGTGAGAGAAAAAAAATAAGTTTTGTGTTTTTTTTTTGTTTATAATGAATAAACTCAAAAACTAACTAGACCGATTTTAAAAATTCGTTCACCTAAGTACTTTATATATAAGATTCGATTCAATATAAAAGTGGAAACAATTTTGTAATGGCGATTAAGTCTTTCAAAAAACCAAAAACACCGTTACAAAAGTTGAAAGTGAGTTGATGACTTTATAATAGCGAACAATCGCTTAATGTTATTAAAATTACACTTTATTTACAATAATTTACACAATTAACTTCCGTTTATAAGCGTTTATGCCATTAGGCTTTGATGGTATTATAAAACATCTGCCTTTGTTCGCTTTTTGCATTTTTTTTTAAATTTAAGTTTAATAGGTAGGTAAATATTCTATTTATGTAAAAGCTTTTCAAGTTTAATAGGTACTTACCTAGGTAAATATTTTTAAAAGTTAGTAATAAAGTTAATAGTTTATAGTTAATAGTTAGTATTTAATAGCTTTTTAAGTTAGTAAGTTTAAATTTTTTAGGTAATACTTACCGCATTTAAAGATTTTCTAAAAATTACTCGCTTCGTCTAAGAACCGAATCGATTTGAATGTGAAAAAAATAATCACCCTTATTTTTATGATGCCATTCGAAAGAATGGACAAAAAATAATAATTCTTCTTAAAAAAAATTACGTAAAATATTTAATTCATATTTCAAAAATATCATTTATTGCTGAAAACGATGTAATTTTTAGAAAATCTTTGAATGCAGTTTTATTAACTTTTAAAAATAACATAAAGCCTTCTTTCAGAATAATATCCTATATACGATATTTAAGGTACTTTCCCTTCAAGTCGCATAGTTTTGGGACGCCCTGTATAGCTAGAAATACTTAGCGTTGCCGCCGGAGACAATGATGGGCCTGGGCCAGGGATGGGCAAACTTTTTCCTTCGCGTGCCAATATTTACTAACGAAATATATGGCGGGCCAAGTTATTGTTGCATTTACGGTTATATTATTAAGCGCCTGTTTCACCAACGTCATTTAAAGTGTTGATTAGTTACTTTTAGAAATAATTTTCTGTTTTATTGAATTATGCACTCGTTTTACTGCATCATTCGATAGGCGATTTTTTATTATTATTTTCTATTTAATGTTTGAGACGTTTACAGTACAAACAAAGTTATATGAGCTCAATTATTACCGGTAACCTGTGACTTTAAATGACAGTTTGGCCTAATTGACGTTTGTGAAAGAGGCGCTTAGCGCCTGTTTCACAAACGTCAAGTATGGCCTACTTGACGTAACTGTGATTTAAAGTCATCGGTAACCGGGGATAATGGAGCTGATATACCTTTGTTTGTACGGTAAACGTCCCAAACATTAAATAGAAAATAATTAAAAAAAGGCGATATCGAATGATGCAGTAAAACGAGTGCATAATTCAATAAACCAGAAAATTATTTCTAAAAGTAACTAATCAACACTTTACTTGACGTTGGTGAAATAGGCGCTTAGTGAAATAAAAATATAGGTATTTTCTGAAACACTAATTTATTGTGCAATATTACAAAATAACTATGAGAAAGAAATTGAAAATTGCAATTTTCCGGGCAGGGGGCGTTCGCGCGTAGTCGATAGATTAGCTTTATTTTCGGTTTTGCTCATACAGCCTGCATTCGCATTTCGCAAAAGCTGTTGTTTTATCTCCGCGCACTTCCAATGAGAATGAAATTTCTAACAATGCGAAAATTTAACTTGATTTTTGTTTGATGGTCATGGGCCGGATTTTAACGCTTTACGGGCCGGAGATGGCCCGCGGGCCGTAGTTTCCCCATCCCAGGCTGGGCCCTTAGCCAAGAGCACCCAGTTCAAACGGAAGCGTTGTAGATTGACGAAACGACAGAAAATAAAGCCCGGTGATTGGTTGTTGTAACGCCCACATAAAACTTTGACTAATCGCGGGCTTTATTTTCTATCGTTTCGTTAATAAGCGCAAAGCTCCCGTTTGCATTGTGCTCTTGGCTAGGGGTCCTGGTTGCGATCTGTCTCCCTTTATAATTAGTGTAAATTGATTTTAGAAGGTTATCTAAACGTTAAAGTTGTAGGAGTAAGTCCTGCATCTAAAGAACTACCTGTCATTAGTCCACTGTAAAACCTCTGGGATGGATCCTTCAAGAAGTTATTTTGCTTGGATAAAATTCTAAATTAAAATACTATTAATCAATATACGTTTTAAAACACTTCAAAAGTGATGCGGTGGAGTATACACGATTATTTAATGCAAGCATAAATTATTGCCAGGGAAATGAGTGGCACGCCCAGCGCCCTGCCGCCGCTGGCGATAGGGATGTGCATGTGTCGATACAATTTATCGGTATTTAGTTTTTATTTTATAGAGCAATGTAATATGTAAATTTTTTAGGATTAAAAGTTAAATTTAAAGTGTCTGTTAGAACCATTTGCACATTTTGTTTTAATCGTCTATCTATAGAATAACTATATTTTTATTTCTAAGTGTTATGAAACATGATAGACAGTACGAAGAAATGGAATTATAAAATTATATGTGCTATAGAACTACCACAGTCAAGGAAATGTGAAATAAACTGAAGCCTTTGAGCCCAATTTGGGGTAACAGTTGATGATTGATCATAATCAGAATTATGCCAGTCGTAAGACGTAAACTGCTAAAAATATCCCCCAAATATTTTTCTTATAGGCATAATTTTCAAACATCTTTAGTTCTTCAACCCTACGCTTCTTGACTACTCAAAAGAGCACTATAAAATTTGGCATACAATTAGAATAATTGTGACTGTGATACAGAAAAGGACATACATTATATGAACAATACGTGAGAAATAGAACCCCTTATCATAATCACACTTATAAATAACTGGCGACCCGCCCCCGTCTTCACAAGGGTATATTTTTTTGTAAGGTGACTTAAAATAATTTAGTAGGGCGGACAGAGATTTTATTTCACAATATGTATAGACAAAGATTCTTATAATTTTTTTATACACTAAAAAACTACTGAATTTGTAATACATCGATCAGAAAAAGGGTTAAATTTTGTACTAGGCACATCACTAATCTTTGTAACGAGGCACCATTGCCCGATACTTTCGAGTGATTAACCATTATTATATAAAGTAAATTCAATAATGGCTTTGCGCTAACGTAATGTTTACTGATGTTAAACATACTAAATGAACATGGATGTATTATAAATCGTATAGTTCAGAACATAAACACCAATTTCGAAAAGCACGCGCAACAACCGAATTTGACTTCTACAATATTGAATCGGATGCAAATGTGATACTTGAAGTGAGGGAATAAGGTTTCATTCAGTTTGAACTAGTAAGAAAAATAGCTTTGTAAATGCGTTGGGTAATTTCTGCCGGTGTTGCCACTATGTGCAAATTACCGACATAAAGGGTAATTGTCGAAGATTTTGGGTTTTGTATTTAATGTGTTCGATGTACACCATAATGAGTTTTGTTGAGGTAGTTAAGGCTTGTTGATAAGTAATCATGATATACCCCATCGAAGTATGAAGGCATGCATTTATTGGAAGTACAGGCGACCACATACGTCTCGGACTTTTCACTTTTCTCATACATAAATTCATTTTATCTCACATAGAATAGATAATATAGACTATCAAAATAAATACATTTAAATTTGAGGAAGCAAGATTGTCAAATGCACATAATAGTCTCATTAATTTCTGGATGAAGCCACAAAGTTATTACCATTTTGTATTAAGTATAATAAAGTAATATGAGTCGAGTATGTGACAAAATATGTATTTTTTTATTATACTCCGTACTACGCTACTGGACGTGGTTAATTATTACAATTTAGATGGTTTTTATCACCTTACAAAAATTACTTCTAAGTTGGTAGGTATGTATATTAATTTAAGTCTAACTACTCGGCAACTACATTTACGAAGTGGCGGACAACAGCCAGTGATATAATAAATGCGAAATGTTGTGAAAATGTCACCATATATGATAAGTGATAACTCTTTTTAACAAAAAAAAAACAACCGACTTCAAAACGTCTCATGGTCTTTTCTCATGGATGCCATTGCCAGAACTGGACAAATATTGAAATGGGACCACACGGGAAGCAAGGCTTTCAAATTAAAAAAGAATCATTAAAATTGGTCCACCCAGTCGAAAGTTATGAGGTAACAAACATTAAAAAAAAGTCTAATTGAGTCGGTTAAAAATGTGTGTAGATACGCAAAAACAACTATCCAGGGTTTTTTGAAACTTTATAAAACCTATAGAGTTTTATGAATTATCAGAATAACCAACATGGCACAAATTTATTAAGGTACTCGAACGAAGTCGCGGGCAACAGCCTAGTATTTCTTATTGTCGGCATAAAAATATAACTGAATTTAATCATGACGAATTCAAGGTAAAGTGAGGTGTGGCGAAGACAATTAACAAAAAAGATTCCTTAAATTATAACACCCTTGTCAACATTGAAAGCGAGCTCGACTCAACATATTATTTATAATATTAATAACAGCTAATTATACGTTTAAAATAAATATCTTATGCGTAATGATACGATATAAATCTCACGTGACGTTGTAGTGATGGGATAGTGTCGACAATATTTGTCGATATAAATTTATGACGTTTTTATTTACTCTTTATTTTTTTTATTTTTTTATCAGATACTATACTAGCTGGTGCCCGCGACTTCGTCTGCGCTGAACGATGAAAGGTACCCTATGTCCTTTCTTGTGTCCCAGACAACGTGTGTGCAAAATTTCATGGTGATCGGTTCAGTAGTTTTTGCGTGAAACAAACTCACATTCACATTTATAATGTTAGTAAAGATTTATATTCATTTTAACTAAAATTAGGTACCTATATGTTTAATAATACTTATGCAGTCGAATATTTCTTAAGTGTTTTTCTATATATTGTGTAAGTACTCTGGGTCAGTACTTAATTTAAGTAAATTTTAATATAAGGGGAATTGATACATCGAATTGGGGTTGTTCCTGTAATGATGTGCCTGTAAATAATTATGTATGTATATCAATATCAAATTATGTATATATCAATACATACATATATTATAAAAATAACGTCGCTGACTGCCTGTCTGTTTCTTCTACAACTTTTCTATAGAGCCCACGAATTTTGATACTGTTTTCACTAATGGAAAGAGCGATAAATGAGGAATGTTTGTGTAAATAATTTGCATCCATCCGAAGCCGGGACAGGTGCTAGTTATTTAGAGTTGGTCTTGAACTGACACAATCTGACTACATTTGATTTTTGCCTAGAGCTTAAATTGACTCTACATAAAGAGTCGAATACTCAAATCTTTAACATTTGACTTTTTGATTTTTACTTTTGACATTTGACATAGCATTTTTTTTTTGCTTGTAATTAACTTTGTTTGGACTTATTTCCTAGGTATCTATTTTTTTTTATTTGTTGGAGTTTATGTACCAAATTTTATTGAATCATTGCTCAGCTCTAATTGGCTTGCACACTGGACCTAGATATTCAACGATAAGTGTTAATGTTAAGTGTGCTAGACTGTTGCTGTCTTGAATAAATAAATATGGCACTTGTGGCAAGGCTTGTGTTATATACCTGAGTAAAATACTACCAATTTTATTTTACATTATGTTTAAGCCTTGCTTTAGCATACATACCTATAGCTTTTGTCTGAGAGGTAAATTATTTAAATAAATAAATTTAAAGAAACGTATCTGCGCAAAAATCAGCAGCGCCTATCTTTAAGTAATTTTAATAAAACATATCGCAAATGTAACGCCCACATCCCAATAGCAATACGCAAATATAACGTGTAAAAGTCAAGAACGAGCCACAAAAGTTTAAAACAAATAGTTCCCAGAATCCAAACTTTCATAACTCCGGCAAATTGACACCTTGTTTAAGCCAATGCAATTCTCCACAATTTGCAGTGCCCGTAAGTGGCCCATTATAAATATACAAATATATTTTCGAAACTGCACGCGACGAAAATGAACCTTAAAGCGTTAGCAATAGAACTCAAAGTTGGCGTACGGTTAATTTTGCAATGTTATACGGCAAGTCGAATATCGAGGTCCGTATACATCTCATCGACTAAGATTTTGTACCTTTTTTCCCATCACGAATATCAATGGAAATTTGTTCGGGACCAATTATGTGCGCATGCCTTTATTTTCTTTTGGACGGTGTGGCGCGTTGCGTTATGAATTTTTGGACGTTTATTGACACCGGGCTTTATAGTTTATTCTCTACGATTAGAAGAACAACATGGTTCATACTTGTATTGTAGTATCTACACATACTTACCTCGTAACATCTTTACATACATATTATTATAAAACAAACTGTCTGTTCGCGATTAACTCAAAAACTACTGCACCGATTTTAATGCTGTTTTCACCAATGGATATCCAGAGTGGTTCAGGTTTTAGTATATAAATTACGAGGGCGAAGTCGCGGGCAGCAGGTAGTAAATTAATAAAAATGACATTTAATTTTTTTTACATACTTAAGCAAGTTTTATAACATTGGACAAAGTATAAATATATTACTTTTTTAATTTTGAACGCGGACGAAGTCGCGGGCACAAGCTAGTATTTTATATTTTATCAAATCTTCAATCGTCTTTCTTCAATTTTTCACTTGTTAAAGTCACTTGCTTAGTTCAATAAATCTATGTAATAAATATGGCACTGCTATAAGTAATTCTTTACAAGCAAACATATGACAATAAAATACACTGAAATATCCCGTATAATTAATTTTAATTAAACATTGTTATCAACGTCCAGCCTTACGCTTCATCTGCATAATGTTTGCATTTTTATTGCATATCTTTAAATATTTGTTAATGCCCGATCCATGATCGCTGCATGTGAGTTATACTCGCGAGGACACGCCCATGTAAGTACGGTCAGCAGCGCAACGGTTAATTTAAAAAGAAATAATATTATCAGTACTAATAATAAATCTGTAAGCGTAGGTATTGTATGTATGTATGTTCATCCATAACTATTAAACGAATTAACTAATTTTCATGAAACTTGGTAGCTAATTTAGACTTACAGGACACACGATAGGCCACTTTTTTTCTTTTTCAACGAGGACGAAGTCGCGGGCGCCAGCTAGTGAATTAATATAGATAATACTAGACTGGTTGAATGTGGGGTTAATAGTTTTTAACATGTAAGAAAGAAAGTCTATGAAACATTATAGAATACTTGAATTAATAATTCAAAATATTATAAAACGAGCAAGCGGTATTCAGCATCAGTTGGCATTGTCCAATGGCTTGATCAAACTGGCTTGATCAAGCCAAACTAACCGTGTGTGGCGGAAAATTTAGCTTCATAGCATGATCCAATGGCTTGATCAAACTGGCTTTATCGAGCCAAACTGACCGTGTGTGGCGGAATATTTGGCTTCATGGCATGATCCAATGGCTTGATCAAACTGGCTTGATCAAGCCAAACTAACCGTGTGTGGCGGAAAATTTAGCTTCATAGCATGATCCAATGGCTTGATCAAACTGGCTTTATCGAGCCAAACTGACCGTGTGTGGCGGAATATTTGGCTTCATGGCATGATCCAATGGCTTGATCAAACTGGCTTGATCAAGCCAAACTAACCGTGTGTGGCGGAAAATTTAGCTTCATAGCATGATCCAATGGCTTGATCAAACTGGCTTTATCGAGCCAAACTGGCCGTGTGTGGCGGAATATTTGGCTTCATGGCATGATCCAATGGCTTGATCAAACTGGCTTTATAGAGCCAAACTGACCGTGTGTGGCGGAATATTTGGCTTCATGGCATGATCCAATGGAAGTATTAAAATGGTGATACTTAAATCATAATGTAGCATATGAAGAAAATAATAATGAAGGTGTAAAATATATATATATATATTTGAGACAGGTTTGCTCTTGGCCAACAACCAGCTGTGTAGCAAGGATGAGGCCTATGATGGAACGGTTCAACCAGAAGATGACTGTTTACTCGAACTTTAATTATTGTGCTGACGCTACCCTTAAACCCTCTTATTTGTTAAGGTACGAGGCTGAATATTATAAGGTGCTAAAGCCTATAACCGCTTGTTCATTGGCTGCTCTTTTAAAAATTTGACTTGACATATTTCGATGTAATCACAGGTATTGATATTTACAAAAAATACAAAATTATGAGGTATCTATTTACATCTACAACCACACATAGCAATCAATACTAATAATAAATCTGTAAGTGTAGGTATTGTATGTATGTAGGTATTCAAAAAGGCTCAAAAGATGCGTATTCAGGAGAACTGTAAGGTGCAAAATTATGGACAATTTAGTCAGCTACAATTTGAGCCTAAAATAGAAACGATCGGGTTAAGCGTTTGCCCTGTAGCTTAACCTTTTTGAAAGAAGTCAACAAGTCAGAACAACATATTTTTTTGAATTCCGTAGATTCATTTCCAATGTGCTCGATAGTCGTGTGAGGCACGAGTCCTCCTCACTATAATATTATAAATGTGAGTTTGTTTGTTTGTTACGCTTTCACGCAAAAACTACTGAACCGATCACCATGAAATTTTGCATACGCATTACCTGGGACACCAGAAAGGACATAGGGTACCTTTCATCCAGGAAAAAAGTACTGTTCCCTTGGGATTATCTAAAATGTAAAACCGTATCATCACGTACGAAGACGCGGGCACCAGTTTTATAAAATGAGAACTAAAAAATCTGCAAAAAACATGCAAAATCTTATACATTTCTTGCTTAAAAATACATCATTGGCTTTATTGTTAAAAACTAAAAGCTTTCGAACAATGATTACGTAATATCAGAATCAAATTAAGTATACACAAATATTTATAACAAAAAGATCTCTAAAAACCCTACGGGCAAAGTTCACTTGATCATTATTTTATGGGCCCCCAATTTGGACGACTAAAACCCTATTATTTAGGCCAATATGAGCCAATTATCGACCTTCTCGGAATGCCTGAATATGATTTGTGGGGGCCAGTTTGGTATTTCATCTTTAATTTGATTCCGTTTTTTACACAAACTTGTTTAGAGGTAGTGTTGTTATTAATTTTTGAACCAGTTTAATTTTGTTCATTAATAAGCGTCTGCGCATTATTATAAATCTCTCTATCCTTACTTCACTTACTAATGTTATAAATGTGAATCTGATTTTGTTTGTAGGTTACGCTTTCACGCAAAAACTACTGAACCGATAACCGTGAAATTTTGCACACACGTTGTCTGGGACACCAGAAAGGACATAGGGTACCTTCCATAGTTCAACGCGGACGAAGTCGCGGGCACCAGCTAGTAATAAATAGAAATGAATGCTTAAATGTGTTGCTAAACAAAAAACTCGAGAACGGCTTGACCGATTTTAATTCTGTCTTCACTCATGGATAGAGGGATAATCATGGAAGGGTTTGACGTAAAAAATGCACCTCGGGCGAAACCGGGAGCGGGCCGCTAGTACCTATATAAAAATTTCGTGTCACATGTTTGATGCCAATGAACTTCTAAGCTACTGAACCGATTTTGATAATCCTAATTTTTAGCTTTCCATTAGTGAAAACCATATGAAAATCCATCGAGCATTAAAAGTAGTTAGAGAAACAGGCAAAAGCGGGACCGCGACTTTGGGTATTTTTGTTATGTTTATATATCTTAGACAATACAATGAATGAATCTTGAATAAGAAAAATCTATATCTACTTACATAATATATATTATGGAGATTTCTCTCTGAGTGGACAATAGAGCAGTAATAATAATAAAAACAAAAGGAAGACGTATCTACTGAACAGAGTCTAAATACCTTAGACTCTAAGGTATGCCTAAAGATAATCCATTGAATTCATTGCAATATTATAAAACGTAACGTAATCTGTCAGTTTGTTCGTCTATTACGTTTTCATGCATAATCGTCGTAAAATAAAAAAAATAATCAAAGCTTATTATTTTTTAATTTTCATCCCTTTTTTGTAATATAAAGGATGAAAGTGAGCGAGCATATAGCTTTTTCTTAATTTATGAGGAAATTCTAATGAATCAAAAATCAATTTAATAGATCAATAAATTAGTATTTAAACTTTTACTGTAAATAGCTACTATTATCATATGGATGTCATAATGGTCCGTAAGCCAGGCACTAATTTCGTCAATGATTTCCTCTCAGTCCATAATTTGTAAAATGCCTGAGAGAGTTGTATCATGATGAGTTGTGAACGTCTGCTGCGGCTCCGATGGTGGGTTGAGCAGTGGTAGCCCGTTACACTTTCAGAGCATCAGCTGACAAGCATTCCACCAAGATATATCCAGCTGACTTTTTTATTTATTAACAGTAATACATAAACTATCATCTGATAAATTTTCTATTGGGAGGTAATCACTGAACACGTATATATATTCGTGTGACCTGCAGACGCATATAATCCACCATTTTATAAATAGCTGACAATTTTGTTTCTTCAAAATATTAGGCTAACTATAATTTGATGAATTTTTAATCGGAAATAAATGATTAAATTTTTTTTTTATTATGTGCGTGGGCGGCTACCACTCTACTGCTCAACCCACCATCGGAGCCGCAGCTGACGTTCACAACGCTTCATGATACAACTCTCTCAGTCATTTTACGAGTTATCGACTGGGAGGAAATTGGTCATGAAAATCTGTCGCTGGCTCATGGACCATAACTGAAATAAAATATTATTATTCACTTAATTAAAATTTGTAGGATATACTTAAATCTAATCATTATGATTTAAAAATTTTGATTTAAAAAAAACCTCTCAACAATATCATTCCGGGTATTACGTGGGATACTTTACATGGTAGCGAACTCGAGGGGGAAAGCTAGTATGAAGTAAAAATAGACTGATTTCATTTACAAACATTAAACTCATTGTTAGTGCACAAAGAGTGTGCCCCTCAGGCTCAGTGGTTAGGCTGTGGGGAGGCGGGTGCGGGGTGCGGGTTCCAAGAGAATTTGTTGGGTTGTTAACTCATTTAATTTATAGCTGTTGAAACGGTGCTGTTAAATTGTTATATTGATGGCCCTGCGGTCAGCCTGCAGCGTAGGGTTGTCAAAAATATAACAAGTGGATATAGTCATGTCGATAAAATGTTTTTAAGGGTGAGTCCAGATTATATAACTAAATATGTTATAAAACATAGTCAGTCATATAGCATTTTTTATAGCTGTGGACAATAAACAACTAATTTTATAAATGCGAAAGTTTTATGTTTGGATGGATGTTTGTCACTCTTACACGCAAAAACTGCTAACGGATTTAAATGAAATTTGGCAAACATATAGTTTATTAACTGTATTTACTTATAGGATACTTTTTATCCTGAAATAATTTAGGTTTCCGAAGAATGGCCTTAAAATATAAACATTGGGCGCTAACATCGTCACAGCAATAAAGATGTCACATATTTTCTTAGGTGTTTGGTATATCTACACTATCATATCTATCTATCATAATTATCATCATATTAGCTCATATCTATCTATCATATCATCTGGTGTTAAAACAAAGTGAATTACGACCGTGTAACTACTCATAATAATAAAACTAATATAAAATAACGTGTATTGTTATATATGTTATTTTATTGTGTAGATAAAAGATAAATCTAGACTGCTTCTGACCTATTGGAAAATTATTCTGTGTGAGACCTATATCCAGCAGTGGACTTCCTACGGCTGCGTTGACAAGGATGAGAATCAATACTACTAATAATAAATATGTAAGTGTAGGTATTGTATATATGTATGTATGTATGTTCCTCCATAACTCTTAAACAGATTAACTGATTTAGACGTACAGGACACATGATAATTGATAGGATGAGGGAGCGAGAGGAAGAGGCCGGTCTCGCCTCCCTCAGACGCAGACGGTTGGGCAGGAGAAGGCGGGCATACCTAGCCCGTCTTTAAATGTCCAAGGGGGACCTGCGCACATGGTTGGCTAACTGTGTGTGCCTGCACAAGGTCCCCCCGTCTGGGGATTGCCTGGGTGTCTCCGGGCAATCCCCCTTTGGCGTTCGCCTAGCCAGCAATGGCTAGGCCACCCTGGGGTGGATCAGAGTTGTTGCCTCGGCAGAGCCCGGTCCACCCCGCTCAAAGGGCAAGGAGGCACCGGGGAGTTTTAGTGGGTAGGGGCCAGTTCTGCTTGCTACATGTGCAAGCGGAGTATGCTGGTTGACCCCCACATACCCTTGCCGCCTAGCCAGCGGCAGGAAGTCAGTAAACGGATTCCTTCTCGATAAAAAAAAAGAAAAAAAAATGATAATTGATAGGCCACTTTTTTTCTTTTTCAACGCGGACGAAGTCGCGGGCGCCAGCTAGTAATTACTAAAAATGTATGTAAACAATTAATGTATTGTTAAATTTGAAATCGACAACCCTAGCGGCATGGCCCCGCCTATTAGCTCGAGAGCTCATGCTCGGAGGCGAAGTGGGAGCCAATTTGAGCTCAACACCATACACACTCACACACAAACACACAAACACACGCCACCTACTAAAACATAAGACTTGTTTGTAAAGAGAGAAAATTACTTTTTAAATTTGCTTCCATTTTTTTAAATTCAAATCTTTTAATTATGATTAATGAATTCATGTGTTCTTACATATTTACTTCATCTGGAATTATAAGAAAATCTTTATTTTCACAAACATGTTAATTCATATACCTAAAAATTCTTTAAAGTACAAAGTAGGTATACACCTGTATTTGTATTTAATTTTTATTTATTCATTACAACTTTCGTAGTTTTTTCTAAATAGTGATAAATATATTTTAATATTATAAATAAATTAATTGACAGGTTTTGTTATGAAATTGTTTAAAGTCATATTTAATAGCAACTGACTATTACCATTATGTTATATGTAAAAATATTTTTAAAGAATGTAAAAATTGTAAAAAATGGGTCACGTACCCAACGTTCCCTAACCGTCAGAAAACCTTAATTTAAAAAAAAAATGAAGCCAAAATAGGAAAAAAATATTCTGTCAAATTAAATTGACTTTTATTTCTTTTAAAAGTCAAGTGCTCCTGTTATACTAATATTATTCAATAAATTGTTTGACGCGCAAACACCATTTACAGCTTCCGGTTGCTGGTATAAGAAGAGTTAGGTACGTTCCACTTTGAATTTATCAAAGAAAATGAAATAGCAACAACACATGATGTAAATTATTTTTCCAATCTATCAGTAGATATTGTACCATCTTACTTAAGTATACATTTTTTAAAAAATTTCGAATAATATTTAGCACATATTAATACGACCGAAAGACAAATTGTTAACAAAAAATAAAAATAAAAAGGAAGACGTTACTGCGAAATGAATGTATTAACGTATTAGATTAGATATAAGTAGATATAAGTATGTAAGTGTAAAAAAAATAAAGGCTTTATTATTGTTATCAAATATACGATGGTAGAAGGAGATTTTTATTCTCACTTTGGTATTCAAGTTGATAGATCGACATTAGTAAATAAAAAAAAAAATTTAAAGCCGTAATATTTCACCAAAAATCTGCTCCCGGATTTACACAGAGTCGATATTTTCAAAAATCCCTATGTAACTTATGTATAATATGAAGTCTATATGACTTTATATTATACATCATTATATTGAATGCTATGTAGATAATACTGAACTCTAATTCATATGTGCTAGGTATTAATAAATTAATATATAATACCTAGTAATAAACAAATAACCCAAATACCTAGAAATAACCTAGCTATTTTTAGAAGAAAAAAAATTCTTTGTATAAATGCTTTTAATTTAACGTAACTATAAAAGGGGTCAATTCAGTCGGTACAAAGTGGAATTAACAAACGCTGAGTTTGTCAACCCACCAAATTTAGTTCCGCAGGTTAAACAATAACATTTACCTTACTTTCGGTATGCATAGGACAGCGTTCTCATATCTTTTTAGTAATTAGTAAACATGTCTCAATAATATTAGTTATATAAACCTACCTTACCTATGTATTCAAAAGCGGAAGTCACTTACAAGTTCAACGAAGTGAATGTTAGTAAAGCGATAAATATTTATTGAAGATTATAGCTGCTGCCCGCGACTTCGCCCTCGTAACTCTGTAAAATTATATAACAAAACCTTCCTCGAGAACCGCTCTATCAATTGGTGAAAACAGCATCAAAATCGGTGCAATACACTCATAAAATCCTGACTGACTAAACTAACTGAGTAGCTCCGAAACTACTGGACCGATTTGAAAAATTCGTTCATTGTTGGGAAGCTATATTATCAGCGAGTAACATAGGCTATCCTTACTAATATTATAAATCTGAATTTCAGTTTGTTTGTTTGTTACGTGTACACACAAAAACTACTGAACCGATCACCATGAAATTTTGCACACACGTTGTCTGGGACACCAGAAAGAACATAGGGTACCTTTCATCGTTCAACGCGGACGAAGTCGCGGGCATTAGCTAGTATTTTATAAAGTTACTTGGACGAAGTCGCGTGCTAAAGCTCGTTTTTCATAAAAAGGCAATATTCGCCTTAAATGGCATTTGCGGTTGTGCTGTGTACTTCTTATTATATGTCTAAACGTATAAAATCTATTAGCTCTAAGATGTAATAGGTAGATGTTTAATTAGTTGCGAACTCGCCTGTACAGCAAATGCCCCGCTCTATTTATTGATGTTGCATGTATGGTTCGTTCCCGCTTAACCTATATTTCGTTTCTACACGGTTAAATTTTTATCAAACGGTTAAATATATAAATACGTATAGTATATATATAATGTACCTACATATTTTAATGATTATAATCTAATCATGGTGTGCGGTGAAACTGTGCGAGTTTATGTTTACACCATTGTTAATTTAAATGTAAACATTACTGTATAACAAATAGATAAATAAGTAAAAATAAAAAATATAATAATTATGATTATCTTCACACATTCCACACAACGCCTATCTAGTTCCACACTAAGCAACTACATGCTTGTATTGTCGATACCAGACAGTTTTTTTGTTTTTTTGTAAATACATACAAATATTATAGATACGCGAGTTTACTGATGGAAGGTTTTATATTAATTAAGTTAATAATTAAATTTGTGGTCTACTATAATACAATAAAACTATAATAGTGCTTTTTCTCGACTTGTCTCCTTACAGGAAAATACAAAATTTCAAGGCCTCTTCTTAATGACACTGAAATACGGCGCAGAGAATTTCTTTTTAAATTTTGTGAGTACAAAAAATATAATTTCAGTAATTGTCATTATAATTTTTAAATAGTAAATAAATTATAAGTAGTAGTACTTATAATGATATTTTATTAAGACAAAATAATAATTCAGTAAAGATTTATTTTTCTTCTGTTTGTCAATTGGATTCACTGTTTTTTTTAATTAGCTATTAATGAATTTTAGTGTGATCAATAAAAAATGCTAATCGTTTTCAAAAAAAATTACTTGAATTTCGACTAGTAGATTACTAATTTTCATGAAGAGTTTTAACTTTATGAACATATATAGATATGAAAAAATATAAATCTTTTAAATTTCATCTTTAGCGATAGCATAAATTTTAATATATTTATGCTATATATATTTATAATTTAATGTTAATACTTATATTTATCGTTTTCATAGTTTGATTATTTGTGCCTACTTTAAGAGGTAGAATGAATTTTGACCACGCGGTAACAACCCGACCGTAAGGGCGTCTCTTACTTATTTATTGCTTTTAATTAGTTATCGGACGGTGCTATTTTGTCTTCGCGCCATTTTCGTCCTTCACAGACTGTTATTAGGGCTTCAGTGTGGACCTTAGTGGTATGTAATTATTTATACATGTACTGAACTATTGTCGACTGGAACATTGATAAGTCTAATTGGTAAGAACTTTTGCTTGGGAAACGCGGATTGAATCCAATGCCTACAACTATGTACTAGGTTGTATGTACGATGTATACTATGTCCTGTTGTATCTGTAATTATATATATTTAAAATATATTTTATAGTATTTCAAATAATTTATAAAAAGAGCCATCGTGACCTGTGAGTTAATTTATTAAACTAGCTCTCGCCCGCGACTTCGTCCTTGTTGAAAAATAAAAAGGTAATCTATGCCTATAATGTCCCGTACGTCTAAATGTTTATCTACCAATAATTTTCATGAAAATCATAATTCGTTTAAGAGTTATGGAGGAACATACATACGTACACTTACATATTCATTATTAGTATTGATGATGATTGATTGATAACGCTTTAATGTTGTAAGTAAAAATATTTTTTCTCTAGCTGATGAATGTGACTTCGTTCGCGTTTTAAAATAAATATATATATAGGTAGATAATACTTGAGAAAATATATTTCACGAGGTTTTCGTTATGTAAGTTAAGTATTGTACGGCAGGCAATAAGCAGAATAGCACAGGAGAACCATAGAACCATTATATAACCATTATAGAACCATTAGTCCGTGATTATAGAACCATAGACTCTTTTCACAGATCCCCTTCATATCATGTATCGTACTGTCACCAGCAAACTGCAACCCCTATAGAGTTTCCTGTGTTAAGGTGACTGCAGCCACCAAGTGAACCTTCAGTCACACTTCAGTCCAACTTCAGACTTTTACACGACCAAAACTATGTAATATATTTTAGCGTATTTCTTATGTAAAAAAATACTACTATAGAATTAGTAGGATAATCCCTTATCCTACTACTTTGACGAGCCCGTTGGACGAGTGGCAAGGGTGCTTGCCTAACGTTTCAGGGGCCCCGGGTTCGATTCCTGGTGGGGTCAACTTTGGAAATATTAATATAATTTTCAAAATTGACTCTGGTCTGGATTTGAAAAGCCGGATTTGGGCAGCCCGTCTGGCGGCGGTAACCACCACCTTACAGAATACCACCGTGAAATAACAGCATTATGTGCTGTTGTGTTTCGGTGAGTGAGTAAGGGATGCCAGAGCCCATTACCCCCCATCCCTCCCTTATCCCTTATCCATAATCCTTCTATGGTCGGCAGCGCACTTGAAGCACTTATGGCGTTGCTTGTGTTATAGGTGACGGTAGCCACCTACCACCAAGTGGACCGTCAGCCTGTCTGTCAACCATAAACATAAAAAAAATCCTACTAATTCTATAGTAAAGGGGGAAAGGGGCAATGGTATCCCTTACTAAGTGCCGTCATTGCACTGTGGACAAGTCTCTGACGGGATGCTCAAATGCCTCTTAAAAAAAGTCGTGGTTTCCAAAAAGTGTAGGTCTTCAAAAATTTTTTTTTTAAACCAAAAGACACAAAGTAAACACACATATTTGCTGCGCTCGCAGTAAATCCGCGCTCGATTTAAAAGTTTAATTCGGACGGACAGACTGATGGACGCCGAAATGACAGAGACATACGACTCGCCCGTTGTCCCGAAAACAATCAGTACAAAGCGAATGGAAATGATAAAAAAAAGCGGTGTAGTGAAACAGCCCGCAGCGCGCGAACATTCCTTGAATACCGACAGGGCCAATTAAGATCTCGTAAGATTGTCGCATGCTTTTTTGTCTCAGCGCGTTTTTATTTGTCCCAATCGCTTTTTTAACACCTCCGCCTAAGTTCGGCTGTTTTGTTTTAGATTAAACCCACGATAATTACACGGGGTTTTGTGGGAAACGAGATACGGACTTTGTCTCTGGTTCGGGAATAAATTGAGCGGTTCAAATAATTATCTTGGTTTAGTATTAGTGTTGAAATATATGTAAATAAGATGTATTTTTTTTTTGGATCCGTAACATATGGAAGGATTCGCGAAGGATGTGGACAGAGTACAGTAAGAACAAAGAAATCAATTTTTTATTTATTTATTTAAACCATCATCGGTGTAAACGCACAGCGATTATGGTCCAGTATCCTCTCACCTGAATTTTTTTCTGATTACTAACAGGCTGAAACTTTGTGAGTAGCTTCGGTTTGCTTCGGTTTGTGAGTAGAGACGTCCACTTTTTTCCTCTGCGAAATTCTCGATAGAGGTAGCTAAAGGAGTTAGCAGCAGTAAAAAACTTCCAAGCGTAGTACTGGGGAAACGTACCACTCAATTTGTAGGACTATGCGGCCATTTTATTATACAAATGTTTACTAAGCTGCAGACAAAAAATCTGCAGATTATTAATAATTTTTATGACCAATTTATTGTGATATATTGGGAGTGGTTTTTTGGGAGGGATGGAATAGTCCTACAAATTAAGTGCTATGTTTTCCCAGTTCTACGCTTGGAAGTTGTTTACGGCTGCTAACTCCTTTAGCTACCTCTATTGAGAAATTTCGCAGAGGAAAAAGGTGGACGTCTCGGCAAACCGAAGCTACTCACGAAGTTTCAGCTTGTTAGTAATCAGGAAAAAATCCAGGTGAGAGATACTGGACTATAATATTATAAAGAGGATTTGTTTGTTTGAATTGAATAGGCTCCGAAATTAGTAGACCGATTTGAAAATTTCTTTCACTGACTAGCTATATTTATCATTGGCTATTACGCGGACGGAGTCACGTGCAACAGCTCTAGTTTGTAATAACCGGAAATGTCTAAACAAACGATATAAGTACTTACTTATTCCAATTTCAAATATCTTTGTTTAGATCTTTATTTAAAAGCGAGATCGAAACCGACATCATAATAATCTTTAATTAGGTTTTTGAATATAAAAGAGTTTACGATATCGTGTTGCGATTTTGAAAAGTTCAGTGGCCAATAAGGTATAATTAATTTTCTACATCGCCAACTTGTATAAGTCGTTCGAGTGCGGACATGATGAGAGTTGAGGGCTGGAAGATTATAAATTGGATGGATTTTATTAACGCAAAACACAATGCAATTGTAACTAATATTTTAAATGAAAAAGTCAGTTCTTACTGTTTGTTCTTTACGCTTTCACGCCTTAAGTGACCGATCGATCACGCATTTCGCAGACACTTTGTCAGAGATGCAGTAAAGGACGTAGGATACCTTTTGTTCAGAATAAAGGTAATGTTTCACTAATATTATAAATGTGAAAATAACAATGTCTGTCTATGGGACTGTTACCTTTTCACACCTTAACGCCTAAACCGATGAACATAAAATTTTTCATTACACGTTGTCAGCGTATCGCTGGAAAATGGAAAAGGACATGCTTCATCCAAAAAAAAGTAAGTACTGTTCCCGAGAGATAAATTAAGATAACTTTAGCTTCTTTATTTTTAAATTTTTAACGCGGTCGAAGTCGCGGGCACCTGCTAGTCTAATAATACATGAGGGCGGGTCACTAAGTATATATAAAACATCAATACTAATAATAAATCTGTAAGTGTAGGTATTGTATGTATGTATGTATGTATGTATGTGTGTGTGTGTGTATGTGTGTATGTGTGTATGTGGAAATGTGTGTATGTGTGTATGTGTGTATGTGTGTGTGTATGTATGTATGTATGTATGTATGTATGTATGTATGTATGTATGTATGTATTTATTCCCGAGGGATCGTCTAACTAGAATTAAGAAAACTAACGCCTGGCAAAATAAAGATGTCCGTTTGTTTAGCTGCTTTATATTTTAATTTTTAACAAGGCCGAAGTCGCGGGCACCGGCTAGTCTAATAAAATCCGATGGCTGGTCGCTAAATATAGATAAAAAACATAAAACAATAAAATACACGAATGTTTGAATCTCGAAAACCATTAACAAAACAACTTTTCTTTTCATAATAAACCTAATAAACTTTATTAACTAACAAGGTGCTAGTAAACCAATTATTTAGGACTGTAAAGTAATAAAAACAAATTTGGAGTGAGCTCAGAATAAAACCTCTTAATCACGCTTCGGATAAGAATTTCCTTTTTTTTGTAAACAGAAAAGTACCTAATTTTTTAATTATATTATGTTCAATTGTTAAGAAAAATTTTATACAGGCAATTTTTTTAGCCGCCTAATTTAAATTCTTAGAGAAAAAATTAAAACTTAGACATACCTAAATAGAGTGCATAAAAGACTACATTTCAATAAAGTTTGAAAAGGACAGATTTATACAAAAAAAAAACAAAAAAAATCTGAGAAAAAATAATTAGTAAATTACTGCCCAAATATAGAACCTTTCTTGTGACAGTAATATAAAGATTTTAAGTGACAACTAAGTATGTATATAGATTTGTTTCTAAGCTTATTATTTTAACTTAAATTTTGTACTATCGTTTTAATTGGCTACTTTTTTTTTATATTTTACAAAATATTTATTAAAAACACTTCCAATTTTAAATCTATTTTGTAAACTGGGAGAAGCTTGTGCCATAGATAAATGATTGGACTCGCTTCGCTCGACTAGATACGGCCCTACCTAAAAGCAAAGCTCCGTGAATGCAGAAACTTGTCAAAACATCGTCATTATTTATCACGTTTCACTACGCAAATTGGCATTTTATTATGACTAAATTTTAATAAAACATTCGGCACGTACACATCACAGACAGTTTGCAGTGTGACTAGCTCGGGTCCCATAGAGTTACGAACTGTTACTGTTACTACTGAATATTCCTACTTTCTATGTCGGGTCCTGATTCGGAGTAGTATTTGTTGCCGCATTTGTCAAGTACAGCGGCTGTATCTAGTAGAGCGCAGGCCGCAGCGAGACCAATCAAATATCTTGACGACACGTTTTGTCTAGTGGTCTACACGTTAACCCTAGCTGTTAACCAAACGGTCGCGGGTTCGGATCCCGCTAGGGTCAAATGTTTATGTGTTAACATTTACCATTGTACCTGAGTCATGGATGTTTTGTATTTATAATATGTAGGTATGTATTTACAAAAAAAAAATCTATGTAGTATATCGACTGTCTGGTATCCATAATACAAGCATTAGTTTTGCTTAGTGTGGGTGGGTCATTATCTTTGCTTGTAGCTTTGTTGTGCAATATTGCACCATAATTCCGCTTCGGACCCTTTGGACCCGCAAGTTTTGACCCGCTGAATAAAAGTGCCCGTTGGAGTACTTTTAAGTGCCATCTGACCCACTGTGGGTCAGAACAATATTGATTTTTAGTGGCTTTCTGACCCTTTTCTGACGCTACTGTTAAACAATGGAAAACTGTAAAATGTAGCTAGCATTATTTTAAACTTTCAATTCTTAAGTTGCACTTGGTAGCATTTTGGTAAAAATAATGAATCCCGGGTTTTAAAAAAAACATTGAACTAAGTAAGTAATTGTATCTATTTTTTAGGAAACTATAATAATAATAATAATAATCATTTATTTCAGATTTACATCCATAATTATTAACTATTTATATCTATGTGAATTATATATTATATTATAAAATATTATAAATGTGAATGTGCGTTTGTTTGTTTGTTACGCTTTCACGCAAAAACTACTGAACCGATCACCATGAAATTTTGCATACACGTTGTCTGCAACAGCAGAAAGGACATAGAGTTAATTGCGGACGAAAAGTCGCGGGCACCAGCTAGTATAAATATATTAACAATAGAAACAAAGATTTCTTGCAGCATCTATGGCTGCAAGTGCGCTGCCACAGATGCTGCAAATATATGTACATGTAAATACTTATTCACTTATTAATTTTGTTATATGTTATATTTAATCCCATCCAAAATGATTGTATAGGACAATCCACCTTATCTGCAATTGTTTTCAGATAACTATGAAAAGGCACATAGTTTAATCTAATCTCTTAGTTTAATTTCATTATCATTATTCTGGATCACACCTTAGTTAGTTAGTCAGTTGTCTTTCGCGGTGAGTTCTGAAAAAAATATATGTATTCCAATAATTTGCAACTAAGTTATGAATGTTTGGGATCACCGCATGATATTCGTTAAACCCACTGCGAGATAAGAGATCTTTGCGATCGATCTTCAAACAGATTGACAGTTTGCGGAATTGGCTCGATACCGAAATACATCAATTTGAAAATATATCTATACAACATAACGCAGCTTTATTTGGGCAAGACACATTTACTGACTGGACTGACTCACAACACTATATTTCAAGAAATATTTTTAATTATGATGTTTCGGTATTCATTTTTTATTTTTAAACACATCAATCTTATATTCTACTAAGACATAAGTTATCACTAATTATTGTGATAATGATAGTAATGATAGTAAGTTCTAAATGCAAACAATTTGAATTCTTACAAAAAGAAAATTGGCGAATTACTTTTAAGTAATTAATTTTTCTTTTTTTTTTTAAATAGAATATTCTTTTCTTTTTCTTTTTTGTTCTATATTAATTTGTTTTTTAATGTAAATATTATTATTATTTTTTTATTTATTATTAAGGTTCACAAAACTGGTATACAATTCCATATACACGCAAAAGAAAAAAAAAAATATATTTTTAATATTTTTTTATGATTCTTTAGGCCTATTTGTATATAATTTATATATATAATAGACTAGCTGCCCGCGACTTCGTCCACGAATAATACGGTGTAATTGTCATAATATTTTTAAACGACCCCTTTCCTCAGCGAAAGCAATATGTATTGTTGCTATAACGCTTTCGCCAGGCGTTAGTTTTTTTCTTGATCCCTCAGGAACAGTACCTACTTTTTTTCTGGATGAAAAGTACCCTATGTCCTTTCCCAGGCTCTAGACTACCTGTCTACCAAATTTCATTTAAATCGGTTCAGTAGTTTTGGCGTGAAAGCGAGACAGACAGACAGACGCAGACAGCTAAGACTTTCGCATTTATAATATTAGTAAGGATAAATAATGGCTGTATGAAATTTTATTACTTATACATAATTATGTTTACTAAGCCACAGACAAAAAATCAGCTAGTGTTTAATGAGAACACTGTTTATAAATTATTTTTGTGCCCAATATTGTATACTACTTTCAGATTTTTAAACGTCTCTTAAAATCTTAGAGATAGCTTTCAAATCGGTGAAACATTAATATAATTCCCAGGCAACACATAGGCCAGATAACAGTATGAAATACACAAATTATTCAGTTTAAAGCTTTATTATAAGGATATTAGAGCTGACAAGATAGGCAAATGCTGTATTGAATGATTTTTGGGCTATTATAACACTATGGGCTATTATGGGCTTCTTATTGCTTATTCAGCTACTATTCAGCTATTATGTTGCTACTATACAGCTTAAAGCAATTTATTTTGTGCCCAAATTGCTTGAATAACGGCTGTATAAATGCATTTATTCAAAGAATATTCAGCCATTCTGTGTTGCTTGGGTTTAATTGTGTTCAACGCTCTATAAATAATTGTAAAAGTTTCATACATATAATAATCGATATATTAACTCGGTAAGTGTTCCTCGCGGTCCAATTTTCCCAATATAAAACCCTTATAGTGAGAATAAGGTACGCAATCAGTTTATTGGGTCATTAAATCGTATACAATCATTACTACGAAACTAATTAAATCATTTTGTTCGGCTCGTTAACAAATAAATTTTGAATGGTGCTTTATTCTTTTAACGTTTTATGTTTATGGCACTAGTTCACTTAACCGCCTTGTAAAATGTCTGTGGAAACTGCTCAATTGATTTTTGGGGAACCTCGAATTTCTTATTATTAAGAATTCAGCAAAAACATTCATACGAGTATATCTATATTACACATATTACTAGCTACACGCTTCCGGCTTCGCCCGGGTTCAAAATAAATACTATACTATCCAAAGTTGGTCTAAATTACACATATTTACGAAGATTTATCTTCGTAACTATGTGTACAGCATAGTTATGATACAGCAGGAGTTCAAATAAAATTGTAATTAAACCATCAATTCTGTGTCCCGTACGTCTAAATGTTTATCTACCAAGTTTCATGAAAATCAGGTAATTCGTTAAGAGTTATGGAGGAACATACATACATACATATATACAATACCTACACTTACAGATTTATTATTAGCATTGATTGATGATGATTATATAGACTGTTTAGTTTGATTGTCAAAATATATCGTATATAGATATGTGTACCTATTGTGTACCTAATAGTAGATGAAATGGCGATAAATGTCCTTCCTTTATATCATACACACACACACACACCGCACAATATGACATATGTGTTTATATCTATGTATTCATTTTTTAATTAGGTGTATGTATACCTATTATCATTTTTTTAATTTAGGTATTAGCACTTTGGTTTTGTACTTATAAACTTTAACATGACTAACCTTGTAGACTATATAAAAATTGTATCTACTTTATGTATTTGTTGAATATTAAATGCTGTATGGTTAGCTATTAAATAAATAAATAAATATAAATTAAAAACATTGTGGACATGACGTGTGAGATATTTTTAAAAGCAATCCATCTTAAGTGTGCAGTGATCACTGTCATCGATGTTTATGAGATGCACTGTCGAGTATTTATCGTGGAAATCTCCAAGTCGGAAATGGCAACAATTATTTTCATTTTCTCGGTAAATACTTGTGTTTGTAATGATGGTGGTTATAGGTTTTGTTTATTAATTTAAACCAGCGCCATTTCACATACAACAAGCGTAGCCAGAACTGATAATGAGAGGGTAATGCGTTCTGTTTCCGGTTGAAAGACCTATAACTATCTAAAGGCGTAGTTAGTACTGCAACTGTACGGACAGAAAGATTGACCAACATTTCATTCATTTTCTTTTGATGGCTTTACTGACTATATTTTTCTACACATACAGAACACGATTGCCTTATATCTATATAAGTTCTTTCGCTCCCAGAAGTCAAATACTTCTTAAATGGTACTATATCTATACGAATACCTACTCATTATAAAGAGAAAATATTTATAATGTTTGTAATGAGTAAACTCAAATGACCATGCAGCCAGAAATGTTGCTGGTGCTTCCCGTGTGGTCCCATTTCAATTTGGTCCAGTTCAGACAATCGCATACATGAGAAAAGACCATGAGACGGCTTGAAGTCGATTTATGTTTGTTAAAAAGATATTAATATCTTGGACTTTATGTGTACTGATTCAGTTTTGTTCAGCGTTCGCAAACATAAAAATATTAAATATGTTATAAAATTTAGTGAGGTTAGTTGACAGTTAATAGTTTTTGGGCCAAGTTGGCCAGTCTATTTGGCAGTGTGTAGTGGGGCGTGCAGCGAGCCGTTCTCGCTCATTTCATTAGCGATCGTGAGCAGATATCGCAGTTGCGTGGCCCTCACTCAAACTACAGTATATGCGAAGAAAGAAGATATTGTTCACGTACAATAAATTGGTGTAATATAAATAAATATTTTCACACATTCCACACAGCACCATCTAGTTCTACACTAAGCAACTAATGCTTGTATTATGGATACCAAACAGTTGATATACTACATACATTAGTTTTTTTGTAAATACATACTTATTATAAATACAAAACACCCATGACTCAGGTACAAAGGTAAAACGTTAACATATAAACATTTGACCCTGGCGGGATTCGAACCGCGACCGTTAGGTTAACAGTTAGGGGTTACTACTTACTAGCCACTAGACCAAACGTGTCGTGAAATTATATATAATATTATGTTATACGTCATATAATATTATAATACAACCCGTAGATAGCAACAGAAAAAGGAAGATAGGTTACTCACTATCCGCGCATGGTCCTTAATTCCTTATAAACTAAGTCCAGTGGCCACACTTTCATTTGGTCGCTATAATAATAAAATAAAATAAAAATAAAAATAGCCTTTATTCACCGACATTACATTTTATATACATACACTTTTTACATTAATTTTAAATACTGACATCGGCAATCTGTAAGTCAGGCTGTCCCTTGACATAGGCCTCCTCCAGGCTCTTCCATAACTCTCTATCCCGAGCCGCTCTCCTCCAGTCCCTGGGCAAATCGTCCTCCCAACGTCTTACTGGTCTGCCCTTTCGACGCTTCCCTTCTCTGGGATACCACTCGGTGACATCTCTCGTCCATTTGTCTCCCAATCTCATCATGTGACCAGTCCACCGCCACTTCAGCATTTTTGCCCTGCTGATCACATCTGTGAGTTTTGTTCTTTCTCTAATTTGGGTTAATCGCCATTTGTCTTTCAATTTAATTCCCAACATGCTCCTTTCAATTCCTTGTTGACATACCTTTAGATTCTGCATGATTTGGTTTGTGAATGACCATGTTTGACATCCATAAGTAAGTACTGGTAGAATGCAGGCATCAAAAACTTTCTTTTTATGTGTTATTGGTATAGATTTGCTTTTCATTACCTCTCTTAACATCCAGTATCTTGACCATGTGTTATTTACCCTACGCTGTAACTCTAATGACATCTGTAATTTAGGTGATATTACGTGACCCAGATATATATATTCATCCACATATTCTACTTCTTGATCACCTATGAGTATCTTTACTTTAGTGCCATTGGTTAATGCCTTTGTCTTGGTCACATTCATGGTAAGTCCTGCTTTTGCACTTTCCGTAGTCAGTTCTACCAGCATTTCCTGTAAGGTCACTGGATCTTCTGCAAAGAGTACAAGGTCATCGGCGAAACGAAGATGATTTAGTTTTGATCCATTAATATTTAAGCCCTTGCACCAATTGAGGTTTCTAAAAATTTCTTCTAAAACTGCTGTAAATAGCTTGGGGGACAATGGATCTCCTTGTCTTACGCCTTTCTCTATTTTGAATTCCTGACCTACTTTCTCTAATTGTATTTTAGACGTGCAGTTTTGGTATATATTTTTTATGATCCTTATAAACTTATTGTCAACCCCTTGACTATACAAGGCTTCGTATATAAAATTGTGATCTAAGGAATCAAATGCTTTGTTATAATCTACAAACGCAATATAGTATATTTTGTTGTATTCGTTAAATTTTTCCATCACTTGCTTGACAACGTGTATATGGTCAATGGTGGAAAAACCGTTTCGGAAGCCGGCCTGTTCTTTAGGTTGTTGCTTGTCTAGAATGTTAGTTAATCTCCCAAGTAGAATTTTTGAGAATATTTTATAGAGGTTTGACATCAGACTAATAGGCCTATAATTATCTATCTTGCTCTTGTCGCCCTTCTTGTGTATGAGGACTATTGTCGATTTTGTCCATTGACTTGGTATTTCTTCGTGGAGCACAATTTCATTAAAAACATCGGTTATTGGTTGTTCTATTATGTTGATAGTTTCTTTTAGAAGTTCATTAACAATTTTGTCGTCACCTGGAGCTTTGTTACTTTTTTGTGAAAGAATGGCATTCCTCACTTCACTTAGAAGTATTTTGGGAGTAGGATCTTCCTCTCTGTGTTGGCATCCCATTGATTGATCGTTGTTATTTGACAATTGGAGAGAGTACAAGTTGCTGTAAAAGTTTGTTGCTGTTTCTAAAATTTGTGTTCTATTCCTCATTACCTTTAAGTTTCCATAAGAGTCCTTAGTCACAATATTTGGTATCCATTGGGCATGATCATTAAGTTGCTTGCGAGCTTTCCTTATTCCTCCGGTTTTTTCTATTTCCTTGTTAATTACACTTAGTCTTAATGATTTTTTATAATTTCTTATACTGATTCTAATTTCTTTGCCAATCCGCTCTATTTCTTTGATATTATTTTTCCGATGTTGCAAAAGTTCTTTCCTTTCCTGTAGTAGTTTTCTTGCTTCTGCCCCTATTCTATCTTTCTTTGTTTTAGTTTTTGTTATCTCCTTATATATATTCAGCAGGTACTTCTCCAATTCATCGTATTTATGTTGCATATTATTATCTGATTTCATGTTGGGGAGCAGTCTTTTCAATTTTGATTGTATTTCTTCTGGTATGGGAGGTATGACGTGTATAAAGTTTTTTCCTATATGACTTCTCGGGCGTTTAGTTTTGCATGTCTTTATTGTCCCTCTTACCATCCTGTGATTTGTTTTAAAGTTTAATTTGTTAATAATTTCTACGTTCTCAAAATAGTAAGGTATATTAGTTAAAATAAAGTCTATGGTGTTTCTAATTTTACCGTCAGGGGAAATCCATGTCCATTGTTTGTTCATTTTCTTCTTGTATATGCTGTTCATAACTTTCAAATTGTATTCCACTGCAAAATTAACTAATCGATGTCCATTTTTATTTCTTTTACCTGTGCTATATTTACCAATTATATGCTCTTCTCCCTTTTGTTGAACACCAATTTTGCTGTTAAAGTCGCCAATTATTATTTTTTGTTTATATGTCTCTTCCATTGTTTCATGGAGCATTGAGTAAAATTTGTCCTTTTCGTCATCTGTTCCTTGTTCGGTGGGTCCATAAACTTGTATTATCGAGACAGGATCTTTAAGTCCGGTGATATTCATATTCAGTATCGCTATTCTGTCCGATTTGGCTTTGAATTGGGCGATGTTATCTTTATGTTGCTTTTTGACCAAGAACCCAACTCCATACATGCCTTGCTTTTCTCCGTTAAAATAGAAGATATGATCTTGGTATTCCCTGATTTCTTCTCCCATTCGTCTCACCTCACATAGTCCAATGACATCCCAATTTAATGTTTCCAAAGCTTCCTCTAACTCAGTCAAACTTTCGTCTGTCCTTAAAGTCATTGTATTGAGCGTTGATATAAAGAACTTGCCTTTATTATCTTTTTTATTTCCTTTGTTATATTTTGTTTGATTTCCTTGTTTGTCTTGTTTCTGTTCTTTTACTTGTTTTTGTTGTGGTCTAATGCCTGGAGGGTGGTGGTCTAATGTCCCACGGGGACCAGCCGGGTTGGGACATGTAATATTATTTGTTTTTGGTGTTCTGATTGTTATTTTGGTAAAGTTGCTGTCTTTCAGGTTGCCGATTCTTAATTGTTATTGCTTTTGAGTATTAGAAAGAGAGTTGGATCTAGATCGCATCAAATCAAAAGCATTTGTTCTATTTGACTTGATCGAAGATACAGTCTGTTGTTTTTTGACCTGGTCATTATAAGCAGAGGGTGAAATAGATGATTCTCTTTTCCTTTTCTCTTGGCTGGTGTTATTCTTTTTCACTATTAGTTTGTCATATTTCAAATATGCTATATTCCCTTTTTTCCTTTCTTCAACCAACTCTGCTTGCAACGTTTTTCTTTTTTCTAACACTTCCTTCGAGTAATCTTCAGTGATATTTATTTTCTTTAGGCCCCTTTTATTTTTTATAATTTCGTTCTTTTTCCAATTGCTTATAAACGAGCATAGTACTGGTCTCGGCTTATTACTTTCTCTGCTTTTCTTGCCTAAACGATGAATTTTGTTGATTTCATTATCCTCCACATTAATGTTTAAGTCATGGAGCAGATTTTCCTTGATTTTTTGTAATAATTCAGAAGAAGATGTTTCTATTTCTTCCAGGCCAAATACTATGATATTATTGTTCCTCTCCCCTTTTTTTAGATAATCTATTTCTTTTTCCAATTTCTCTATTTTCAATTTTAAGTTTTTGTTTTCTTCCACTATAGGAATTAACTTTTCTTCCATTTTGTCCATAATACTTTTTGTGATAGAATCCTTCAATTCAGTATTTTGGTTTTGCATTTCGATCTTCATTTTGTCAAATAAAATTTTAAATTGACCTTCCATTGTAATGTTGTGAAGTTGTGTTTGCGTAGATTGGAACGTAACCGCAGGAAATTATTTTCGCCGTTGGCAACACTGACTGTAATGTCCGTTTAGTTTACGTTTATGAATATGCCTATTACTGTTTGAATTCTAATTCCTACCCTCTATGTATTATGTATCTTCTAACCTCAAGTCCTTGATGATATTGTGCTTCTAATTCTTCAGCGATCTCCAACAATTACACAATTCAATTTATTTATAAACGCTTCACAGTGGTTTTACTAGTATTTTGTAACAAAGTTTATGTTCAAAGATTACTGTAAGTATTTTTATTCGCTTAATTTCTTCTAGAGCTTATCACTACAGTGTTGACAGTTTGACAACAAGAAGATATTGTTCACGTACAATAAATTGGTGTAATATAAATAAATATTTTCACACATTCCACACAGCACCATCTAGTTCTACACTAAGCAACTAATGCTTGTATTATGGATACCAAACAGTTGATATACTACATACATTAGTTTTTTTGTAAATACATACTTATTATAAATACAAAACACCCATGACTCAGGTACAAAGGTAAAACGTTAACATATAAACATTTGACCCTGGCGGGATTCGAACCGCGACCGTTAGGTTAACAGTTAGGGGTTACTACTTACTAGCCACTAGACCAAACGTGTCGTGAAATTATATATAATATTATGTTATACGTCATATAATATTATAATACAACCCGTAGATAGCAACAGAAAAAGGAAGATAGGTTACTCACTATCCGCGCATGGTCCTTAATTCCTTATAAACTAAGTCCAGTGGCCACACTTTCATTTGGTCGCTACTATATTTAATATCTAAACTTTAAAAAATTTTGGTTTAATTAATTTTACTGTATAATTATTTTTATGGATTATTTATTGCATAATTATTGACATCCTTGGATTACTCGTATTGCGTTAATTTCAGCCATAAGATTGAAATGGGAACACAGCGAAACACAACAGCATAAGTGCTTTTATTTCACTAGGGCTGTCACTGAAGTCAGATTGGTTACCCAATTTATGCCTGCGGAAGGCTAAAATAATAAAATATGTGCGAATAAATAAATGTAAATGAAAATGTAAACAAAAAACACAAACATGCAGTAAAAAAAAAACAAATAAATCTTTCTTTCCATCGTGATTTTTTTTTATTTTCACGTCCTTTTTTTTTCTTTATTCTTAAAACAGAATTTATTTGCAGATTCTAGCTTATGTTGCTTGATATCTATTAAACCCCTTACTGTCATAAATGTTTGATTTTTTCGCATATACTACGCTTAAAACACACTCTCCACTAAAACATAAATAAATAATTACATGATTATGTTGAATGCACCTTAATAATCTGCTAATCACAGCTCTTGATGTACCACGTTCGCTAATAACATAATGACGGAAGAGTGCGATGGAGCTATACGTGTGAGGGAGACAGATGGAGGCCGTTCGGTTCGAATTAAATTAGAGCCGATCGCATACGCATGTTTTAGCGATAGTTCGCCGAGTTTAATGTGGTTTAATAGTTAGTTACGAAGTGATTTATCGTAGATATATCTCGTCATCTATCTGTTATCCGTTTTTAACTAGGTGCCAATGTTCTGGTCCGTAAGCCAGGCACTAATTTCGTCAATGATTTCCTCTCAGTCGATAATTTGTAAAATGCCTGAGAGAGTTGTATCATGATGCGTTGTGAACGTCAGCTGCGGCTCCGATGGTGGGTTGAGCAGTGGTAGCCCGTTACACTTTCAGAGCATCAGCTGACAAGCATTCCACCAAGATATAGCCAGCTGACTTTTTTATTTATTAACTATCATCTGATAAATTTTCTATTGGGAGGTAATCACTGAACACGTATATATTCGTGTGACCTGCAGACGCATAATCCACCATTTTATAAATAGCTGACAATTTTGTTTCTTCAAAATATTAGGCTAACTATAATTTGATGAATTTTTAATCGGAAATTAATGATAAAATATTTTTTTATTATGTGCGTGGGCGGCTACCACTCTACTGCTCAACCCACCATCGGAGCCGCAGCTGACGTTCACAACGCTTCATGATACAACTCTCTCAGTCATTTTACAAGTTATCGACTGGGAGGAAATTGGTCATGAAAATCTGTAGCTGGCTCATGGACCATTCTCTTTTTAAATAAATATAAGTTTTTATTAATATTTTATTAGCTACTAAAAGGGTTGACTTCATCTAAGCAATCTATCGCTTCTTCAGATCATGCTTCAGTGAGGTTGTCATATACGGCAATACCTAATACGAAGGCAATGTGTGTAAAAGACTGTGGGTCCACTTGATGGTAGGCTACCATCAAATGATGATACTTGATGGTCACTTGATGGTAGGTGGCCTATAAAACATTCGTGTTATAAATAATGAAGATAGAATTCTGGGAGTTGGGATTTTTCATTGGAAATTTCCGCTTGTTACTCGTACATTACCGAGTTACTTAACCAGCAATGCGCATTTCCTCCTATTTGAGAACCCTTTTTCCATTTCTTAAATATTAATAGTTTTACAAAATGCCTTCTTTTTTTCAACTTCATTTGTTAATAATTTTTGCAATTTTTTTTTAATGCTGGAAAATCCTACGATTACTTTTTTCTAGATTAAGAATTTTAGGATTTTAGGAGTTTTACCTATGACTATTTAACACGAATTTAAACTTGTGGCAACTCCACGGGCGCTACAACAGTGTAGCGCTACCAAAGGTTATTTCCTACTCATGGTTTACCCAAATACTTACGTGGTTAACACAGCTATAGATCAGTGCACTGATAAAGATAAATAGAGTAACGTCATACTATATTTAGAATTCAGTGAGCGCGTATCAGTCTTTCTAATGTCCCATCGGTAATTCAACGCGGACGTGATTGGATTTTGAAACGATCTTACACTGCCTATGAGTAAAAATGTGATGCAACAATGCTCATGGAATAATTGGAGATATGGACGAATTGAATACAGATAACTATACATATATCTAGCTGTGAAAATAATGGTTAAAAATAATAATAATAAAAAGTGTGCTATGGATAATACACTCACTGGCACAAAATGTGGCCCAAAGTTAAAAGTTACTTCAACTGTTTTATTACTTATAATAAATTTTGTATGAGTTTTCAATTGTAGTTAATAGTTAATTAGTTATTAGTTATATAACTTTAACTTTGAACAAACATTTAAAGTAACATTTAACTTTGGGCTTAATATGGAACGTTTAACGTAGAGTGATAGATGAAAGAAAAAATTCCACGTATGCCAGAGATGCCACGGCCCCAAAATCGGTGGCAATATAGGGGCAAGACAGGAGTAGTAGAGAGCCTCCTAGATCGCTCCCTTGATCACCTCATGTGTAGGCAAATCGTAAATATATCTACAGGCGATCTACGGGGCTCGCCCCCACTGCCTCAATAATGGCACCGAATTTAAGGCCGTGCGTAGGCGCTTGGAACGGGAGAAAAATTTGGATCCTAAAGCAAATTAATCTCAGTCGTAGGACGCCGACTGCTGAACATAGGTCTCCTCTTTAACTTCCCAAAAGGATCGGTCAAAAGCAGACTAGATTCACTGCCTCGTCCTTTGGGGAAGAATAATCATGTCAATCAGAAAGTGTATTTTGACAATTGAGTCAGTAGTATTTTGGCTTTATTGACCGCATATTAGTTTGAGGGTTGCGATCCTCGGACCAAAGGCATTAGACTAAGTTGGAAAATAAATCTAATTGATAATACAAACGGTAGCATTTTAATTATCAATTAAGCACAGTCGAAGCGCCATATTGCATCTTGCATTCACTACACACGCGCCACCCGGGACGACGGAAATCGCGTCATGCCCGACGTCCCTACGTGCCATTAGAGCTTTACAAGCGAACCCGACGGGAATACATAGTGAAAATGCATACGAAATATTTCCTACTGCAACTTAATCAAATGGAAAATACATTAAATAAAAAAAGAAATTAGTAATGGCGGAAAAGTACCTACAGGACAAACGTAGCAGCTGCAGGAGGAAGACATTCTCTTTGAAGAGTTTAAGAGGATGGTTCAAGTCAAATAGCGTCCTTTACAAGATATTTTTTTTTTTTTTAAGTTTTCCCCCAGGGGTTACGCCACCCCCGCAGGCTGTTTATTTTAAGTAAAAATTACAATTTTATATTAATTTTACAATATAAAGTTACAGTTCAATTATTATTTTTTCTTATATATCTACAGTTACCAAAAAAAAAAATACAGTGTTACGGGGGTTTGGGGGATTAAAGCCTCCACCTCCGACATAATCGGAGACTTTGATGTTTTTAATAAAAAAATACCTAATACTGCTTGTGTTTATTTATTTTTAATCAAGACAGTTTCTCCTCCATCCATTCCTCCTCCCTCATATCTTTTCCCTATATACGAAGTCCCAGGAGCCAGGACTCAATCAGGCCGTCGCGTTAGCCTTTTTGACTACATCTATTATTTTATTGCAGAAATTGAAAAACTGCCTAGAATTTTGTTTGTCTGTTATCAGTTCTGGCAGGATCTGCCTTTTGAGTTTTTTTCCCATGTGTACAAGATATTTCTACTCGCAAACAGAAATATTAAGCTTACGACAACCCCAAGATTTTCAACAATAATAAGTCTATGGTAATTGGTAAGAGTGGGATAAGATCATACAAATCTTTTAGATTATTCCTTCAATCTGTCATAACATCTTTTTCTTTGCTCTGTGGTCATGTTCCACTGATTAATATCTTGTCAGACATTTTCAAGTTTTCAATCATCCAATAAATCTTTTTAGTGGCCAATAAAATAGAGTCTATGCTACAAAAAACGCAGTCTATGGATTCAAGTAAACAATCGCATATTCCGAACGCACAGCGGCCATAAACAACGTTGCATTCAATTCAAAACATCACAGGAACGCTCGGTGTGGTCAAGCAGGCCCTATAGATGCGATGCATTTGTTACCAACGCATTTAAACATAACTAATACGTGCTATGCCCACAGAATAAGAAAATATCAACAATTTTACCACCTAACCGAACACGTGCTTTGAGCTGTTAAATTGACAATTCTTTTTTTTTAATTTCTCTGTGTGAGCAATGATACAAAGTTGTAATGCCTTACCTCAAACATTGCACTGTATGTGAACAAAAGAAAAAAAGAGTTAAAATGACCACTGATAATTGGATAACTGTGAAGCGACAAAACAAGATAGTTCTTTATTTAAAACATTTTAATATTGTGTTCGGTTTTTTTTCACAAAGGCTGTGGCTTGGCAGTTTAAATTTTTGCGACAAAGGTTTTTGTGAGTTGTGACTAATTTAATCTTGTTAAAAAAATAAAAGTGTCCTTTCTTTTTTCCTAACGCTTACAAAAATTGTGTACACAACAAATAACTGTATATATCTTGTTATAATTTATTACTTACAAGCTTTCATTGAAGCTTGTCAAAACTTACCAACTTACAGCGTTCTTTACATAAAAAGAAAAGTAATATACTTACTGTTATTCTATTTTTAAATTTATGAACGATTCCCGTAGTCAAAGACATGCAAATAAAATTCAAAAAGAGGTTGCGTTACAAAAGATTGTTTTGTCTTGTAATGTAAGTACTTAGTAATATAGAAAGAACTACTGACATTGTTATAAAACAATCGGTATTACTCTGAAGAAGCAAGAAAACTGAGCATAATCTTTATAATAATATACCTACTTCAATTAAAGTGTTACGTTATATCCTTTCTTACATAGATATCATAAAACAAAGTCCTTCACCGCGTCTGTCTGTTCGCGACAAACTCAAAAACTACTGCACCGATTTTCATGCTGTTTTCACCAATGGATAAAGTGATTCTCGCGGAAGGTTTTAGTATATAATTTACAAAGCTACGCAGGCAAAGTCGCGGGCATCAGCTAGTTAAAAATAAAATCATATAAATGATAAAATAATAGCAAGCATATATAAGTGAGTAGGGATGTCAAAGCCCATTTCCCTATGTCTTCTAACCCTCTTTATCCTATCATCAAGTGAATCGTCAGCCTGTACCATGACTTTTGATGTAAAACATTAAAATTACGGTTTTTCAGTTGCTATATAAAAATATTGTGATCATCAAAATATTCTGGAAGCTTCCCTAGTGATATAATATGTAATATTTAGTGATATGTTACAATATAATATCATGAAAACAACGACGTTTTGTTTTGATTTAAACAGTATAGGTGAATTAAGGTTTGAATATTAAGGTTTGAAGGCGACACTTGTGGGGGGGGGGGGGATCCGCGCATGTGTACAATTGCGCACAAAATTGCTAAGGAAAATGACATTCTTTTTTCTTATTTCGTAATTTTCACTAACTTAACATTACAGTCATTGTTGATATTCCTTCCATAAAATCATCGTGCGATGTCGAAGAGAGTTCTGCGCACATTTGCCGAGAAGTCTTTATTAGCTACATGGTCTATATTAAAACGAACAGCTACTTATAATATAACAATATCAAATTTTTCACATTTATAAAAAAATATTTACTTATATAAAAATTAGTTACCTAGTCTTCATTTATTTTTTCTTTAGTTCCTTTTATTAGCAGTTGATAATAACAAAATTATAAAATAGTTTAACGCACATTTGTAATCTTAACAATACTTATAAGTATAAAGTAAAATTCTACCCATTATAAACTTTTAGGGGAAGAATGATTGTTTTCGTTTACATTGTCTCTGCCCCCGACTCTACATTGAAATGAAATTTATGTGACGTAAGTGAAAGCAATTAATCTTGCAATTGTTGCTAGTATAATTGTTTATAATTTATTTAATTCACTCTCTCGTGTGAGTTTAATAACCATGTAATAACAATTAAATTGTACAGAATGCAATTTATTTGGCTTTTCTTCTATACTTCCGACGATCGTTAACAGTTTTCCTCATCGAATTATATGTTACACCGAACATATAATTCGATGGTTTTCCTCAAGACAATCTAACAATATTCGTCACTAGCTGTTGCACGCGACTTCGTCCGCGTAGAAAGTATAAAACGCCATCTACCGTATTTTGGATAGATGGCGCTAACTCCCGGGCCATGCCACTAGTATTCACTTTTATTTTGGATTTCCCGTAGGAATGAAGCATTTTCCCGCGGTAAAAAGTAGCCTATGTTCATCACAGATAATGTCGGCTTCTAATGGTAAAAGAATTTTTCAAATCGGTCCAGTATATTCGGAACCTATTGAATACAACAAAAAAAAACAAATCTTTCCACATAATATGAATAATTCTGAATCAGTGTGATGAATAAGATTAATACTGAACAATTTGTCTGTTTACTTGGTCTCACTAAATTATGAAACTAACTTGACTGAGATTAAAAAAATAGGAGGTATACCTACCTAGTCCAATTCTTGAGGAGGGTTATAGGCCATTGATGGTCTTGTTTAGAATCATAGTAAAAACATCATAGCATGTTTCTTATAAAATAAATAGGAAGCCATAGAATTTATTTGTTTACGGATACAATACATCTGTTATTGAAAAGGTGATTCAAAATCACTTCATTTCACAGTTAAATAGACGTCAACTGTAAATATAATTTGTGTCGTCATCATAACCAATTAAAATCAAGTCATGTGTGAAGAACATAAAACACGACACCAGATTATAATAAAATAGAATTGGAACGACTTCCGCGAAACGAACGTTATGTTGGCACTTTGAAAAAATCAAATTTGTAAGTTGTCGCCCTGACGAATTGACGTGACGACGCGAAGTCAATACAATAACTTCTATTTGATTATTATAAATGTTAAAATTTTGTACGTTTGTTACTCAATTATACGCAAAAACGGATGAACGGATTTGGATGCAATTTGACACAAAGATAGCTTATTACCTGGATTAACATATAGGATGCTTTTTATCTTGAAAAAAAAAATAGGTTCTTTCCTGTGGGATTTTCAAAAAACTAACTAAATACAACGCGTACGAAGTCGCGGGCACAACTAGTCTTATAACAATGCTGTTTTCACTTATGTAGGTATTAGCAAGTTTCCCCTAACATTAGTAGTATTTGTTTCATTCAAATCGGTTTACAAACAAAATTCTGAATAGGTACCACGCGTGCAAAGTCGCGGGCACATCTAAAGTTATAATGTTATAAATAAAATTCCTCAGAATATCAACTGTCAATAAATTCAAAATTTATATTTGATTTCTAATGGTTTGCAACAAAAATATCAATTTCACATTACCACACCCGTGAAAAGGGATTGACAGATCCTCTGTATCATTTTCCACTTCATCTAAACGCCATTAAAACATTTGAATTTAGAATTACAATACTTATTACCAAAGTGTCACGGTTGAATTTGTAACACAGATAACTTGCAAAAAATCCTATAATAAAAACACGCATGTAAATCCACTTTAAGCGTCACAAAAGAATAGAGAGAGATGGGAATAATTTTTTTTACAGCATGCGAGCAGCATGAGAGCAACTGGCACAGCTTCCAAGAAGGTGTAAAGTGGCCTTTATTCCCTGTTGTTATTTATTTTATTGTATTGTTAATAAGCGTGCTAAGGGGAGCCGGTACTGAATTATTAAACGCTTATTTGGAACTAAATAGAATATAATGGCCGTGTATAATCGTTGAATGTGCGAGCGGCAATCAGTGCCCATTGTTGTTCGTTTGACAGCTCTATTCAATTTTACTCTGTGACAATTCATTTCGTACACACCTCCGCACAGAGTGCGACTTATGACCGTACGATTAGAGTTCAAATTGATTACGGAATTGTTCGGCCGACTGTAAAGTTAATGTTTTATTGTGATCGTTGATTGAACTGACAGTTAATATAGATTTTAATAGAATATCTATTTTGGCGCCTTCTGGGAAGTTCGTGAGATAATTTGTTACAAATAGAAGAAACCTTTGTCGTCTTTCATTGTCACCTTGTTGCGTTGTTGTTAGAGATAGGTAGTTGTCAATGTGGTATTTGAATACCTATTCGCAATTGGGCAATTATTGTCTAATAAATAGGCTTTTGGGTTATCTCGTATCTAGCTTTTGCTAACGATTTACTGTTTAGATATAATAATAATAATAATAAATCATTTATTCGACGTAAGTTTTTACAAAACATTTATCTTCGTCAACATTCTTTACAAGCTACCACCGGTTCGGAAAGCTGTTTCTAGGGGGAAGAACTCGGCAAGAAACCCCCTAGTTGCTCTTTTCATAAATAAATTACAAGTAATACGTAACAATACATAGTAATCTACATAACACAATCAACTATATTTGACTCCAAGGACAGTCATCATTTATATAATCTAATATCCTATAATAACCCTTTTTGCACAGGGTTTTCTTAATATAAACTTTAAATTTATTTATAGATAATTGTTGTATATTAGCTGGAAGCCTGTTGTAGAAGCGCACACATTGTCCCATAAAGGAGTTGCTAACCCTGTGGAGACGAATTTTATTTGGTTGAAGCCTATGCTTGCTTCTAGTATTTAAATTATGAACATCACTATTTCTACTAAAAGTGCTAATATTTTTGTGAGCAAACAAAAGATTTTCAAAAATGTATTGTGAGGCTATATATTCTTCTTTCTACTAACCATAGATTTATGATTAGTAAGTAGGGAAACGTTAATAAATAAACAAAGGTACAATATTAAATACCTATCTATACTTAATAGAAATACCTTTATATTAAACAGTTTTTTTGGTTAAGTAGTAATAGGTACCTTCCATGGTTTGACTATTTGAAAACTATAGAAATTGTATTTATCTAAAACTTGAGTTCGTGCGGTCGATTACTCCTAAACAATGTCTGACAAAGGCCAACTGAATGGTATCGCAGTTTGACGTTAGGCGTTACTTACGGACAGACAGATGGACAGACCCCCTGTTGTGAGGGCGGCCAGCCAATACCGATGTGTACAGGGACGAACTTAGTAACACAATTGAAATATATTTTACTCTTTAAAAGTAGGTAACAAATATTTTCAAAGTTAGAGTGAATAGGCATCTCTTAGGTGAGCTCGCTCAATCATTGGCCTCATTCTTGCTACACAGCAAACCCTTCTCTAATCAAAAAAACCTATTATCAATAAATATTATGAAACAAAATCGCCGTCTGCTTCTTTCTGTTTCTCCGTTTATTTTTTCTAAACAATTTTGATGCGGATTTCACTAATGAAAAGGAAGTTGTGTGTATAATTTGTATTAAAAATGCATCGTTGTGAACCCGGGGTGACTTGCTAGTATCTACTAATATGTCAATTGTATAATATGAAATTAATTTTTATCAAATTTCAAATTTCCGATTACTATACCTCTATTGTGAACTAGATTCAAACAATACAATTTTGATTTTGACTCATAAATGTTTTGTTTGTGACCTTACAACATGTATTAGCATTTTGTGGAGCTTAGCAAATTGCTAATGCGCTTGGCCGCCATTTCGATGACGTAATCTCGTGACATACTCAGTACAGTAGGTTTCGTTAGCTCTGTATTTTTAGTTGCGCTGACGTCACTTTGATATTAACGTGACAAAGTTGCAGCAATTTGTGGGAATTATAATCCTTACTAATATTATAAATGTGAATGTGAGTTTGTTTGTTTGTAACGCTTTCACGCAAAAACTACTAAACCGATCACCATGATTACACACACGTTGTCTAGGACACCAGAAAGGACATAGGGTACCTATTATCGTTCAACGCGGACGAAGTCGCGGGCACCAGCTAGTAATTAGGCACATAATTATTTTGCAGAAACAGAAAGAGAAAAATACATTAATATTTATTTTCGTTGTAAAAAATAAATCTAAATTCGTACCTGTCCCAACATTCCACAGTCACAAGTTCCCAAAACAGAAATCATCCCCGTCGCTAATTATTTCGTAAATAATAGCCCCATCTAATTTATGGTGTTCACTGTAAAATATGGTCATTTAATGGCCTGTCAATTGCCACAAATGGACTTCTTTGTCTTGTACAATGGTCACCATGACCATAGATAGCTTTTGTGGTCGTTATTTTGATTCAAATTTGTTTCGGTTTTGGTTGATTTTTGAAAAATATTTTACTCGTGTTAGTGTTGCGAACATCAAATTGTTAAGCAAAATGTTCAACAGAAGATATTAAAAAGACCATAAGGTTAGCACGAAAGCAGATTGTAATTTGTTGCTTTTTCTCGGAATATTTTTTTATGTCTTGATCGTCAAATACTTAGGAACGGTCCACTTTCAGTGTAGGTGGCAACAGTCGCCTATAACAGAAACAAAGCAAAGGTGCAGCAGGTGCCTACCTTAGGGATTACTTTATTTCTTCATTACATGAAGAAGAAACTTCAAAAATTATGTAATAAGACATTCAATTTCACTTCGTTTTTATTTCATAGTAGCTGGTGCTCTCGACTTCGTCCGCGCAGAAAAGTATAAAACGCCATCTACCGTATTTTGGATAGATGGCGCTATCTCCCGGCCCTTTACTTTTATTTTAGATTTCCCGTAGGAATGAAGTATTTTCCTGCCGAAAAAGTATCCTATGTTCATCACAGATAATATCGGCTTCTAATGGTAAAAGAATTTTTCAAATCGGTCCACTAGTTTCGGAGCCTATTCTATACAAACAAACAAAAGAAACAATCAAATCTTTCCTCTTTATAATATTAATAGTAGGTATAGATGGTAAGCAAAAACTTGTTTTTTTTACTGAACAGTAGGTATTGTATGTATGTATGTATGTTCCTCCATAACTCTTAAACGAATTAATTTATTTTCATGAAATTTGGTAGATAAACATTTAGACGTACGGGACATAGGATTGGCTACTTTATTTCTTTTTCAACACGGACGAAGTCGCTGGCGCCAGCTAGTAAATAAATACTTAATCAGATAAATAAAAATTTCCTATCCAGAAATTTTTGTAGCTGAGTGTATCTACATGAACAACATTTTTGAATTATACGTGACAAAATTGGGAACTAAATACACAGGAAAGTAAAGAATTGTTGCATCAACGTGAAATGCAATGATAGTTACACCCACAGACGCCCACAAGTAACCGTAAAAGTCCGACACGTATCGTAACCCGACACCCCCAATCTGCTTCTTACGTACTCGCATCTATTACGAACATACTCACCACTGTATGGAGAACTGTGAAAAATCTTCAAATAGTACTTATAGGTGAATTATTATATTAAGGTTTGAAGGCGACACTAGTGGGGGAATCGGCGCATGTGTACAATTGCGCACAAAATTGCTAAGGAAAATGACATTTTTTTCTTATTTCGTAATTTTTCACCTCACTAACTTAACATTACAAGCAGTGTTGATATTCCTTCAATAAAATCATTGTGCGATGTCGAAGGACAACGTTTTTTTTAGGCATTTATTCACCATGACGTATTTACTAATACGATAAAACAATCTGTACGCAACAGTACCAAAGAGACTCGAGACGCGCGAACGACTGAGTCTATCAATAAGGGGTCGGCACACCGACTTCATTCGCGCGTCTCGAGTCTCTTAGGTATGTACCTATGAGACTCTAGATGCGCGAACGAAGTGCGGGAGGGGAAGAGCGACTGAGTCTACCAATAACGTGTCGGCACACCGACGCGTACCCGCCCCTCACTTTCCTCTGCCCCCTCAAAGACCTAAAAAATACAGTTCTGCGTAGAATTTGCCGAGAATTCTTTATTCGCTACACGAACTATACTTATATATTTTCTTCTTATTAATTTATTTAAAGATTTACCTTATCAAAATCCAGACAGATGGACAAAAACAAAAATATACCTAACACTAACAGATAAAATAAAGAATTTTACATTTGTATAGATATTTATATGTATTTTTGCAGCATCTGTGGCAGCGCACTTATGAATATCTTTGTTTCGATTGTAAACATATTTATACTAGCTGATGCCCGCGACTTCGTCCGCGTTGAACGATGAAAGATACCCTATGTCTTTTCTGGTATCCCACAGACAACCTGTATGCAATATTTCATGGTGATCGGTTCAGTAGTTTTTTCAAATTCAAATTAAAATCATTTATTTACAAATGACACGGGTTAATGTTTTGCGTGAAAGCGTAACAAACAAACATTAATAATATTTTATAATATTATATATAATATATAATTCACATAGATGTAAATAGTTAATAATTATGGATTTTAATATGAATGTTAATATGAATCCCTGCCGACGTCTGTATTTCCGAGCTCATATAACCCAAATCTTTTCAAAGTTCGAGTGAATAAGCATCTTCTGAGTGAGCTCGCTCCATCTTAGGCCTCATCTTCGCTATAATTCCCGGCACGTAACTTGGCAAGAATGGCGAGATGCGCAGAATTCGTTTTTTAGATCTGGTCGGGTATCAAGCGGGGCAAAGGGGCAAAATAACATAGTTCCGACCGCGCGATTGGTTCGCCACTCGCCCCGTGCCTCTCGCACCTTGCATATGTCCTGCTCACTCCTTCGTACACTTGCGTTAGTTTTATCTCACGTGCGCAAACTTTCTCCCACTACGGTAAAATCTTGCCAAGTTTTGTGCCGGTTATTATACACAGCTAGATGCTGACCAAGAGCAAACCCATTTCTAAAAAAATGCATTAATTATATTCATTTTACTCACATTAATTTATTAAACATAATATAATTTAGTGTTATAATTATGTATGTTATTTTATACTTATTAGCCCTTAAAATTGTAAATAAATAAATTTATTCATTTTACAAAAAAAAGCACAACTGACTATTCGGTTATAGTATAATCCTACCTATATAAAGAAGTATATATAAAATATATGTACTCGGTTACCTATCCTGAATAAAATTTAAAATGGAATCCAAGGAATGCAGAGGTCTAAAAGTACTGGTCCTTAGTCAAATAGAGACATCACACACACGGCAATAATTTATTCAAATTACAAGAAACGCGATATCTGTCGCGAGAGTGTACGTGCCGTGGCTCTTACAATCTCTGATCTTTGTCAGTTTAGGGCGCTGCGCAGCGTCCATGTTTGTATTTAAGATGGCGCTTAAGACTCTACTTTGTTTATGGTTCATTGCACAGACAAACATAAGCACGAAGTGTCCTTTAAAGTTTAATGCTTTGTTTATAATAACATTATTAAGTTTATTATGCAAGGAATTCCCGCCTCCATCATCTCAAGTATAATTTATAGTCTTATAATAAGTCTGCGATTTACTCTTTGAAAAATAAATAAGTAGATTTTCTTTATTACATTTTTTCTTTATTCTAAATCATCTAAATTTAAAACAAAAACTCTTATTTATGTACCTACTATAGATCCATTATCATTAGATCCACTAACACTATATTTGGTAGTCAGATCCATGATCCATGATGGATTTGACTACGTATGTAATTGGTCAAATAAATACCTTCGTTTAACGACTAACTTCTTGTCTTTGGCTTACCGTTTACAATGGAGTACTTAGCCATTTTATTTTCTTAACTACTTTTTAAGAAAACAATAAAATAAAATAGACTACTGTTGGATTAAAGAAGTCATTGACAAAAACTTATACGTAAGGCTCCAAAATTTGACGTCTAAATTGTATATTGTAGTGGCAATAGCTACCACACAATGCCCACGAAATGTCCCAAACGCATTACGCACCAGGAGATCGAATCGAAATGGCCTCATTTAAATTAATTTTCTTATGGCTGTGTTTTGTGTCACATAAAATTGAAAGCAACTTTATGAATAGGCTACCAGAATGTGCATGATATTGGAGCTTCTTTAAAATATATTTTTATTGACTAAATTTGACATTAAAATGACATTAAGTTTTGTCCAATAAAAATAGTCAAAATAGTGCATTTTTAGTAACTATGTGAATATTTTAGTTAAGTTTATACTAATCTTAATATATTTATAAAAGCCAATGCGTGTGTGTGTGTGTATGTTCCCAATATGGACTACAAAAACCGATTTTGATAAATATTTTTGACAATCTGTAGATTAGTACGGTTTCGTACGTGGCCGAAGGACTAAAATCTTGTCTATATCCTTTGGGTGATTTAAAAGTAGGCGTTGAAGCAGACAGACAGCTGCTTTGTTTTACATTATGTCACCATAGTGATCATAAAACAAATTGACTAGCAGTGCAGTAAAAAATTGAGTGGACAAGACATATAAATATTTGTTGATAAAATTTCAAAAAGTCCACTAAAAAAACACAAAAAATGTTGCATTTCGTAACCGAAAATCCCGGTTAAAAACTTAATTTTTCGCTGCATCATCAAACGTCATTACTCAACACACAGAACGATGCATCATTGTCACTGTAACGACCGAAATAATTCTTAATTTATTAACACACAAAATAAATTTTACGCCCAATTTAATGGCCATTCAAACAGTATTAAAAACAAATTTACGAACGTGCAGATAGGACTATAACAATAAATGCGACAAAAAATGTCGCGACACCTGGTTGTGGGTGCGTTGAAAAAATCTAAGCACATCACAGACTGTTCATACTAAAACTTCGTGTTAAATAAAACACAATTCAAGACTATAAAAGTCTCGGTCGAAATAAGACCTAAGTCTCATTTCGAGCAGATTTTTGTTCGTAAGCATCAATGTACTACAAGCTCAGATTATTAAAACAGATTATTAAAACAGATTCTGTTTTAATAATCTGAGACTACAAGTATGGATTTCGCATGCCATACAAAACACTATGAACTTTATGGGACATTTAAAAGTAACATATTCGTAGAGGAGAACTCTGTCATCTGTCATTTAAAACAAACCAAACGTCTGTCATTTAAAGAAAATGTGACTACGTCACAACACATTGAAGTTTAAAATGAATAGTAGAAGTTGACAAAAGTCAAAGTCAAGTCAAAATTATAGACTTGACTTGACTTTGACTTGACTGACTAATCTCGGGATCTGCTATTTTTGATTTTTTAATTTCAATTTAGCCTTTTTTTGTTTAAAAAAAGGCTATTACAAATTGCTATTTTTACTAATGACACTGGCAAAATCATCGGAGAAGATCTGATGGAGCCAACACATTTAAAAGAGAAGAAGAAGTTGGTCATTATACCTTTCCGTTTTAGGCGTACTTTTTATGTGCCGCTTTGGCATTTGTCACGCAAATTCCATACTTGCTTTTATTACTTTCAGTCCACTCTCGTTAATTCGAAACTCGAGGGACTCTTAAAATATTACGAATTATCGAGTGTTTGAAATATCAAATGGTTCAAAATTAAATTAAATTCTTTTGCAACATCACTTTTCTTCTCACCTCCCTCTACTTTTTCGATTAACTTCTTCTTTTCAGCAATCGTCAAGCATTTATAGGTACTTTTTAGGACTCATATATAACATAATACAAACTTACAAACTAACTTACTTGCTTACTATTGTCGAGTGTTTGACGCATCGTTTTTCTAATAGGACCTCTATTAGAAAACTATGGGGGATGCCTATGTCCAGCAGTGGACGTCTATATTTCACCTCTTGTCTTATGTCTGAACCTATTATTTCCTTCGATTTACAGGTATATCTAACAAATTATCGAATACCAAAAAAGATGTTTCTTGACAACGTGAAGTGACATACGCAGCCAACAATACGACAATTGAAGTTTAATTGAAATCGACACTCGAATGCAATAGTTAAGTGGTCACACAAAAAGAAATAACGTCGCACGATGCAAAGTCAAGTTGAGGGCAGCAAAAAATATTTACACATCTGCTTAGAACCATATTAACCATTCACTAAAAGAAGCTGCTGTATTTCGTATGTAAATCAAATCAAAATATTTATTTATGATTTTTTTACGTTTCACAAAGAAACTCTTATGATAGTCATTATAGATTTAAATTTATTTATATATCATTCTTTTTGTCATCAATTAATTAGATTCTTAGATACTCATGGAAAGCTTTTTTTTTATTAGGGATGGGTTTGCTCTTGGCCAACAACCAGCTGAGTAGCAAGGATGAGGCCTATGATGGAGCGAGCTCACCCAGAAGATGCCTATTCACTCGAACTTTGAAAAGATTAGGGTTATATGAGCTCGGAAACACAGACGCAGACAGGGAGTTCCAAACCTTGGCGGTGCGCATTATAAAAGATGTTTCAAAGCGCTTGGTTCGACATGATAAGGATGGTAACCAGCCGTACGTCTGTATGTCCGATGGAAGAAAGGGGAAGGCGGTATGAGCTCATGCAGCCCCTGAGCACACTCACCGAAGTATATCTTATAAAAGACACATAGACTGGCAATTTTGCGTCTATGTGCCAGGCTCTGCATCTTAGATTTTAAAAGCTAAGATGCAAAAGCAAGCAAAAGCTGGGAGCTGGTCGCGAGTTTAAGAGTGCACACTTATTGGTCGTGCTTGTAATAGGTTTACTAATAATAATTTGCAAGCAATTGGGCGTAAAATGCCCCTAACATTATAACCTTATTGATGCGATACAAATGCTCTTCTTTCCAATATCATTCTATCACACCGTCATGTAACCGTCTACGGAAAATGCAACTGTTTAAATTATTATAGTATGTATTATGTAATATATAGCACATTATGTCCATCTCAAATAGAATTTTTACAAACTTTTTAACAAAAAATTAAACCGCCAAAAAATTTAAAAACAAAAAATAATTTTATTTAACCTTATTTAACCAATAACTAAGTTCTTAAACTAATGTAAGTATACTTAAGTAATTTTGAGTCGCCGCCGCTTATCACTCTTAGAGTAATTAATTAATTTGCTTGTTTGGCGCCTACTAATAAATTACCCCTATTTTCCCAGCCTTAGGGTAGGAATTTATTTTCCAAATTTTTATGGGAACAACTTCGACGTATACCGTATCCATTAAAGAAAGAATTATCAAAATCGAACTACTCTGTAAAAAGTTATGCGTGGTAATTTACAATGCATAACTTTTTACAGAGTATACCACTGGTAATACACTACAATACACTGCTTTCTTTCTTTTCTTTTATTATTTGTGGCTGTAAATATAACTCTATTCTATTATATGCATTCGTTTACGGTGTGACTCACTGCCTCGCTTATTATGTTATACGAAACGAGTGTTTGCATTTAATCACTGTGTGACAGGGGGTCGGAATTATTGGCACCAAGCAGCGATGCCAATTTTACGACAATGCCAACCTTATTTGACGGCATTTTAGAGACTCTTTGTTGAAAGCCGAAAACTGTTTTTACAGGACACAACACCATGACTAAAGATGCTGTTAATTATACATTTTAGCTGTTTGCTTTCAATTTCAAATGGGATCAAAAAGGCAGAACTTATTTTCGTCGCCTATAGTTTGACTTCTTAGAGTAAAATCACAAGTTAGATAAAAATACATAGCATACATAATGGAAAAAAGTTTGAATCAGGCAGATTTATAAAACTGGTTATTTCCTACTATATCCTACTGGTTCTGATCAAATTATAGAACCCCTAAGTTTAATTGATTGATGACACGTTTGGTCTAGTAGCTAGCAACCCTAGCTGTTAACCAAACGGTCGCGGGTTCGAATCCCGCTAGGGTCAAATCATTTTACCTTTGTGCCTGAGTCATGGATGTTTTTTATTTATAATAATGTATGTATTTACAAAAAAAAGTAATGTATCTAGTATATCAACTGTCTGGTATCCATAATACAAGCATTTAGTTGCTTAGTGTGGAACTAGATGGTGCTGTGTGGAATGTGTGTCATATTTATTTATTTATTTATACTAAGTAGGTACTTACACAGTATTTAGTTGCTTTTTATACTAATTAAGTACTTACATATGTATAAACGTAAAGAAGATATTTTACCTATGTCAAGTTATTTGAACGATATATAATATGTGACAATATTACCTAAGTATAGGTATATTTTTTAACTGTCAAAGACTTTTACTCGGACTATTAAAGCTAAAAAAAAAAGTTTACATATAAAATTATGAGCAGTTCGCATGTAAATGCAACATTCTGCAATAAAAAAAAATACAGCACAGTAGCATACAGAAAAAATATGTATTTTCTTCAGCAATTTCACACGTAGGTCACGCGTAACGCTTGCACTCATTTGTCGATAATCTGAGACGGTAAGCCACGTACTTAACTGGAAGTGATTAAGATAAGGAACTCGGTGCGCTTCTCCATTTGTTACGGACAAATGACGTGAGTGGATGAAGGTGGTATGTCGCATGATTCCAATTTTAAATAAATCGATGTTAAAGTTTTACTTTTAATTTTTGAGATAAGTCGACACGGAACTGATTTTTGTACTAAATTATGATGAAAAGTTGTATAAACAAGCAAAAATATTAATGGTATGATAGCAATTAAACACTGCTATCATTTAATTAAAAAAAAAGTGAACATAATATAGCTCTCTCTTCCATTGACAAAAGTAAACTTTTCTGCACTCTTTGCTTTTTAAAATTAACCGTACATATAACAACTTTTTCAACAATTTAATTTACCAAAAATGTCTTAAATAAGGACCCAAAAATATCCCAAAAATGCGACATAACGCTTTCATCCACTCACGTCTTCAAATGTCGATTTCATACTTTATTTTTTTTTCACAAAAAAAATTTTTACAGATTGACCAACATTTTAAACCTTCAACGCCTTGCGTGTACAAAATAATAATATTTTTTAATATATTCGAGAGTAAACAAATAGTAGTTCATTGGTGGCAAGGCACACTGCGTTTAACAGTCATTTATGTAGACCGTCTGGTGGCAGTAAGCACTTACAGAAGATCACTGTGAAATAACAGCATGCTGTTCTTTCGGTGAGTGAGTAGGGGATGCTAAATTGCTAACACTTCCTTTAATCTTTAATCATTAACTTATCTTTAATCCTATTGTAGTTGACAGCGCACTTGTATCACCTGAGCGTAAAAAACATCTATAAAAAACATTAAAATGTGAATTACTCAGCTAAAATAAATTTCTTAGTTAACAGATGAAGGCATGTAATATTTGAATTCAGTAAAACAAAATTTTTAGGAAAATTACAAATGTCACCTTAACAAATTACTAATAATAATTGAAGTTGATATTCCGCCACTTATGTTTTACATAAAGGTCAATTTCTCTTTACCAAAAAGAAATTCGTGTCTACATTGTACAAATGGAAAAGCGCACAAACAATAGTATGGCGTGTGACAACTTTTGGTGACATTCTTTGAAACTCTTTTAAGAGAGACTTACATGCAGTAGTTCAATCCTACTGCTGACTAGCTGTAAAAAGCTATTGGTCTGTTTTTCGACACATGAATGAACGTTAATAAGTATTATTTTGTGGATTTGACGTGAATACTCGATTGTAATATTATATAAGTTTTAATATTGAAACTGTAGGGTTAAAGAAAAATTTAGTTTTTACGTTTTTTCGGGTAATTTTTCCAGTTCGCACCTTTGGTAAGACAAGGGCACATCTTACAAAATATTTGCAGAAATGTCTTAATAACATTATTAAATTTAAAAAATATTTACAAGACTATGGGGCTTATGTGATGAAGAATTGTTTAAAAGCAATACAAGTAGAAGAATACGATATTGAATGCAAACAAAAAAAAATTTAAATGGCTCTCCTGTAAAATTACAAAAATGCAGTTATGCCCTTGTCTTGCCGAAGGTGCGAGTTGTTCTCTTCATAAGAATCTTCCCACTTACGAATACTAGCTGGTGCCCGCGACTTCGTCCGCGTTCAAAATGTTATATAGGCTAAAGGCTCATTGTAAATTATTATTATTAAACAAAGTCATAATCTTAACTTTCATGATTGCTACTTCCTTAATATTTCTTTACAGTTTTATGTAACTCCAGCAGAGAACGAGTCTATGTCAGAGGTCATCCTCATTTCTGACACAAAACGAGTAACACGTTACACAGCTGCTATCACAGAACAGTTTTAACTTTATTGCCACTATTAGTCCAGCGATAAACTATTTTTATAAACAAAATGGCGGTTTCACGAGGGAAAATTGAGGCGAACTCGTTTTGAAACGAGGAAAACGTACGAAAACTTGTTCCGTTCTTATTTTAATAGTGCATTGTAATAATTTTGTGGTTTTTTCGAGTCATTTTAGGAGTCATTGAGTCACGTTAGTTGTCCTATTAAAGGAGTAACGGTTTCTTTATTTAATCTTGCATTTATTTAACGAGCAATAAGTTGGTAGAAAAGTGGAAATATGGTTTATTTCATTGTTATATTATACTACCGGGTCGTCTAATAAATAGTTTTTTTTACGATTTACACACTAGTATCGTGTCAGGTATATATTTATTTTATTTTATTTTATTTGGGAAAATAAACAATTATTATTACACCATGTATATTAACTTAGAAAAAAAAGAGAAACATACATAAATGTAAATAATATTATATATTATAGATTAGTGTAAGATGTTTTTGATACTTTTTATTTAATACTAACTGGCGCCCGCGACTTCGTCCGCGTTGAAAAAGAAAAAAGTAGCCTATCTTGTGTCCTGTACGTCTAAATGTTTATCTACCAAGTTTCATGAAAATCAGACAATTCGTTTAAGAGTTATAGAGTAATATACATATACATACAATACCTACACTTACAGATTATTTTATTACTAGTATTGATATATTGATTGATTGATGTGTGTTTTGTGTAAGTATGTAATATGTAGATTAATATTCTAGTTTCAATTTCATTATGTAATGACGAGACGTTTGGTCTAGTGGCCCATAAACCTAACTGTTAACCAGACGGTCGCGAGTTCGAATCCCGCAAATGTTTATGTGTTAACATTTTACTTTTCCACTAATTAATTAGAAAACAAACTTTATACAGACAGGATACATATAATAGGTACGTACAAAAACACACAAAAAAAAAACAAAAACAAAGAAATACAAAACAATGTGATTAAATTGCCTAAAACATAATAATTAATAATTAGAAGTAGTTCAAAATAAATCATTATGAGTAAATAATACTTATGCATAATAATAACACGATATAAAGGCGCATGTTCACCAGCGTTAATTTTGCAATATTTTTATTTTAAAGGGCTACCACACCATACAATTTGAACGTATCGAAAGGTGTGATCGCAGTTAGAACAGATTGGATTCAATTGAGAGTTTACCCATTTTCAACTCTATGTCTTCGATTTAGAAATCAATTTAGCGTAGTGTGATCACGAGCTCTCTACTTAGATTCCTAAATAGGAAATGGTCAAATTGTATGGTGTGGAAGCCTTTTTAGGCAATTTAGGCATAAATTATTTTTTGCGTAATTTAACAATCTACATTATCAAGAAATTTTGCATATATTATTATGTTGTCAGGGATACAGGAAAGGACATACGATACAGTACTTTCATCCAGAAAAGGGGCCTATTCCCGAGGGATCATCAAAAAAAATTAAAAACAACAAAGGCCAAACTGTTATTAGTAACAATAAGTATTTATACTTATTGTTACTAATAATATTTTTTTTACTTTTCAACGCGGACGAAGTCGCCGGCACCAGCTAGTTTTCTATATGTAATGTCTTATTTTTTTCTTAAATTGTCGCTTGACATAACAAACAGACAATTTCTAGTGAAAAACAATAACAAATTAAGTTATCTGAATAGTAAACAAGTTGACAACATTAATGATAATATATGATTAAAATTCATTATTCAACGCGTGCTCATTGCATTCAATTCTTGTTAATTTTTAGTTTCAATCGTTTAACTATTACTGCCACCGCTAAAACTACGAACTTAACAATTAATTTTTAAAAGTGCTTATTTAATTTTTACATATTAAATTTCAGGTGGAGGTTTTATATAGGTGTGAAGTCCTCTTCTGATTGATTGATTTTTAAGTAATAATAGTTGATCACTACTTAAAAAAACTGAGTTAAATTGCCTACTTAATAAAAATAAAATATAAATTTTACAGTCTTACTTATTTTATTTTTTACGTATCATTTAACATGTAATCCTAATTATTTTAAAAATCTCAACTTAACTATTATTAATATAGTCATAAGTTTATTTCTATAATTATTATAGTTTGCAAAAAATTCCACCATCCATATACAATGTCAGTAAATAACAAAATATGAGATTTGACTTACAAATAAAGTAAATTTTCTTCGATAAATTTGTTTCAGTTGTAGTTTAAGTGGTTTCATTGGATTTCATTGTATTTATAGGAACAACGAATATTCAAATTAACTAAATGTCCAAATTGTTTTCGTTTCTACGAAGGAAAGTTTGAAATTTAATTGCGTATCACAGTGTGTGTTATCCTTTGAATTGGTCAGATAATACTTGCGAGCCAACGAAAGCTATGCGAAGATGATATTATGACAGATAGGACTGCAGGCGATGGCGCCACCAAAATGGCGGCCAGGCGCATTAACAATTAAAATGCAGAAGTAGTTAGATCATTTAATCAGAACTATTTCTTATAACAAAACAAGATAAACTCTTTCTGAAATATAGCACCTTCGGTAAGACAATGGCACATCTTACATTTTTTTTAAATGAGTTAAACTTAAAATATTTTAATAATTAAATAATATTTTAATAATAAAACTTAAAATGTAAAATTACAAAAATGCAGTTATGCCCTTGTCTTGCCGAAGGTGCGATATAATAGTATGTTTAGTCCCTATACTTTTATCGGTCAATCTATTAGATCGACAAATGTAACTCTTAGGTTATAACTACTATTATAAAGACCTATTTTCGCGAACGCGTTCGTTCAGCTGTCTGATAACTTTTCAGTATCATGCCACCGAATGAGTCTGAAATGAATGAGCACCTCTTTTTGAAACGTCAACGACAATTTTTTAATATACTTCCGTCTACATAATTAGCAAACGCTAATAATAGTATAGCTGTCTATGGTTTACCGGGTTTATTATTGTAATGCAAGTCGCATTTATGCTATTGCTGCTACTAAATTGTCGCGCGTGAGCCGAATGCGTTTGTATTTAACGGTCGAATAGTTCTAGACCACAAACTGCGTAGTGACGTCACTGTACTGTAAAAAAATTATAGAACATCTTATATATTTAATTGTACACTATAGACAAGAACTATACCTACCTAATCTCAGATGACTTTTGTTTTAGGCTTATTAATACCTAATTTAATTTCTATACTAAATTTTTAATTGGCTATTTTTATTTCTTTTTTCATATTTTACACAATCAATACTAATATTGTATGCCAGCTAGTTTATTAATAAACTTAAGCCTAGATACAAAACGGGTGTAGGGGACCCCCTATCTATACTAATATTATAAAGAGGAAAGATTTGATTGTTTGTTTGTTTGTATAGAATAGGCTCCGAAACTAGTGGACCGATTTGAAAAATACTTTTACCATTAGAAGCTGACATTATCTGTGATGAACATAGGATACTTTTTACCGCGGGAAAATGCTTCATTACTACGGGAAAACGGGTAAAAGGACAACGGGTAGTAAGAATTATCCTTCCGTACTTAACTTCTTTTTCACATAACTTCTAAACGGCTGAACCGATTGGTTTGAAATTTTATATGGCTATTTCGATGATTTGCTGGATGATTTAAAAATACAATTGGACCCGGTAGGTGGCGCTGCTGTCGGTATGTCAACTACTAAACGGCTTGACCGATTGGGTTGAAATTTTGTATGTGTATTTCCACGGTTTCACAGACACGAATGTATTATATTTTATAAAATTGCGCGGATGAAGTCGCGTGCAACAGCTAGTTAAGTATAAAAATACTTGTATCAGGAGGCCTCCGAAGGGGATTAAGCATATGGGTCACGATATCGAGGGAACGGTTGCAGTGAAGGTGGCTCAACTTCATGAAAGAGCTGTGTGCCTGTTCTATACGACACCTTATCTCAATAATGTGATTTTCTTGATCGTTCACTATGATGCCGTGGTATTTGAAGGAATCAATCCTCTCCAATGGTTGCGAGCACCAAAATAGAGTGGAGCTTTGTACAGGTAATTGGGTTTTAGATTATTATGTTTTGTGATAAATGGAAAGATCATATACATATAAGTTTTATATACAGGGTGGAATTTTGTAAAGCCACCTGGAGGGAAACTACTCTTAATACTGTAGATAGAAAGTTTTAGTCAAAGAAAACATTCCTTTATTTTTGAATAGAAAGAAAACTGCATTCAAAGATTTTCCAAAATTCTCTTGCTACATCCGGAAATCGAACCGACTAAAATCTATAAAAAGTGCAGCCTGTACTTTTATTGCATCGATCGTTAGGGTAAATTATAAGGATGAAATCTCTCTCACCCTGTATACCTAATTTCTGAAGAATATTAACCATTTTTACATGTTGGACCCTATCAAACGACTTTTCATAATCAATGAAAGCAACATACACAATGACACTTTTGGTCTAGTGACTAGTAACCCCAGCTGTTAACCAAACGGTCGCGGGTTCGAATCCCGCTAGGGTCAAATGTATATGTGTTAACATTTACCTTTGTACCTGAGTCATGGATGTTTTGTATTTAATAATAAATATGTATGTATTGACAAAAAAAAGTAATCTATTTAGTACATATATCAACTGTCTAGTAGGTGTCCTTAATACAAGCATTATAATTGCTTAGTGTGGAACTAGATGGTGCTGTGTGGAGTGTGAGTCATATTTATTTATTATTATCTATACTAATATTATAAAGAGGAAATATTTGTTTGTTTGTTTGTTTGTATAAAATAGGCTCTGAAACTACTGGACCGATTTGAAAAATTCTTTTACCATTAGAAGCCGACATTATCCCTGATGAACATAGGCTACTTTTTACCGCGGGAAAATGCTTCATTCCTACGGGAAATCTAAAATAAAAGTAAATACTAGCGGCTTGGCCCGGGAGATAGCGCCATCTATCCAAAATACGGTTTCTACGCGGACCAAGTCGCGAGCACCAGCTAGTTTAGCTCTGTATTAAGACTTGATTGATTAAACCTATTTTTTGTATTAAAATACACGACATCGCCAACCCTAACCTTAGGTATAGATTGAAGTGAAGTCCGAAGTACCGAATTTTATTGACCTGTCCAATTTATTGATGGTACAACTCCATTGGACAATTCTACGGAAATCACATTAAGTGGTCATTGTTTGATACAAACACGCACATTTGGGTTCCAATGTATTGGGGTCCTATTGGTCGCTCGACATCCTGATAGAGACGCCATATCGACTCCAAATCGTTTCATTAACTGTAAAGTGATTTAAATAAACTACTCTGCTTAAAATACTTAGGTATTTTTAATGCCAATTGAAATCTAAGTAAGCACTTAGGTATAGAGAGATTGATTGACATAAAGTACATAATAAGTATAGATAAAAAATTCAGATAAAAGTTAGTATATTGGTGTTTGATAACATGATGGATTGGTTACGTATTTCATGAAGTAAACGTAAATAAAATGCTACTAGTAAAGTCACACCACCCAATGCTACTACAGCGCCCTTTAAGTTTTTTCAACGGAGTAATTGTTAACATATTCTTCCTTGTGATAAATGTATATTTTATATATGTATTGAACAAATATTGTTGATATTATCAACTTAACTGGGACTGTCTTTTTGGCACATTTCGCTCGATGCAGTCTTAATTGAGCGTTTTCGACTAACATGACGAGCCCGTTGGACGAGTGGCGAGGATGCTTGCCTAACGTCTCACGGGCCCCGGGTTCGATTCCCGGCGAGGTCAACTTTGGAAATTTCTAATATAATTTTCAAAATTGACTCTGGTCTGGATTTGAAAAGTAGTGGTAGGGCACACTGCGTTTCGCAGTCATTTGGGCAGCATTTACGTGCTGTTATGTTTCGGTGAGTGAGTAAGGGTTGCCAGAGCCCATTACCCCATCCCTCCCTTATCCTTCTATGGTCAGCAGCGCACTTGTAGCACTTATGGCGTTGCTTGTGTTATAAGCGACAGTAGCCACCTACCATCAAGTGGACCGTCAGCTTGTCTGTCGACCTTAACAAAAAAAAATGTCTGTCTGTCGAAAAAATACTCGTGTATAGAGTTGGACCCGCTTCATCCATATTCGTAACTGAAATTACATGACCAGTTGCAAGTTTCCTCCATGCCATAAATATTAAAAAAATCCTACTTAAACGAGCTGTGTCTAAAAATATATAAAAAAATTGTAAGTACCTACTTTGTTATCATGTTTGTCTGTTTGTCAGAATTGGCTCAACCGATAAATCGTGTAGTTTTGAAAATTGGTAGAATTATACTTTAAGGTATCCAGATTAACATGCTAAAAGTCCTCAAGGGTGGGGGTTGTCTGATGAGGGTGTAAGCGGGGATTGAAGGTACCGTTTTTCAGGTTTTTCCTCATATCGCGAATATCTGTTAGGAACAGCATTATGATTACTTCTGATAAAAGTTTCTACATGAAATTGTCTACAAATTTGGATATAATCATTTTTACTCAACGATCAATATTTTAGTATTCAGATTTCAGCAAGCGGTATCTTTTTTTTCGGCGTTGTTTTACTGTTATTAGCGAGTAACATAGGCTATATTTTATAAAGTTAAACGCAAACTTGTAATAACTTATTATAAGTTAACTAACAGCTAGTACCTATTATATAGAGATATGTTTAGTAACTATTTTAAATTAAATATGTCTAAATGTTAATTAGAAACGACTTTTAGTCAAATGCACAAACCCTCGTGTTGATAGGTTGATACATAGCCAAATTTGAATAATTTTCTATAAATAACCAAAATAGATAATAATAATAATTATTATTATTATTATATATTGTATCATTATATTGTATCATATTTTGAACATAATTGATTTCGACATCCGAACCTGACCGGACAGCCATCGCCTACACTTTCCAGGTCAATTATTCACTAAATATCGCTCAAGTTTACAAATTCAACTTTATATACAATGTAATAAGACACAAGATAGCTGAAAATGTTTATCGTGTCAACATTTAGTGTTGCTGTTATAAAAGAGCTATAAAAGTCATTTTAAATGCCAATAAGCGATTTTAAAAGGAATATGTAATTCGATACGATGACTAACATACAACAATGTGTCTTTTCATATCGTGATCAGATTTTATAGTAATATAAGGGAGTAACTACACGGTGTAGTCTACATCTTAGGGCCGGAGCCCACTATCGCATCAGCAGGGCTGAGGATTTTAAGTGGCAAATCCTTACCTACTTATCTATACCAATATTATAAAGAGGAAAGATTTGATTGTTGGTTTGTATAGAATAGGCTCCGAAACTACTGGACCGTTTTGAAAAATTCTTTTACTATTAGAAGCCGACATTATCTGTGATGAACATAGGATACTTTTTACCGCGGGAAAATGCTTCATTCCTACGGGAAAACGGGTAAAAGGACAACGGGTAGTAAGAATTATTCTTTCGTACTTAACTTCTTTTTCACATAACTTCTAAACGGCTGAACCGATTGGGTTGAAATTTTATATGGCTATTTCGATAATTTCCTCAATAATTTAAAAATATAATTGGACCCGGCAGGTGGCGCTGCTGTCAGTATGTCAACTACTAAACGGCTTGACCGATTGGGTTGAAATTTTGTATGTGTATTTCCATGGTTTCACAGACACGAATGTATTATACTTTATAAAATTACGCGGACGAAGTCGCGTGCAACAGCTAGTAATGTTATAAATGTGAATGTGAGTTTGGTTTTTAGTTTGTTACGCTCATGTTTCATGAAGTCCTAAACTAATATCAGTCAGATCGTTCGAAGTATATCGTTCGACGATTTGGCTGCCCATTGTAAGCATATATATCGTTCAGAGATACTAAAACTAGACCTGTCTTTTCTAGTTCTAAGATCTCTACTCTTCATCATCAATACTAATAATTAATCTGATGTAAGTGTATATGTATGTTTCTTTTTCAACGCAGACGAAGTCGCGGGCGCCAGCTAGTTTCTAAACATACTTAGTCTTAGTCTCTGAAATGCATATTTTAAAGATAATCTAAATCTTTAAACCAAATAGAAATTGTATGTTCATTCCAGAACAGGCGTGTTGACATATATTACGTGTCATTGTATATTGAATCTAAAGCCATTCACTTAAAGAGTCATCGGACGTTCACATAAAAAATCAACAAACTATAGCCGTTTATGTGCTGAATTATAGAATTATAAAAGTGTTTTTTATTGTTCCAGTAGTCGTTGAATTAATATCTCGTTATGGAATTATCGGAGGCAACTCGGTAATTTTATATGTATTTTATGTCCTAGTAGTAAAATAGGCGAGTCTTTCCCGCTGTTTTATTGTTTTTTGGTTCACTTTTATAGAGCTCCTTCCTGACCGTAGCACGGCATGCCTCCGCCACGCGACATCTCAGGACTCCTTTGATATCTTTGTTATATTAATTATATTATTATATTATTACAAATGGGGTTACTATTTACTTTTGCGTGAAAAGAAATCAAATTTTAATGTACAGTCGGCCGCATAAGTCGATTAACACAGTCATAAGTGCAAAATGGTCACGATGAGAGAACAAAATAAACTTCACATACAAACGATCGTATAAAAGCTTCAGTAAGTAAGTAAGTTGAGTGTTCTGTTGCTTTGCAATTTTGAATGTGTTAATCGACTTATGCGGCCGACTGTATTTACCCCATTTCAATCTCATTGCTTGTTCTAATTAATCGGCAGAATATACATTACATATTTATACTGTGATAGCTTTCTTTGGCGGGCTAGTAAGTACCTCAACATGATGTTGTTCGGCTGGCTGGATGCTGATATTGATATATTTTAAGGTGAAACAAGTCGGCGGCCCGAACAATCGGTCTCATGGCTAAAATGCGTCCTGTCTCACACAGCACAAAGCGCGGGAAGAGCACTCGACTGAGATGCACAATCATTCATACCAAAAATAAAATCATAAACAGAACTTTGGGCGTATACTCTTTTTGACAAAACTACTACATATATCTATTTCGTGTAAAGTTATTTGAACTCTTGAATAACTAATCAATGTTTGTATGCAAAGTATTTTGGAGTTTATGTACACTAGAGTGACATATTCGCCGTCAAAGTTGCATTAAAACTTGTGTTAAAATATGGATTTTTCAAGGATCATATCTTTTAAATTAATACTGTTTAAATTGTACTTTGCAGGAACCTAGTTAACGACAAGATAAATCTACACAAAATCAAAATATATAGGAATACTAAACAAAGAAAGTATGAGCTCAGAATCGCCTTCACCTAATAATTTTTTATGTCATGTCACATGATCCTGTTAAACTGCTTCAAGGAATCGAGAGAAACAATGTCCTTTATAGAAACAGGAAGTCATAAATACAATATGTCCATTTACTTACATTGTTGTATCAACTTTAATATATTTTATTTTGGAATGAGACACTTTAATTTTATTTATTTATTACGCATGATGGAACATCTTGACCACGGGCTTAGACACGATAGAAATGTGCTTTTCTATATCTATACTTCTATACTTAATTTATAAAGAGGAAAGATTTGATTGTTTGTTTGTTTGTATTGAATAGGCTCCGAAACTACTGGACCGATTTGAAAAATTCTTTTACCATTACAAGCCTACATTATCCGTGATGAACATAGGCTACTTTTTACCGCGGTAAAATGCTTCATTCCTGCGTGAAATCTAAAATAAAAGTAAATACTAGCGGCTTGGCCCGGGAGATAGCGCTATCTATCCAAAATACGGTAGATGGCGTTTTATACTTTTCTACGCGGACGAAGTCGCGGGCGCCAGCTAGTATTTGCGTACGAAGTCGCGTGCAAGGGCTATTAATAAGTGCCTTCGAAAATAGAGTTAAGTAAGTATATTTGTTAAAAGAAATCTTGGGATAAAAGTTTGAAATTAGATTGCGCGTGGGATATTAGTGGGACAAGAAAGAGTCGACGCTGTGCTATAGCATGTCAAAATGTCATTGGACACTGTTAGCCATGGTAATTAATGTCAACTTACATTTTATTAATGGGCATTAGAGACGTTTACGGCCGTTAAGAAGAAGACCTTGTTATTGATATGATAATTTATTCACCTTAGAATGTTTTAGAGGGTACATTAACATGAGTTGTTTGTAAAATTTAATTATAGAAATTAAAATCGTGAATGACATATAAAATTTACAAACGACTAGTATATGGTATGTATACCTTACGGTTTTTTCGCTTATATAAACGGACGGTTAGGCCATGTGCAGTTATTCCGTGCACTTACCACCACTTACCATCAAGTGGACCGTGAGACTTCCTGGTGACCTTCATTGATATTTTTTAAAGGTGGTAACCTATTTTTTTTTTTTGGGACAGTTAGTACTAAGCCGTCAAACGTCCTCTATCTTATAGACATAGGTATGAGCATAAGCCTAAACATTTTGACCTGTCCATTGGTTGCTTGCCTTAGCAAGCTGACTCATGGGTCCCGGATTCAATTCCCGACAGGGCCAACTTTGAAAATTTGACTCTGAGCATTGCATTTCGCAATCATAAATCAGGAAGAAGACCACCATGAAACAATAGCATTCTTGCTGTTGTAATGGCGTACGGGACACCAGATATCCCTTTTTAATTTCTTAATACTAAGGTTAGTAATGAGAGTAAGGATAGTAAGAAACTAAGGAGTGTAAGGATAGTAAGAAACTAAGGATTGTAAGGATAGTAGGAAACTAAGGATAGTAAGGATAGTAGGAAACTAAGAATAGTAAGGATAGTAGGAAACTAAGAATAGTAAGGATAGTAGGAAACTAAGAATAGTAAGGATAGTAGGAAACTCAGGATAGTAAGGATAGTAAGAAACTATCCTAGTAGGATAAAATTCCTACACACTTGCAGCAGTTGTGTCTTTGCTTGAGCTAATAGACGACCGATAGCTACCATTAAGTAGAATGTGAGTCTGTCTGACAATCTAAATAATATAATATTCATATTTCGTTCCCATTCTTATAGTTACAGAACCAATAAATTAGCTAATATATAGAAATTCAATCAAGATTTATTATTTGAAGCTTCTAATATCTTTTTGTGGACAAGAAATGAATTATTTTTATTCAAATATTCGCATTTACAAGTTCGTTCTCTCGAATGAACACTAAACGTCGCTTTTATATTCATTTCTGTCCATTTCGGTCGTAATTTTTGTTAAATATAATAATAAATGAAGACATAATGCCATTATATTTTAATAAATAAACAATACTCAGAGTTTGTTTATTACTTTTAGCTTTAATTTAAATTTATTAGTAAGATTTTGTATATGTACACATAAGTTTCCGCAGTTTTATTCAAGACTAGCCGCTGCCCGCGACTTCGCCTGCGTAACTTTGTAAATTATATACTAAAACCTTTCTCGAGAACCACTCTATCCATTGGTGAATACAGCGTGAAAATCGGTGCAGTAGTTTTTGGGTTTATCGCGAACAGACAGACAAACAGACGCGGCGGGGGACTTTTGTTATATAATATTTATTTAATAAAGTACACAGACAGTACATGAATTTAAAAAAAACGTGTATATGGTAATGATTTCACTGAAAAATTGCTATTATTGACTATTTTTTATTAGTAGGTAAGTACTTACTCGTATAGGTTATAATAGAGACATTAATATAAAAAAAAATCGCCTCCATAGTTAACTCGCAGCTTTACTGTCAGACGTTTATATTAACTTTGGAATAAGTTATCTAAGTTATCATAATCTAACAAAAGATCACAATAGAACGTTACACCATCATCAATATATTACCAAGCAACTATCGACACTATAGTCTTGATACTTGTCAAAGTTTATTTGGAAAAAAATATTGGAAAGTAGTGAAGTATACTTTCACTACTTGTTTACATTATATACTAGCTAGTGCCCGCGACTTCGTACGCGATAATAAATTAAAAATATAAAAGCAATTAATAACGCTTGACAACTTGTTGCTATAACACATTGGCCAGGGTTAGTTACAGTTTTATATTTTAGATAATCCCTCGGGAACAGTACTTTTTTCTTAGATGAAAGGTACTCTATATCCTTTCTGATGTTGCAAAAAACGTGTATGCAAAATTTCATGTCGATTGGTTCAGTAGTTTTTGAAAGCGTAAAAAACAAACAAACAAACTCACAATTATAATATTAGTAAGGATTTGTTGTTTGTTATAGTATTTGTGGCAATAATCAAATTGTTTTGTCAAAAACAATGAAATAGAACCCAAAGTAACTGGGCATAGCAAAATAAAAGGATTTTCAGTTCTCTGCAACTTCTTGAAATTAAATATATTATTAAAAAATGTATTTCCCTTTTTAAGTAAAGGTGTTGCATTATTATAATTTTTTGAGTTATTATTAGAGGCAAAAATAGCTCGGTAATGACAGCTGTATTTATTTTTATATGTTTATTTGAAGAAACAATTAATAATCTAATTGGTACTTACTAACATTATAAAGAGAAAAGATTTGTTTGTTTGCATTGAATAGGCTACGAAACTACTGGACCTATTTGAAAAATTCTTTCACTGTTGGGAAGCTAGGTATCAATACTAATACTAAATCTGTAAGTGTAGGTATTGTATGTGTGTATGTTCCTCCAAACTCTTAAACGAATTAACTGATTTTCATGAAACTTGGTAAGTAGATAAACATTTAGACACGTGATAGGCTACTTTTATCTTTTTTTAACGCGGACGAAGTCGCGGGCAACAGCCTAGTATTTTATAAATTTACGCTTACGAAGTCGTGTGCAACATCTGGTATAAGTATAATAAGTATTTTAATTTACATATTTAATGCCAGTATCAAAACTACACAGTCCAAGTATATTACACGAGTCAGAGTCCCTGGAGGTGTGAGCCGCGTGAATTACCGTCGCAGCGGGGTCCCGGGCCCCCTCCCGTAACCCAAGAGGGGCTTCTAAGAACAGATGGAGCCGATACCACGATACAAGCCTGATGATCCCAAGAGCTAAATGCGTAGGTGGAGATGTACAACCGCTAAAGATCTAGATACAACACTTAGCTTTGCTATTTATTCTATGGGGAATGCGTACGGTAAGAATGTTTGCAGTTTTCTATACTTTCTATATTACTAATATTATAAAGAGGAAACATTTGATCGTTTGTTTGAATTGTATTAAGGCTCCGAAAAAACTGGACCGATTTGAAAAATTATTTGTGCTTGTACTTATGCTCAAATTGAAGCTAAGTAAATGCTCTATAACTCCATTTCTTATAACTTTCACCGTACAATGATTATTTAAGACGATATTTTTTTGTTTCAAAAAACGGCTCACTACAAATTTCTAACTTTTTGGGAAAACTGATCCATTTTTGAAATAGTGTATCTCGGGATCTGTTTGACATACAGAGCTGCGGTTACACTCAAATTGTAGCAAATTTAGTCTACTTTAAAAACGTTTTTTCAAAAACTAGTCCTTTAGGGTTATAATCGCCAAAATTTGAAAAAAGTAATGATTTTGTCGCGGTTTTTTTATTTTTGACAAAGTTACGTTCGGCGCTCGAGGTCAAAAACTTGGATTATTCATTAGGCTAACATTATAAACGAGTCTGCAAAAAATCAGATCTACCGGACTTTATGCATGCTGTGTAATGTGTAAAGTTACAGGGCTATGTTGTGAAGGTATATCCGCGAGTAGCATCCGTACTAATATTATGCGAAAGTTTGTGTGGATGGATGTATGTGAGTTTGTTTGTTTGTTACGCTTTCACGCAAAAACTAGTGAACCGATCACCATGAAATTTTGCATACACGTTGTATGGGACATCAGAAAGGACATATGGTACCTACTTTTTATCGTTCGACGCGGACGGAGTCGCGTGCAATAAATTGAGTACTTATTATTACACCTAAGAAAATAAGGATTATGAGCGGTTAGCTGGATTAAGTATTACAGGTTTATATTATTATAAACTTAGAATTTTGCAATGTCTCTAAATAATTGTCGTTCGGAACGAATGCCGGCGTATGAGGGTTCCAATCATGTTTACACCATAAATTCTCTGTGTTATGTCATGCTGATCTGGTGGCCACCAGGTGGTTATGGCGAATAATTACAAATTAATAACCCACATTACAACAAATATTATTTATCACCTACGATCTGGATCTAAATATAGATATACATATTCTGCATACATCAGGCAAGTTAGGTACAGTCGGTCGCATATGTCGATTAACACATTCAAAAGTGCAAAACAACTGAACACTCAATTTACTCACTTACATACTTATTTACTGAGGCTTTTTACAATCGTTTGTACGTGAAGTTTATTTTGTTCTCTACTCCTGACAACGACTTATGGCGCGTTGAGTATTCAATTGTTTTGCACTTTTGAATGTGTTAATCGACTTATGCGGCCGACTGTACAAAAATTATAAACTAACCACCGACTTTCTGTTGATCCCAAACACGCTACATCTAGTTTAATTTGCTGAGAAGTTGTGATAGTAGATTAATTACACGCTGAAGAGTGTGCTGAATCTGACGCGCTCGAGCAAATCCCGAAATCCCCTCTTGGGCTCTCCTAACATCATCACCCATACCTACTAATAATAAATCTGTAAGTGTAGGTATTGTATGTATGTATGTATGTTGTACTTATAGTCCTCCATAACTCTTAATGACTGATTTTCATGAATATGGATCAAGTAGTCTGCGGAGTACCGAACTCATTTTGCGGAGCACCAACTAACTTCAGCAGTTAAAGCGTGTTTGGGCTGAATAGAAACTTGGAAGTCAGTAATTCCACAATATTGTCTACATTGTAGCCAACACAATATAACACAGACAGTACACGTAGAGGTGAGTACTAAAACAAAGCGGAGAGTATCGCTAAACATTTTGTATTTAATGAACCCAATAAAAACCCACGTGACATATCTCCCGGAAATAGCCGACGTCCGCCGAGAATTCCCGATCTCAATCGCTCCGCAGGGCCGCAGTTTATGCGTACGAACGACCATATATCAGTAACAAGATACCCACACAATAAGAAGACGCATTTTATAAGTTGTAAGAACCTCTTAGTTGGGGGAATTGAAATGTACAACGTGATTTTTCATTGTAAACTCTCTGTTTATTGGGGTTCCCTGGACTTAATCTGCAATTTTTTTTTTTTTATTTTTTTTTTTATAGTATAGAGGTGGCAGACAGGCAGGCGGATCACTTGATGGTAGGTGGGTCGCGCGTTCGTGGGATAAAGTTTCTACTCAATCGGACCGTGCGTAGTGGCACCTTATCCAAGTAATGCGGATGAACTCCACATCTATGACGCGCAGTACGGTGATAAAAACATGGTGTGGGCATTAATTGGAACAACTCATCAGAGCACTCACCATTGTACAGCCGGTAGAACACACAAAGAGAGGCTATATCCCTTCTTAAACTAAGGGGTTCTAACCGTTTTTGAGTGAGCATTGGATCGTTAACAATTCGAATAATTCGACGTTGCAAGGCGTCAAATGGATCTAGCTGGTATTTTGGCGCGCCAGCCCAGAGATGAGAGCAGTATTCCATATGCCAAATAGGGCCAGATTGAAAAAAAAAACACTATATGGAGGTTTTTTTCATGGTAAGGTCGTGAGACAGGCTGACGATCCACTAAGCTACCGTCGCCTATATAAACATCACAAAACGGGTATCTTTCGTTAGCGCATGTAAAATTGCCAACAATACGGCGGACCTGCTTTCTCTCGTACAAAATGTTTTCATTGCGTCACACTCATAGCTCCCCCATCCCAGCGTCGCAGTACCTCACAAACAGTCTCAAAATCGGTTACTGCGCATATTTGACACGCGACGTCGCCAGAGTCCATCAAGTTTTGCGATGTTTATACCTACAACCGTGCTGAAACTGCGCTACCGACCAATAGCAACCATTGTAGCCATTACTGGCATTACCGTAATAACGTATGGTATGGTACAGAAACATTAGCTTTCACGGCAGCACTGGTCTACAAGTTCAAAGTCTCTCAATGTGCTATGGAGCTGCTATGCTTGAAGTTCTTAGGTAGGTAAGATAAGAAGTTCTAAAATTAGCCTCAGAACCAAAGTTGTCGACATTGCCTAAAGAATCAGCATGCTGAAGTGGCAATGATCCGGCCATATCTGTCACAGAGTGGATATTAAAAATCAATTTAAAAGAGATCTCAAATGAAGGCCACGAATTGGAAAACTCACAGGAGGACGCTCTGCGACCAGGTGGACTACACGAAAGAGAAGAAAGAATGAAAGACATTTATTCAGTGCAAGTAGGACACAGAAAGACCTTTCACGACCTGAAAGGCTTCGCGGGAAGAGGATGGATACGAAGGGCAGAGGACCGTGCATGGTGGCAAGCCTTGAGAGAGGACTAGAGTGGATATCAATCGATACTAATAATAAATCTGTAGTTTTTTTAGAAGTTTTTATATATAAAAAAATATTACCTACATATAAAATTAAAAATATTCGCCTTAATACGGAACCCTTTCTACAGTTAGCAACAAATCTCTCATTAATTCGTTTTCGTCTCGAATGTTTGATTATATTCAAAATGTGTTAGATTGAGTTATCCACTATTTAACATTCCCAGATCTTTAACTAAAACAGAATTAATGGTGGGATTTATTTTAACAAATTACATATTTTAACGATCGGGACCGTCTAATTTATTGTTTAATTTTGTGTTATTTATTTTATTGGTGTACAATGTTACGCTTAATGGTGTTAAGTTACAAATGGTTTTTTTTAGGTTGACGAGAACTTTGTGCGGTTTTCCTGGTAAATTATATAAACACTAGCTTTTGCCCTCGACTTCCCTTTAAGTCCTTTGAGGTTGAAACATTTATTTCAATCTTAATTGCTCACATATTTTTTTGCCGATAGTTTATTTTTAATTTTTTTACTATCCCTTGGAAATTATACTTTGTACCAATTGAAAAATTCTCTGGACAGTCCATTTATCGAGGAAGGCTAGAGGCTATAGAGAACGTGGACGAAGTCGCGGGCACCAGCTAGTCTATGTATACTAATATTATAAAGAGGAAAGATTTGATTGTTTGTTTGTATAGAATAGGCTCTGAAACTAAAGGACCGATTTGAATAATTCTTTTACCATTAGAAGCCGACATTATCCGTGATGAACATAGGCTACTTTTTACCGCGGGAAAATGCTTCATTCCTACGGGAAATCTAAAATAAAAGTAAATACTAGCGGCTTGGCCCGGGAGATAGCGACATCTATCCAAAATACGGTAGATGGCGTTTTATACTTTTCTACGCTTACGAAGTCGCGAGCACCAGCTAGTATATTATATTAATAATTATTGAAGCATATTGTAGCCTGTAACGCGTTACGTGTGACATGACTGTGACATTTGATTTTAGTCCCATATAAAATCGAAAAATAATTTAGCTCCATTTTTTATTTATTTATTTATTTAATAGCTAAAACCTTACAGCATTTAATATTTAACAAATATATAAAATAGATTATATTTTTATATAGCCTATTACAAGGTTAGGCATCTTGAATTTTCTAAGTACAAAAAGCTTAAACTTTTTAAACGCAGGAAATAGATTTAAAAGTTTAAGAAGGAATAAAGATCGCGTCAGTAAGCGCCCGAGGTGTTTGCCCGGTACCTATCTCACGGTATAATGATTATGTTCACAAAACTATGGCCCGATACAACACGTTTAAACAAACTGACAGCGAACATTCTTTTTGTTTAGTGTGCCTTATTGTAATCATAGTCGGAGAGTCGGTGGTAAATAATTTTTATAAAATAAAAACTAGAGATCCTCGTCGGCTTTCCAAAACCTTTCTGGTTTATCGCTCTTTTCAACCGACGAAAACGAAAACGGAGGAGGTTCTCAATTCGACGCGTATATTTGTTATTTTTTTATGTATGACGCATAACTTTTGACAGGGTGGTCCGATTTTGATAATTCTTTTTTTATTTGAAAGGGTGCACCTCCAAGGGGGTCCCATTTTAATTTGGAAAAAAAAATCCAATCCTAAGGGTAAGAAAACAGGGGACGATTGATTGTTCACTCACCGATTGTAGCGTATAACCACGCATAACTTTTTACAGAGTAGTCCGATTTTGATAATTCTTTATTTAATGGATAGCGTATACCCCGAAGTTGATCTCGTATAAATTTGGGAAAAAAAAATCCTACCCTAAGGGTGGGAAAATGGGGGTGGGAAAATTAAATATTAAGCATGTAGTAAATATTAGATTATAGCCACAAAAAAATATAAAATAAAACTTTTTAACAAAAAATAAAACCGCCGAAAAAACTGAAAAGCATAAAATAATCTTATTATTTTACCTAAGTAATTTTGAGTCGCCGCCGTAATTTATGCTTGTTTGGCGCCGACTCAAAATTACTTAGGTAAATAAGATTATTTTATGCTTTTCAGTTTTTAATTGGTGAAAACCGCTACAAAATCCGTTATGTGTTTAAGAAGAAGTAGATTGATGTAGAAATAGACAGAGATGAGCACTGCCCATAGAAGCATAGCATAGTAATACTAGGTATGCTATGATAAACTATGCATGGTCTAACTACAGGGGTATGTTCGCAGTTGGACAGGAGAGAGTTTCCAAGTTAGTTATTGCCTTCAGTAACCTTTATCTTATTACCCACGACTTCGATAAGTAAGACTACCTACTAAATTTAACATCACCTATGCCAACTAAATCATAGTTTTTTCGAGCCAGATCACTCCTAGATTACCTAAAAAACTGGATTTTGGCTTCCTTTTAAGTTTGCTCATGATCACTTGATCAGTGTGCTATAAAGTATTCCACTTATTGCACTGGTTTTTGAATGAGATTTTATGGGATTTATTTTAGGTCTGCCTGTCGATTAATATTTCTGACAAAAAATTAAGTCAAGAATTAAAATTGAAAATATTACTCATGATTTTACATTTAACTAACTGAATAAAACTAGTAATTAATAAATTTCTTCTTAATAATAGTTAGAGGTGTCTAATTTAATTAGAATTTCTTGATTATAGAAATTGTCCCACACTCTCGTACTATTATTAAAGAACATAAAATGAAAACACACGGACAAAAATTGCGGTACGCACAGTGTTGCCTAATTTGACTATATTAGGTATTTTTATTTTATAGAGGAATTTGAAATTATTTAGGAATACGATGGGCAGCAAGAAAGTACTTTTGCCTATTATGAGAGGATGTAATAATTTTTCAGTTTATTTATTAATACGTACTACATCTTCATTTTAATTAATAGTGTACGTACTTGCCTATAATTATAATTATGTTAAAAATTTGTAACCGGACGTTTCAACATCTTTATAACACAAACACCAACTATGAAGTCTACATTAGAACTGTGAATGTATAAGAAGTACTTTTGTAGTTTACTTCCATATATGTAAAATTTTGCAATACGGATACAAATGATAAAGATTTAGTAGTGACAGGAATATATGGCATTTCTGTGGCCAATTTCTGTCAAAAAAAACATTGTCTTGCTAAACAGACGCCGCTTGGCCTTCCAAAATATAGAGCCGTATGTTTTCAAAGATTTATATCTCTCAAAGTAATGGTTTGTCAGTCGCGTCACTATTGCCAGTCAATTACTTTTGTACGTCAGTATTGTGATGTACCACAGTTTATTGGAACCGATGGGTGGTAACTGGTGAGGTAACGAGCCACTATCTAAACACGTTACGAGATTATTTTGATGAGTGGTGTGAAAATTTTATTGTTTCGGTAGCTGACCTTTTAATCGTTCAGTGCTATTAGAAAAGGCGGTATATATATTTCATCTACACAAATATCAATTTTCTTATTGTCTAGGTTTTAGGAGATATAATTTTAATGCGGTTCAGACGAAGTGAGGGAATAAATTAAACAGATTACAAAACTAAGTACTTACATACACAGGCGCAATGCGACAAATACCTAAGTACATGTGTAAGATTCTTGCGTAACTAACTAATTGTATTTAAAACTAGCAGGTGCCTGCGACTTCGTCCGCGTTGAAAAAGAAAAAAGTGGCCTAGGTATCCTGTGTCCTGTACGTCTAAATGTTTATCTATCAAGTTTCGTGAAAATCAGTCAATTCGTTTATATTCTCGAGGCACATACATACATACATACAGAAAAATATTGTAAAAATGGTCAATTTAGCTATAGTATAATGTATAGAGCCTATATTATTAGTATTGATTGATGAGATTGTTTCATGTCTAACACCTTTTAAGTGAATGAGCTTTAACTATAACAATGGTTTTTTTTTTTTTTTTTTTCAAATTTCTAAAAGACTTTTTCGAGTAATGTTTTTTGTTTTTTGAAATTTTGAAGAATAATACAAATAGTGTCTGACCGAAGGTCAATTTCTGGCCGAAGCCGAAGCCGATTAATCGGCTATCATCACAACATTTCGAAATAATGTGAATTTATAAGATTAATTTATTTATTTATTAAAGTAATTTAATAATTACAATCAAATTGATTGTAAAATTCAATTTCAACGTTTGCTAGGAATCACCAAAGCCGAAGGTTTCACTGAAGGTGTTTTTTTTTGGCTGTAGACACTGTATCTCTATATTATGTATATACATATATATAAATTACGTGTCACATGTTTGTCACCTATGGAATCCTAAACTACTGAACTGCTTTTGATATAACTTCGTAACTATGCGTCATTTGGTCCAACTTAAAAGATAGGATAATTTTTATTTTAAGCCCGGGCGAATCAGGGAGAGTTAAGTTTTGTGTAACATGAGATTATCTTAAACCCTAAACTGTTATTGAGACATCAAGAGAAACATCTATTTACAAGATGTAATGGGTAAATCTCTACACATCTCACACTTAATGTGATACTATTAAAATTATATGTGACGATCAAGTTACTGCTCGACAGCCGACTGGAGCCGGGGTCATTAGTATGACTCATAAATGCGTAATAAAAGGAAAAGATATCGAACTTTATTCCGTGCAAAATCAATCTAATACCATAACTTTAAATCCAGACATTTACGCCCCAAAAATAGATCAAATAAATCTATACCTACTTAATATTATAAAGAGGAAAGATTTGATTGTTTGTTTGTATAGAATAGGCTCCAAAACTACTGGACCGATTTGAAAAATTCTTTTACCATTATAAGCCGACACTATCTGTGATGATCACGGGCTACTTTTTACCGCGGGAAAATGCTTCATTACTACGGGAAATCTAAAATAAAAGTAAATACTAACGGCTTGGCCCGGGAGATAGCGCCATCTATCCAAAATACCGTAGATGGCGTTGTATACTTTTCTACGCGGACGAAGTCGCGAGCACTAGGTAGTATTTTATAAGTTTATTATGATTAACGTGGCATTTCTACTTGTTCCATCTGCGTAACACAGCCTGCTCATTATGATATATGTGACTCCTCGACAGCTTTTAACACTTTTGCAATAATTAAATAATATAAAATTGTACTTTTATTTGCATTCCGCATTTATGTGTCGTATTTTTTTTTTTATTACACAGAATATTGTCACAAATTAAGGCAATAACGACGCCATTAAAACTCCATGTCAACACCATAACGTGTCCTTTTAATGATCATCATTTTTATAAAAACGACATAAACGCATCTTCACATTAACGGGTTTCTTTTATATTATTTATATTTTTTGATAAAATAAATCTATGTATAAGCATGTGGAATGAAGTTCTTCCCCGCACGGCCTGGATGTTGGTCAAAAGCAAACCCATTTCTAATAAAGAAAATGTGGTTATTATTACGAGTATTGAAGACGGATTTTAATAGAAACTTTTAAAAACGGAAAATACATTAACAAAGGCATAAATATATAGAATAGTCTGTGGTGACGAAAATTGTATAGAATTGACAATGACAGTAATTATTGTCAGTCACCACAGACTTAGTGGGATGAATGTGGCTTGGCTGAAGGAACAGCTGAACATATATTCCTGAGCTGCTCTAATATACGCTATCCACTGTATGATCTTCTCCCACGAACTATACCCCGGCCAATTAACTTAAATTATCTTCTATCACTTGTCTTCACTCCTAATATAAATATCCTTCATAAGTTCATCAAGCGTAATAATATCCACCTATAAATTAACTACTGATCCAATGTTTACTCTCACATAGTTTATTTTATCCCCTCTGTTACTATTACTAAACATACCTATTTATTTAAGTCTTTCTTTGTTTTATGTCCCTTTTTTTTATATATATAATATTATTATTATTTGCTTTCTTTATTTTTTCTTTTATTCACTAACTCTGCTCTCACCACTAGGTTATTTAAATTTTTTTTAGTATTAGCTCAATTAAACAAGGATAACTTTTCAATCACTGTCTCGCCTGACCTTGACACTGGCAGAATCATCGTGGAATACGATGAGGCCATAACAACAAAATTGGAATTGGACTTAGTGGGGTCTGGTTACAAACAGTTTGAGTCATATATATATATCAAAATATTTTTAAATTTAAATAGGTATTATTTGTTGCCACTAAGTAGTAATAGTGACTGGTAACCAACCCTTCGCAGAAGACCAAGAAGAGAAATAATAGCCCTATAACTTCATAACCTTGATCCTAGTATAGTCGGAAGCGCATGTTTTGACATGGTATATACTTAAATGGCTACCGTTGCCAAAAGCAACGCCACAAGTGCCGCTATTGCCGATCATCGAAGGATAAGGGGATTAGAAAGATATGTATAATGTAAAAAGTAAAAGTTTATAATTAGGTCAGATTTTATTTTGAATAATATTGTAATATAATTTACTTGTTATAGTAAAATGTAATGTAAATGTATTGCTGTTGTGTTGGCGTGAATTAAATGTCTAGACAACCCATTAGTGGTTTACAGACATTGTAGTAATATTGTGTTAGATAATAATAAATAAATAAATGTAACTCACTCACCGAAACATTGTCTCCTGAAACTGCACGAGCTGCCCAAATGAGACACTATACTTACTAAAGTTAAGAGAGAATCACAAAATAATAAGAGAACATTCAGTCAGTATGCACACGCCTTAATATTTACCAACTTATATTTCATAAAATGAACACAGGTGATTACCATTTTTAACGCCTCTATCGAACAGTATATTTGCGTCTAAATATTGTTAATAAAGACATAAATATTTTACGATTCAAATGCTGTGCGTCGTAAATGTGAAAAAAGGTAATGGTCGTGTCTATTAATTCAATTATTTATAATGTTACAACATCTTACGCCGCCATGTGAAAAAAATGTTAATGTACGAGTATCTATATATATATATATATATATATAGGTTTTTGTATTACTCAAAATCTCGAAAACTAGCCGAGACGTGTTGACTGGAAATTTTTACAAAATATGCAATCCGCTTCAAGGAAATAATATAATCTCGATCATGAAAGAAATCGCTATTTTTACGCCGAAAGCGAGGAGTAGTCATTCGCCAACAGTCGAGACCCGCTGTCACGTTTAAAGTGTAAGTTAGCCGTTGTTATGTTATGGCAGTCGAGCCATAACAACGGCTGAGCCACAGCGAAGCGTGGTCAGGTTCAGCTAGTATTCTATATATTACTATAGTTTATCATATTAGATTGGTTTCTAACTATGGGCTTCGTAAGAAAGCTCCACGCCGCTCAACGAGCTAATTACACTGCGAGATCGAATCACACAGGAATCGAGGAACGAAAGTTACCTAGATAACCAGACATAAATTAGTAATTTGAATGTGGCAGGCAGGACACATACTTCCCGCGCTGAATAGCCGTGGCGGGGCACCGATGTCGTGTCATAACGTCGCCGCGACCCCGCCCATCAACGGTCGCGCTAGAAAGTCGTTGGGTTTTAGCCGATACCAATCCGGCATAACCACGCAATGTCTCCTACACTGCCGCAACTCCTATCCAAGAGGATTTCCCAATTATTAGTATTAGTAGAGGAGCCGACGGCACATGAGGCTGGAAAGAGGTTTTAAGCCGGCAAGCGCAAAGGCGACCAATCCACGCAATGAATATCTCCAGTTGTTTATACTTTATATGGCCAAAAAGTCGACAGTTAGCACTAACTTCCTCGTTCATCTCTTTTCAACTAGTGAATACCGTATCAAGATCCATTTTGTGGCTTAGCAGAAGTTAGGAGAAATAATATGTATACTTAGGCATAGGTATAGATAAATAGATATATACGAGTAAAGGTTAATAATTATATCCAAATATATTCACTCATAAATACAAATCACAAACAATATTCAAACATTAATTGATTCAATCATGATTAATCAATTAATCAAGATACAAGTAATCGCATTTCAATACGCTAATTAGATTCATTTATTGACCATAAACATACAAAATGCAGCCAATTTATATTTGAAAATCGAACGAACTCCAACACAAACAGCATCTTAAAAACCACAGAGCAATGAATTGCCGCGTCGCCCGCTACTAGAGACGGCATGGCATGGTCACTGCTTTTCATACAAATCCAGAGTGTCAGGAGGCGTTATTTAGGTTTTGTGTTCCAAGACGATCTTGACTGCTGATCTTGATAAATGCTGACTTATGATATGTATAATAAACCAGATTTTTTCTTATCCACGTTTTTACATTGATTATGAGACCAAATGAGGCATTTTGGATAATATTTACTCCCCAACGTGCAAACAGAATGCAAAAAGAATAGTCTAATGCTCCCTTTTTTAACGTTGGTAAATCCTCATGGATACCCGGCAGCGTAGGGGATGTTGCGGGGTTAAGCCTGACTTAAACCCAACGACTTTTTAAAGCGAGTTTGGGATGAAACTACAATACATCCGCTACCTATAACGGTCGTTCAACGCGAGGAGGGTTTCGCTCCCTGTCGAATCCTCGGCGTACCCAAAAGTGGAGGTACGCCGGCCATCTCGACGAACCTTATGACCAGGTCCCGCAGCTAGCCTAATGTGCCCTGAATCGCGCTTATTAGCTAAAAAATTTCAAGACGCAAATATTAATATACTGCCATCTCTAGCAACAATCGGCGTGGCGATTCTTTGCTCTGTGGCAAAACGAACGTTCTTTATTTGAAATTTAATAAAAAGAACGCGTCCAGAAACGGCACTAAATAACATATACCAATCGTTTAATCTCGCGAAACAGGCGCGCTAAACGAAACAAAGCAAAACGGTCTGGCATAATGCAAAAATTAATTTTCTTAAAAATAAAAAATAAAACATAATAAAGTGAAGCTCACGCCGTAAACGTCAGTTGCGACCTTCTTTACGAGTGCCGGGATATTTATTTATTTCGATATAATTCGTACGCGAGGTGTGTTTATATTTCGTGTATTGATTCTTGTTCGAAGCGAAACGCTCTTCGAGTACATTCATTGTGAACGGTCGAGTCATACCGCGTATGTTTCAAGAACCTAGATAATTATATTACATATATATAAAATTTTTGAAATAAAACTTCTTTGCGCGCGAATAGAGTCAAATTTTAAGATCGAAAGAGGCTTCAGTGTAACGATCCTTGTAACGTTTTTTATTTAATAACTTTCATGCAAACGAAAATATAATCAATCATTTGAACTATTTATTTTATTTCAAATATATTTTATACTAGCTGGTGCTCGCGACTTCGACCGCGTAGAAAAGTATAAAACGCCATCTACCGTATTTTGGATAGATAGCGCTATCTCCCGGGCCAAGCCGCTAGTATTTTTTTTTAGACTTCCCGTAGGAATGAAGCATTTTCCCGCGGTAAAAAGTAGCCTATGTTCATCACGGATAATGTCGGCTTCTAATGGTAAAAGAATTTTTCAAATTGGTCCAGTAGTTTCGGAGCATATTCAATACAAACAAACAATCAAATCTTTCTTCTTTAAATTATAAAGAGCGAAGATTTGTAACGATTAACTCAAAAACTACTGGACCGACTTTAAAAATTCTTTCACAATCTACAATCTATATTATCAGCGAGTAAAGTTATGCGGACGAAGACGAAGTTCGGAGCCTATTCTATACAAACAAACAAATCTTTCCTCTTTATAGATAGATATTTGTTTTGTATAGGTATGCCTATTAATTTTACTTTGATACCCGCATACTCTATACATGCTCATATTTTTTTTTTCGATGTAAAAGTCTTCAGAGAAGCTGATGGTTATTTTGATGGTAGCTACCTAGCTACCATCAAAATTGATACCATCACATATATATATATATATAACACAAGCAAAGTAATAGGTGCCTGCGAAGCCGAGAGCGAGTCGCTAGTATACATAGTCCTTACAAATATTATAAAACAAAGTCTTCCGCCGCGACTGTTTGTCTCTCTGTTTGCGATAAACTCAAAAACTACTGCACCGATTTTCATGCTGTTTTCACTAATGGATAGAGTGGTTCTCGAGGCAGATTTTAGTATATAATTTACAAAGTTATGCGAGCGAAGTCGCGGGCAGCGGCTAGTATAAAATAAGATTATCATTAGTTACTATTGTAAATGTGGAATTATCACTACTGTTCTAAATCTCCATTAGAGTAGAAACCATTATTAATTGAATGGATTCTTATTATTATTATCTTGTTTATGATTTTTTTTTATTTGAGAAAATATTAAATAATTGTTATAAACAAGAACAGTATTACTCGGTCGTAATTCAAAGGTTTTATTTTAACGGTCGATCAGATTTCTCGCACGCATTTGTACAAGTCTTTTTTTTTATTATTTATATTACCTACATTAAAATTGGTTTCAATAAAAATATATTTGGAATATAATAACAATATGAATGAATAGCTTATATTATATTTATTATGTGTGTTTTTCTTTCATTGCTTCAATATAATTGTGCAATTTCTTCTATAAATTAGAATAATTCGAAACAAGTGGAAATGAATTTTCCACTTGTATCTATGTAAAAAAATTTGGTCGCGGACGAAGTCGCGGGCACCCACTAGTAATTTGTAAATATTACCGTTTGGTATACATATAGGTACAATTCCATATTTAATTTTTGTAAAATCAAGAAAGCTAATTAAAAATTTATTAGCTGTTTCAAAAAAGCAAATAGGTTATTATTACTCCTGCAAAAATAATTTTAAGAAATCTTAATTGAATTTATTTTGAGTACCTATCATGCATGTGTACCTAAACAAGTTTAGTGAGTTTAACTGTATATAGTTACCTACTTCTTTTGTAGATTTATCTAGAAATTTATTTATTAAGAATTATTAATTCAATAAATCTAAATGTAACAAAGAAAATTATTGTTTCTGTAAAACTAATCATTAGCATTACCTAATCAATTTCTTCGCAATAAGAATTTCTTTCTCAAACAAAATTATGTGCATTTTATTTGAGAAAAAACTATACTATAGTTTACATTCGAGAAACGCAAATTGCCACAATCTTCGCAACCTTTAATTAAAAGAAAATAACAATTACGCGAGCTGATACAAATCTTTTACAGAAAAACAAGAAAAAATTAATAAAAATGATGGCCAACCTTAAACCGTAATAACGAGCCTCCGAAAACTGGCAGCTTATAAAAAAAAAGCGCGCGAAATCATTATTTTTATAAAGAAAAACGAGAATAATTATAAAAATTAACATTTTATTGGTCAATTATAATAAATGATTTAGAAAAGAGCCAGTCGGTTAACGATAGCTGCTTAATGGCTGACCGGTGGTGATTATCGCTTTTAAACCAAAATAATCGACCCTTAAAATAATGTTTCTTGTTTTTTCGAGTTCGCCACTGCTTCGTTGTGTATCGCCATGTTGACTGTTCTAATCGAGGAGGAAGCGACACACGTGCTATCTCTTTCCCTCGCACGGCTTTACGAAGCAACCGTGAATATCTCCGTTTCGTTCTCCCGTCGTGGCAATTTGCTGGCATGTTGTTAAGTTGCAATCAATTGCCATGCGCAAACAGACGCCTATGATATATCCAATTAAGTGGAGTTCGCGTATATGGGGGTAAGTGATTTTTTGACGTGAGTACGTCTTTAAATTTACTTGTAGGAAATCTAGAAAATTGATCGTCGTCAAACAGTCCATTGGCCGTTAGGTGGGTAACAGAACTAACAGACTAACAGATGCTGCAAATGTGTTCCCGACCTAGAGATTAGGAATAAGAGATTAGCATGAGATAGAGAAATGAGCTCTAGCATCTCTTATTCACTCATCAAACACAAAAGCACACAAGACATGATCTTTCTTCTGAAATCTTCTTTATTTTACAAAACCTAGTGTGTCCTGCCTAGAGGATTCGATCACGGGATCCCGGGATCGAATCCTGCCGTGCCACTACAAATAAAAATAACTTTCTTTAATTATTTTTTTACATTCTTATATCTTAATATTAATTTTTACGTTTTTTTAATTAATTTTTATCTTAATTATTAAGTTTTCATACCTCTTAGTAAAATGTTATGACTATCTATTTATCATAATAATAAAATATCAAAGACGATGCCACAGCCCAAATAAATAATCATAATCTTAAAAAAAAATACCTTACAACCTTCTCCCCGCAGGGCGTCGCTCAGGTAACGTGAAGAAATTTACCGTGTATTAAATCTCTGAACAAACAAGTTGTTCGCGCTTACATACACACAAACACAGACACGCGGCAGACGCACACACAGTTAATAGTAATCGTGTGTACACGCCCTTACAATACACACATAGGCATAAAGGTTGGAAAGCACTGTTTAGTTCCAATGCAGAAGTGAAAATGGGAAGTTTATCATCTATCACGCACTGATTTTATTTCTATAGTAATCTATCCATCTATCTATATATACCTAAAAATGAAAATGAATCGCTAAATGTGTTGCAGAGCGCCAAACTCTTGAACGTCCGAACCAATTCGGCTAATTTTTTCATTAAAATATTCATCGAAATCCGAGGAAATTTTCTTGTGAAGAGAAAAGTTGGAAAAATTACACGGAAAACCATTTTTGTTTTTCCCATCCAAAGTTCATAGTTGACAATGACACATTAATTAGCTGCCACAGTCCATCCACAGTTCAAAAGGTTGTGACAGAGACGTCTCTGTCATCTATACTCTATACTAATATTATAAAGAGGAAATATTTGATTGTTTGTTTGTTTGTCGCCGATTCTATGTAGCTTTCTATAGGAGAAAGAATTTTCAAAATCGATCTAGTAGTTTTTGAATTTATTCAATAAGATATAGAATTCTTCTGTCTTTATAATATTAGTAAAGTATAGATAATTTGAAACTAGTGTGTCACAGTCACAGAACACAGTATATCCTAATTACACCCGAGTAAAGCCGGGGTGTGTCGTGTTAGTTTAGTTAATAAATAAATTATATTCGAAAATGAAATTTTAATTATGTCTCTGCTTGAGTAGGTAATTCATACATGAAACGATAATCGTATCTTGAAACCCGTGGTTTGCGTGTTCGTACTAACACAGAATGTCAGATTAAACAAATTATTAGTTTAACACTGAGTTAAATACGAGTTTAACGTAAACCACTCACGTTCTAAACATGATTTATTGCCTAGGATAACTGCTCCCTTGAACTATATTGTTCGTAGAGATTAATGAACAAACCTATTGACTTAAAAATTTAAGTATAGGTAAGTGTATTTAAGGTAACTACCTGTAGCACGCGACTTCGTCCGCATAACTTTACTCGCTGATAATATAGATTGTAGATTGTGAAAGAATTTTTAAAGCCGGTCCAGTAGTTTTTGAGTTAATCGTTACAAATCTTCGCTCTTTATAATTTAAAGAAGAAAGATTTGATTGTTTGTTTGTATTGAATATGCTCCGAAACTAATGGACCGATTTGAAAATTTCTTTTACCATTAGAAGCCGACATTATCCGTGATGAACATAGGATACTTTTTAGCGCAGGAAAATGCTTCATTTCTGCGGAAAATCTAAAATAAAAGTAAATACTAGTGGCTTGGCCCGGGACACACTTGACAGCGCCATCTATCCGAATCAGGTGAAGCGACTAACATGACAACTGCTTGGTGATATTTTTAGCGATCCGCTCCACTGTAGATGGCGTTTTATACTTTTCTACGCGGACGAAGTCGCGAGCACTAGCTAGTATATTATATGTAGATTAGGTTGGTAACAAATATGTGAAAAAGAAGTGTAAATGTCATGTCAAACGAAACTTGTTGAGATATACTTAAAATACTTTTGCATACTTAACAATACCTAAATGTTTAATAATGATACTCATATTATCTGCTTTCATGTCTCGTTCATTCTGCCCTCAAATTAAGAAAATATGACTGACAATGAAATCATTGTTTTCAAACCAGTTATAAAGTTAAAAGGAATGTTTCCAAGGCGCCATGCGAACAAAACAAAATCCTATTTATGACAAATGATTGTGTGTTCGTGTCCAAAACGAAATGAGGAGGGCGTATTTAAGGAAATTACCCCAAAAATGGGGATTTAAACACCCACTTAGCCCATCAACGCTGCTGCCCGGTAAATGGGATAACGCGGTGCACGAATCCATTCGTTCACGATATAAGTATGTACTTAGTTTAGAAGAAACTAATAAATTCTTTAAAAATTTATAAGTTTTTAAAGAAGCTGGTGCTCGCGACTTCGTCCGCGTAGAAAATTATAAAACGCCATATACCGTATTTTGGATAGATGTCGCTATCTCCCGGGCCAAGCCGCTAGTATTTACTTTTATTTTAGATTTCCCGTCAGAATGAAGCATTTTCCCGCGGTAAAAAGTAGCCTATGTTCATCACGGATAATGTCGGCTTCTAATGGTAAAAGAATTTTTCAAATCGGTCCACTAGTTTCGGAGCCTGTTCTATACAAACAAACAAACAAATATTTCCTCTTTATAATATTAGTATAGACTAGCTGTTGCCCGCGACTTCGTCCGCGTTAAAAAAGATAAAAAGTAGCCTATCATGTGTCCCGTATGTATGTACTTCTAAATGTTTATCTACCAAGTTATATGAAAATCAGTTAATTCGTTTAAGAGTGACGGAGAAACATAAATACAGAAAAAAATTGTAAAAATGGTCAATTTAGTTTCAGTATCATGTATAGAGCCTATATAGTATATACACGATATTTCTGAAAACAAAGTAAATTACTCCATGACCGACCCCTACTGATTTATTATTAGTGGTGTCGATAATGCTGAATTCAATAAAATATATAAATCCAGCCAGAGAACAGTAAAATAGCTCAAAGAGATCCAAATAGGCTGTGTATTCGCAAAGCACACACAGCCCTTATGCGCAAAAGTAGTTTGTCTAACACCAGTCATATACAAAACAAGATTCCGAACAACAATAAGCAGCTCAAAATTAATATATTTAAGAAGAAATTTAGAGAAATCACTAGTGATAAATGTTATATTAGTAGTAATTAAATTACTTATAGGTATTGTTATGTTAGTCTACCTAATATTCTCAAAATGTATGCACACACCAAAGTAGGTTATAATATGTAGCGAGCCTTACTCATTATAAAACCATTGTAATTAAGTACCGTACCTATATTTATTATTATTCACATATTATTTATTTTCATCCTTGATTTAAATTTTTTTACAATAATTTAAAAAAAAACATATCAGTAGTAGGACTGCCCATCAGAAGTGAAAACGTAGCTTCACGAAAACAATTGTACAGTCGGCCACATAAGTCGATTAACACATTCAAAAGTGCAAAACAACTGAACACTCAATTTACTTACTTACTGAAGCTTTTTACGATCGTTTGCACGTGAAATTTATGGAGAGTCGTGGCAACGACTTATGGCGCGTTGAGTGTTCAGTTGTTTTACACTTTTGAAAGTGTCAATCGACTTATGCGGCCGACTGTAACTGTACCTATGATGTTTAAATTCCTTGGCAGTATTGAAAATAGGTAAATACGATTATAATTGATCGTATTTATCTAATTCAATGACAATTATTATTAAATAGAAAAGGTTTGATGTTTATATAAAAGTAGATTATTGGTCAGAAGTGTTATACCATATTGATCCTTGTTACCATTATCTAGTAAGTTTACTTTTATATGCAGTTGTCTGCTTAGTAAGTACTTATGTACAGAGCTGTCAGTTACACGGTTACATTACATAACAAGTCGCGAGTTCGATGACTTTTTCCCATATCAAAAATATCCAACGCGCCTATAGGTAGAAGTTTTCACTTCTAAAAACAATAAATACCTGTCGTAAATGGCCTGGCTGTAATTGAATTGAATTTTCGGTTGAATGGAAACGCGACCATAAACGTTGTTTAGGCGTACCCCATTTATATAAATATAATTTCCTCCTACCCACTTTATAAACGATAATTTGTACAAAATAAGCCCCTCATTAAATGATAATTTATTACGAAAGACATGTTGCTCTAAAAGACTCCACTTGTGTTTTTTTTTAAATTTGACAGATGTTTTGTTCTGCGGCTTTATGGTGAAAAAAAATATATAAATGATCGGTAGTGTTGAAATCGATTTTTAAATTAAATGTATCGATTTTAAAATTGCTTTAATAATAGCAATTAGTTGAACTCTTAATCTTAAGCTTAGTTAATTCGGTTAAGTTAATTTAAGTTTTCGTTGTTCCCTAGTGTAAGTTACCCTTTATGAATGTGATATGAAAAAGATCTAATCATTACTTAATATAACTTAAGTAGTAAACTTCATTAAAAATAATGGCGGTGGCGAATGGGAAAAGTAATCCCATTTGCCACCACTGGTGGCGAATGGGAACATACCAGAAAAATGAATTTTCTTATAAGTAACCCAATAGTCTTTATTAAATAAAACAACTAATTTAAAAACACGCTTTAACAAGGATCCCATCAACTCATCAATTTAACCCATCAAGGGTCCAATTATATCAATCGAATTAACTATCGTTCGACCAATCAAAACACCGCGATCATCTTAATTAATAAGACCTAAACAGATTTAATTTCGGTACACATCTGAGGAAAATGTACAAGGATAATATTTCAATTGAAATCGCCTTTGCGCCTTAGGTATTAAAGTTCAATTTAGATTGTTTCCTCTTCATTATGAACTTGTAAACGTTATATGATGACAGGAATGACATGTGTCGGTTTCGAAGTGGAAATTAATATTAATTATGATCAGGAACTATCAGCGCATAGAGGCGATGTTGTTAAGGGGAATGAAGTAATATAACATTAATAACAGATTTATAAAACAAAAACTGTAATTATATCTCATATTACTACATTAATCAAAGTGACGTTTAACGAATGTTTGACATTTCATGTGCCAATGTCTTTTACACATTTTTACATGAGGTTAAAACCTTCGAGGTGTCATTTAGGAGAGAGCCACATTCTCAACTTTGCCTTTCTATTTGAAAAAAGCGCAATCATTCCCTCCCACTCGATTAAAAACGTAATAGACGTCCAGAATAGACATTAAATCCACTGATTAGATAAATAGAAACAGATTTGGTGTTCACAAAACTAATTTAACCATACAATTCGCCTTAACAGTCCACAAAGCGCACAGACCACTGTCAACGAGCCACAGATTCAAGAGATAAACGAAAACTCAAAACAACCTTCGACGTCCGTGCAACGATATAATCTACTAAAGAATTCTCAACCTTATTCCACAGAGAAAAGTTCCAGAATAGAATGGAGAGTTATTCATAACGAAAGCACAGATAACATTGTATGTATACGCTCTTTATTTATCCAAACTAATTTGATTATAGTTATCTAGATAAAGCTGTCAATCGGAATTAGATGGACGCCAAATTGACACCAGATCACCTAATCGGGATCTCGGATATTTTTGTATTGGAAACATGATTTTGTTTTTTTTTAAAGGGCAACATTTGCAACGTTCTTTTTAAAATCTTAGCCTCTTTTCCCTATTTAGCATTAAATAAAAATTATTATTATTTCGGATAATTTACATTCTATGTGAAAAAATAATTTTCTCATGGAATGTATTATTTTCTATTTGTATTTTGTATTCACCAAAAATTGGCATAGTAGAATATCACCGCACTCACAGCTTGGGGTGATATTTCAAATTAGTTGCACAAAGTTGTCCTAACCTTGAACGATTATTATTATTACTAAATGTTAAGGTTCAAATCAGTCATGCAACATTTATATTATTCATTTTTTTTATCAGAAATTAATGAGAGAAAAAAAAATAGTCAGGACAAAAAATCGGTCACGACAACTACAAAAGCAAGCGGTTCTTGGGTCAAACAAACAGCAAAGTCAATACTTTTACTCTTTCCAGCGTAATTGGTGCAATGCACAATAGCACCTGTATAATTTTCTATCATTTAAACTTGTATAACTACCTACTATGATTAGAACTCACGAATTTTATACGGAACACTCTAATTTAGTAACGAATTACCCAAGTAACGGTCTATTATTATCGATCTTTATTGTCATAACCCTATAAGACTGGCACATATAGGTACCTAGGTATCACTAGAATTCGCTTGAATGGTAAACAAAAGAATGGTTTGCTTTGAAACTGTAATTATTGAAACTTGAATTTGTAACATTTAAATCTGCATCTGAAATATAGCATAATTGTTTTCAATTATAGAATTTCATTAAAAAAAAGACCAACTATATTTTTTATAATATGTATAATAATGTAACATAATTATGAGTACAATTGCCTGAAAATGAATGCATATTAATTTAATTTAATATTAATTGAAGTTTGCAACCGGAAAAGTTTGGATAGTGAATACAAGTAGAGGTACAGTCGGTCGCATAATACGATTAACATATTCAAAAGTGCAAAACAACTGAACACTCAACTCACTTACTTTCTGAAGCTTTTTACGATCGTTTACTTTGTATGTGAAGTTTATTTTGTTCTCTAGTCCTGACAACGACTTATGGCGCGTTGAGTGTTCAGTTATTTTGCACTTTTGTATGTGTTAATCGACTTATGCGGCCGACTGTACATGCTGTATATATATATAATTGTATATAATTGTATAATTGTATATAGTTCGTGTAGCGAATAAAGACTTCTCGGCAAATGTGCGCAGAACAATATTTTAGGTCTTTGAGGGGGCAGAGGAAAGTGAGGGGCGGGTACGCGTCGGTGTGCCGACACGTTATTGGTAGACTCAGTCGCTACACACCTCCCGCACTTCGTTCGCGCGTCTCGAGTCTCTTAGGTACTGTTGCGTACAGATTGTTTTATCGTATTAGTAAATACGTCATGGTGAATAAATGCCTAAAAAAACGTTATCCTTCGACATCGCACGATGATTTTATTTAAGGAATATCAACACTGCCTGTAATGTTAAGTTAGTGAGGTGAAAAATTACGAAATAAGAAAAAAAATGTCATTTTCCTTAGCAATTTTGTGCGCAATTGTACACATGCGCCGATTCCCCCACAAGTGTCGCCTTCAAACCTTAATATAATAATTCACCTATACCTAGAGTAAATACATACCAAAACTCTGAATACAGTAACAAACATTCCCACAAACAAGTAGGTACAGTGAACTAAAAAAGTGATGTGGTGTGATGTACCGGACTGTCAGATATAACAACAGTTCAAAATATCAGTCGCGGGTCATCTCTCACGATCCGTGAATTTGTAACACCCGTTACACTCCATTGCGCAAGAGATAAACTTGCAGCGTTTTTTACTTGGTTAAATATAGGTCAAAGTTTTCTTATTGGAGTGGTTATTCTTAGAAAAATAAATATCGTTATAATTATGTTAATTTATAAACTAAACTATCAGGGTAATCATGATGGTGTCAACAGACAATTTGTAGAGAAAATTGAACATGATCTCTCATTTTAATCGTGTTTTAATGAAACTATCACGATTACCCTGATAGTTCCAATTTTATAAGCAAAAAACTGCATAAAATTGTTAATAACACTGTTATCAATACTAATAATAAATCAGTAGGGGTCGGTCATGGAGTAATTTACTTTGTTTTCAGAAATATCGTGTATATACTATATAGGCTCTATACATGATACTGAAACTAAATTGACCATTTTTACAATTTTAACTGATTTTCATGAAACTTGGTAGTTAAACATTTAGAAGTACGGGACACGTGATAGGCTACTTTTTATCTTTTTTAAAGCGGACGAAATCGCGGGCAACAGCTAGTAAATAATAAAGTCGAATGAACAACATGTCAGTAAGTATATCATATGAAACTTATCACCAAACAATAGCGCAGTTGGTTTTCTTCTAATACTTTTTACATGTCAAAATCTATGTAGCTTGGCGTATATAAGAAAAATGGTATCGATTTACTTAAATACTCAAAATTGATTTGCTGTTCAGCGGTCACTTTTAAGTCGGATCCCATTATACACAATAAGCTCTAACTGTTCACTTATTTTAAGCTCAAAAGAGGTAAAAAAAAGTTTCGAAGTGCGGAAAAATTGAGCGCAATATTTTTTTTCATTTTAACGCTCTAAGTGGGATCAGTCATGCCTATGTCACTTGGGATTATTACAAGGACTCAATGGGTAACAGGCGATATTTTTTATTGCATCGTAACGTCTTACATAACGTTACAAGGCAATAAAAAAAGCCACATACAAAAAATATTATAATATATAAGAACACCGGATTTTCATTTATACATAATATAGTATATATCACTACATAGTATAAAACAAAGTCGCTTCCCGCTGTCTGTCTGTCCATAGGTATGTATGCTTAGATGTTTAAAACTACGCAACGGATTTTGATAGATTTTTTTAATTTTTAATAGATAAATTGATTCAAGAGGAAGCAGGTATATAATTTAGGTATATAGCATATAATTTTCAACGCGGGCGAAGTCGCGGGCGCCAGCTAAGTATCTACTAAAAATAAGATACAAATTTATAACAGCAAATATGTCAAGTGTTATATTGCTACACATTTAGTTAGGAGCTACACACCCCTTACTTGTACGCGGGCGAAGTCGCGGGCAGCAGCTAGTAATTTTATAAACCAATAATATATTACAATTGGTTTATTAAGTGGGTTCTCACGGCAGAATAGTCACCCGGTCCGACACAAAATTTGTTCTGAGAAGCGACGCGGGTGGCGAATCTATAGCGGCCGCTAAACATTATTACAAACAAACAGATACCCACTCAGATATTGGCTTTTATTCGCACACAATCCCAATAAATTACGTCTTTAACGCGATAATAATAAGGTCGTCTTTTCTCTTTGTCGGCTTCATTAATCCCGTTCACGAATCAGCGGTTTTCTTTTAAAAAATAAATTGGCAAATGAGTATTATCTGAAAAGGTGTCCGTAAGAAGGATTTGGGACCTTTTAAATGGGTTCTAATCCGGCGTATAGATAGAGCAAAACCCATTACTTGTGGTACTTGGGTAGGCGGCATTTCGTATAAGATTACCGCAAAATCCAATTTTGGAACGATTACTTTTTTCGTGATTAAAAAAAAAGCTAGAAAAGGTTTAAGTCACACTTGAAACTTTGTTCACTCTCACGCCAAGACCACCTAATGTAGAGCAAAAAAATAGCATCCTTCAATCTGCAGTGTCAATAGGAGAGGCGGTCTGGCAGAATTAAACCACAGACTACTTTTGACGTTCTGATTTTAAGCAGAGGGCTCCTGGCACTCGCCTGCTGGGCTCTCGCTTGAAAGTAGTCTTCACTCGCTGGTTTTTTTTTTCTGTGAATAAATATTTTATTACTAGCTGTTACACGCGGCTTAGCCTATGTTAAAATATTGTAAAATATAGCCTATGTTACACGCTGAAAACATAGCTTCGGAGGCTATTCAATACAAACAAGCAAATCTTTCCTTTTTATAATATTATAGTAGACCATTAAATAAAATCTAAATCAGAGCTAACTATGAAAAGTTCTATTCCAAAGTTGATCCTGCCGGGAATCGAACCCGCAGGACCCCTAAACAAACCATGTGTACATAACAATGATGTTATGCTATGATAATTTATAGTCCCTAGTCATTCTCAATATATTAGCTAACATCAGGTATAAACTTGACTTCTAAACAATTTTTCTACAGTACCTATAAATTATGTAAATAATTATGAAGAATATTTACTGTACCTTTTTTTTTACAAGAGGAATCCATCATGGATACCCACCGGCCTGGGGACAGACCGGTGGGTTATGTCGGACTCCTGCCCCGAGATGGTATTGGGGAAGACCTACCGACTAAACCTCTTGGCGTCCTTCGCGTCCGCTATAAGGCGAAGTTGCGTGGTCGAGCGAACACTCTTCCGCAACTCCGCCGCGGGGGTCCGTAACCGGACACTGCTCATTGGGACGGCGCACCCGAACTGTCAAAGTGCGCCGTGCCCCTCAGGCATCGACCTTCCACCCAAAAGGATTAAGCGGGCGGTAGAGTCCCCATCTACCACCCTAATCCTGTCAAGGATCCAGGTGGCGAGCGTATGCCAGCCGTCTGCGTCCAGTTCGTCGGCGACGAAGGGGATGCGACAGGACGTCGTCCTAGCGCTCTCTCTCCGCCGCCTCCTTCTGCGAGATAACATCTTCGCAGAAGTATTGCACCGCTCGCCAAGCGGCTCTGCTGCCGACCATAGCTTTCACTACGGCCGCTAAAGACAAGTCAAGTCCAATGGTCTTAGCGAGCTCAGTTCGCTGCGCCGACCATCTAGGGCACTCCGCAAGAGTGTGCTGTGCGCTATCCTCAACGCACTCACACGAGTGGCACTCTGGAGTTGGCTCCCTACGAGCCACCCGATGGAGATAGCTCCCGAAACAGCCATGTCCCGAAAGCACCTGCACCAGGCGGAACGTGAGAGCTCCGTGTCTCCTCTTGAGCCACTCGTCCAGCACTGGACGAATAGCTTCCACGGTGCGATGGCCGGCACTATGCTCGACCAAATATTTACTGTACCTAATAAATAAATTAAATTAATTTACCCCAATAATGAAATAGGTATATTAAATCATTAAAAAACGAACTATAGCGTTTGCGGGTCTCTAGTACGTAAACAAATAAAAGGCTTATGCAATCTAGAACATATGCAACATATTTTTTGTTTAGACGATTAGAACCTTATATTATATTCAATACCCGTAATGTGTAAATCGTAACTTGTGACCAAACTAACAGACATTACAATGTAGTTTAATATATAATTGTCAATGACAATAAATCTTTGGGTAACGTCAAATGTATAAAAAGCTATGAACTGAACTTAAGACATACAAACATGCACTACTCGATTAATAAGTATGTTATGTACTTATTTGTATTTTTATTATTATACGATTAAATATACTATGTAGTTAGTGCCCGCAGCTTAGTAGGTACGCGCTGTAGTTAGTTTTTTGAAAATCCCACAGGAACCTAACGTTTTTTCAGGATCTTCTCTTTAGCTATAGTTTAGTACTTAGTACTATAGCTCTTCAGATACACATAATATGTCAGGCACTAGGATTACCTAGTAAAGTAAATCCAATCTTTAAAAGCTCTTTGCTTACCTATACTTTAACTTGGTAGGCCCGCGACTTCGTCCGTGTTGAAAAAGATAATGTTATTTATATATGTGTCTAAATGTTTATCTACCAAGTTTCATGAAAATCATTTAATTCGTTTAATACTTATGGAAAAACATACATACATTCAATACATATGTATTAAAAGTAATAGTAGTATATACTACTATTACTTTTAATTGGTGATATATCTAATTAATGATGAATTTCAAAATGTACTGATAATTTCGCATTATTTAAAATACATAATTTGATTTCCTCATTTGAAAATAGGACTCACTTGGCCAGAATCTGTTGGACTACAGTTCTGTTGAGTCAGGAAGCAGGAGTCGTAAATCAAATTTTATGACGAACTGACCATCACATTGTAATAACTAATCTTAAGTAATAAACCTCCCGTAACCAAAACTTCCACAGATTATATTGATACGAGTCGATTGCGAATCGAGTCACGTATCGATTAGCATTCAAGTGACAACACTATCGCCACTAGTGCTGTCATTTATGCATCGTGACGTCACTCGTATTGTGTGGTCTTTTTTATTTAGAATTTAATCTAATATGCGCGTATATTTCTAGTTATTGCAAGAAAATCTATTGTTTCAGTTGGCAATAAAACACCTGGTCTTCCTTTCACCACGCTTAATTCGTTTCGCTCCAAATAATTTGTATCTTAAGTTTCTTTTAATAACAAATCATAGTTTTTTCTTTATTTTTTAGATCTTCAAGCAATTCCTAACCTATATAGCCTAGTAGTGGTAAGGCATAATGCCTTTCGCAGTAATTTTGCGCAGTAAACTTACAGAAGACCACCGTGAAATAACAGCACGTTTGCTGTTGGCTTTTGATGAGTAATAAAGAGATGCCATAACCTACTTGCAAATCCCTTAAATCCTACTGTAGTCGGCAGCGAACTTGCAACACCAGCTATGGCGTTGCTTGTGTTACAGACTATGATATAGGTCGTGCAGCGAATAAAGACTTCTCGGAAAATGTGCGCAGAACTCTATTTTAGGTCTTTGAAGGGCAGAGGAAAGTGAGGGGCGGGTACGCGTCGCTGTGCCGACCCGTTATTGGTAGACTCAGTCGCTCTTCCCCTCCCGCACTTCGTTCGCGCGTCTCGAGTCTCTTGGGTACTGTTGCGTACAGATTGTTTTATCGTATTAGTAAATACGTCATGGTGAATAAATGCATAAAAAAAACCTTGTCCTTCGACATCGCACGATGATTTTACGGAAGGAATATCAACACTACCTGTAATGTTAAGTTAGTGAAGTGAAAAATTACGAAATAAGAAAAAAAATGTCATTTTCCTTAGCAATTTTGTGCGCACTTGTACACATGCGCGATTCCCCCGCAAGTGTCGCCTTCAAACCTTAATATAATAATTCACCTATAGCCTGCTAGCTGTAGTGTTTGTGTAAAGATATAACTAAATCGTAGTTATATACCTACACTATCTTGCGTTCACTGTATGGTGGCAACACTGATGGGGAGTTTTTTGATAGGCCGCGAGCCGGAGCAGACATATTTAAGTCGACGTCGACTAGGCGGAGCGCGTCGGGTCGCCCGTCCTTATGCGACTCTAATGGACGCAGTTTCATACAAAATAAGGCAGGCGCATTTTATGCGATCCGATGCAATCCGACGCGCTCCGCCTAGTCGACGTTTACCTTTATAGTGCCACGCATACACTACAGTAGCTACTACTTAGCTGCTAACCATCAAGTGGACAATCAGGTCATTTGGCCTGTCTGCCTACATATTTTATTGAAAAAAGTACCTACAATATTTTTTTTAAACCTGATGTATCGAAGCCAATTTTTGGTCGTTGAAATTTTGTGGGTATTATCAAATAAAAACAAGGTTTAAGAGTAAAAACATATATTTCATAGTTTTAAGTTATCACTCATCAAAACTACTTATACTCTGGTGTTTATTAATAGAATTATACTTGACGTTCGATTATAGTTTTTTCTTTTTCCTTTTATAAACGGATTAATTAAATAATTTATTGATACATAATTATATAAATTGTGTTTATATAAATCTTAAAAAAGTTAAAACCCACTCAAAATCTTAATATTTCATGGAGTATGGTATTTATAAGACTAAAATATACACAAACTTTAATCAAACATCAGGTATAAGTCTTCCACTTGCGATTTACGAGCAAAAAATATAAATTTAAAATAATATTAAAAGAATATTTAAAAGAAAAATTATTAGCCTTGCCTTTCTAAAACTTTACCAAACTAACAATTATATTGATAATATATTTTTTCTATAAAATGTTTAGAAAGAAAAACATGAACGTTCGTGTAAGTACTTTACGTTGTATTTTAATGAACTCAAAAAAAAAACTATTTTAGAAATCAAAAAATTGGAAATTCTAAAAACAATTTAGAAATTCTGCTCGCATCTACAAAAGTCTCACTGGAAATAATTACAATTCAACTATCCAATAGACAAGGTGTCTCAACCGCTTATGTACCCGCTATAATTCAGTCTCAACCGTAAACGCTCTAAACTCATTAGTTAACACTCTCCGGGAGAGGACACTGTAACATAAGCGGTCGCGTTTCAAATTTATTTCCGCTCGCTTTATTATTTTTAATTCAAATATACACACAAACATTAAATGTAGGCATATATCTAAAAACTAACACGCAATATTTACAAAAAAACTTCTATTAAATACTTTACAATTAACATCTATATTACTATTACAATAATTAAGTATTTACAGGTTCATATTACTTTTTTTATTATTATGGCATACAAAACCCACGAAAGGAGATTACAATAAGTTAAGTGTCTATTTACAAGCGAATATAGAAATGCATAAAATAAAAAAATAAAATAAAAAAACAACTGTACATATTTTTCATGAATGGATATTTTTATTTAATGTTTAAGTACTTCATGTACTCGTAATTCTGTAAAGAAATTCTCTAGTCTTCTTTAACTAAAAAATATATAGAAGTACTTATGTATTAATTACATCAGTCAACAAAAAAAAATTCTTTTTTGGGTTTCTGTTCAAATGCTTAAATTCCGATTCTAGACATCTAAAAATAGTTACATTTTCATTTTTAGCTTTTAAAGTTTGCTTTTGCCTAATTTATGACGATAAGTAAGATACGAGACAGCCCATACAAACATTTAATAAGAGAAACACTAAAAATATTCATTTTTGAACTTCATTTTTCCCTTATTTTACATATATTTCCTGTTGTTTATCAAAAATCTTAAATGACAAAGGCTTTTCTAATTGTAATTGAAAATAAATGTATGGAAATAATGTATGAATCTATCATTTGTCTTAAAAAAATTAAAAAAATGCTCTATTTTCTACAAAAGCAAACTTTGATCAAAAAAATTATTTATTCCCTTATTTTTAACATAGAAGAAATCAAAATTTCATATGCAGAAGCCAGACCCAAAAATCGTGTTGACCTGTTCATTTTTCATTTAACAGAAAAGTAATAAAAAACATATTTATGGAATTAATTTCCTTTTATTGTAGAATTTTATTAAGTCTCCGATGAATATTGGTTTCTTAACAATTCGCCCAACATGGTCTTTGATTGCAATATATTTTTTTAGATAGATATTCTCGTATAAAATGAGTAAGTATATTGTAGAAATATATGAAAATCATACCTCTGGGGTTTTATGCACTTGAAAAAATCCACTTAAAACATATATAACTTCTAAAAGAACCGAAAATTGGAATAAATATATATATATATTTACATTTTTTTAAACTATGTTTTCGTTACACATCGCTGCTGTGGAGAACATAATAATAATTTGACATTTTTTTAAATTATATATCAAATAATTTTGAAATAAGTATACGAGTATATTCTTCCAATTAGGATATTTCACGAAAAGGACGCAATCCTTTTTTTTTTAATAAATATAATTATCATAAATAAATGAAATAAATATTAGTCCATTTAATACTGTAATAAAAAATCTACACTACACGATTATTTCTCGAGTTACTCTAAAGGAACTGTCTTAATAAATCTACAATTTGAGCGAATTATTGTTTATCTTAAATATATATTACAATTGGATTATTAAAATAATGAAGTTTCATGACCGACGCGAAGACTGTGTTAATATTTTCTTTACGAACTAATTTTATTATTCACAATAATTCATAATAACTACAACACACAAGTCGGTCATCCATTTAAGGGAGGCCACACACTGGCAACTATCGCGCGAACAACTGAATTGCTTTAGCGGATTTGTATTGAGGCCTCACATTATAGTATTTTTCATATAACATAGCAATGATTTTTAAAAACCCATTAATAAAATAAATTTATGGGTATTTAAATATCATTGTAGCATGGGTACGGTAACATTTGATTTTATACATTTCAAGTAACTTCAAATACCAAACCTCACCACACCAATGCTATATAAGTCTAGGTTCGGGTTTCATATAAATTTTGCTTGCGACACTTCACAAATGCACAGTCATTCTTGTCGGTTCAGCAACTGATTTTATGATAGAAATTATCGCTCTAGCAAAAGTATAATCGGTTATGCAACAGTTCCATCGTGACAAGTGTGCGGATTGTCACTTTAGCGAGCTAATGGACCACTCGCCCAAATTTATCTCGCCCGAGTTGAGTGAATTGTCATGTTTTATTTTACCTATTGCTATTGTTTTTTATAGAAAACTCGCCCACTATAGTAGCCAGTGTGTAGCCTCTAATTCGATTTTACGACATCTGTTAAAAGTTATTATTTCTGTACAAAAATGACTCCAATAAAGGAATTATGCCACTTTATCGAAAAATTAATGAGTTACGGGATGTGTGTAATTAAAATTGCATTTCCCATTGTAAATGGGATCGTAAAATATCGACATGGTCGCAAATCTGAACACTTTATGAAACACTTTATGAAGAGAAACGCTAATTAAAAACGATTACGAGTTAATTGAGTTGAAAATGGAAAAATTGATTTTAATTATTGAGAACGTTGCACGTAACGGACCGTTTCTGGAAACAGCATAGGTATTTAATTTTCTAAACCGCAATTCTTTTACTAAAAAAACGTGATGACCTACAGACCTATATTTTGATTTATTCGACTACTAGCGACCCGCCCCTTGCTTTGCACTGATGCATATTATATCCTATCTTATTTCTTTTTTTATTATTGAAAACCGTATGAAAATCCGTCGGTTGGTTTAAAAGTTAGTAAGTAGGTATAAAAAAGAAAAACAGACTACACGACTTCATTTTATAACATCTACCGGCCCCGACTTCGAACGAATGCAATTTTTACTGAAAATTTTTATTTAGGTATATATATATATATAAACTTTTAGCTCTTTCTAACTAGTGAAAAACCATATATATCAAAATCCATTGGATTATTTAAAAAATTTCGTCTTGGTAACTTAGAATTTTATCTAAATTTTACACAACACCTATTTTTTTGGTGTCCGAATTGTCAGCGAAAAAATATATTAAAAATACCTAATCATACATATACATACAATACCTAATAGTAGGTATTGTATGTATATGTATGTTCCTCCTTCCATAACTCTTAAACGAATTAATTTATTTTCATGAAACTTTGTAGATAAACATTTAAACGTACAGGACACATGATAGACTATTTTTTCTTTTTCAACGCGGACGAAGTCGCAGACGCAACCTAGTATTAAAAATGAAAAATGACAATTCGCACAAAGCGTCCCCATATTTTGTCAGTTTGTCAGTAACCCAGATTTCTATTACGTATATTTATTATTATTTAGCGCTAATAATTTTATTATTGGCGATACCAATGATTAATTACTCATTACTCAATCATTAATACTTGAACTCATTACTCGGAACTGTGTTTTATTAAGATGCCTGCCTCGTTGAGGGCCTTGTAAAATAAATAAATAAATAAATACCTATAATTAGGTACCTAATACATATTATGTGCTAAATTTTTGCTGACATAAATATTTTTTTATTGTGAAGAATAAGGATTTATTTTTAAGGACGCGAAACGCGAGACGACAGTAAGTATTTGCAATAACACCGCATTAAGAATAATAAAGTGTGTTGTACCAAAGCCGTTGTTTGTCGATTTATGTAAATGCGTCAGAAAATCGATTCAGTGAGAATACGATACCTCGTAATCGTAAATCAATCGAACAAAAGACGGAAAAGAAAATACAAATTAGCCTTATAATCGCGCTCTAAAACCCCCTTTTACTGCAGTGACCATTCGTATCGGTAACAATTTAAGAAACAATTTTAAATAGTCTGTTTTTTATTTAAATTTCAATATGAATATTGTTAGTTGGCATCTGCTATTTATGTCGACTGAAGTTTGATAGATTAAGACGGAAAGTAGGTATAGTAAAAATTGCTCTGTGACATTGCAAAAAGAGGTGCTCACTCATTCGTTCAGATTAATTCGGTGACAAAAGGACACTCTGTGTATCTGACAGTTATTGAACGAACGCGTCTGAATTAACTAGTTCTGTAAACTATTGATATTATATTTCATATAATATTATATGAATGTTACATCAGATATCATAAAGTAGATGGAACGAAATGAAATTGAAATCATTTACTTGGTTTCCATTATATTTGTTCCATTTAATTTTAAATTCACTAGCTGATTACACACTCTTATTATTATATTATGTAGACTTTGTAGACCTTAGGTTAGGTTTTTTAAACAATGCATCGGATTATAATACAGTTTTCACTAAGAGGTTTCTATATTTAGATATATAATAATATAACGTTGACAAAGTCGCGGACACCTACACGTAGTAAATTCAATACTAATAATAAATCTGTAAGTGTAGGTATTGTATGTAGGTATGTATTTTAAAAGTTATGTAATTAATGTAAAAAAAATACTTAGAGAAAATAATTATTGTTAATCCCGCATTTGGTTTATAGCTATTATACTGAAACTTGAATTTATATTTGTGCAAGTTTTTTTCTGTCTTAACCCTTTCGGGTTACTTTCCCCCAAATGGGTATATACCTAATAAATAATCTTTAGAGCTTCTTAGCTAAACCACAAAGTGTGGTCAACGCAAAAAATTAATTGCTCCTGAAAATTGGCAAGATAAACAATGCCGTGTTCGTACAAACGTCAGAGTTAATAAGGTTCGTTACACGTACATACGTTACGGTCCCGCGACTGTAAATTCAACCAGAGAAATATCAGAAACCGCCTCGCCACTCATTCAGATATATTACGCGTTGACTAATTAAAAATGTGACTTTATGACGTTCGCGAAAAGCGGCCATTATAAAAATTTCACAGCAATTTAATGTTCGAGGCAAATCGCGATTGTTAAGAATTGCTTGTACCTAACCAGGTGCCACAGTTATGTTACCAGGTGCTACTAGCTGCTGCTCGCGACTTCGCCCGCGTAACTTAGTAAATTATATACTAAAGCCTTCCTCGAGAACCACTCTATCCATTGGTGAAAATAGCATGAAAATTAGTGCAGTAATTTTTGAGTTTATCGCGAACAGATAGACAGATGCGGCGGAGGACTTTGTTTTATAATATGTAACCCTGAGTGCTTAACCGAAGGCATAACTACGCAAATAATCTGGTGTGGAAGTGTGCAAGGGATCGGTAATGGTTTATGGGCCCTGCCACTACTAAAAATTTACTAACAGTTTGAAAATGGAATGTTGAACTGAAACGAGTTTTTATTTTAAATCTACTAGCTGTCGCAAACGTCATTCTGTCAAAAACTATTTGACAGTTACAGCCACAGATAACCTTCTATATAGGTTCCATACCCACAGATTATGGAGAGTAGAGGTAAGGAGGACCAACTCTATGTATTAAAAAGTGGTCCCAGAATACCAGTAAATAAAGATGGCGCTAGTGTAGCTAGACAAAATAAATAGATAGAAGATTAGAACTTAGAACCCTTATTTTATTGTTGGAGAGGACCACTTTTTCAGTTTCATTTTCACAATCCCTGCAAAGCTGGGGGCGTGTCGCTTGTAATAAATAAATAATCTATAAAGTTATAAATTGTAATAACACAATAACCTTTGCAGCGTCAAAAGAGCACTAACAAGGCATTCTTAAATAAGATCTTAATCTTAAATTGTCGAACGCGTAGACAAATAGCCATAGAGAACAATCAAGTTAGTCAACAGTTCATAAACAATTTGGTTGACTTGCGAGCAATTACGAAACGCGATTCGAGACCGAGATACAGTTCCCGAACGCATCTCTTAATAATAGGCCCTCAAACGATGTATAATCGCGTTCATATCTAAAAACATATCTATATCTCGCTCTAACCCTTAATTAACACGTATAGCTGTCTCACTCTCGCGTTGACAGCTTTCGTTTAGAAACCGTATATCAGCATTCGAAATCTAAATGTGTGATTATACCCACATCACTTGTGGAACGCATCAAAAGAGGCATATTTAATTAATTTAGTCCCGAAAACTATCATAATGGGGCCAATTTTGTTGGCTAATAACTCGTGACAAGCTAACAAGATACCTACTCACCGACGCGCCGCCATCTTTGTAACGTTCCGTTCTTTTAATGACACGGTTAATTTTACATTTTAAATAATGGCTTCAACTAACGATGTAAAATATTACTTTCGCTGTTGAAATCCTGTTAATAAAATTAGATGTTAATTGGGCATTAATTATTCTTTTATTGGAGTTTGTCAGTGGCTTATTATTTTTTTATAAATGTACGTACAATATTACCATAATTTAAAAGACATCGTTTGTCATATTTAAAAAAAGAACCGTTCTGGCAAAATTGAGTTTAGGTGAAGACACCTTTAATGGTACAGGTATAATGATAAATGTCTTTATTAAAATGATAACATTCATAAATAAATATGTAAGAAAACTCTGTAGCAACACTTGAAACAGTCTACTTTATATCTAATTCGCCGTTTAAATGGATAAGTACTAAATTAATGTACAAGAAATAATATATCAAACAATGGAATGTGATAAAGATTTTTCAATATTTTTCTTACTGAAAGACTAAAAAACAATTTCTCTCTATCCTAATCAAGGGCCTGGATAGATATTATATAGTCCAATCTAAATAAAATATAGTTTGATATTAAGACAAATACAAATATGTCACTAAAATTTTCGAAATACTTAATTAAACTTTTGAGTTAGTAAACCTGGAAACTTCTTCATTCACTGGACTTCTTAGTGTTTTATTAGCATTAGTTGACAGTGACAGATCAATTTCAAGGGTTGCCATAGGCATGAATTTAAATAAAACTACTCTATTTACACTTGTGTTCGAACACTGCACAGATTACGTTTCGTTTTCGCTTTCACTTAAATCGTCCATGTCCATGTCTATTAGTTCTTCGTCTTCCTCTTCATATGAATTGTTGAATTGACTACCGTCTTCTGGTTTCCCGCTTTGAGCACCAGATTTGGTACCAGTCTTTGCTTCTTCCTCTTGCTGCATTCTTTTGTGTTTCGTTCTTCTGTTTTGAAACCAAACTTTAACCTGCGAACAAACATAAATATCCATTTATTTACGTACTGATGTTTCGTTATTACCTAGTTAATAGTTTTGCATAGGTAATATTCTCGATGAAGTAAAGTTAATTAGATTATTAGGAAGTTGGTCCGTTGGTAATATAAAAATGGTTAGGTATACAGTGTATACGTATTTTTAAAATATCCCCATGGACCAACTATAGTTGCTCTAAGAGTTGGTAGTAAGTCATAAGTCACTTAGCGCATACTAATACATACTAATACATACATAATACATAAGTCGTTTCCTATAGTCACGGTTTGATCCCTTTAGAATATTTTTTCTGGTTATCCTAGAACAGGTAAAAGATTATCCTAGAATCTCATGGGATCCTAGACCCCATGTCTAGGATCACAAGTTTTCTATATTTTTAGGATTAAATAAATTTTTTTGATATTCTTTTCTGAAGGTACTACCTATTGTAAAAAGTAGCCTAGTTTCAAGTATTAACTGTAGGAATTGTAAGTATATATTTTCCTCCATAAACATTTAGACGTACAGGACACAGGATACCTAGGCTACTTTTTTTCTTTATCAACGCGGACGAAGTCGCAGGCGCCAACTAGTGTATCATAAATTTATTTAAACCACAATGCTAAACAATTCTACCCATCTTCCTTAATTGAATAACATGTTTAAAATATGTACTCAATTGCTGCTAATTGTGTACTATGAGGGCTTCACAAAGAAATTAGTTTAAAAGTTTCGTAGACACAAACAAACACTTTTGTAAATATTATTCGTTTGTAATAAAGACAAATAGAATAAACCGAAAAAATTGCCAATAAAAATTGCTCGGGATATTTATAGAGTTTATTAGATAGTCAAGCACAGTAGGATAGATAGATGCGAATATTATAATAGAATCCACGCCCATTGATCATCTAACAATAAAATAGCGAACATAAAGGATTGACGGAAACAGCAGCACTATTCAAAAACAAGCCGAAACTCATATTTCACAATCTATTGAAAGAAAATCCGCCATCGAAAATTCTAGAGCGACACACGACGCGTGGATTTCCCGCGCAAAAAAAAAACCGACGCCATTTTGTGACGATTTGTCACGAGTTTAATGGCTTGTGAAATCTATTCATGTCGGCGTTTGAGAAATTATACTAATGTACATACATAGTTGTGTTGGCAATAACTGCTGGGGAATCATGAACATCAGTTTATTCAATGGAGTAGAAAACTGCTTTATGTAGGTACACCTACATGCATTAATTTTTATGTATACGCAAGTTGAACTTTCGTCGAAAACTTTTCAAGATTTTTAATGTTCTATATGAACATACGTAATAGAATCGTTCTCTGAACTTTTTCAGAAATTCTACATCATCTGTATCGTATATAAATAAATAATTTCACACGTTCCACACAACTAATGCTTGTATTATGGATACCAGACAGTTGATATGCTACATACATTACTTTTTTTGTAAATACGTACAGTCATACAAATTATAAATACAAAACATCCATGACTCAGGTACAAAGGTAAAATGTTAACACATAAATATTTGCCCCTAGCGGTATTCGAACCCGCGACCGTTTGGTTTACATTACAACTTGGGTTAGATACTAGCCACTAGACCAAACGTGTCGTCAAATATCATAATAGAATCTTTCTCTGAACTTTTTAGAACTTCAACATCATCTGTAGGTGTCAGATTAATATACCTACGTATATACAGGTATATACGTAGGTAGGTATATCATCATCATCTTATGCAATCAGAGGACAAATAATTTTCCATAATTTTTCAATACTTTTCAGTGCCTCCCCTTGATATTCCAGAAGGATCGGCCAGAAATAGCCTTAATTCAGCGTCACACAAATCAGGCTTAAACAGCCTTAATAGGAACTGTATTGGGATTGATAATCTTGTGCGTGAATTTTCGGGTTGGTAACCGAATTCGGCAACCTTACGAAAACCGAGCATAACCGAGAGAAGAAGAGAAGCATAAGGGAGAGAGAAAAGAAGCAGGAATCCAATTTTTTCATATCAAATAGCGGATTGAACCGCCGAGTACAACTAGTACTTACTTCTAGGCCCAAAACCTACCAGGACTCTCTTCTATGCGAGGAAATATGTGCCATATTCCATTAGACACTCTAACTAACTGCAAAATAACTGTACTTCATTTATTATGTTGAGGCACGGAACACTCTTAAGAAAACTCCATTAATTTTAGGACTAAGAACTCTTCAACTATATAAGGTAGGTGCATACAAAACACTAATGCCTGTAGTCGTGAAACACCGCAATTAAAATACAGCAAATTAAAAAGTAAATTAAAAAAACAAAGAAAACATTGCCGTTTCGCCGCAAAACATTTTTCTAAACCTAATTAAATTAACCATTTACAAAGTGCAACATGCGATTTCGAATCCATAAAAGGTATGTCTAGTATAGTTTTTTCTGTGGCTCACAGCTCAATTAAAACGTACAGAGACAGTCGACAGACACAAGCCATGTTCGTATGATTTACTAGGCGTTAAAATGTACACTCAGCATTAATTTTATTGGTTACATTTACATTACTTATGATTAAAAACACATAAGAAAAATATGCGTTTATTTAATAACTAGCTGCTGCCCGCGACTTCGCCCGTGTTTCTTTGTAAATATTATACTAAAACCTTCCTCGAGAACCACTCTATCCATTGGTGAAAACAGCATTAAAATCGGTGCAATAGTTTTTGAGCTAATCACGAAGAGACAAACAGACGTCATAAAATGATTTCAACAGAGCAATAGGTATGAAATTATTCGAATATATTCAGCTACCTATAAGAAATGTAGGAATATATGAACAATAAGTATATGAGGTATAGCAATATTTCATAGCATTAATGGCAAACAAAAAAATGGCAAAAAAAGTTTTTTTTAAAAAGGACCTGTAGGTCCTATTAAAAAAACCAAATACCTAAATTAATATGTACTTAATAATAATAGGAATTTCATTGTATATTTAAAAAAAAAAACAGTATACGTTCAAGAAGCTATATTTAACTTTAAACTTTATGTAGTTTGACCTTTAAAAACGGTAAACCTAAAAAAAAATTACTTTTAAATATAACCTGTATTTATTATATCAGTATTGTATTTTAAACATCAGTCTTTTGACCTTATAGTATAGCAAAGCAAAACCAATTAAAATCATTTAGTCCAATAAGAACATTTTGCTTACAAGAGCGTCATTATTTCATTTGATCGCTTGTTATGTGGCCAACTGTACACATTACCTTTTCAATTTTATCGTCGAGAAGTAAAAAGTAATTTATGAGATGTTTGTAATGTAAAGTCATAGCGTTATTTAGTTCGCAATTTCACGGCTTTACAAACGATATTACAATGCAATCGGATCCATGTTTTAAATGCAATAGGTATTGATTTTATAATCAAAAGTCGACAATCGAATGTTCCTTTATCGAATTATTATTATGGGCATAAACTAACTATTAGGATTATTATAATTTACATTAAAAAAAATATATGTTTTAATATTTATCTAGTACATAAGTTCATTGTTACAATTTAAATTAAATTGCCTTTTAATTTAATATTTTCTATAATTGTATGTATGTATGTATATATATATTGCATATATAAAATTAAAAGATTTGTATGTTTATAACGAATAAACTCAAAAAGTACGGAGCCGATTTTTAAAATTCTTTCACCTACATATACCTACTTAAGTAGAAAGCTAAACATTATGTTAACAGCGAGTAACATAGGCTATCTATACTAAAATTATAAAGAGAAAAAAATTGATTGTTTGTTTGTTTGTATAGAATAGGCTCCGAAACTACTGGACCGATTTGAAAAATTCTTTTACCATTAGAAGCCGACATTATCCGTGATGAACATAGGCTACTTTTTACCGCGGCAAAATGCTTCATTCCTACGGGAAATCTAAAATAAAAGTAAACACTAGCGGCTTGGCCCGGGAGATAGCGCCATCTATCCAAAATACGGTAGATGTCGTTTTATACTTTTCTACGCGGACGAAGTCGCGTGCAACAACTAGTAAGCAATATAACGCCTGAATTCTGCATTGCTATTGCACTTTTGCTAGGCGATTTTTTCTTTATTTCAACTTCTTTTACGACAGTAAAAACTTTTTTACAACTCGCTTACAAAGTAGCTTTCTATAGGTAAAAATATTTTTAAAATCGGTCCTGCAGTTTTTTGAGTTCATTCATTGCAAACGTAGAATTCTCTCTTTATAATATTAGTATGGATATAAGCATAAATTAAGCCTTAAGTATTCTGAGGATAAAGCTTCTGGGTTTCATACAAGAATTAAAAGGAGGGGGAGTGTCACCCCAAATGATATTATAATGAATTCGGTCACAGTACATTAGCAGTATCATGTATCGACATCAAAAATCAATCAGGTTCAATTGTTGGCACCCGTTCCGTTACGCTGAGGGTAACTGCGCGTGACATAATGTAGCGAGGGTTACATCAATACTAATAGTAAATCTATAAGTGTAGGTATTATATGCAATGTATGTTCCTCCATAACTCTTAAACGAATTAACTGATTCTCATGGAACTTAGTAGATCCTATGCGTTTCAAATGAGAATAGGATCGCGCTTGCTGCAAACTTCACATGATCCGAGTCATCATAGTAATGTCGTCAAAAAAATCCGAATAACAAAAATTCGGATATAAAATATAAAAATATAAATTTATATATGTATAAATATATATATCCTTACTAATATTATAAATGTGAATGTGAGTTTGTTTGTTTGTTTATTACGCTTTCATGCAAAAACTACTGAACCGATCACCATTAAATTTTACATACACGTTGTCTGGCACACCAGAAAGGACATAGGGTACTTTTCATCGTTCAACGCGGACGAAGTTGCGGGCACCAGCTAGTATATAATAACTATTAAGTAATTAAACTATATGTGTAAATTACAGTACAATTTAAATCGTATTTATACCATTTTTTCGGCTTTGGTTCTATGTAGCAAAACCCTTAAGTTTGCTAACGCGTCTCCACGAGATAAGTAATTCTTTTATGGGTCAATGTATACGATTTTATAATAAACTAACTGAATAAATAAATCACATTACAAAAATAATAAAAACTAATAAAAATAATAATTAAAACTTGGATTGTTTTTTCTTGCACTCCGTACACATCAGTAATGAAGTTCGTGAGAAATGCGGTGTCAAATGCGAATTTCCAGTCCTATTCTCATTTGACACGCATAGTAGACGTTTAGACGTGCACGGACACAGGATATAGGCTACTTATACTGAAAGATGGTCACGTAGTAGTAATTTGGGTACCTACCTTATAAGTTTCAAATAGATAATTTGACGACACGTTTGGTCTAGCGGCTAGTGGCCCCAGCTGTTAACCAAACGGTCGCGGGTTCGAATCCCGCTAGGGTCAAATGTTTATGTGTTAAGATTTACCTTTGTACCTGAGTCATGGATGTTTTGTATTTATAATATGTATGTATTTACAAAAATATTATTATAATTAAAAGCTATCAGTTTAAGTTTTAATTTTTAATTATACACATATTAATGATGGATAGTAAATAACTAATTAAAAACGAATTAGTTATGTGAAAGTTAAAGTGTTATTAGGATTGTGAGGAATTTAGTTAAAGTTACGAGTAACTTGTGATTATAGACTCGTGCGAATGGGCTGCCGTAAAGACGGTTTAATGTCCCTTAAGCGACGCATGCATGATGACACCTAATCGTTCAGGGTAAGGGCGTGGTCGCATTAAGAGCGGGCTAATTACTTAAGCTATGCGCACTAATGTTTAATTTAAGGTGACAACGAATTAATTTATTTTCTTGTCTTAAATATGAGAAAATTTAAAATATTTATTTTTTCAATATGTTAATGTTAATGTTAATGTTAAGGTATGTTATTTTTAATACGCAATGATTACTTTTATTGTCACCATTCCTGATCACGATAATCATTGTAATTTTAACTTTCGAACATGTTTTAAATCTTGTATGTCAGTTTGTTAGATTTTTAACGTAGACAACCTACCTATTTTGTCGGCATGCATTTTACCTTATGAAACTAGATAGGCGACATCTTTTCTAATTGTAAATTTACATATTGAACCTACATAATTAGTTGCAGATAACAATCACCAATGCCATTGCCAACCACGAAGTTCTTAATGCCGTCATAAAAATATTATATAATAAAAATTAATGAGAAATTATTTAGCAAAACTACTGTTTTGATGTTCTATGTGGTTCAAGACAAAGTGGTTCAACCCTAAAAATAATGTTTTAAGAAACAATACCTACAATATTGTCGCGATTCTCTCCCGCTGCAACTGGTGCCGTACCCCGTGCAAAACAAAGATATCCCATCTCTTTTATTTGTTATTGTTGGCGAGATACGAGAGAATATGTTGTTTCAGAGTTGTAAATGTTTTTTAAAAGATTTATTTATCACCTTTAAGTACAGGCGGGTGGGTCACTTAACAAAACATTGAAGTGCGATCGTTAAAATGTGCGCGCGGGTCGCAAAATGTCAGTTATTTAGCATTTTTAGTACTCGAGAGTTCAATGGCGAACTCCTCACTACTCCTACTCAGCGTGTTTTCAAAGAAATCAGCGAATATGGCTTTAAAACTTGCAGTGTTGCCTGTAGTTTAAGACGCGCGATGCAAAAGGAACCATGAACATACTCTTCAGTATAAAGAACAAGTAAAGTCACGACATGTAAACGATCCGACGATTTCTGCTTGTTATAGGTACTTACAAGCCAAGACTTTTATAGCCATCCTAATAAGTGCTAAAATTGTAAATGAGACAGTGAGATTGTTTGTTTTCGTGTTTATATACTCTTTCAAGCTCTAACAACTCAATCGATCATCATGGAAATTTTGCATACACGTTGTCAGTGACAGACTGACAGACAAGAAGATAGATACTGTTCCTAAGGAAACTTCTATCTTAACTTACCTACTGTTACTAAGAAAATTCAACGCCTGTCAAAAATACAACTAAGTAAATATTAGATATAAGTTACGCACACAGAGACACACAAACACACACACACACACACACACAGAGAGAGAGAGAGAGAGAGAGATCCCTCCCCCATGATTTAGAATTAATACCTATTAGTAATTAACTTAGGTAAGTAATATATTTAAAGTCTTTTTAACATAATAAAACCCTGTAGATAATTGGCAATGTAGATATTTGTATGTATTGTATGTTATTTTGTTTGGCTGTAGGGTTTATGTTGAGAATAAAATAAAATAAATAAATATAAAATAATATGATTATTGTAAATAAAAATTAAACTCTTAAATGTGTTGCTAAACGCAAAACTTGAGAACGGTTGAACCAATTTATTCGTCTAATATATTTTTAAAATATTCGTTGTAATTACTAATATACGAGGCACCGGTAGCATCTTAGGGGATCAAAAATGCTCATACTAAAACTTAATTAAATTTGTCTTCCAAATGACCACGTAGGTATGCGATACAATATTTTTTAAAATAATTACACACATAAATTACTCTACAATTACTGAATAGAGCGCGCACAAAATGGCCGCCTATAAATTTCTAAATACAAACATTAATCATGTTCAAACTACCGTCCAAATTGGCTAACCATATCCCAATTATATCTGACAAAAGCGTTCATTATTAACAAGCAATTGATCTTTCGTAACTGCATTCGCAACTGCGTCTCTGTCACGCAACCGCTCCTCGCGTATAACTGTCTCCCTCGTACAAACTCTCACCCCTGGGACGGGTAAACGCGCAAAAATTGCAAATACCTAACAACCCCAATTTGTCGCATAATGACCTCTCTCTTTTCTCGCTATCTCTGTCCCGCTCGCACGCTAATGGATCGACAATAAAGTAATACACAGATAAATAGCTTTCCGCTTAAATTTTGGCCCAATTCACGCTCTACCCCTTAATTGCGTATCTCCCCTAATCTGTGCGTCTCTGTCACACTTATGTCCGGATTCGTAGCATTCCATCTCGCTCTTTAATCCAACGGGGAGCGGTATAATCGCGCGCATAAGTACTTAATCGCATTTCGGGCATGTTGCGAACAAGGACCCTCTATTTATTTAGTCCTGGTTCCATTATTATGTGCGGATTTAACTCCCCTTTTCCTATTAAAACGATTGTTTGCGGAGACTTACCGAATTTTACGGCCAACGGTTGTTGAGCTATTTATTTTAAACGGTTCATTGCTGTCGCGGACCAATTTTAACTGGTTTTTGGGGACAGATGTGACCCTGGGCGATTTATGAAGTTTCTTTGTGCGCACGTATAATGTAATACAAGTTTTTGAACATTAAATTTGCATAAAATTATACTTTGCACACGACTGTACCGTTTTAGAATTGTTCTGTACGCTTCTTAGTTTAATTACATCGTAGGTTTTAATTGTGGCTCATTTAAACTTTTATTGTCTTTTGTTGTGCTCAGCGATATAAATAGTTATGAAAATATATAAAAGATTTTTCTAGGGAAACATTACTACAGACTCTCTGAACCTCTGAATAGAAAAAATCCCAATGAAAATCAGGTTGACATCGATTTCAGCTGTTTTGACAATAAATAAATAAATAAATAAATATCTTCACAGATTTTGACGAGCCCGTTGGACGAGTGGCAAGGGTGCTTGCCTAACGTTTCAGGGGCCCCGGGTTCGATTCCCGGCGGGGTAAACTTTGGAAATTTTAATATAATTTTCAAAATTGACTCTGGTCTGGATTTGAAAAGTAGTGATAGGGCACACTGCGTTTCGTAGCCATTTGGGCAGCCCGTCTGGCGGCAGTAACCACCACCTTACAGAATACCACCGTGAAATAACAGCATTATATGCTGTTGTGTTTCGGTGAGTGAGTAAGGGATGCCAGAGCCCATTACCCCATCGCTCCCTTATCCCTTATCCTTTATCCTTCTATGGTCGGCAGCGCACTTGTAGCAATAAAAAAATCTAGTTCTACACTAAGCAACTAACTAATGCGTGTATTATGGATACCAGACAGTTGATATACTACATACATTACTTTTTTTTGTAAATACATCATCTAGTGTATTGTCAAGTGTAAGACTTCGTCCCGTACGTCTAAATGTTTATCTACCAAGTTTCATGAAGATTCGTTTAAGAGTGATGGAGTATCATGTACAGAGTCTATTAGATATACACGATATTTCTGAAAACAAAGTGACCGACCCCTACACATTTATTATTACTATTGATTGATTGATGATGAACTGGGTTTATTGCATCCTTCGATAGGCGATTTTTTTTTAATATTTTCTTTTTAATATTTGGGACTTTTACCGTACAAACGAAATTATCCCCGGTGACTAGTGACTTTAAATGTCGGTGACCCTACTTGACAGATGGTGAAAGAGGCCCTAAATCTTTAATTCACATACACTACTTGAATTCGATCAGTTAAGTTTAGTCAGTCAAGTTCACACGTCAGCAGTGATGACGTTTAATGTTTAATTTAACTCGTATATAGCAACGCTTTAAGGGCAGGTCAATATAGTCCCCAGTCCCAAGAGTCCCGGAAGATTGTAAGGGGTTCAAACGACCCTGTGTGATAGATGTGGTTACATCCTAACAAATGGGCCTAAGGGATCGGTCCTACAACGATATTCATATGCCCAAATGGCGCAATAACTACTTTCTGGTGATTTTTTCACAAGCCACACGCTATCATCTATCTATAGGTATTATTTATTTACGCAGTTTATCTATTTCTATATCCCACGGCTTCGCTTGCATGAAAATTTACAAAGCAACACAAAAAACTACTTGTTCGAATTGAAAAACTATTTTTGTGTTAAATAGTCCATTTATCGAGGAAGGCTATAGGCTATAGAAAACGCGGACGAAGTCGCGGGCACCAGCTAGTTTCAAAATAATTAGACAAAATACGGAGTACAATTTTATAAAAAACTAGCTGGTGCTCGCGACTTCGTCCGCGTAGAAAATTATAAAACGCCATCTACCGTATTTTGGATAGATGACGCTATCTCCCGGGCCAAGCCGCTAGTATTTACTTTTATTTTAGATTTCCCGTAGGAACGAAGCATTTTCCCGCGGAAAAAAGTAGCCTATGTTCATCACGGATAATGTCGGCTTCTAATGGTAAAAGAATTTTTCAAATCGGTCCAGTAGTTTCGGAGACTATTCTATACAAACAAACCAACAAACAAATCTTTCCTCTTTATAATATTAGTAAGTACCTATAGACTTATTATATGTAACTCGCTGATAAAATAATTTTACTGTTGGGAACAGAAAGAAGTCGGTCAAGAAACAAACAAACTAATAATATAAATTATATTGTATATCAATTAATAAATAGATAATTATTATTATATATTCTTTTTCAGCCGTTACTTATATTAAGTCGCTTTCATTCAAATCCATGGCTGAATTAATCAAATCGCATTAAAAATTGTAATGCCGGAAACAGCGAGCCAATAGCGAAGCAATAAAACATTACCAAAAAGAAAACACACAATGTACAGGGATAATGTGTCGACGTCCGACTGAGGGCGGAAGTGGAAAACGGGAAGCTATGTGCTATTTCCTCTTAACGTTCCATCAGTCTACACTCAGATTTACTCCAGAAATTTAGTGGACAAAAATATGACTCTGACTTCGTCCGCGTTGAAAAAGAAAATAGGTATATGAGTAACTATCTGGCGCCCGCGACTTCGTCCGCGTTGAAAAAGAAAAAAATAGGTTTCATAACACGTCTTTAAAGGGCAATTCTACTGAAATGTAACACTTTAAATAAAAAAAAATCAGGATCGAAATTCCCGAGTCTATATGTATCAAGTAGGTATTATGACGATGTTCCACATTTATCACTTTCCGAACATATTTATTCTAGGAATATATCTAAGTTTGAAGTAGCTGGACCACTTAGGCACCCACCTAAGTGGACTAAAGAAGGACTTTACTAGCAACTAGCTGGAAAGGACCTTTTTTTTATCCCTCGTCTATCCCTCGTCGACGGGGACAGCCGACGAGGGGGAGCGTGGGACTCGCCTGGGGAAGTTTTATTCCCAGGAATACCCACTAAAACCCTCCGCGTCACGGAGTAATGTATCTATACCCGCGTTCCACCATCAGCGGTGAAAGTGTGGGTCCGAGAGCACAGCGAGGCCTTGTTCTCGGATCCCTACACACCGCCACGTCCTCAGCGGACTCAGCTCAAGGCCCTTAGCCAAGGCTAGGCTAGACCATGGATAGATAAAGGCTTTATTATTATTATTATACACATATATTTATTTGCTATTTTAATGCTAAATTTTTTTAAATTAAATATTATTAAAAAAAAAACAATAAATATCGTAAAAAACCTAATTATCATTATTATTATTAGGTATATATATATCTAAGATAGAATGTAACTGTTTCTGTCTAAGTATATACTCCAGCCGACTGTACAATAAAAATGTGAGGATTACTTATGACACGAGTAGTATAAATCAAAATCATTGAATGCACCCCACCGATTGGGCGCATGTTAACACTGCTCTCCCTGTCCCCTGTCTCCCCTAACAGCTCCGCCCTTAAACACACTCATGGGTAGTACGGGGATGCTACGCATGCGCAATAAACTTTATGATAAAAATATCATATCTGTCTGTGGACTTTTAAATAGAAACAACTAGCGATTTCGAGGTTCTCTAATAATCTATATTCTATACTATACCAAAATATAAAGCTAAAGAGTGTTCGTTTGTTTGGTTGTACGCGTTAATCTCAGAAACTACTTGTTCGAATTGATAAAACTATTTTTGTGTTGAATAGTCCATTTATAGAGGAAGGCTATAGGCTATAGAGAACGCGGACGAAGTCGCGGGCATCAGCTAGTTTCAAAATAATTAGACAAAATACGGAGTACAATTTTATAAAAAACTAGCTGGTGCGACTTCGTCCGCGTAGAAAAATATAAAACGCCATCTACCGTATTTTGGATAGATGGCGCTATCTCCCGGGACAAGCCGCTAGTATTTACTTTTTAGATTTCCCGTAGGAATGAAGCATTTTCCCTCGGTAAAAAGTAGCCTATGTTCATCACGGATAATGTCGGCTTCTAATGATAAAAGAATTTTTCAAATCTGTCCAGTAGTTTCGGAGCCTATTCTATACAAACAAACAAACAATCAAATTTTTCCTCTTTATAATATTAGTATAGATAATATACAACTTATTCTCAAACCTACCGAACATACACAAAAAAAATTCATAAAAATCGGTCAAGCCGTTTCGGAGTGTTAGAAACACTGTGACACGAGAATTTTATATAATACCTAGGTACTAGCTAGTGCCCGCGACTTCGCTCGCATACCTACTAAAACCTTCCTCGAGAACCGCTCTATCCATTGGTGAAAACAGCATCAAAATCGGTGTAGTAGTTTTCGAGTTTATCGCGAACAGACAGACAGACACGGCGGAGAATTTTGTTTTATAATATGTAGTTATATAATATATAGAAAGAAAGATATAGGAGCTCAAACTATTTTAGATATTTCTTCTACATATTTTTGTCTATAGGTACATATTATTAAAAAAAACAGTCCACCTTTGTTACTCCGCTAACTTCATATAAAGGACCCAACGGATTTAGATAGTAGGTGATGGTAGGTGGCTATCTTATTGATGGTAAGCTGCCATTTAATATTAGCCATTTTAAGTGACAGCAACATCTTTCGATTCAAACTCAATTAAATTTTTAAAGAAACCACATTATTTTGTTGGTTCCAATAATCAAATTAACCACAGTAAACATTTTAAAGTTAATGCCCCCTCTATATACGTACTCGTATACGAACACACAGACAGAACAGCTGTGCGTAATTTAGTTAATAATATAAAATTACTTGGATCGTGTAAGTACTTATAACTTGTCTTGGCTTTATACTTCATCATATCTTTGCCTTGGTTACCTACACAGTACAAAAAAGTTTACCTACACAGAACACAAAAATGTATCGAATATAAACATTGATGACATTTTAAATGTCAAAAAAGTCGATCGACCGTCAAAAATTAAATTTTTAATGTAGATTTTGATCGAAAAATGAAAAACAGACAGACGGATTTTACTCCCATAAATTTTCATTCCACCACGGGCTTATATATGAAAATATATTCTCCAAAAAAAAAAACGGAAGCAAAGATAATTCGTCACATAAATACATCGTTAACGCGTTATCAGAAGTAGTTATTGCGATAAAAACGTAACCGTTGCGAAATCAAAGTATCCACAACGCTATTACGGGTAATGCTCCAATGAGCGTGTGTTATTGAAAAAAGAAGACTTATAAATTAGATGAAAACGTTACACCTCATTTAATCGATGCCTTTGTATGTTAATAAGTGATTTGTAATTACAATGAAAATAAATACATAATGTTTACCTACCAATACTTGCTTAGTTAGTAGGTAATTGGAGCGGTTGTTGTGGAAAAATCCTTCATGAAACATGAGCGCATTTATTTCACAAATGCGATACTTAATAAAAATTGAAATAGATTTTGTTATCTCCTGTGTGTTGATTTTATAAGTACTTATAAACAAAAAATATATACCTATTAATCTACTTATATGTACCTATATAAAAAATTCGTGTCACATGTTTGAGGCCAATGAACACCTAAAAAACTACTGAACCTATTTTGATAAAACTTCGTAACTATGTGACTATGTGTGATTTTGTCCAACTTAAAAGATTGGATAGTTTTTATTTTTAACCCGGGCGAAGCCGGGAGCGTGTGGATGAACAAATTATAAATTTGTTTCATTATAAGACATGAAACTAAGTATAATATTAACAAAAATACTGTCAAAATCATTGTAAATATATGTATGTACCTACTCGTAAGCACGTAAGTACTAATAATAATGAAGGATCGCGAAAAGTAAATAAATATCAAAATTCAAAATCCAGAAACATAGGTTATATAGTTGTTAAATAATTAGTAAGACATGATGTAACCCGACGATTATGGCCCAATGCCTATTTAATGTGCATAATTGTCTATGTAAGGCGATACTGAAATATTACAGTTTGGCATCCGCGATGTCGTTCCTTTATTATCAGTTTTCACTTTGAATGCAATTTAGCTGTCTATTACGGACGTTTGTTAGTTTATTAGCAACATTATGGTTTTGGTAAAAACAACGAATTCGTTATTTAAACTAGGTTATGCATTATTAGTAGGCCGCACCTAGCTGCCTATCAGACAATTCGCATTACACTGTACGGTCAGCACACAAATTCATATTTTTATTTTATTATTAGGTACTAGCCGGCGCCCGCGACTTCGTCCGCGTTAAAAAAGATAAAACTAGCATATCCTGTGTCCTGTACGTCTAAATGTTTATCTACTAAGTTTCTTGAAAATCAGTTAATTCGTTTAAGAGTTATGGAGGAACATACATACATATCTTATACATACACACAGAAAAATATTCTAAAAATGATCAATTTAGTTTCAGTATCATGTCATTGTATATACACCATATACACGATATTTCTATACGCCTATATACACGATATTTCTGAAAACAAAGTAAATTACTCCATGACCGACCCCTACTGATTTATTATTAGTATTGATTACTAGCTGGCGCCCGCGACTTCGTCCGCTTTAAAAAAGACAAAAGTATCTTGTGTCCTGTACGTCTAAATGTTTATCTACTAAGTTTCTTGAAAATCAATTAATTCGTTTAAGAGTGATGGAGGAACATAACTACATACAATACCTACACTTACAGATTTAATATTAGTATTGATGATGATGATTTTACTAGCTGGTGCCCGCGACTTCGTCCGCGTTGAACGATGAAAGGTTTACCTATGTCCTTTCTGGTGTCCCAAACAACGTGTATGCAAAATTTAATGGTGATCGGTTCAGTAGTATTTGCGTGAAATAGTATTAACATACATCCATAAAAACTATCGTATTTATAATATTAGTAAGTACGTATATATTTTATATTTTTATTTATTAATTTAGGTGTACCTATTCTTAGCAATGTAACAAAGTATTAGTTTATTGAATTCTTAAACTAATAATACATTTATTTATTAAATATTTAAAAATTAATAATAAATCATAATAATAAAAATTATTTAAAAAAAAATTAAATCAACATATTATAATAACGATAAATTATATTTGCCAATTGCCAATTATATTCTATTTGTCATTTACTATGTTCCAAAGCAGAGCGTTTTGGAAATTAAGAGAAAAACTTTCGCTTTGAACTTAAAAGGCAATTTGATTTGTATTAAACCTAGATTATAGTTTTATTAATTTGATAAGTATAGAATTTGCTAGATACCTTTTTATGCTGACGGTACTCCGATATGCGCGCACGCTACTCGCCTAATGATCTAGCAATTAAAACGTTTTTTATCCAACTCAGTTTCAGTCAATTAGACGCAACTCTGGATACGTTTGCGATTTCATTGTTACATTATCGACTGTTAACACATACCTATGAAGAAACAATAACATTGATACACTTACTGTAGTTCCACAATACCAAGTAATACAATGTTTCACTTATGTTAATATTATAGATGGTTCAATAGTTTATTCCCATCACAAAATGCCCAAGAGACTCACCTGCGTTTCAGTTAAACTTAAGGCTTGAGCTAACTGCTTCCTTTCAGCTCCGACCACGTAATGGTTCTTCTCGAAGGCATGTTCCAGCTTGAGGAGTTGTGACGGAGAGAAGGCGGTTCTAATTCTTTTCGGCTTTCTGAACGGTTGCAAAAGGAAACCGGGAATATCCGGACCTGTGAACAAACGAAATATTATAATTTGCAAAATTTGCATCCGTGCGAAACCGGTAGCGGGTCACTCGTGTTAATAAAATGTCAATCAATACTACCTAATAATAAATCTGTGGGGGGTCGGTCATGGAGTAATTTACTTTGTTTTCAGAAATATCGTGTATATAGGCTCTATACATGATACTGAAACTAAATTGACCATTTTTAGAATTTTTTCTCTATGTATGTATGTATGTTCCTCCATAGATAAACATATAGACGATAAACATTTAGACGTAAAGGACACAGGATATCTAGGCTACATTTTCCTTTTTCAACGCGGACGAAGTCGCGGGCGCCAGCTAGTATAGGTATAATAATATGTGAAAAATAATACAATAATTTGCCTTGTAATAAATACTAAGATAATAGTCGAACGAATACATTCGTCGAAGTAATAAAATATAAATTCCGCACGACGTGTCTTTGCCGCTGCGTATACCTACTATTAAAATTAAATTAAACAAAGATTATCGCTAAACGAGCGTCTCGAGAACCGAGAAGGATAATCTATCAGGCGTTAGTGTATATTATAGTTTTACGTCCGCAACTTAAGAAATATGAAGTAATGAAACAACTCAAATTATATGGCAGCGTGTTATAATTTGCTCAGCACCTTTTAAACAGCTATGGAATATTACAAAATCACTTGGACTTTAAGAATTTTATTGTGTTTTAATTTTTGTTTTATTTGTCCGCCAACATTTACGACATAATGAGCATTAATTTTTTTAAATTTAAGTAATAAAATTAGAATAGAATGCCTACTAATTAGTAGGTATTGGTACTACCCACTCTGTTTACAAGATTTAGGTCCTAAATCTAATCTTAGTCCTAAGTCCACAGAAATGGACTTGCTAAATTTTAGGAGGTCCATTTCTGAAGATTTTTTTATTCAACACAGCACTCAATACAAAAATAATTTAAGAATAAAGACATACCTAATACCTACTTAACATTAATAATAATATTACCACTTAATAATAGCTTTAATATTGTGAAATATTTTATAGAAAAAAATAAAAATAAAATAAACTACATTAATATATAAACAATAAACAAAATTCTGACGAAAGAGACGTATGCATGTATGTACTGTGTATCTAATATTCGCATTTTTATTGCAGATGTATGTGTAATTAAATAAATTATATACCATATCAAATGCCCCTATTCCAAACGGAGACAACGCTATCAATATGCTTTTATGTAACACAATGTATGTGTTTATATTATGATAATACTAAGTTCCTTTCATTACCTACATATTTCTGCTTGATTGCACTTTCATTGACATAGTGACATATTAATTATCATAACTCACTAACTGTAACTTAATTAATATCAATCGAGTGACGTAAATTACCGACTCCTATTAATTCATCATACATATGAATTACTTTGTAGCCAACGTCTAATATTACTTACATAAATTCGAAAACAACTTATTTTTTAATTTGAAAAATAGCTCTTGCACGCGACTTCGTCCTTGTAACTTTATAAAATACTAGCTGGTGCTCGCGACTTCGTCCGCGTAGAAAAGTAACTATAAAACGCCATCTACCGTATTTTGGATATCTCCCGGGCCAAGCCGCTAGTATTTACTTTTATTTTAGATTTCCCGTAGGAATGAAGCATTTTTCTGCGGTAAAAAGTAGCCTATGTTCATCTCGGATAATGTCGGCTTCTAATGGTAAAAGAATTTTTCAAATCGGTCCATTAGTTTCGGAGCCTATTCAATACAAACAAACAATAAAAAATTTCAGTTAACAGTTGTAGAAAGAGAAAATTCCCATATCCTCTCCTACGTGCAACGCCGGGGGCGCGTCGCTAGTCGCTGGAGCTTTTTTTGTCTTAACAATAGGTATACCTATAGCGTTTTGAATGTTTGTTAATACATATCGCAAATTTTAATTAATGACTTAAAAGATTTTTTCAAATCGGTCCAGTACTTTCGGAGCCTATTCTATACAAACAAACAAACAAACAAATACTTTCCTCTTTATAACATTAGTATAGATCAACTTCGTTACTCCCGTGCAATGTAGCTTTTTACAGGGGAAAGAATTTTTAAAATCGGCCCAGTAGTTTTCAACCGTCTTCCAAAAAAGAGGGAGGTTCTCAATTCGACTGTATTATTTTTAATGTTTGTTCAGAACTTTCGACTGGGTGAAACTATTTTGATGATTCTTTTTTTTTTTTTAAAGCTAGTGCTTCCGTTGTGGTCCCATTTCAATTTGGTCCAGTTCTGACAATGGCATCCATGAGAAAATGGTTTGAAACCGTTTTTTTTTAAAAGAGTTATTGAGTAAAAATGCAAATCTAATAATAATATCTCTTTATAATATTAGTTACCTAAGATGAGAACATCCGGACATTCTTTCTTTTTGTGAAGTCTTTTTCTAGATACAGACCAGAACCAAATATGAAATGTTCATTTCCAAAGTTAGTCCCGCCGGGAATAAACTAGGCACCATCATAAATCCTTCAGAGAAAAACCAAGAGTTGCCCTCTCTAAACTGTAATTTATGTGGACGAGTTATTTCGTCAGTATCCATGTATCAGCACCGTATGTCAAAAATGGCAGCACTTGCAATAATTATAGACCTTCGTCTTAAAGCATAAAAAATCTTAAGAAATCTTCTCAGACGTCATTGGATAAGTTTAAAAAAAAAAAAAACTCGTATAGGTGATACTCGCATTGTTATAAATTTTACGTCAAAAACCTATTTAATGTCTACCTATTAAATAGGTTATTGTTTTTATTGTTGCCATATTTTGTTACCGTCGAGACATTTTTTTTTTAATCTTTCTTCGTATTTCAATGTATATCCCTTTCCTTATTAAACAAAACGTTTTAAACAATAATTAGTTCGACAATCTACTAAAATACTCCCATTAATACACACGCTAAATAAAAAATGATAATATCTCTACTTACAATGACGATGAAGGTAATAAGAGTCGTTAATGAAATGTGTTAAAAATGTGTCCACAGTTAAGGACCTCTGCACGCATTGGATTTGTTACGTTGTAGAGCTCTAAACAAAGTGGGTACCGAGCAATTATAACGTCATTAGTAAATGTCAGACGTCGCGACAAGGCCACTGCGTGCGGAACGCACTTGTACCTATTTTGTACGTGTGGTTTTTTCTCGCTTCTATTTTTAAAAAAGTATTTTGAAAAATAAATTGTACCTACAATAGTGCAATTCAAATGTGAAATTTCGGAAAAACTAGCTGCTGCCCGCGACTTCGCCCGCGTAATTTTGTAAATTATATACTAAAACATTCTTCGAGCATGAAAATCGGTGCAGTACTTTTTGAGTTTATCGCGAACAGACAGACAGACGCTGCAGAAGACTTTGTTTTATAATGTGTAAGGGTAAAAGGCTAAGGATATATACAGGGTTTTGAAATTTACGCATTTTAACAAGTCTAATTCAAACTTTTGAAAATGTTAGCTTCGTCGCTATAGACACAAAAATCATATCAAAAACAATATTTTACTGAGATTTTTTTTGTGTAGGCTGAAATAAGTAGCGGCTCTGCCCCTGCTTCGCACGCATGCAATGTTTTTCTGCAAATTGTACATTTTTCATCGTTTGTCGCTCTTTCTAATAGTGAAAACCATATAACGACCGCACTTCGCGGACCGTTTGTTAAAACCATAAACTGTCAGATTACCTTTTAAATATCATACCACAGAGTACTTTATATTGTAACGTCACAGAGTGCCTACTTTATACTATACTTTCTGCCTTAATTAATTAACTTCATCATAAATAGCAGAAGCTAACACTATGTCTCAGAATAAGTAGTGGTACTAGAAGTAGCCTATGTAGAGATATTATATACCAGAAGCATCATTTTGAACCTAAGTTTAATAAAACTAAAACGACCTAAGTGCTAAAGTCAGTGGACGTGGGTAAAGCAGTGTGCAATTTCATTAACGAGTATTTAATTACATTTATGTGCTATTTGCGAATCTTGGAAATGTTGTAATGGCGTGATGCGATGAATTTGCAATGATTGGCCTTTTATAACACGAACTTAAATGATTTTTAAAATAAGATATGTCGAGTTCGTCATGTCTTTAAGAGGAAATCATGTCTTTATTAGAATATGATTATGACTGTCTACTTTTGGACTCTATGGTGGAAGTATGTGGAGGTAACACTTTTAAAGCTCAAATATTCCATAGTTTATCTAACAATAGGTACAGTTTAAAAGTAAATAAAATTATTCAGACAAGACAATCCACACTACTAATATTATAAATGTGAAAGTAACTCTGTCTGTCTGTTACCTTTTCACGCCTTAACCACTAAACTGATTATCATGAAATAAGTACCTATATGTTGTCAGGCCTGTAGCCATGTGTGTTTTCTACAGTCGTTTATGCTATGCTACGCTAAGAGAAAGCTTGGTGATTGGTTGTTGTAACGACGAAACAGAATTTTGACAAATCACAAAATTTTCTCTTAGCGTAGCGTAGCGTAGCATAGCGTAGCATAGCGTAGAGTAAATGACTATAGAAAGCACACTTGGTTAGGCCCGGTGTCTTCACTTCAGCTAGACAATCTTACATTTGAAGTAGCGATAGACACGTGACATTAATTTGTCAGATCCCACCTTTAGCCAAAAAATCATAAAAAGAATTATTGTTCTTATAAATAGGTACCACTAATTATTTGAAGAATCGTGCATTAATTACGTATCATTAAACGTCTTTATCGACACAATAATTGATAACCTTAACCCCGGTGTCGGGGCGAACATAAAAATGAGATTTTTTTACGACCCAAACGTTGTTTTTCTCAATATTTCGTAAATATACATATAAAACTAAATAGTGCCCGCGACTTCGTTCGCATTGAAAAAAAATTTTTTTTGTTAATTGTATATTACTTCATTAATTAAATAGTTTTTAAAATCCGACTGGCTATAAATAGCTCAAAAGTTTAGCGCGTTCAAACAAACTCTTAAACTTACTTTACTAGCTGTGTCCCGCGGTTTAATTCGCCTCGGCTTCTTATAGAGTGATGATAAATGAAATATGTATAAATAAACTCTCACAAAAAAATTGGATAAGTACCTATTGAATACAAAAAGAATTTTTACAACTCTGCTAGTTCCAGAATTCAGCGTGTTCACACAAACAAATAAACAAACAGACTTTACTCTTCATTATATTAGTAAGTATAGATTAAAATCACCGTCACATTAATTACTACACATGAAAAAACAAGTTTAATTAATGTACATATTGCGTAAAAGTATGAAAATATTATATTTAAGTACCTAAGTATATCGGGCAATTATATTAGCTGTCATTATAATAATATGTTATGAATAATATTTGTTATTAAATTATTCGAAAAAGGTCACCAGATAAACTTTGCGGCCGAAACTTTTTAATGAATCTAAGTAAGTATGCTGTCAGTTCATCATCGCAGTCAATAAAATGTTATCTATGAATTAAAGATGCATGTCATTAATTAAAATGGGCGATATGTATTAACAAACATTGAAACGCTTTATAGGTATACCTATTGTTAAAACAAGAAATAACTCCAGCGACTAGCGACCCGCCCCCGGCGTTGCACGTAGGAGGATTTGGGAGTTTTCTCTTTCTACAACTGTTAACTGAAAAATTTGACTGTTTGTTTGTATAGAATAGGCTCCGAAACTACTGGACCGATTTGAAAAATTCTTTTACCATTAGAAGCCGACATTATCCGTGATGAACATAGGCTACTTTTTACCGCGGGAAAATGCTTCATTCCTAAGGGAAATCTAAAATAAAAGCAAACACTAGCAGCTTGGCCCGGGATACACTTGATAGCGCCAACTATCCAGAATCCAGGTGAAGCGGCTAACATGACAACTGCTTGGTGATATTTTTAGCGATCCGCTCCACGGTAGATGACTTTTATACTTTTCAACAGAGACGAATTGGCGAGCACAAGCTAGTTTACAATAAACATGTAAGCAATAATATTTTTTCTAATATTTGTAATATTTTTTCTGTGTATACAAATAAAACTTTCTAGTTTATCGCTCTTTCCATTAATTTAAACCGTATTAAAATCGGTTGGGAGGTTTAGAAGAAGTTAACGAAGAAATAGAGGCGAAAAGCCATTTTATTCGCTGATAATATAGTTTCCCAACAGTGAAAGAATTTTTCGAATCGGTTCTGGGTTAGCCTGTCAATATTCGGAGCCTTAACTATTCAATTCAAACAAAATATGAACAAACAATCAAATATTTCCTCTTTATAATATTATATTAATATAGATTAAATTATATATAATTATAGATATGTAGGTATCAATTATTAAAATGGTTTTTTTTATATAGCAGATGACAACCAAATTAGTTTTAATTAATCATAATTCAAGACTGGCCACTTAGAAAACTTTCGACATTGTAAATCATTCGTCTAACTACCGATCTCGTTGCGGCCAAACAAAATGGCTGACATGACATGAGTACCAACATAACAACTATAATATAAATTGTTACTTCCAACGTCAGCTAATCGTCCCACCATCGCTCAACAACAAAGTAAGCTCAAATTACATCCAATTATAAGCTATTCAATCCTTTTAGAAAAATATTTAAAAAAAAAACATCTTGCCTAACAATCGTAGTAATTAAGAAAAAAGCTACGTAACGAAAGATGTATGAGTGATGTGACGTTTGCTACTATGCACTGTGATTTTTAACGAGGTCACATAGTGATGTTCTAAGCATTTATCGATATATGGCTAATAGGCGTCAATCAAGGTGGTTGACTGGTACCTACTACTCACATTGTTTGAATGAATCGACAGCGCGATTATAAAAAAAATATTGTGCCATTTAATTTGATAATTACTTAATAATAATTACCTTAGGGTGCTTTAGCTCATTTAAATTAATTGATTTAGTTTAATAAATGCGTATTAGCGATTCCACTCGTGCAAAACGTGTTAAATACTATTACTATTAATTAAATGGGTTGCTGTCTTCTCACGGAGGTTGGCAATCATCGTGACAATTACAACCTTTTCTTCAGCGGTTATATGAAAATCCAGAGCTTAACATATTCTGTAATATATGTACGTAATAATAAATGTTTCAGTAGTGATACGTGTATTGTAACACGTATCACTACTGAAACATTTCTTTGATTTTAAAACGAATTAAATAAAAATCAATGACCATGATAGTTATATGATATTATCTCATACACATAGTACTTATTTAATCAAACTAAGCTTGATATCCTAGCCTAAAAACCTATAAACTAATTGGTTTAGTTAATTTGAAGATTAATGTTAAAAAAAAAAAACAAAAAAATATATTATTATAAAAGTGCTTTGATATTCAATAATACAAAATATTATTATTTAAAATATAGAACAAAGTAGTAACTTAAAATCCAGTAAGTAAATTCTAAATTATATCAAGTACAAAAACTTTAAAAAAATCAGTTCATAGACGCCTTTTATCATACTTATACATTTATTTGTGAACTCGTCAATTAATTTTATCGATTTCCCAATCGACAGCGTACGGCACATCTCTATTAAATAATCAAATTTCGAACAACAATGGCGTCGGTTGATAATCGCAGGCGTTCAGTTCCCGCCCTGTCAAATAAAGGTCCTTTGTCAGAGTGCTTATTACTTTTGTATGGCGATCTTTTTTTTAATGACGTTTTCGAGCACAGAAGGCGAGCGTGTTAAGCCGGTTTAATTAAAATGATACAGTTACATTTGAGCAGGGTCATAAAAATAATATTGTTGTTACATAGGGGTGGCAGTCAATTGAAATAGGGATGAACGCGGAGGTAGGGGTTATTTTGCCGAATAATATTTACTTTTTTGAGCGATATATCGCGGCGGGAGCCGAATTATAGATACGATACGACGGATCCCGTGTTGACATTGTTAATGTGCAACAATTTTGATATGACTTAGGAGGGATTATCTCATTTTTATGTTTGAAAAAGCTTTTTATTTATTGCTAGCTGTTGCACGCGGCTTCGTCTGCTGTGTCCTGCTCTCAACATAATATAAATTCAAAATCCACAGCTGTCAACATACATGTTTACAGATAAATCTAAATATACCTTACAAAACATTTGTATAATGGTACCTAATGTACTTAATAATGAAAAATAATCAGAAGAAAAAATTTAATAAATTTTTTAAAGAATTTAATAAGAAAGAGAAATGGACGAAGACGCCGGCGAAGGCTTAATCTATTTACAAATATTTTCTATATATTTAATATACCTATACAATACCTACACTTACAGATTTATTATTAGTAATGATATAGGTATAACATTTTGAACGCGGAAGAAGTCAGGGCAACAGCTAGTTGTAACATAATTATAATTAGAACCTACTAGGTACTAAGATATCATTATTATGTATGCGAACTTTAGAACTAAAGTTATACAATACAGTTTAATTATATTATTAGTTATGACCGAATTTATCATTATAATTATGTACGTTATCAATCTAGTAATTACGACTAATATGGAAAGATAGTTACAATGTATTTGGGTCACAGTGGGGCATCTGAAACATCAATAAGTAATTGTGAAACAGTTCCCAGTATAGCAAGTTCAGAGTTCAATGCTGATAACGGAATAAAAATGGCTCTGCAATAGAATTTACTTACGTATTTTTAAATGAACATTTTTAATGGTCCACTTGATGGTAGGTGGCTACCGTCGCCTATAACACAAGCAACGCAATAAGTGCTACAAGTGCGCTGCCGACCATAGAAGGATTAAGGATAAGGGATAATGGTCCGTGGGCCAGCGACAGATTTTCATGACCAATTTCCTCCCAGTCGATAACTCGTAAAATGACTGAGAGAGTTGTATCATAAAGCGTTGTGAACGTCAGCTGCGGCTCCGATGGTGGGTTGAGCAGTAGAGTGGTAGGTAGCCCCCACGCACATAATAAAAAAAATTTTTAATCATTTATTTCCGATTAAACATTCATCAAATTATAGTTTGATGTCAGAAACTGTCATAGAAACAAAATTGTCAGCTATTTATAAAATGGTGGATTATGCGTCTGCAGGTCACACGAACACGAATGTTCAGTGATTACCTCCCAATAGAAAATTTATCAGATGATAGTTAATAAATAAAAAAGTCAGCTGGCTATATCTTGGTGGAATGCTTGTCAGCTGATGCTCTGAAAGTGTAACGGTCTACCACTGCTCAACCCACCATCGGAGCCGCAGCTGACCTTCACAACGCATCATGATACAACTCTCTCAGGCATTTTACAAATTATGGACTGAGAGGAAATCATTGACGAAATTAGTGCCTGGTTTACGGACCATAAGGGAGGGATGGGGTAATGGGCTCTGGCAACCCTTACTCACTCACCGAAACACAACAGCACATAATGCTGTTATTTCACGGTGGTATTCTGTAAGGTGTTGGTTACTGCCGCCAGACGGGCTGCGCAAATGACTGCGAAACGCAGTGTGCCCTACCACTACTTTTCAAATGCAGACCAGAGTAAATTTTGAAAAATTACATTAAAATTTCCAAAGTTAACCCCGCCGGGAATCGAGCCCGGGGCCCGTGAGACGTTAGGCAAGCACTCTTGCCAACTCATCCAACGGGCTCGTCGTCGCCAACGCTACAACGCTACAACGCTACAATCACAAAGTAAGCACTACCCTATGGATGAGTGGTAAGGGTGCTTGCCTAACGTCTCAGGGGCCCCGGGTTCGATTCCGGGCGGGGTCAACATTGGAAAGTAGATATGTACTGTGGCAGAGCACCTATTACAGAAGACCACAGTGCAATAACAGCATATGTGCTGTTGTCTCTCGGTGAGTGAGTAGGAGATACCAGATTCCATTAAACCATTAAAAGACAGATGATTAATTTTTTTTTTTAAAGATTCTGAAATTAAATACTAGATGGCGCTAGTGGGAAAGCGGACTACAGCTGATGGTACAAAATAAAATAAATATAGGCAATTATTGTTTGAAGGCCTTACCTATATATAATTACAATACAAACAAAAAGAGAAGAATTGTATATTTACCAAAGTAGTATGGAGTTATTATAAGTAGGTTTGGAAATAAAATTACCTATGTATGGAAAACTTCAGATTACCTATTACAAATTCCAAAAATTGTATGCTTGTTGAACAATTACGCAAAAACGGCTGAACGTATTTGAATGAAATTTGGGACACAGATTACTACAATACTATTACCTGGATTACACATAGGATACTTTTTATCCTGGCAAAATGTCAGATTCCTTTGGGATTTTGAAGAAAAGAACTACATCGCGTAGGTACCTACGACGTCGCAAGCACAGCTAGTATAGATGATATAAATTTAAATTAATGACTAAATGAAACAAACAAATAAAACTGATTGAAACTTTTTATCGCCACTGAGAAGTTATAAAATTATCTTAATAGATAGGTACCTAATCATTACTTGTCACAATATTCTCATGTTCAAGATAAGCCACCAGTTTTTTGTTGAAAAGTTTAGATAAGACGATTCTTACAGTAGTAAATATTAGTTTGTAATCTATATTACAATGTTCATAATAGTACCTACCTCTAATATGATTTTTTATAATGACGGCACTCACTAGCGATTGACAATTTTCCATTTGACATTGACAATTGATAATTGTCCATATTAAATGTTTTACGCTCTCGCTAGCGAGTGCGGTTATTGTTTAGGTATATAGGTACACACACGCTATTCTATTGTGAATATTTAGATAGTTAATGGAATGTTGTTAATTTGACATTGACAGTTGACAGTTTTTCATTTCATAAATGTTTAACGCTCTCGCTAGCAAGTGCCGTCATTGTAAACTCATTGTAAAGGTCTTTGCTGCTTAAAGTACCTATTAGCCTTTTCCTGCGACTTCATCCGCGTATCTATATATGGGTTTATGTTGTATTTAAATTATTTTTCTGTACCTACATACCTAATGATCATCCATCCTTACAAATTTCTTTATTTGTATTGTAAATAGGTTTATTAACCTATTTAGATTAAGAACGGGCGTGTATTTTTATTTATGGGCGTCATCCATATTTAATAAAGTTTATTAGCGAAACATTTAATTAATTTCTGTTAACTACCGATTAGAAATGAATTCTGATAATAAAACATAAATTTAAGGTAATATGTAGTGAAATAATACCTAACTCTTAAAAAAATGTAGGTATTAGAAATAGATTTTCGTCGAATGGTCACTTTACAGGAAGGTAGGTAAACTTTATAAGTAGATAAAAGCCGTCGGCAGAAAATTAGGTAGGTAGGTATATTATTACATGATCTAATTATAGGTACTTATAGTGTAAGGTATAGGTACAACATTAGCGAATCGCTCCCGGCTTCGCACTGTGCAATTTTTATTTTAAAACTGCAAATTAAGTATATGTAAAAACCTGTTTAATTTAACGCTCTTTCCATTAGTGAAAACCGCATTAAAATCCGTCGCGTAGTTTTAAAAGAAATCTAAGCGATAGCTATTAGATTTACCTACTTAGTGGGTATAGACAAAATGGTTTAACAATATAATAGGTAAATGTCTAAATGGTAATAATGGTAGTAAATGTCTACTTATAGGAATTGAAATTGTGCAGCCCGTTGAAGACCACTGAGAAGTTCATGACATGTGTGCTTAAAAACAAGTATCTTAAAAAATCTAGGTATGCTATAGCGTTGCTTACCTATGTTTTAAATAAAAATAAGTTTAATATTCAATTGATAAATCAATCAAAAGTATACAGATTTAGAGATAGGTCATTTTATATCTACTCTTGAGTTTATGCCGCAGACACTATTAGCGACCCGCTTTCAGCTTAGCACTGAAGTGAAATTTTAAAAAATCTTGCCTTAGTGGATGATTACCTACGTTATAAAATAAATCTATGTCCTAAATTTCAGCTTTTTAGACCTACAAGTTTTGACTTGTGCGTTAATAGTCAGTCAGGAGCGTTATCTATTATCTAAGATTAAATACAGTGGTCCGGTCAACTGTATACTATCCAATTACTGTACCAACACCAAGCAGCGGATTAGAATTTTGTGAAAATAAAATTAATAAGCAACAAAAAGTCTTGGCAATTCAGTCCACTTACCCCCAGGAAACCGATGCGGAAATATTCTTCCGTGCCTGTTTATTAGCCAGGGGTACAGCTGATAGGATTCTCTAGGCACCTGCGCTGCAGGATGAGGGGGCGGGTGAGGTGGCAGGGGTGCTCCAAACCCCTGTTGCTGATGAGCTAGGGCTGCTGCCAATGCTGCCCCTTGGAAATGCGCCAAAAATTGATGGTGATGACTCTGCGCGTCCAAATACGGCAGCCTCTTCAGTTCCGGAGAAGGGAAAACAGCTGGCAAAGCGCTCGGCCTTAACAAGGGCCTTGGCGACGGACTTCTCGGTGAGGCTACAGGCGACGGGGATCCAGGGCTCGCGAGCGGTGGAGACGTCTGTCTAGATCTCTCCGACCCACCGACAATACTGTCTATGCTGAATCCAATTTTCGGCTTCGATGGTACCGCCACCACAGGGGTCGGTGCGAGAGGCATCATGCTTTTTAGCACACAACAAGTCAGTCACAAAAAAAATCACAGATTCTCAAACACACATGTTCCACAGAGCACAATCCATCGTGACACAAGCGCACGCGATACGAACGCCGTGAAGGCGCGCGGACGAATGATCCCACTTTGCTAGTGGCGTTTGTCAACCGGTTCGAAAAAAGAACGAGCCAACATGGACGCTCGCTTCCCATTGGCTGAGACTTCGAAGAAGGCGTTGACGGATCGCTAAACGTTGTCACTATCTCGTCTGCGATTGGCCGATTCGCGTTTAAAGGTGTTATTTGAATTTGGAACGTATTCGGAGTGGGCGGCGAGGTAGGTGCCAGTGATTTAGCCGGCCAAATGGGGTGTTAAGTCAAATTTGTCAGGGATGTTGGTAGTTCGTGAGCTCTTGAATTTTGTCTTTTATAATTCAATTAAGCGAGCAATTGGTTTGGTGTTTAGTTTTTTTTTTAACAATTCTATCTGTCTGGCAAAGACTGTAACCGGCTGTACAGCCTTTAGCATTCTCAGACAAATACTTTTTAATTATCTTTCATACTTTGTTAGTTTTAATGTGTTTTAGATAAGCATCATTTACTTTCATTAATAATAAAAATTAACATTAATTCTTCTGTGTGTTACCTATAACATTATTGTAATATTTAAAAATTATAACCATTTCTCCCGTCGCAACCGTTCCAACTCTTGTAAGTTTATTCCTACGAATTTACAATAATAAACTGTAGATATAAAAGATGAGATAAGGTTTAGAATTTCACGCAAATTTCACTCCATCAAAATTTAAACTGTGTTTTATAAATAATTGATTTTTAATTAAAAATTGTTATGATTTATAACTTTAGAGAATGATTGATTTTTTTATGGAATTTCTAGTGCTATTAATTTTCAATTTTATTAATCATGCATAAGCAACTGTAATTTTCATTTGATTGGATTTCATTCCCTAAATGATTAATTTAATAATTACTTAATATATTGTTGAGTACCTAGGTATGTGAAAACCAACCCTAAATTACATATTTAGGTAGGTACATCTACCTACCTAATACCTATAGACGAATTTTCAATGATAGTAAACGAGCGCAAAGAGATCCACCCACACACCACCATTTTTTCTGATTTTTGGCTCCTATAATAATAATAATAATAATATATTTACAATGCTGCTAGTTGACAATTAATGTTAGTTTCCTATGGGATAATTTAATATATCTACCTACTAGGTATTATATTATAGTACCTACTTATTCTGTGCTAGTATTTATATTTTATATAGGTATACCTACTTAGATAATAATCCTATAAAATCAAATCGATTTCAAATGGTATAAATAATTGATTCCGAATAATAAAAAAAGCATATCACAGGTTTAAATATATATTGGAGTTCCGCAGGGATCTATTTTGAGGACCACTGTTCTTGACATATCACAGGTTTAAATATATATTGGAGTTCCGCAGGGATCTATTTTGAGGACCACTGTTCTTGACATTCAACTTCTTATAAAAATAAATCACCGTGCGTTAATAGTCCCTCGCTGAATGGCTAGACCAATTTTAATCCAGTGTTCACTTATAAAAAGGGTCATAAGCATCTCGGGTGAAGCCGAGAGCTAGTGTAAAATTATATTAATCAGATACGGCTACATTGTCAAATTAATTTGTACGGAGATGACACGTCGTTATTTTATTATGGATCCTCTAATTATCCATGAAATCATAGAGCAGTCTCAGGAAATCCTTAGTTAACTAAGTTATCTAAGTAGTTATCCTTTTTTTTTATTAATAGAGATGGGTTTGCTCTTGGTCAGCATCCAGTGTAGCGAAGATGAAGCTTATGATGGAGCTCACTCAGAAAATGCCTCATTCACTCGAACTTTGAAAAGATTTGGGTTATTATCTATATAACCCACTAGCTGGTGCCCGCGACTTCGTACGCGATGATAAATTAAAAATATAAAAGTAATTACAACGCTTGACAACTTGTTGCTATAACACATTGGCCAGGCATTAGTTACAGTTTTATATTTTAGATAATCCCTCGGGAACATTACTTTTTTCTTGGATGAAATGTACCCTATGTCCTTTCTGGTGTCCCAGACAACGTGTATGCAAAATTTCATGGTGATCGGTTCAGTAGTTTTAGCGTGAAAGCGAGACAGACAGACAGAGTTACTTTCGCATTTATAATATTAGTAAGGATTATCTTATAATTTGAGTTATATTTGGGTTAGATAGGATCTCAGTAATTTGTGGAGTACCTATCTACCTATAAGGTACTCTCCACAAATAGTTTCAGTTAACGTCTTCAATATTGTTTTTAAGCCCAGAAACAAAAAGATTATTTCATTTTAAATATTTTTTATCCGCTTCGGCCGCGTACGTAACGTGAGCTTCGCAGCCAGTTACGATAGACTACTTTTTCGGTCTTATACGAAACCAGTTGCGATCGAAAACTTATCTATCATAGAACTATTATCAGATACTTACTTAATTAACATATCTATCAGAAATCTCTGTTATTAATGACTAGCTTTAGCTTTAGTGATTTATAATCCGCGTTCCTTTTTCTTATCCGAGTGCTACTAAGTTTCACAGGATCACCCGCCGCTTTCATTTCAACTAAATCCCAAAAAGACTGATTCCCAATTCGCCTGAATTCCAAATTGCCTTAATTTTTAATTACTAAGTTAAGCCGCACATTTTTTATTTTTATGTTAATTTTTTTGCAATTGCAACTTTTAAAATAAGTAACAAAATTAGCTCTGATAAAGAATAAATATGCATTAATATGTAATAATATTTTCAACTTTTAATCTTCAAATTTTCAGGCAATTTGGTAGGTACTAAAGCATTTCGAATTTCAGGCGAAATGGGAATCAGGCAATTTGGGATTTGGTTGTAATGGACCGGACGCCATTCAACTTTACCAAAAAGCTTATAAATAGGTTTAAATTAAGTATTTAATTTTGTAAGTATTTTTTCTGATAACAAGCAGAATCTTGTATAAGGAAAATAAATCAAATAAAAATCATATATAGAGTAAATAATAATAATAATAATAAAGCCTTTTATTTCCAAATCTCAAGTATTACAAATAAACTGATTTTTTTTAAATTTTGCAATTGCTTACAATAAACATTTATTTATTTACTTTAGGTATATATTACTCAATAAACTAATTTTCCTAAATTAAGGGTGAAGGCCTCCTCCAACTTCTTCCATGGTTCCTTTTCCTTTGCCCTGTTCATCCAATAGAGTAAATAATGCGAATAAATTTGAAGATGTAATTGCAGCGTGTTTTGAATGCGATGTAGGGCAAATAGTGAAGTGAAACAGCAACCGTGTTATCAGCCAGATTGCGAACCATAAGCCTTAACGGTTCATTAAACTTTGTTTCCTAACATGATTACAAGCGATACGATCTGTGTATTATCACGCCTGCGCTCTGGGCCGCGCCCGTCCGACAGTCGTGAGCCCATTTGAATATCTAAGCACCGCGTTCTGGCTGCTTTTAAAAGAGGTTCTGTTTGTCTTACCCGTGTTCTTATACATCTACATACATGGGATTACTTGCTACACTAATTTCTAGTCACATTTTGTTACAGGTTTGAATTTTATGCTGGTGATAAATTTAAGAAATATAATTTGGAATGTGATTTTGAAAAAACAAGTGAAGGTACATAGCTATGGACCTAATAAATTGATGATGAGAATCAATATAGAAAATCTTAATTATTTAATAAAATAACGATGCCAAGATGTTGAACGAGTAAAGAAAATTTTCAACACATTTTAATGTCAGGCTTTTTTTAAGGCTTGCAGTAAGTCTCTATGCTCTCCACACTCTCAAACTCTCTAGATCACTGCCCTAGACACACCAGCGCCGTCTCAATTTGTCGATTTTTAAGTAGTTGCCACTTTTTTAGTTTAACACCCATATAAGATTGTCCTCCTTATCTCTACCCTCCTTACTACTAATAATAAACTCTCACCCCGCCATCACACTACTCGCGAAGTTCCTCGACGAAGTATTCGGGAAAAGATGCAGAGCCTGACATATAGATCCGAAAGTTCGAATGAATAGGCATCATCTGGGCGAGCTCGCTCCATAATAGGCCTCATCTTAGCTACATGACTAGTTGCTGGCCAAGAGCAAACCCATCTCTAGGTATTAAAAAAAAAAGATAACTTAGGTAACTAAGGATTTCCTGAGACTGCACTATGATTTCATGGATCATAGCGCAGTCATTCATGACACAGCTAAGTAGATGTTGGTCGAGAGCAAACCCATCTCTAATAACAAAAAACATCTCAAAAATGCCCAACGCACCTAATAAAGTTTTCACTTCAAAACTTGATTGTTGGCGTCTATCGTCGCTAATAGATATTTTAAGCGATTAGAGAAGTTGATATGGAATGGCATCCCTTACTTGCTCGCCCAAACACAAGAACACTTATTTTTTTATAGATGGTCTTCAGAAATGCTAAAAGATGCGGAATGATCCTCTACTTTCAAAACAGCGGGCCTATTCTCTATCTGTGGTTTTTAAAAACGTGTCGACTTCAAAGTCGACATTAAATAAGAAATAGTACTTTATCAAAGTAAAAACCACACAATAAAGCGCCAATAACTTCATCGACATGTATAACTATGGAAAAAACGTCATTTTGACTTAGACATTTTGACATGTGCTTAGTGAATACCAAAGTAGACAATTGTCGAGTCTATAACCGCATCGAGTCGATAACCACAGCAAAACCACACTTAGAGAATACGGGCCCTGGAGCCAATTTTAAATGGTTCATTTTCAAAGTTAGCCGGAAATGAATGTTGCAAGTGTGATGCATATATTATATAGTACTAGCTGGTGCCCGCGACTTCGTCTGCGTTGAAAAAGAAAAAAAATGTTTATCTACCAAGTTTCATGAAAATAACTTAGGTAATTCGTTTAGGAGTTATGAAGGAACATACATATAAGTACATACATACATACACTTACATACTTACAGATTTATTATTAGTATTGATTGATGTTGAAATTTAAGATAGGTAATTAAGAAAAATTTAAAGCGTGCATACATATCCACGAAATACAGCTAATAGTTTTAATACTATAATAATTAATATAACGCATTCTTGTGACAATAAATTCTGATTTTACTCCCATAAATTTTCATACCACGGGCTTAAATATATAACCTACTAGCTGTTGCACGCGACTTCGTTCGCGTAACTTTATAAAATATAATACATTCGTGCCTGTAAATCTTAGAAATACACATATAATATTTCAACCCAATCGGTCAAGCCGTTTAGAAGTTATATGTGAAAAAGATAAATACGAAAGGATAATTCTTACTACCCGTTGTCCTATTACCCGTTTTCCCGTAGGAATAAAGCATTTTCCCGCGGTAAAAAGTAGCCTATGTTCATCACGGATAATGTCGGCTTCTAATGGTAAAAGAATTTTTCAAATCAGTCCAGTAATTTCGGAGCCTATTCTATACAAACAAACAATCAAATCTTTCCTCTTTATAATATTAGTATAGATTTATAAACTCCAAAACACAACTTTATTTTCTAAAATATTAGGTAATCTAAACTTGAAAATCTCCCGCACAATATCTATGGTGGAAACAAACCCAAAGATATTCGGCTGCGTGCAAAAATTGTTATAAAATTTTCAACATGGGCTTTGTAGTTGTAAATGATAAAACATTCTTAGACTTCTTAATATCAATTTATTTTCTTCAGTTTTACATAGCTATGTAATCTATATAAATTATATTTATATTTAACAAAACATTTCAATACAAAACATAAACAAATCTTAAAACGACACATTGCTCACAAATTTTTCTTCTACACTATTTTTCAAATCTATGACATTTGCATTCTTTATTTTTAAACCAATTTTTATTTTTATAAAAATTGCCAGTATTAAATTCCATTAAAAGAAACTTCCAACAAAAATTTCTTTAACAAGTTGCGTAATGTCGATATCGATATATTGCTTGAGCCCAACACTAGCGGAATCAATCATAAACTTGTCGTTTGTAGAACAATAGCGGCGGGTGGGCGAGAGACTTCGCGGGCGGTCCACACATTAGCGCAGCTAGATTGCGGCTCTACCGAATTAATTACTATTTCCAATAATCAATGGCTACTTACTTGGAAAGAGACATATACTTACCTATTTATTTTATATATTTATTTAGGATACACCAACAATACACGTGTCAAAATTATTCATAATATATTTCGGTTTACATATTTTCGGCTGACACGAGTACCAATTACAGGCGTAGATATACCTACAGCATTTGCCACAAGAAAGGTAACAAAAACTTACTTATACTACAATAGTTCTATAGAAAAACATAATTATAGATACCTATTATAGATTTTATATATAAATTTAAAAAGATCTTCATTTAAATTTTGACAAGCCCGTTTGATTTTGTAATGTCTCTAAGCGCCTCTTTCACCACCTACAAGTAAAGTGTTATTTACTTATTTTAGAAACTAGCTTGCGCCCGCGACTTTGTCCGCATTGAGAAAGAAAGAAAAAAGTAGCCTGTAGGTAAGTACGTGTAAATGTTTATCTACCAACTTGACTTATGGTAAAAGAGGCCCTAATTATGTACCTACCTAATGTGTAATGGTAAAAATAAAATAAAAATACAACAAATTTCCGCCATTAAATTATACTATGTATTTATTTAATTGAGATTATCTACTTTTTAATGATTAAACTAACGGAGGTGAAGGTGATTATTAAGTTATTATTTATAATAACCGAGTTGGTCCTTAGCGGTAAGAATGTACGTACTCTATACATTCATTGGAGGCTTATTTCATTAGTAATTAAATTTAACGGTCCTAGGGCCTCTTTCACCAACTACGAATAAAGTGTCGTGACATTGTGACACGAGAATTTTATATATTTAGATAAGGATAATTTAAATTAGGGTCCATAAAAAAAATCACTCTTTCCAAGGGGATCGTCTAAAAAAAATAAAAACTAACGCCTGGCCGAAGTGTTATAGCAACAATCTGTATATTATAGAGGTCACAGGTTTATATTGCTTATTAAGCATTTTTTTATTTTTCAACACGGACAAAGTCGCGGGCAATAGCTATAGTGAATATATAATTAAAGGGCTACCCATTTTACAAAGTAATATTCGATACTAACCAACATATTAATTACTACGTACCTAGCATACAAAATTTGATGTATAAAATGTAAACTGTTTTTTCTTTTCAACAAACACAAAAGGGCAAATACATTAACCTTTCAAACGCCAACTATTCGTAGGGGCACTAATTACCTAATTATTATTCAAACGACTTGATAAATCTCTATTCGGCTAGTATTCGGCGTGTTTTTACACAGTTAGTGAAAAAAAATTACCATAATATATACTTAAGCATCGAGCGGGTAATCGCGTACAATTATCGATATCGATAAATTTCAAAATGGATACTTCCCCGTTTTACAAAACAAGCCATTTACGATCGGTTCCATGCAGTGCGCTTTTAATGTGTATTGGGATTAATTTAATATTTGTAATTGCTGTTTTTATTTCCTATGGCTGCTTTTAATTAGTGATCGGTTTGGTTTGCCTTCTCGTTGGCTTTGGTTTATACTATACGATAACATAATGTAGGTATGTAATTGACTATTTGACAAGATTTAAAATATACAACAAATTGTGGTTATCCTATCAGAAAATAGCGTAAAAAAACATATGTCACTTTATTTAAGCTAAATTATGTATATTTTTTGCAAATGACATATATGAAAAAAAATCGTAATTTTTGAAATTTTATCTTGGCGCCGAAACACCCTTTGACTGATTGCAACTCTGATGACATCATGCTAGTAAACATATCAGACATAGAGTAATACTCTGTGTCATCATTCGTTCTGTTTATTTACTAGTGTGTGACGTCACACGTATCATATGGCGCGTTTTTGGAAATTCAAACTTTAACATTGATTTTTATTAATAATATACTGTAGATCTCTCGAAAATATCAAAGTAGTGTGTTTATTATGTAATATAGAATAATTTAAAACTATTTTCTAAAATTAGTCAAATAGAGGCTTAAGTATATGAACATAAATGCTTTAACCAATGCTTTAACTTGACAAATAGGTAATAATATAAGTTTATCTTAATTATTGTATAATAATATAATTGATGTATAATAATGTAAAAATTAATGTCCAGTTACTTCAAAATAAATAAATTTTAATTTAATTGCTTTTTCAAGCATTGGATCTGCCAATCACATTAAGATTAAAGATAAGGCAATGGGCTCTGGCATCCCTTAATCACTCATTGAAATACAAAAGCGCATATGCTATTATTTCACGGTAGTATTCTGTAAGGGAGTGGTTACTGCCCAAATGACTGGGATATACAGTAGGTATTGCTAACTTCAATTATTTATGTAAGTGTGATAAGTTAGGTACCTAATGATCAATAATTTACTCAATTTACTTTATGAGAGTCAGTAACTATGTGTCTATATTGACTTACAATAGGTGGCTAAGGCTAATATCACTGAAACTTCATTAAAACACGTTCCTATACACCCACAGGCTGTGAATAAATAAAACATCCCGCATCCCCCACTTATTTCTGTTTGTTAATTCCTTTAATTACTTTTGAACGGCTCGAAACCGTCAATTATAGTTTGAAAAATAAATAAACAAACGCCACAACTCGAGTTCTATCAACTTATTCTTAATTACTAATAACTAAGACGTAACTCAACCGCTGAAAGTAGGTATTTAGTAAACTTATCTCTGACTTAGGACGTTGATGTATTGCCGCGTGAAACGGAGCGTATTTGTTTTTTTTTTTTAATCGTCCCCGCCGGCAACGACGAGCGAGGCCTGTTCAGCCTAACCGTGTAATTAGTTGCGTATAAAAAGTTTAGATAATTAATTGTCCTGCATTCTGCACTCGATGTTGTGGCCAGTTTGTGTATTTTGTGTTAAATTGATATTTATTGTTGACATTTCGTGCCGTAGGTAAGCGACGCCTTTTAGATACCTACCTAACTTGGGATAATTTTTGTTCATCACTTTTTTTGTATTCTAAAAGGAGATTCCTACTTTTAGAATACAAAAAACTGATGGAAGTCACTAACTGAAACTAACATACCTATAGGTACCTAACAAAGTAATATGTAGGTAATGTAACTCAAGTAGGTAGATAACATACTAGATAGGTACCTAATAATACATTAGCATGCCTGTGATAATACCTACCCATATTACACAAGAAAGTCTTTGCTATATAGCCTATATAGGTATAGGTATCACTCTTTATTTATACCAACTGTTGTCAACCAACTTAACATAACGTACACCGCCATCTATTAGAAACTTATGGAACTTATAACCTAGGTATATATAAAATATTTATTTTTTAGACAAATAAAATAAGATTACTCTTAAAATTAGACCAAATCACGCACAATAAGCAAAATTTCATAAGAATCGATGAATTTGTAAATATTAACGAATATCCTAGGTACTTAGATATTAAGTATTGTACCTATTGTATAGGTAACGATAAATAATTCTACTATAACAAATACAAACAGATACTCGTAATACTTTATACTTAAATCTTCTATTGTGCCTGTTCTAAAATTGTAATCAACAATAAAACAATTATTTTGGAGGTTTATTTATATATTAATTTGTGACGCCATAGTTGGCGTGCACGAGGGCCATTCCGCGGCGATTAATTAGCAATTCAAACAAATTTAGCTTAATAACAACGGCTAAACTTGGTACCGATTGCGTTTACTCGTAATTAATGCCTTCCTAACCATATATTTAGCTCGCGGTAAGCAAACCCCCAAACAAGTCACGTTTTTTTAATAGGGCGCGGGTTGATTCCCGCCATTTCCACCGTAAACTCAATAGTGACGCACGTTTATTATCGATGAATATAATAATTATAAAAAACAATAATATTTTTATTACCAGTGTATCAGGGGGTGTTCGAGTATTACGTACCTAACGCAATTTTTGAAGTTTTTTGTTTACAAGACTATTGCGACTGAGACGATGATGATTTTAAAAGTTTCCGAACAATGCTGAAAGGATATATCTATAAATGTGTGTATTTAAAGTAGGTATAACTTATGATAAGCACTGCAAACTGCAATACTTTTGTATGTAGGTACGACCAATGATGCTATCCACAAGTTCCGTCTAATTAGAATATTATTGTGTTCGATGGACTACCTATCCGAGAATTACCAAAGAGTAGGTATGAGCTAATGGCGTTGAATATTAGTCCGTAGGTATACGTTTTTTTCAATTATGAAATTAGTTTAGTTATAATTCTGTTTCTAATTTTGCTTCAAGTTAAAACAAAAATATTGTTTCTGAACGCATCTTAAAGGACAGCTACTGTCAATGTCACGTGTGTCATATTTAGTTGTCATTGTCATTCTTATTGTCAAGCAAGTCAAATGTCGAATTGTCGATGTCGAATCAATCAAAACAATACGATACGATAAATACGATTATACTCCTTGGTTGGATACGATATTAATTTAATTTTGTTACAATGAAATCGTATCGTAATATTAAAATAAAATTATGATTATCATTTATCGTATTAATAAAACTTAATTAGAATTTTAATGTATAAAGGTGTTTATTTAATGGGTTATCGTTTTAGTAGTTCGAAATGTCTCGTCGTTTGTTTAGGACTAACATTTATAATGGGATGCTATTTGGCTTCCCTGCCTATAAAAACGGGTAAATATGACAACAAATTACTTATTGTATACTATACTAGCTATTTCATGTGCGGCTTCGTCCAACCTTATAAAATATGGCCTATGTTACTCGCTGATAATATAGCTTCACAACAGTGAAAGAATTTAAAATTGGTCCAGTAGTTTCGGAGCCTATCCAATTCAAACAAACAAATCTTTCCTCTTTATAATATTAGTAATAGATAGGTAATTATTATTTTACTAAGACCATACTAACTAAGCAGAGCACCTACCTTAGCACATCGCTTGGAGTGTTGACAATGTGATAGTACATCTACTAGGATCAGTCACTAAGCATGTGTCATGTGCGGCTTCGTCCAACCTTATAAAATATGGCCTATGTTACTCGCTGATAATATAGCTTCACAACAGTGAAAGAATTTAAAATTGGTCCAGTAGTTTCGGAGCCTATCCAATTCAAACAAACAAATCTTTCCTCTTTATAATATTAGTAATAGATAGGTAATTATTATTTTACTAAGACCATACTAACTAAGCAGAGCACCTACCTTAGCACATCGCTTGGAGTGTTGACAATGTGATAGTACATCTACTAGGATCAGTCACTAAGCATGTATCTGGCTATTATCAGTAACTCCATATTATGAGTGCGGCCACCACTCGCTTTAAGTCAAGCATCATTTGGTTAAAGCAAGCGAATGTTGTGGCCGCGCTCAAATATGGAGTGTGGTTCACTAGGATGATTCATCTAACTAAGTGATCAACTATAAGGCATAGGCCTCTTCTAAGTTCTTCCATTGTTTTCTATCCTGTGCGATTCTATAGTTTTCTATTGAGAGACTATCCATGTTGCTCCTGCTACTTTCCTTATATCATCTTCCCATCTACAGTTCTGTTTTCCTTTTTTTCGTTTCTCTTCTTTGTGAAACGAAAGAAAAGTCTTGTACATTATCTAATAACTAATTGAGATGTTTTCTTTTTTACAGAACGAGAGGCGTTACCTAAACCCATCAAATATCAAATACGTAGCTCTTCCACTATGCCAAACAAGAAACGTCTAGCAATATTAGTCCCATTCAGAGATCGCTTTGAAGAGTTACTTGAATTTGTACCGCACATGTACACGTTTTTAAACAAGCAGCGAATTCCATTTCACATTTTCATAGTCCAACAAAAAGATAGCAACCGTTTCAACAGAGCGTCCCTTATAAATGTGGGCTTCATTTATACGAGGAATGATTATGATTATATTGCCATGCACGATGTTGACTTGTTGCCTATGAATGACAATTTAAAATATGACTATCCGGCCAAAGGACCTTTTCACATATCATCGCCAAAAACACATCCAAAATATCATTACGATACATTTATTGGTGGTATCCTCTTAATAACAAAACAGCACTATGAGTTGGTGAAAGGAATGTCGAATAATTACTGGGGATGGGGATTGGAGGATGACGAGTTTTATGTGAGGATAAAAGATGCAGGATTGAAAGTGACAAGACCGGAGAACATTAGTACCGGCACAGAGAATACATTTAAGTAAGTGTCTGCATTATGCTGAGTTGGAGCCGGTTTGTGACAGGGGACGTTTGTATGTGTGTGTGTTTTTCTTTTTTTATTATGTATTTATGTCCTTTGTTGCAAATAAACTGTTATTCTATTCTATTCTATTCTATTCTATTCTATTCAAAGTGCAATGCTTAGATTTATATTTAAGACTAGCTGGTGCTCGCGACTTTGTCCGCGTAGAAAAGTATAAAAAGCCATCTACCATATATTGGATAGATGGCGCTATCTCCCGAGACAAGCCGCTAGTATTTACTTATATTTTAGATTTCCATTTATTTTAAATTCCTACGGGAAAACGGGTAGTAAGAATTATCCATCCTTTTTCACATAACTTCTAAACGGCTGAACCGATTGGTTTGGAATTTTATATGGATAATGGATATTCCGATGGTTTCCTGGATGATTTAAAAATACAATTGGACCCGGTAGGTGGCGCTGCTGTCGGCATGTCAACTACTAAACGGCTTGACCGTTTAGTATATGTTATATTGTGTTATATTTTATAAAGTTACGCAGACGAAGTCGCGTGCAACAGTTAGTATGGAATAAGTCTTTTTGAAACTATACAATATGAAGGACTGTGATTGTATTTTTTGCAATAAAAACATTCTTGGTACTTTTGAATTTAAGCAGCGAACTGTCAAGCGTAACTCGATGGCTCAAATTTCGATATATTTTTTAGACACATCCACGATAAGACTTATCGTCGTCGCGATATGCGCAAGTGTTTCAACCAGCGCGAGGTGACCCGTCGCAGGGACAAAGTGACCGGTGTTCACGACGTGGCATACAAGTTGTGGTCGACCCACAACGTAACCATAGACGGACTACCGATCACAGTGTTGAATGTGCAATTGGTGTGCAACGAAAACGTCACACCGTGGTGCCAGTGTCCCGATCCAGTCAAGAAAACTTGAATGACTTGAACGACTTGAATATATCAACCGCCAGTGACGGATATATCCGACAATAATTTATATTATATTCGTGCGTGTCCATTTCTCATTTCATCAGAGATGTGAGTAAGTATATATTATATGTATATATACGACAAATTCATCTTCAACTTGTATTGTATAGTGTTTATTTATAAATAATTATAGTTGCGTTCTCTTAAAAAAAAAAAATTTAAAAAAATTTGATGATCAAAAATTGAGAAAAAAACCAGCTATTATGAAAGTATAATTTTGAGATATTGCCAAAAATAATTATTGAAAAAAAAATGTATATTATAAATGGTACATTTTTAATAATTTATTTATTATAAATTGTATATTTCATTTGAAATTATTATAAATTTTATTTGAAACATAAGGTGGTTAAAACACTTTTTTTTTTACTTGCAGTGAAATTTTCAGTTTTTTCTGAATAAAATTGTAATTACTGAAATATGAAACCATCAATTGTGGAAATTGTTGTTTTTTATAAAAGGTTTTTATTTTTATTACGTACTTTTTAACAAAGGAATGAATTAAATGTTGTTTAACATAAGTAAATGTCTTTTATTAATATCACCATCATTTTTTATTTTGATTTTGGAGTCGCTGTAATAGCATTTTATTTAAGACTAGCTGGCGCCCGCGACTACGTCCGCGTTGAAAAAGAAAAAAGTAGCCTATCCTGTGTCCCGTATGTCTAAATGCTTATCTACCAAGTTTCATGAAAATCAGTTAATTCGTTTAAGAGTTATGGAGGAACATACATACAATACTTACACTTAGATTTATTATTAGTATTTCATTGATTGATGATGATTTCATGAACTCTGAATGAGGAAGTCTCATTCAAAATTATTTTCTCATTTTGTTACTCTTAAGAGTCCTTTCACCGTCTCTGAGTAAAGTATTGCTGTAAATGTGCTGAGTATGGCGCTTCTATACTAATATTATAAAGAGGAAAGATTTGTTTGTTTGTATAGAATAGGCTCCGAAACTACTGGATCGATTTGAATAATTCTTTTACCATTAGGAGCCGACATTATCTGTGATGAACATAGGCTACTTTTTACCGCGGGAAAATGCTTCATTCCTACGGGAAATCTAAAATAAAAGTAAATACTAGCGCCTTGGCCCGGGAGATAGCGCCATCTATCCAAATGAGGTGAAACCGAGCAGAGATATATTATTTCGATGGGTGAAACGACTAACATGACAACTGCTTGGTGATATTCCACGGTAGATGGCGTTTTATACTTTTCAACGCGGACGAAGTCGCGAGCACCAGTTAGTTTTGATAATAATGTGTCTATTGTATGTTATTTTGTTTTGCTATTGGGTTTCAAAATAAATACCCAATATTGCCGAAGTTACGAGCAGTCATAGTTTTAATATTTCACGCAGCCAACATGACTTGGGCGTTTTAAAACAAGAATTGACGGTAAAAATAAAACAAATAAACTATTTTACATCTTTATTTAACTTAAAGCATGTGTTTAACACTTTTATAGGCATTGAAGAAAATTTTCAATCAAATTAACCAATAACCATACCATACAAAAAGCTTTGAACTTTTGATATTTTTTTATTTAACCATATATACTTACTATCTGGTATTCAAAAATGGTGAACATTATTTGTGCATACAATTATTTAATTAAATGCTAAATCTAAAAAAAATAGATAGCTGTTTTACGTATTTTTTTTTTAAATCATTACATTACATCATTATTTAAATCATTATTTTACATTTAGTGACTGGACAGCGAAATAAAATGTGGCTATTCTATTTCTAAACATATCACAATAAAAATATCATCTATTTATTACATTTAAGACAACCCATGACACCTTAAGTTAAGATAATACAAGTCAGTTTTCCTCCATACAAACGTATAGAATATTAATTACTCCGCTGTTTCATGTCGTCATGATTTTATTTTACAAAAGTAAGCATGATACCGATTTATCTTGTCGTTAACTAACTAGGTTTGTATGCAAACAAACTTTAAAAAAATGTATCAATTTAAAAGATATATGATCCTTGAAAAATCCATATTTTAACACAAGTTTTAATGCAACTTTGAGGTTGAATAGATCACTCTAGTTTACAAAAACTCCAAAATACTTTGCATACAAACATTGATTAGTTATTCAAGAGTTCAAATAACTTTACACGAAATAGATATATGCAGTAGTTTTGTCAAAGAGTATACGCCCAAGGGTCTGTTTTTGGTATGAATGATTGTGCATCTGAGTCAAGTGCTCTTCCCGCGCTTTATGCTGTGTGAGACAGGACGCATTTTAGACATGAGATCGATGAGTTCGGGCCGCCGACTTGTTTCACCTTAAGCGAAAAAAACACAGAGCAATGAATCGCCACGCCGACCGCTACTAGAGACGGCATTGTCGACGCTTTCCATACTATTTCAATTGCTAGTTCAATCAATTGAACTAGTGAGAAGCATGCTTACCTATTGTTTAGGTTTCGTGTTCCAAGACAATCTAGACTTGCATTTTTATAAAGCTAAAAATTGTATTTAATTATTCACTTGTGATATTATACCACTGAGTAATATACACCAGAATTTTGCTTATTTACGTTTTTACTTTGATTATCACACCAAATTATATAGTTTTTTTATAATACAATATATAGTTTTTTTTTATAATGTTTACAACGTTCAAATAGAAATTGGCGGCCAAATGCGATCTGACTCAAATGTTTTTTTTTGTTCTCAGCATATCTAAAAATAGGTAATTCGAGAAAAAAAATCCGTTCTTAATTTTTTTTCTATTCGAAAATACGGCCTCCGAACAAGCGACAACGCTAACGTGTGACGTCACGCCGCAAGTTGGCGCTTGCGTACCTATATATTTTGGCTCGTTGCGCTCGCGGCATGACGTCAACAGAGTAGGGCGCAAATGAACGGAAATCTAAAAAAGTAGTGAAACTTTACAACGCTGTAGGCCCGATTCCGATTAAACAAAAACTATTATTATTTGCACGAGGACACGCATCAGATGCACTTAAGACGCCCCGCAGCCTACAGACTTTTTATCAGCCGATAGTTTGGTCGGCTTTTGAATCAGTATGAAAAGGTGAATCACTTAAATGTGCGCACTTTTCATATTTTTTCATACTGATTGAAAAGACGACCAAACTTTAGGCCTAACTTTATAAAAAGTCTGTTGCCTGCGGGTCTCTTATAGTAGGTAATATGTTGGTGTGTATCAATGCGCGGTACGAATATTAATATTATTCTACTGCCGTCTCTATAGTACCGCACGGCGCGGAAATTCATTGCTCTGTGGAAATAAATAACAGGAACCAAGTTCATTATTATTAAATTATTATTTTACTCTATGCACGCTTTAGAGTATAAGTACTACTATTTCCATTCTACCGCCAATTAAGTAGAACAAGTTAGACAAAAATAACCATAAATTCTAAATTTGCCTTTGCTTTGTGTATAAATTGAAGGTGTAATAATTTTAAGGGAAAATAAGCTTTGTTCTATATTTCATATAGTTCATTTTGAGTTGTTAGCGGGGTATTTTAATAATAACTTTTTTAACTACCTGCATAATATTACGTAGGAATGAATTACTTACTTATTCAAGATATTTATATTTATTTTATAGCTTTTGCTGGCAAACAGAGGGCGCTGAGAGAGAATCTCGCAAGGGTAGAGGCCACTAATATAATTAAATAATAAATTTCAACTAATATTAATAAATTAAACTAATAAAATCAAAACAATATCGCAAACAAGTGAAACGACTAATCCAAACGATAAAATATTCTTACCATTCTTTTTGACAAATAAAAGCCTTTGTAGAAATAAACAAGTATAGCAATTAGCATTACGTATTATTATTATTAATTTATTTTTTAACCAATATTTATTCAGGTTGTAAAATTATAAATCCATCTTAAACTTTAAGTACGTACTTAATGAGATTTTTCCCTATAACAGCATGTAAAGGTTTCAAAACCGATACCACTCTTTTAAAACATCCAAATCTTGCAAACATCAAAGAAAAATAGGAATTGAGCAGAAAAATACAATATAATATTTATGTAGAAAAACAAAAACATGCATAAATATTCCATGCGTAGATTAAACATAATCAACATAATCATTATAATAATCACAACACGTAAAATATTTACTGATAAAATCGATTGTTTTGGGTAGACTGTTTTATCATGTGTTTCTTTCAAATTTTCTTCTCAGGTAGGATCGTAATAATCTTAAAAAATTTTTTTTTTTTTTTTTTTTTTTTTCAAAAAAAATCCTGATAAAATTTATAATGACAATTTTTTTTTCATGTTCAGGTCGACAGACAAGCTGACAGTCCACATAATGTTGGCTACCGTCGCTAATAAGGAACCGATCTTAGAATTATTGTGGAATATAAATCAATTAGAGAATTCTATTGAATGAAAAAAAAAATATATTTTTTTAAATTTTGATTTGATTCATTACGAAAAAAAGTTTTAATCTACAAGAAAGCAACCGATTGAATTGTCAGTAAAAACCTTTCAAAGGAATGATAGGTATCGCTATACAATACAAAGAAACAATACAAAGAAAAAACAACTTTATAATCGCATGCATAGACTCCAAAATTGATTACAGCAGACGTATAAAGGGATGGCAATTTAAAAACATCTAAAAATGCATTTAGCGGTAAGTATTTTATATCACAACAACTAACTTTAAATAAAATTCATTGAGAAAACATCACAGCATTTCTCTTATTATTTTTTATTTACTTTTTTCAAGTGATAGAGCTTTTTTATGTGCTTTGTTGGGCACTTTTACTAAAAACACGACTGTGACGCGAATGGGGGATATAAAACTGTGAACTCGCGTCGACGGACACCCTCGGTGACTTTTGTCTGTGTGAGATAAGCGCCATCTACCCGAATCAGTACGTACTTCTTGGTTCATATAGTCATATAGGAAGCTTAAATTCGTCAATAGTTTGTTAAGATGTTAACAGAGACCTCGGTGCGAGTTTTACTCGTTCGAACGCATCGAACGCGCTAACGTGAAACTGTATCGGGAGTAAACCAGCGTTACACGTTTAATCACTAGGTGGCGCTGCGTCATTACGTTACACAAATTGACGTTTACGTGTTCGACGCGGATGATCGAGTAGAACTCGCACTAAGGCCTCTGTTAACATCTTAACAAACTATTAACGAATTTAAGCTTCCTATGAACCAAGATTTTTTTAATTTTAATAAAAAAAAATCAAGAGAAATGCACAAATGTTTGCGGAATCGAAACAGTGTAACGTGTCACGTAAATTATGTCAATATAAACTTTAAAAAAATTCCCTATTAAACTATAAATAAATAAATAAATAAACACATTAGATAAGGCTGTCACAAAAAAGTGAGGTTATGGCAAAAAAAATTTTACCAAAATTAAGACCATTTCACATGTCACGTCACACTTGATCACGTTAAAACTACAAGTTAAGAGCACTGGTGCGTTTTACACGGAGATAATTTTATTGTGAGCATGTAATGTTCTATAGATTGTTAGGGCGCGCGTCGTGCGAAGTCGCTGCGCGCGCGCAACACGTCAGCTACAACGGGCAACCGCCTCCCTACGCACACAATTTACGGATTAAAACAAAATATTTCAAACCATAATAAAGGTATCACTAAAAAGAAAATGATAACATTAAACATGGATCTATTTATACGCCCACTATTTCGTAATATATAGATCATCAATGTTACTATAACTATGAATTTCGCAAGCCATACAAAACACTACTTTAGAAAATCGTTTTAAATTGTTCTATATTGCATAATAAGCACACTACATTGATATTTACGGGAGATCTTTACTGTATTATTAATAAAAATCAATATTAAAGTTTAAATTTCCAAAATATTTGACATTGAAAAAAATTGATACGTGTGACGTCACACGCTAGTAAACAAACAGTACTGAATGATGACACAGAGAACTAATATTAAGTGAATAAACACTATTCATTAGTCTATATCTGATATATTTGCTAGCGTATGACGTCACCAGAGAGGGCGTTTCGGCGTCAAGATAAAATTTCAAAAATTATGATTTTTTTTCATATAATTTGCAAAAAATTTAGCTTAAAATTAAGTGACATATGTTTTTTTCTGATAGGATAACCACAATTTGTAGTATATTTTAAATCTTGTCGAATAGCCAATTATGCGTAGAGCATGTCATCTGTCAATTAAAAAAAACGTGACTTTACATCAACACATTTGAGTTTAAAATCGAATCAAGTAGAACTTGATCGTTATATACTATCTTTTACCATCGACTCCGCCACGATTCCGTTTTAGGCGTACTTTTTTATATGTGCCGCTTTGGCATATTTTGTGACGCGAATTCCATAGTTGTAGTACTTCGATGCTACAGATAGAACAACAATCAATGCACATTAGTTACATAGGTTTGCAAAAAAAAATACTCGTTGAAAGAAAATACGCTTTATTAGTTACTAAATAAAAAGGTAAAAATTAACTAGGCCTTGATTCGAATTGAGACTTACGTCCTTTAGTTCTGTGCATGAATACGGTCAAACGGATCGTTCGATATTGAACCTTATACCCGAATTAATAAGATCAGTATAGAGCTAAAAAAATTATGTTCACAGATGTACTAAAGAATAAATTGATTGATTGTACTAAAGCCCGGTTTTGAATATATAGTATATATAGAATATTTTCCAAAAAATATTCTATATATTACGATAAAGAAAACTGACTTATTTTCGATTTGAAATGCTACAAAAAGAATTGCTCCTAGCGCCACGTTCTAAATAAAAATTGCGAAAAATATTGATACTTGAAAAAAAATCATTTAATAAAATGCGTCCAAGTAAATTTAATTATTGTATTTTTTTTTTTTTTTTTTCATTTTAATTAATATAATTCTAAGTTTAACACTATATACCATAATATATACAGTTTGTATCTATTTACCTTGGTATCGTGAATAAAGGAATAAATACTTCCTTGATTGAGTGGTTGATGAATTATCAGCACATAAGCTATATTTTATAATAAAGTTACGCGGACGAAGTCGCGTGCAACAGCTAGTATGTTATATGAAGTTCGAAAATTGTCAGTTTCCTTTTTTAATTTTTTAAACTAGATCAAAAATTCCATAGTTAAAACTAGATGATAAGACTAACAAAACAACAAAAACTAAATATTTATGCTTTCATCTAATTTTCTACTCAATCAAGTTGTTAACAGCAATTACAATTTATCATCTACCTACTGCATACAAAAAAGCTAAAAAGTTTGTAATTATTATAATTTTATTTTACGAACGTAAAAAGGCAAAACGCACTATAGTAAAGTTTTTCTTTTTAGACTGACTATAGACTGACGTATCATGAACAATGAACATGACATGTTAATGATACATCAGTGTGTACTCCACCTAACAATATACAACAAACCATAGAGCAAAGAAAGAATCGCCGCGCCGACCGCTACTAGATACGGCATTGTCGACGCTTTTCATACAAATCCAACGTGTCACAGAGACATTACCGTTTATTCAATCTAGTACACGCATTACTTACTTACGCATTGTTTAGGTTTTGTGTTCCAAAATATAATCGATTCGCATTTTTTAAAAGCAAAATTAATTCAATTACTAACTTATTTGCGATATTATGATACACCAGAATTTCGAGTGTTCGCGTTTTTCTTTAATTATTACATGAAATAACAGCACAATGAGACATTTCTATAGCTTTTTTGGATATTTTTTGCGCACCAGTTGCAAAATAAGATAAGTATAGAAATTGGAGACCAAATGCACGAATATTATTATTATTGCCGTCTCTAGTAGCGCGTAGCGTAGGGCGGCGATTCTTTGCTCTATGCCACAAATGTATTTGTAACAGAGAATTTAGGTTTGTCAGGCCGTTTGCTTGCTAATGCAACTCTACATCAATATCATTAAAAAGCGAAATCAGCACAAAATAACATTTTTATATATAATTATTCGCATTTTAGTATTTATTATGATAATTACTAAACACCTCTTTAACAATGTCTTGTTTATACACACATTTTACTTTATTATTTAAAATCGATTAAAATTGAGTAAGTTACAATGTTGGTCACAAGTGACGTAACATTTTTAGTGTCAATTGATTTTAATTATAATTATGTTATATAGCAAATTTAGTATGTAGGGCCCTATCGGTCTCACTCGTGAAGAGTAGAAGTAAGGAGGGCCAACTTTTCTACGTGAGAAATTGACTGTGTCTATGATTTATCAACACCATTGTGACAGGTGACGATGACGGATGTCATTCAGTCAGAGTGTAGCAAACTTAACGACAGAAATAATAGCATAGGTGCAAGCAAACTTACAAAAAATAACTTGGGAACGCATTTGTTGGCCATTATTAAATCCCTCCTATTATATCAAACTACTTAAAGAACATCCATAAAGAATATCTTCGTGAAAATGCTACATTTATACAAGCTCACGTAGACTCACAATTATCTATGATTCATAAATTAACAACATTGACTACATCACATCAATGCAAGCAGATATAATTAATACCATTCAATACTTCTAGAAATAATGTCGATTCTTACAGCCTGCAGTCTTGGAAGAGAATTGGCACATCGATAAATAACGGGATAACGTTTTATTCAAGCTCGCTATAAAGTCTTTAATAGGCAAAAGTATTTAAAACTAAGTCTAGTCACGAATATTTAACGAGACTTAAGTTGGGTTGCACCATCTAACTTTAACGGTAACCATATATCCAAACCAGCCGCTAAATATTCGGTTAAGCATATAATGCGTTGCACCATTTTTACAACGGTTAAAATGACGTCATAACTTAACGATAACAATAACCGCTCGATATTGGCCGGTCATTGTTATTGTTACAGTTAAGTCAACTGTGACAGGTGACTGAATGTTGCCATATTAAAAAAATATTAGTGCGTCAACCCCTTTAACTTTGACAGTGACAAACAACATCATGGTGCAACGTGCGATTGTTAATTTCGACTGTCACCACCGTTAAAGTTACCGCTAAAGTTAACTTTGACCGTAACAATAACCAAGCCTACGGTGCAACCCAACCTTAAACATTTTTTGTAACAGTATAGATATAATTTATGTCTTTATACAGCATCAATGTACTACTATGGATTTCACACGCCTCACAAAACACTATTAACTTTATGGAACATTTAAAAGTGACATTATAATATGCGTAAAGCATCAACTCTGTCATCTGTTATTTAAAGAAAATGTGACCTTACGTCAACACATTGACACTTGTGGTCGTTACTACCATTTATCATTGATCCGCCGTGATTTCTTTTTAGGCGTACTTTTTATGTGCCACTTTGGCATTTGTCACGCAAATTCCATGCTTGTAGTACTTCGATTTTATGCTGCCACAAAAAATGTCTTCGAAAAGTCAATTTTTTGGAAGTTCCCTAATTAAATCGCCTCGTATAGGATTTTTTAACTTAATTATTTTTTAATTAAACATTTGCGATTATATTCTGAGGGTTTTTACATTTTAATTTAGCACAATTTATTTGTAAATGGGATCAAAACACGTATCACAGTGGATTCAAGGGGGTTATTATATAATATAATTACTGTTATTTAATTACATATTTAACTATGCATTTGATTATATATATATTTTTTTTAATAAAGTATTATTTAATAATCAAATGTAGTAGAGTCTTTAATATTCATTTGATTTGATAATTGTATCTTACATTACAATAAATTATATGTATAAAACGGGTTGTAAACATCTCTCTCGCATTTAATAGACTAATTTTCATATATTTTATTCTAAGTATTTCAATATAGGTACCGTTTGATTTAATCTACTTTGAAAAACTTTTAGGAAAAAAAAAACTTTTTTTTTTTAATTTTTAAATGAGACATTACAATCTCTACTTCAAACAATTTAAATATATTTAGTTATAAAACGGTATACTAATTAAATTCCTCTATAATTCCGTTACCTACGTTAATTTCTAATATTTTTTTATCTTTTTTTTTTTTTTTTTTTTTTTTTTTTTAAATTTATTATATCATAAAACATTTAGGCTTTACATTTTATTTATAGGGTCATTCTAAAGGAACTATAATTTCAAGATTACAGTACAATCGCGAACACAAGACAATTATAATGTCAAGAAACCTTAACTTCATTGACGAAAAATATTGGTGACGTCAATTCACGAAAAATATTTTTTATTAACAATAATAATATTAAATTAAATATAATTAGAAATAGGAGAACCATAAAATATAACAATTCATGAATAATTATTATAATTAAATATAATAAAATGTTGAACAATAGAGATACAATAAATTATATGTTTACACCAATGTTAATTTAAATGTAAACAATACTGTATTAATAAATAAATAAATAAAAAATAATAATATATCGTCGTCATCAAACGAAAATCTACCACGTGCACTTTTTTAAGATTCCAAAATTTTGACCTCAGTGATAACTATACGATACTAACTATCGTATTAAAAAAACTGTATTTCACCAACTACGAGTAAAGTGTTGATTAGCTATACTTTTCAAGTAAATCTATTTGGCGAGTAAATGTTACGAGTGTATTGTTTCAATTTCATTGAAATTAGCCTTGAGTAATAAACTCGTACGCTTTCTTGCCGGTGAGTTTAAATGGCGATTAGCCTACTTGACACTTTACTCAGAGACGGTGAAAGAGGCCCTTAATAAAATATGCAGTAGAATACACTTTATTGAAATCTAGAATCTATTGATGAGCAAAATTTACACTTTTATCAAAATATAATAAATAAAAACTATTAAATTGTCATGTTTAAAAGACAAATATAAGTTTACGCATAACTTATCCTTAGTTTCAACAAAATAAAACTTAAAATGTATCTTTAAACTTTTAAATGTAATGAACTTTGAGTGCAAAATTTTTCAGAAAATCCTTTTTTTTTGTTAATATCTCTCAAAGTACACACTTGGCAGATTTTTGTTTGACAACGACAAAACTCTAAACGTCAAAGACCAAAGACCGCGACTGTACTTAACGATTTAATATTTAATGCTTATTAAATCAAGTTTTTTTTATTTTTATATTATTTTAACATCGCATTATTAGGCATTCTATTTAACGGTAAATATATCGCACCTTTATAATATTATTATGTATAAACAAATAAGTAAACAATTCCTAAAGTTACACACTTAGAAATAGGAGAACCATAAAATATAACAATTCATAGTAATTAAACATTTTTTTTTTTTTTTTTTTTTCGTTTCAGATTCTTTTTTTTTTAATTGCTAATTGCCTGTTCAATTTTAAAATATTCTAAATACTAATAAATACCAGCACAATCTGATTTCTAAAAGCATTTAGAAGTATTTCAACATCACTTATAGGACCTTTAACCATTACCTGTCATTCCTGTCAAACAAAATGACATTGGCAGTCTTTTGTTTTTTTTTTTAATTTGCTTTCTACAACCTCTACAGTAATCTTTTTAGCCATATATTATATTCATTCATCGTTCAATTCAAACAATCGCCTCTGTGTCACTTATGACATGTATGCCATGTTTGGTCAGAATTAGTCTGACGATGTCATTGCAACTGCGCGTTTTGTAACTCTTACTTTGCTCCTTGTCTTTCACCTTTAAACTCTTCACCTTCTCGCACAGCTTGGCCACTTCGGACTTACTCTTCTTTACACCGTCCTTGCTCAGCTTCCTAACGGTGGACGAGCAACGTTTCTTCTCCACGCGCAACTGGCTCAAATTGCTCGTACCCAAGTTGCCTTCGCTCACGCGACGCTTGCAATCGTTGTCTCTACTCAGATAGCTTTCCAGCGAGCTGTGGTTCGCCTCCGCGGCACTTACCTGCTCTGTGACATCGCCGGCAGTCTTGCGTTCGATGTCTGCGCGCAGATAGCTCTCGAGCGAGCTGTGATTCGCCTCTGCGTGCTCTGTGAAACTTACCTGCTCTGTGATATCGTGTGATTTCGCATCGCTGACGATCTTGACGGCTTTCCCGGGGACGTAGTTGGTCGGCGCCCGATCCACGTACGCCATTTTAGGCTTCAAACTGTCCATGGGGCTTATCGAGTCTGTGTGCGTGTTGGGCATTAGGTAATTCGATTTTCTTTGCCTCTTCACCGTTATTGTCTCGTCTATGATCGACGGCCTGTCTCTTATTGAGATCAGTATGTTTTTGAACTTGGTTTCCTCGGGCGAGGCCATCGTGTAGTCTTGTGGGGATTTTTTGTCGTAGTTAGCGATCAGATCGTTGAGCAGATTATACTCACTGTTGTCCGTGGGAAGCGTGTGGGACATATTTGAGCGGTTAGACACTGGTAAAATTATATTTACTGTTAGCTGTGTATATATTTATTTCACTCAGGTAATCTACAAGACATTAAAGTCCTTACGAATGCAATGCTCTTGGTACGAAGTGAATCAAAAATTTAGAAACTCTCATCGCTTTGATAAAGGATACACTAGATTCTGGATTGCTTTGCTTCACTAAAAGTGAACATAGTAGAATATCACCGCACTCACAGCTTGAGCTGATATTTCAAATTAGTTACACAAAGTTGTCCTTATGGTGAACACGTGTTACGACTTGAACCATTATATTAGTAAAAAATTTAAGGTTCAAATCAGTTATGTATGCAAAATTATAAATATTTTCACACATTCCACACAGCGCCATCTAGTTAATTAATGCTTGTATTATGGATATCAGACAGTTGATTACTTTTTTTTTTTGTAAATACATACACATTATAAATACAAAACTCAGGTACAAAGGTTAAATATTTAACATTATTATTGGTGTAGTCGGTAACACTATTAGTATTGCATTATTCATCTTTTTATCAAAAATTAACGAGATAAAGTGATGGCATAATTATTAATTATGTATAAAAAAATCTTTTTTGTTCGAGACCCTGAATCTAGTGCATCCTTTGTACCGATTCCCTTTTGAAACTCTATACAATGGTGTATTCTATAGAGTGACAGTGACAGTGACAGTGACAGTAGATACTCACGTGACAGCCGGCGCTGTGACGGCCCCGTAGAGCTGGTGGAGCCTTATGTAGGAGAGCACTCCGTCGTCGGTGAGGTACTTGGCACTTTCCCCTCTCCGCATCAACCTCCGGAGCACTGTCGAGCTCACTTCATTCGCTATGTAGTTCGTCACTAGGACCACGTTTTTCTGGAATGTCAGTGGCAAAAATCTCTATAATATATATAAATATAAAAATTACGTGTCGCGTTGTTTGACGCCAGTGAACTTGTAAACTACTTTTTTTTAAGGCAAATTTGCCTTAAAGACCTATCTAATGTAATCTAATAGTCTACTCCATTAGATGGGTCTTTAAGAACAATTTGCCTTCAGTTACTCCAACATAAGTTCTTGTAATCTACTGAACCGATTACGATAAAACTTCGCAAGTATGTGTAATTTGGTCCAAGCGTGTAGCGAGTATCAATATATAATACAACTAGCTGGTGCTCGCGACTTCGTCCGCGTAGAAAAGTATAAAACGCCATCTACCGTATATTGGATAGATGACGCTATCTCCCGGGCCGAGCCGCTAGTATTTACTTTTATTTTAGATTACCCGTAGGAATGAAGCATTTTCCCGCGGTAAAAAGTAGCCTATGCTCATCACGGATAATGTCGGCTTGTAATGGTAAAAGAATTTTTCAAATCGGTCCAGTAGTTTCGGAGCATATTCAATACAAACAAACAAACAATCAAATCTTTCCTCTTTATAATATTATTGACTGTGAGAGAGAAAGGAGAGTGAGATAGAGAGAGAGGAGAGTGAGAAAGAGAGAGAGAGAGAGAGAGACAAACTCACCCTATATTTGTACAACATATCAGACTCGTATATAAATTTTCCAGGATCGCAGCCAGCTCTAGAGACGACAACTAAGCCGTGTCGTCCCACTATTGTCTCCAGCTGAAAGTTATTGACACACAATTTCAATAAAAAGTCGTATAATGGGACTGCACGTCAGAAATGAAAACAAAACCATCTGAATAAAGTATTGACGAAGTCAAGCTCATCGTGAACAAACAATAAGTGGATGAAATTTAACTCTGGTGCTAAATCTTATCCATAAAGAAATCCATTGGACCATTTTTGTTTTATACAGTAACAAATATCCATAATTCCCCATTTATAGTATACTAGCTGTTGCACGCGACTTCGTCCGCGTAACTTTATAAAATATAATACATTCGTGTCAGTGAAACCATTATGGAAATACACATACAAAATTTCAACCCAATCGATCAAGCCGTTTAGTAGTTGGCACACCGACAGCAGCGCCACCTACCGGGTCCAATTGTACTTTTAAATCATCCAGGAAATCATCGAAGTATCCATATAAAATTTCAAATCAATCGGTTCAGCCGTTTAGAAGTTATATGTGAAAAAGATAAGTACGGAAGGATAATTCTTACTACCCGTTGTCCTATTAACCGTTTTCCCGTAGGAATGAAGCATTTTCCCGCTGTAAAAGGTAGCCTATGTTCATCACGGATAATGTCGGCTTCTAATGGTAAAAGAATTTTTCAAATCGGTCCAGTAGTTTCGAAGCCCATTCTATACAAACAAACAATCAAATCTTTCCTCTTTATAACATTAGTATAAATAAGTATAGATTAGTTGGAAGTAGCAACTTACGTCTTCATCAGCCCACAGACCTGGCGTGGCGAAGGACTCCAACAAATCAGCTCCGCACAACAATTTGATTGTCACTTTGTCTCGATTGTCGTCCCCGTTATTGTTACCGTTCATTTTTTCCATAATGTTGTCTGTTTCATCTATCATACTGTTGACGTTTAAAACGTCATCGGGCAACCAAGATGGCGGGTCGGGATCCAAGCGTGTGCACGAATTCAAATGGTTGTTGATTGTGTCCTGAAGTATGAGGGAAGAAAACATCTTTAAAATAAAAGTATAATTTATATAGTCGTAAGTACGAAAAGACCGTGCTCAAAACTTAATGTTTTTTTTTGTACTTAGTATAAAAAACTGTGTTGTATTTATATAACTATGTATATATTGTTACTATGATTTGTGTATACTTTAATTATTGTATTGTATTTTAATTCATTTTACTACAAAAATTAGTAAAAGAATGCTATCCTGATTGTCATCAATGTGATCAATTAGTTATTTTGCAAAACACTGAATAACTTTTCTGATTTGAATAACTTCTCCCACGAACTATACCCCGGCCAATTAACTTAAATTATCTTCTATCACTTGTCTTCACTCCTAATATAAATATCCTTCATAAGTTCATCAAGCGTAATAATATCCACCTATAAATAAACTACTGATCCAATGTTTACTCTCACATAGTTTATTTTATCCCCTCTGTTACTATTACTAAACATACCTATTTATTTAAGTCTTTCTTTGTTTTGTCTCTTTTTTTTATACAATATTATTATTATTTGCTTTCTTTATTTTTTCTTTTATTCACTAACTCTGCTCCCACCACTAGATTATTAAAATTTTTTTAGTATTAGCTCAATTAAACAAGGATAACTTTTCAATCACCGTCTCGCCTGACCTTGACACTGGCAGAATCATTGTGGAATACGATGGGGCCATAATAACAAAATTGGAACTGGAATAGCTTTTCAATAGAATCTCCATAAAAACTATTCTAATTTTGACATGAAAATATCTTATAGGCTATTCCTATAAGATTATTGTATAAGATTATCCTATAAGATCCTATAGAATAGGATAGGCTATTCCAGGTCGGATAAGGAACGAGACTGTTACGCAGAGAATGAACAAGAAGGTTGAGGTTTTGAAAACCATAAAAGTCAGGAAACTGGAATACTTTGGACATATGACGCGTGGCAAGAAGTATAATCTCCTGCAGCTAATCTTGCAGGGGAAAATGCAAGCCGGGCAGACGACGTACTTCTTGGCTCAAGAATGTCCAGCACTGTTTTCACTTTCAAACATTGTGTCAATCTCATATCTTTGGCTTATAGGTACTTCACAATTCACATGGTACAAATGTTTCTTCTTAAAATATGCTGTCGTCAACTTCTAACTACCAATGGTTTTCACATAAAAATTTTCCTTTACATATAGAAAAATTAGCCACATCCACATTCTTAGTTAGCCCAAAGAGAAAGAGTTGTTTGTTTGCATTGAATAGGATCCGAAACTGCTGGACTGATTGGAAAAATTCATACACTCTTGGGAAGCTATATTATGAGCGAATAACATAGGCTATATTTAATAAAGTGCCACAGCTAGTTGCTTGATAAACTACTACGATTGGACTTGCCTGATGATACTGCAAAGACAACCTAGTTCTGGTCCAGCCAGACTGCTGCGTCTCCCACTCTGATACTTTTATCCAGCCCGAAGAACGAAGCGCCAACTTAAGCATTGATATCCTGAAATCAATCATTTATTTGCCTGCACATGATCAGACTTTAAAAATGATATAACAGCTTTCCATTCCAGCTTGTTTTATTTATTAGCATATTATAATTTAAATCGGTGAAGTAGCAATTTGCCAATTATTTATTTTAACAGAACAGAAGAGAAGAATATTTTTTAAATTATATTTCAACTATACAATATTATATTCCTAAATAAAAAGCTCTTAGATGAAAATATTAGAAACATGTGTGATGTTGATTTTAATTTGATTTTCATCGTTAAAGGCATAAATATGGCTTGTCTTTTAATTTTTTATAGTTATTTTGATTTTATGGTGTGATTTATCATAATGGGAGGAATTTCAAAACACTGATGACGCAAGTAAAGTTTTGACCACAGTCATATCATAATCTAACTTTGTTCAATTACTGACCTTCTGTGAGGCCATCTGGTGTAACCTTTTTTTTTCTTTTATCAATATTAAATTGTAGCAATTAACATATAAACATGTATGTATCAAATATTATTCTTATCACTAAATGAGACAATGAAATAGCAGTTTTGTACACAAACATTACCTACACTAGCTATTTGAAATGAAGATAAATTTTCAACCTTGACTGATAAATAGTTATCTTTTACCTATTTATTGTTGCATGCAAAATGCAATGTATGCATTACAAGGGATTATATAAAACAATAAAATAATTATAGCCATTTGGGTGTTTAACAATCAGACAGCTTGTGAAATAATAGCTTTTGAATGCAGTATCTATGCTGTTGTTTCACCTTCCTCTTTCTTCAATCGGAGAATTTAATAAAACATTCAGCACCTACACATCACAGACAGTTTGCAGTGTATTTGTTGCCTCCTCTGTAAGTACAGCGGCTGTATCTAGTCGAGCGCAGTGAGACCAATCAAATATCTTTGGTTACAAAATTAAAAAAAATATCTAAATTTTAAGTTATAAATACTTAAGTAGGTACTTTATCTCTCACCTGTGATGGGCTCCCACTAAGTCTTTCTTTCCGTATGCATCATGTACTGGAGATACTATGCCACCTACTACAGTCCCCAAGTTCAAGGAATGGATATAGTCTTTTGCTATTTCTAGAAAGGAAAAGATAAAGATAAGTTGATATCAAGTTAAAATAATGTGACGCAGTGACATTATTGCTATATAACATTAACCATGTTGTTTATGAAACTACGTAAAAGAACAGTTTCTATTTGTTTACTCACCAAACATTCGCAAATGCATATAAGTCGGTGGACTATAGCTGCCGCAAGCCATTAAAATAATCTTCCCTTGAGACATTTTCTAGATTCTTAAAAGATTATTTTAAATCAAATATTATGAGACACACACAAATTTTCAATCTAAATTTTCTCTCACAACTTCTCTAATGAACAAAAATTTTACTATTATTGTTTTGATAAGTTTAAGTTGAGTTTCCTTTGCGTTTTTCTTCGTATCACTTCATTGATTAATTTAGAATAAAATGCACAAAATTTAGAAGTCACACCATAATTCCAACTTTTTATAGAATATGACATATAATCGATACTCCTTTATCTGGTAGTTTTATACAAACTGTCAAATCTGAATTTTGCGATTCATTACAAGCAAAAACTTTCATACGAATACTTTCATTGGATTTAAAAATTCTTGCAGTGTACTACTTAAATAACTAATTATTTTATAAAATATGGATTATGGAATATAGATGATCACTATATAGATTAATATTTACCTATTGGCACAGTACCAATTAAGCAGATAATTAACTGTCTGTCTGACGCTGACGTACGGTACGTCTGACGTAACTTTATTTCATTCAATTAAACTTACTCCTTGCTCCTTGTGTACTCTGTGTTGCTCTGTGTCTTGTGATAGTCTGAGGTCTTGTGTTTTATTTTCATTATTTTTAAATGTATGTGATTATGCTGATTATAATATAAGTTATAAATAAATTACTAAATTGAAAATGTGTAATATTTAAGTAATACATAATCGTTTCATCCATTAATTTAACTGTACTATATAACATTATTGGAAGCCTATTTTTGCAGATATTTTGGACTCATATTGAGGTTATATAAAATCAAAATAACAGCCGAAAAAGAGAATTTTTAACAAAAATATGAGACTTACACTGCGACTGCTATCATCTGTTGCACAGAAAAGACCTTTTTACGTTACTACACCAATATTTTATGTCAACGCAGGTAATATTGAACTTCTTACTTAATTTAATTTATATATTTATATAACCACTTATTAAAAAATTATTAAACTTAATAAACTGGAAAACTATTAACCATTCGATCGCTCGCATTTATTCATAAACAAATAGAAAATTGTAAGTGCCTTTTTAAAGTCATCTTCTGTTTAGTTTCAGTGAAAACGTCAGGTTTAAAAATTAAAAAAAAAAGTCCTTAAAAATGCCTGACATTTCTATTAAGTCCACAGACTTTTGTTTCTTTCTTTCTTTAATATATATAAAAATTCATGGTCTCATGTTGCTCTAGTTAGTTTTATAAGAATAGCTGTAGCAGATCTTGTTATATCACAAGGTGTTGCCGTCAGGCTGACGGTCCATTGGATTGTAAGTGGTTACCATCACAATACAACACACTATACTAAATCATAATTTTCTCGCAATGATATCATTGTTGGAACAAAATTTTAATGCTTGGTTCCAGCACCTCATCTTGGTCACTTATATACAGCTGTTGTAGCCGATGCCATCCAAAGATTTGAGAAATTAATTAGTCCTGACATCAACATCATCTTTAGCACAGGTAAGGTATCAAAGTCTTAAAGTCTGCTTATTTGACCCGCAAAAACTGAATGCACTGGGAAATATCTGTATATTGGAAGAAACTATCCTAAGTCACATTTAGTAAATTATTCAGTAGCTTGCCCCTAACCTACTGAATAATTTACTAAATGTCCTGCACCTGCGCAGACGATGAATTTTTAAAGTGTGGCAAAAGCTATCGATGCGGCTTTTTCCAGTACCGCTATTGGTTGCCAGCTGCCGCCATGTTAGTTGGCATGTTACACTCGTGCGAGTGTGACAAAACTAACAACTGCGTTGTATTATAAACCTTTTAGATATTGTATCTAAGGTCGATTGTAAGTTTTGGAGGCGTACTTTCTTTTCTGCGTAAACGAAGATTCACGACGCGCCTTATCAAGTGTGTACTACTGAAATGAGTTGGACTTGTAACATATAATAAAAAGCGGAACTTTTTGTTATTTTTTTTTGACAGTATTTAGAAATTCCTTTTTGTGATAAACAGGCACAGACGAACATGGCACTAAAGTGCAGAGAGCGGCGTCAAACGCAAATCTGTCACTGTCACAGTACTGCGACAGTATATCAAATGAATACAGTGAACTGTTCAAACAGTACAATGTTGGGTATACGGACTTCGTCAGAACTACGGAAGACAGACATAAGAAAGCTGTGACTCATTTTTGGGTAAGTCATTTTTGACTTGGTCTTTGTCTATACTATTATTATAAAGAGGAAAGATTTGATTGTTTGTTTGTATTAAATAGGCTCCGAAACTACTGGATCGATTTGAAAAATTCTTTAACCATTAGAAGCCGACATTATCTGTGATGAACATGGGATACTTTTTACCGCGGGAAAATGCTTCATTCCTACGGGAAAATGGGTAAAAGGACAACGGGTAGTAAGAATTATCCTTCCGTACTTAACTTCTTTTTCACATAACTTCTAAACGGCTGAACCGATTGGGTTGAAATTTTATATGGCTATTTCGATGATTTCCTGGATGATTTAAAAATACAATTGGACCCGGTAGGTGGCGCTGCTGTCGGTATGTAAACTACTAAACGGCTTGACCGATTGGGTTGAAATTTTGTATGTGTATTTCCATGGTTTCACAGACACGAATGTATTATATTTTATAAAGTTACGCGGAAGAAGTCGCGTGCAACAGCTAGTTATATTATATGATAATATTATGTTGATTTTCGAGTGTTTAGTTATAGACGAAAGTAGAGCTAGGATATTATTTCGTCGTGATTTTTGTCTTGTGTCTTGTGACTCTAGTGTCACAAAGAGCTGTAAAAAGAATTCACATTGTTCGACTTGTGTTTGAGATGGACTTTCCTGTCCCTAACTATCCTATAAATAAATCCTAATCCCATAATCCTCAATCTTACTAAGGTTGGCAGATGGAGCATCTGTGGAGTTGCTTTCAAAAATCTTTCATTTCTTTTTAGAATGAACTAGTGAAAGGCGATCATATATATAAATCCAATTACTCGGGATGGTACAGTGTCAGCGATGAGACCTTTGTACCAGAGTCTCAGGTTAAGGATGAAGTCAAAGACGGAGAGAAGGTTAGATTCTTTATATTATAGATATAAATAAAAGATTTATATTTATAGATAGAACTTATTATTATTAATTAAATTAATTTTTTCAGATAAAAATATCGATAGAGACCGGAAGCAAATTGGAATGGACAGAGGAGACCAATTACATGTTCAGACTTAGTGCTTTCAAGACGCACTTGCAACATTGGCTCAAAACCTGTAAGTTATAAGTAACCTGTAAAAATAAGTACTATATTTCAACATATATATATACTTATTTTCTAAATTTTCCATTCAAAATCTATTCCGAAGCTTAATTTTAATATTTTAAGCTGCAGAACTATTTTTAATTATACGGACGACTTGTTCAATCAATATTCACTTAGTAAATGAATATATCGCAAATATATCTGCATATTTTATGAAGTCATCTTTTGATGAAATTCAATTGCTTTTGGGTTCTAGTAGTTATTTATAATTTACTTATTTATACCTACATAGCTCTAGTAGCTTTTATAATTTAAAATTTTGATTTTAAATGGAATTTCAAAGTGTTAATTTAATTTTTCCCCCAACGATGACAATCCGCTATTTGGCTAATTTTAGAAAATCGTTTTAATTTATTGATATTTCCAGGAGATCTACTGTATTTATTAATTAAAAATCAATGCTAAAGTTTAAATTTCCAAAACCGCGCCAAAAACGCTGTTTCTGTAATGGCGCTGTTGTTTGACACGTGTGACGTCACACGCTAGTAAACAAACAGAACCGAATGATGACACAGACAACTAATATTAAGTGAATAAACACTATTTATTACTCTATGTCTGATATGTGTACTAGCGTATGACGTCATCAGAGTTGCAATAGGTCACAGGGCCGAAATTAAATTTCAAAAATTATGTTTTTTTTCATATATTTTTTTAAAAATATACATAATTTAGCTTAAAATAAAGTGACATATATATGTTTTTTATACGCTATTTTCTGTTAGGATAACCACAATTTGTAGTATATTTTAAATCTTGTCAAATAGCCAATTAGCAGATGTGTTTGTTTTGAAATAGGTGTTGCGATATTCACATTTCTTTTCAAAATTTAAACGCAATTGATGTTATCTTCAGATGGAGTTATAAAACCAAGTAAATACCAGATACAGTTACAAGAGATGTTACACAATGACGCATATTTACCAGACATTTCTGTTAGCAGACCTGCTTCCAGGGTCCACTGGGCTATCAGGGTAAGTTACAAACTATGTTTCAACCCTTTGTATAGTCTAGTCTATGACACAAATGTTATATCCTAATAAGACTAGGCTCTGTCCTTCGGTGAATACAGCATGAAAGTCGGTGCAGTATTTTTTGAGTTTATTGCGAACACACAGACAGACAGACAGACGTGGCGGAGCAATTTGTTTTATAATATGTAAGGCCATTATGATATATTATGATATAAATAAGGCCAGAGCTAAACGTTGGCGCAAGCGTTTGCCCCAATACTATTCGTCCAACGTTTGGTACTAGCATTGGCCCCAACATTGGAGCCAGCGTTGGCAGTTGGCCGATGCGTGTCGGTTTCATCAAAGGAATCTGCGCCAACGCTCGCATGTCCGTTCACAAGTAGGGGAAATAAATATTTGTATTTGTATTAAGATGACACAAGTCGGCGGCTCGAACTCATCGGTGCGTGTAGCTAAAGTTCATTCTGACTCGCACAGCACAATTCGCGGGAAGAGCAGTCGATGATTCACACCAATCATAAACAAACCCTTGGGCGTATACTCTTTTTGTCAAAACTACTGCATATATCTATTTCGTGTAAAGTTATTTGAACTCTTGAATAACTGATCAATGTTTGTATACAAATTATTTTGGAGTTTTTGTACACTAGAGTGACCTATTCACCCTCAAAGTTGCATTAAAACTTGTGTTTAAATATGGATTTTTCAAGGATCATATCTTTTAAATTAATACTTTTTTTAAAATTTGTAAGCCAAGGAACGACAAGATAAATCGGTAATTCATGCTTACTTTTGTAAATCCTTATCCATACTTTCCTTACTAATATTAAAAATGCGAAACCGAACTACTGAACTGATTTAAATGAAATTTGGTACACAGGTAGTCTCTAAGAAAGAAAAGAAGACAAAAGTCGCGGGCACAGCTAGTTAACATAAAACAGCCAGCGGAGTAATAAAATCATTCTATACGTTTGTATGTGGATGATAGCTGACTTGTATCACCTTAAAGGTGCCAGGCGACGAAGAGCAAAGCGTGTACGTGTGGCTCGACGCTCTGGTCAACTATCTCACTGTGACCGGTTACCCCGACGAGGACGCCATGAAGGCTCACGGGCGTCCGTGGCCGGCCGATGTACAAGTCGTCGGAAAGGACATACTCAAGTGAGCCTCTCTCTTTACACTGTGAATTTAAATCGATAGGATATAATCCATTTTTAAAGGATAGGATCCGCTATTTGACTAATTTGTGCTAGGTTTGTGACAGGGGACTTTTGTATGTATGTGTGTGTGTTTTTTTATTATTATGTATTTATGTCCTTTGTTACAAATAAACTGTTATTCTATTCTATTCTAATTTTAGAAAATCGTTTTAAATCTTTCTATATCACATAATAAGCACACTACATAGATATTTTCGGGAGATCTACTGTATTTATTAATGAAAATCAATGCTAAAGTTTAAATTTCCAAAACCGCGCCAAAAACGCTGTTTCTGTAATGGCGCTGGTGTTTGATACGTGTGACGTCACACGCTAGTAAACGAACAGAACTGAAAGATGACACAGAGAACTAATATTAAGTGAATAAACAATATTTATTACTCTATGTCTGATATGTTTACTAGCGTACGACGTCATCAGAGTTGCTCTCCACTTTAAGATTCCACGGTGTCTACTGGCCCGCGTTTCTGATGGCGATAAAATGGCATCCGCCCCGTCGCCTAGTTTGCCACGGTCACTGGACGGTGGACGGTCACAAGATGTCCAAGTCGGTGGGCAACGTGGTCTGCCCGAAGACCTGTACGGTCACTGGGGAAGCGTTGAGGTATATGCTGCTCAGGGAAGCGACCATGCACAGCGACGCCAGTGAGTTGAAAACGCCATTTTTATTCGACTAGCCTCGTCCTCGTCCTCGTCCGCGTAACTTTCTAAAATATATAGCCCACGTTGTTCGTCGATAAAGTACAGCTCTCTATCTGTGAAAGAATCTTTAAAATCGATCAAGTATAGTTTTTGAGTATATTAAGTGTTCCGAAGTTAACTGTTAAAGTTAACTTTAACAACGAACATAAGAGAAATTAGACTGGATTCTTTTCTTTATGGTTTTTTGTATGTAATTTGCGGATAAAAAGCGTCCGTTCGAAGCCGAGTACTGGTCGCTAGTTCTCTTATATATATTTTTCTTTAAAAGGAGATCAAAATAAAGTGAGCGTAGTGTTTGCGTGAAAAGATTTCAGCTCGTCGAAGGCTGTGGCCATCGTGAACTCGGAGCTGGCGGACACCCTGGGCAACCTGGCCTCTAGGTGCACCGGGGAGGCTCTCAACCCTCGCCAGGAGTTTCCTCTGCTCCATCCGCCCCTCACCCCGGCCGCGGTAGACCTTCAGGCCTCGCTCGACCGCTTACCAGGTGACTTTGGTTTTTTTGCATTTACTTGACCTACATCCATCTTAGACGATGATCAATTGAAATTTTACGCGAACGAAGTCGCAAACGAAAACTTGTTTGAAATGAGATCTGCAAAATATCCAGTGGTTATGATAGTCTGCTTTGAAAAGTTGCATACACTCAATTTGTTGTTTAGCTCATGGGAATTTGAACGCTATGCGACGCGGACATAGCTCAATTTAGCTTGTACAGTAGTAAAGCGTGAGCGAATGCTGTCGACCAATTCACACACTTCGCGTCCAGTGCCCGCTCTATCGGTCAACAGCTGCATTCTATTATCAACCTTATAGATATTGTGTCTAAGGTTCATTGTAAGTTTTAATCGTCTGAGCTGTACTTTCCATTTTGCGCGAACGAAGGTTCACGACGCGCCTTATCAATAGTGTGTACTAAATTCCTGTCCTTGTTAAAAACTCGCCTACGAAACAACTTTAGGGTCTAACTATTGGTTGTTTTAGATTCTTTTTTGTTCAATCTACGCGGTTCTCTATTTTAAAAATTTAAATTTAAATGAATGTAGTTGTAAAACATTGATCGATAACTTATCTTTTATATATTTTCTTTACATTTTAGATGTTTGCCGCGAACACTACTCCAATTATAGGTTCTACAAGGCGGTAGACGAAGTGGTGCACACGTTGCACTTGGCCAACGTGTTCTTCGAAACGCAAAGACCATGGGAGCTGAAGAGGAAGCCGGAATGTCAGAAGGAACTGGACAACATCCTCCACATCACGCTGGAGACCCTGAGGATATGCGGCACCATATTGCAACCGGTGATACCAGAAATGGCCGGAAGGCTTTTGGACAAATTGCAAGTGCCAAAAGAGTGCAGGAGTTGGCAACACTGCGAGAAACCGTCGTGGCGAGTCCAAGGTGCCATATTAGAAAATAGAAATTTGCAAAGTGGAAAGTTTCTCTTGTTTCAAAGGATTTATACTGAGAAGAAAAGTGTACAAAAGAAAAAGGCCCTCGCTTAATTTTTTTTAGTTGATTCGTTTTAATCCAAAAGAAAAAAGCCATCGCATAGTAGGGGCCAAAAACAACCGAAATTCTTTAGCATGTAAATAAGGATATAACTTTTTTTCTGTATATAATTAGTATAAATATTATTAGTTTTACTTTATAAATATTAAATTAAAAAAAAAATGTTAATATTGTGGTGAAGTTATTAACCTGTTTTAAAAATGTGTGAATAAAAACTCCAAATCAATGCGTTATTTTATTTTTATAAGGAATATACCTATTTAAAATGAGACTAGCTTGTGGCCGCAGCTTCGCACGCGTTGTATTTCGTTCCCTACGGGAACCTAATAATTTTCTTATATTGCTATTTTTATTTGATGTTATTTTCATTTAAACTTTGTATATCTAATTTGAAAACAAGTATCTATCTATCTAGTAATTTACAAATTTATCTTGATCATTAAATATTTCTTCGTCTTCTTCTTCTACTCCCTTACAACAGTGTCATTAATTAAAGAAACAGTGTCACAAAAGGACATAAAACAGTTCTAAACTTGTTTTTGATTTATTTCTCCAATAAAATAATGCTGCATTTAGAATGTGGGATTTGGAATAGAAAATAAAACTTCACAAGTCTGATATTGGAGTCAATTTATTGAGTTACGCTTAAATAATTTTTTTTTGCATTAAATACTGCATAACGACTAACAGTACGACGGGAGGCTAGACTTACCAATTACATTAACACTAAAACAAGCTAGGTACAGCTCTCAGTTACATTGTAACTACTTGTAAAACTTAAAATAGGCATATTATAATATATATAAAAAAACAATATCTTATCATATCAAATACATTTAATCAAAAATGCATCAAATGAGTATAATACAGGTATAACACAGAGGTTCGGTGTTATAGTTCGACGAGTTAATAGAGAGCCCGACTAGTAGAGTTTTTATCTTCTTCTTCTTCTTGAAGTGCCATCTCCTATCGGAGGTTGGCTATCATTATGGCTATCCTAACCCTAGAGGCGGCGGCTCTAAACAGCGATCTGGTACTTTGGCCATACCACTCGCGGAGATTCTTGAGCCAGGAAGTACGTCGTCTGCCCGGCTTGCGTCTACCTTGTATTTTCCCCTGCATGATCAGCTGCAGGAGATTATACTTGTCGCCGCGCATGATGTGTCCAAAGTATTCCAGTTTCCTGACTTTTATGGTTTTCAAAACCTCAACCTTCTTGTTCATTCTCTGCAAGTTTTTTCTACTTATGGATATATATAATCATTGAAAGCGACATCTGGGTAACGGGAGTTGCAAACGCCAAGTGAAGGACGAAGTCGCTAGTTTGATATATTCCGCAACTAGGTATCCTGATATTGCATTCCCTAAACATGGCTCACTTTTAAACAGTCGATCTATATATTTAGTGGCGGTTACGAATGTAGCAAATACTTAGTTTTGTATATTTTATCTCAGACACAATAAGAACTAAAGACTGAGCCTTGTGGATGGCGGAGTGGAGCGGATAATGCAAACAAACTACGCCTTGCCTTATTGAAATATTTACTAGAGAATCACATTTCACACGTATGCACTTAAGTAAAGTTGGAAACCAAAATTTTCAATAAAAATAAACAAAAATTGAGGTTATCATTGCTTTGAACACAAAAATCTCATTACGGTAAACGGACGCATACAAAAATTCTGTCTATAGTTTTTATTTGGTCTGAGTATTTTTTACACAAAAATATAAACACTTCTATTGTATTAAAATCACAATGTAAAATATAAACTTACAAAATTCGGTGACTTCATACTTTAAAAAGAAATCCTTACTTCCGCTAAACCACATTACAATTTACGCTCTATTACTTTGTAAGGAAATGCTCAAGTTCGAGCCGAGCTCACCTCTAAAACTCAGCATCGAGCCGAACTATCGATGCTCAAACTCGAGCGGGCATTTCGCTCAACAATAATCGCCAATGTGTTGTGTCTCTCGCACGCTACTTATACTTTGCCAAAATGTTATCAATATGAGTTCATCATTTTATGGCGCAACAACACTTAATATTATTGGGACATAGATTAATAAATGTATTGACAGTTTTTTTAACCCGTTCATGCAAAAAGCAGTCTTATTTATTACCAAATAGTTTTCATTTAATGAATTGATGACGTTTTAATTTATCGTGAGTTTTAATTTTATACTTTTGTTAGCAATGACGAGGTTTTTTTTGTTATAAAGTTTATTTAGCCAACGTTTTATTTTCTGATTGATTTACACAATGCAACATGAGAGCCCCCATAATTTAGTAATATTATAAATGTGAAAGTAACTCTGTCTGTCTGTTTGTTACCTTTCACGCCTTAACATCAGGTATACAGGAAAGGACATGGGGTACCTTTCATCCAGAAAAAAAGCACTGTTCCCGAGGGTCATTTAAAATGAAATTAAAAAAATGTGACTAACGCCTGACCAAAGTGTTATAGCAACAAGCGTTATATTGCTCATGAATACTTCTTATTTTTCAAGACAGACCAAGTCGCGGGCACCAACTTGTTGTATCATAAAAATGTGTTTTTGAATTATCATTTTGAAGGTACAACTGGAAACTGGTCTTACGAAATTTTCTTTGAATATATTTTTTACATTTTTTTACGTTATGTTGCACAGTGCATTTTAATAATGAAAAAAACGCCTTAAAACGTTGACTCAACAATCTTCCAATACAATGGCAACACTTTTGGAATGGACAAAGCAGAGCCAGACAGCACACAATAATACAAACACTTTAATTTTACGCCAACTACGCCTAGAAAAACTCTTTTAGGAGCAGCATTAGGCATTATGGATCGATTTCACTAAAACAGATTGTACTAGAAAAGAGTGGACTTTATTCAAAAATTTTAATGAAATATATTTAATTATATAAAAAAAAAAGAATTTCAAACAGAAATCTGTTTTAGTGAAACAAAATCTATAATATTATTACAATTTACAACAACAGTTATTACAAAATTCATTGACTCTTATATTATTATTATTATTATTTATTTAAGTAAGTATTCGAAACAACATCTCCTTGTGCTTTTAAATATACAAATACGGCGATTATTATTACTATATTATTCGAATAGTTTGTGCGATAAACTTTCCAAGTTTACACTCCTTGTCTTCTGTAATTTTGTGTATGTTTTTGAGGCACTGTGAAACTGTGTATAATTATTATGCAAAAATTGTGCGCCTCTAAGTTTCATATCACACCGAAACGCAACGCTATGCGAAGACGCGTATCGCGAAGCTATTCGGAGTAGCATCCGCACTGCGTCTCGGGACGCTGTGATGCCGATTTGTACGCGACACGACTACGCGAAATACGCAATGCGACTTCGCGAATTACCCAACTCAATTTCGCGAGATACATCACGGCGTCACGACACGCTACTTGACGTCGCGAGATACGTAACTTGACATCACGAGATACGCAGCGCGACTTCGTGTGACGCAGCGCGAATCCGCCGATACAACTTTCGCATACTCGCTGAACTTCGTATTTTTTGTGTAGTATAACTTGTATATATTGTATTGCTATGCTACCTAAAAAAGTGCGCGCCGCCACGCGTTTCGATGACGGATACTACATAAAAAGATCAACACCTCACAGGACCTAGACAACAGGCTTACCGGGGGGCTTCAGGGACCATGTTTTAGTGTTTTACTGACAGGGCCTATAGGCCAACCCTTCAGGGTCCCTATATAGTTTAATCACTAGTCCTACGAGGCCTATAAGAACATGGCCTTTACTGACAGGGCCCCATGGACCTATAGGGCCATGTTTTTATAGTGTTTTAACTGTGAGAGCCTAAAAGGCCCATTGGCCTATAGACCAACCCTTCAGGTATATATTTGTGTGTGTTTTTCTTACACAGCTTCACAGCGCTTCCAAATTCCACTCAAATTTGTCAATCTCGCAGTTAAAGAAGCTGTTGAGCTTCGTTAGACATTAACATAAGACAATTTGAGACTTGTTTTTATAGTGCATTGGGCGCACCAATTTTCTTTTTTTCATAAGTAATTAGTTTTTTATTATTATTTTTTCAAGTCCATGTTGAATACAAATATAACCGACCAAGTTACTTGTTACTTCTGGTAATTTTTTTTTTTTATTACTTATACTTTAATGCTCAATTTCATTTATTTATTAAGCGAGCGTCTTTCTCTATTTTTAATAAATAATTTTATCGATTTAACATTTTTTCGATACTACCGTGTCACATCCCTACTTGGCTGAGTATTTATTGTAGCTCTAGTTAAGAGTGACTTCGCAGATTATTATTGCTTTATTTAAATAAAATATGAATTTCCATTTCAAATACATACGATACGTCTAAGAACTACATTACATACAATAACTAAATTCGTTAAGACTAACTAAAACACGTTTTAAATACAGTTGGCATTGCTATTCGTTACAAAGGTCGTCATTATCATCATAATAATCATGATGATGATTTACTAATCCGCAATATATAGTACAAAATAATTTATTCGACAGAAATTGTTTTGAGTCCATTATACACCTATACTTAAAAAGATATTTCAGAAAGTATTAAGAAGTATATTTCAGAAACTAAAGCTTCGTGTAAAGTTCATTTATCAGATATTATTTATGTATAACATTTCGGTAGACGAACAAAAATATTTTTTTTTTAACCTAAGTATTCGATCCGTCATCAATCAAACAATTTATACATAAAATATTCAAAGAAAAAATTACGTATTATATAAAAAAATGCATTATGTTTAAAGATATTGTAATGAGTAAAAAAACATGTAATGTCAACGTTGGTAACTTTGCCGTTGAGGTGACAGTCATGTTGGAGAAAACAATATTATTCCGAAACTGTGGATAAAATATTTATCCATAAATCCACTGTTTGATTAATTTTAGAAAATCGTTTTAAATTAATCTTTATTAAATTACATAATAAGCACATTGATATTTCCGGGAGATCTACAATTATTAATAAAAATCAATGTTAAAACAGAGCCAAAAACGCTGTTTCTGTAATGGCGCTGGGTCTTTGATCCGTGTGACGTCACACGTTAGTAAACAACTACAACTATAGTAGGTAGGACCGCCGAGAAGAGATACAATAGTTTATTCACCCCACAATCTATTTTCTGTTTCTATGTTGTATCCATTTGACACAAGATAGAAAGAGGAAATGTAGCATACGAGCTTCCGTTTGATAATATTCAAGGACAACCCGGACATCGCCGCGCTAAAGCCCTGCATAAAAAATGGCCTTGTGATAACTTTGTTTACATTTGGTGTCGCTTCTCGGTGGCTCTAGTTTAGTAAAGAACTATCAGTCAATCAGTCACGGAAGCAATGTTTACTGGCGTATGACGTCATCAGAGTTGCAACCAATCACAGGGCATTTAGGTTGCAAATAAAATTACAAAAATTTTGATTGTTTTTTTCATATTATTTGAAAAAAATATACATAATTTAGCTTAAAGTGACATATATATGTTTTTTACGCTATTTTCTGATAGAATAACTACGATTTGTAGTCTATTTTAAATATTGTCAAATAGCCATTTGTAAAGTCACATTATTATCACTGACATAGTTTCGGAATAATATTGTTTTCTCCAACAAGTCACCTCAATAGGCAAAGTTTGTTGACTGACATGGCAAAGTTACCAACGTTACCGTAATTAATACGTACATAGTAGAATTTGTTCGTGTAATACTTTATTTTTCTCCTAAAAAAAAATTAAAAAACGTACGATATATACACACATTTTGAGCTAAATGCTATTTAAATCCGTTTCTGTGCGTTCTATGATAAGAATAATACGTGAATTGTGCCATTTTAGTGGGTCTTAAATACTGTTCTTTTTCTTTCAGGCTTATTTATTTTTATATTTATATATGTGGATGTAAAATATATAAAATCAAAGTACATAATCTAATATCTAATAACTAAATTGTTCATGATACTGTTGGATGAATTAAAAATTAAATTGGTAAGAATTTGACACAAAACTTTCTTATTATTATTATTATTATTTCTTTAGTGACATTTAAAACAAAAATAATAAATTAAATTATTGCAAGTGTCTTTAAAATATCGACTTTCAGAGTTAGATTGATTTTATAAATACAATCCTTTACTTGATACAATATTATAAATGTATGTCTGTCCGTCTGTTACCTTTTAACTACCCGACAAATTGTCATGAAATTTTGCATACACGTTGTCAGGGATACAGGAAAGGACATAGGGTACCGTTCCTTTAGAAAAAAAAAAAAACTGTTCCATAGGGATAATTTAAAATGGAGAAAACTAACGCCTGGCAAAAGTGTAATAGCAATAAAGATGAAGATAATTTTTTTTTTAATTTTTTTATGCGAACAAAGTCGCGGTCACCAGATAGTATAATTTTGCATTATATCTTTTTTTTTTTTTTTCAATGTAAGAATTCAACTTTGCCTTTTTTATGCCATTATTATTTCCAAAAAATATTGGGAGTACCTATATAAAAAAGTTTCAAAAAAACATATTATTATTATTATTATGAAATAATGTTTTAAAAAAAAAAAAAAATAATAATAAATAAATAATAATATCATATCGGAACAACACCGTCACTAAAAATAAAACATAACAAGAAAGCTATAGAGTTGCGCTATTGACAAGCAGTTCTACATTTACATATATATATAAATTACTTATTACTTAAAAAAAAAAATTGTTTAACTTAATTTATTATAAAATAGTAGTAAAATGGTAATGATTAATTATTTATTGACAACTTTACACTTAAGTAATGAGACAGCACAGAGAAAATTTTTAATAGTATTGCAGTCGGTAATCTCAATTTGACACTAAATTATTTTTAAGAAGTACCTACAAGTGTGGAATTTGTGTGACGAAGTTACGCCTAAAACTGAATCATTTTAAATCATTTTAAATTCATTTTAAATCCCAATGTGTCGACGTAAAGTCTTAACATTTTCTTTAAATTACATTTATGACAGCATAGAATAATGATGTAATGATGTAACCTTGTTGCTATTTTTTTCCTTACTTCTATTGCTTTAGTTATTATTCTATCTATGGTTCACTTTTAAATGTTCCATAGAGTTCGTAGTGTTTTGTATGGGCGTGCGAAATCCATACTTGTAAGACAATAATAAACACCGACAAGGCGCCTCAATTATGAGCATAAAGAAGCAAGTAGAAAATTAATAAGAAAATTGCATAACATATTAGGTATCAAAAACTTTTAATTGAGAATTATCATCTTAGAATATTTCCCTTTTCACTGGGTAAGAATAAATTTCATTATGTGAAGGTCGGAAAACAAATTGTCGCCATTGATAACAATTTTTCTATGTTAAGGGTGATGGCTACCGTCGCCAATAACACAAGCCACAGATAGAATAGGGGATAGTGCAATGGGCTGCAGAAAAAAAGGAGGCTAAACAAAAGAAAAAAAAAATCAAAGTCACGGACGAAGTCACGAACAAAAGCTAGTTTAAATTTAGACACTATGAAAACTCTATTTTATAAAAAGAAAACTGCCCAAGTAGTAAGAAATTATTTTTTTCTCATGTTAGTGGCACCTTGTCAGACAATATGAACTATATATTGATCGTTTCGGACTCTTTATTTATGAGAAATTCATCTCGTTCAAGTTAAATGGCATAGGATTATAAAGATATTAATATCCTTGAGTATATATCCGCGTGGACAGCGTTAATGTTGGGACGTCTAGTTGGGGGGCGGTCAGCTGGCCGTGTGCGGTGAGGCGGGACTCTGCAGGAGGTGTTCCGGGATAGGAATGGGACGCAGTCTGGGCGGAACCTTCTTCTGGGGGCACAGCACCCGTCTGGCGAACACGAAGCAGCCCTTCTCCTCCTCTTGAACGTTGGTCGTCGGGACCAGTTGGAGATCTGCAGTGGGTATCTCTTTGCCGTCCTCTCCTGGTAACATCGAAATCAAACATTTTGAAAACCAACTAGTAATTTAATTTGTATGGTTGGGTTAAGTTGGGCGGAAATTTGGTAGAATCCCCTATGAATTCGAGAAAACAGTGAATTCGAAACGCAAACGCAAGAGAAAAATAGGACGTTTGCATGAAAAGTGTAGTTTGTGTTGAGGAACGAAACGATAGCGCGTTGTAACCGTACGGCGCAGCGACAACTGTCGTCTTAAAAATAAACTATGCTAAAAGCTGCCGAGAGAGAGAGGAGAGAGAGAGAGACGACGTCCTGTCCCATCCCCTTCGTTAGCGCCCGCTTCATTCTGAGAACACCGTCCCAATGAGCAGTGTCCGGTTGCAGACCCCCGCGGCGAAGTTGCGGAAGAGTATTCGTCCGACCTCGCAACCTCGCCATAGCGGACGCGGAGGACGCCAAGAGTCGGTAGGTCTACATAACCTACCGATCTGTCCCGGACAATACTTGGCGTACAGGGCGTCGTCACATTTAACTCCATTTAATTCCACTTTGACAACGGGTTGGATAGAATAGGAGGAAAAGTAGTGTACCTGTGGCGAACCGGTTGAGTTCGGCGAAGCAGCCGGTGTCGACCATCTCGTGCTGCCAGGGGATGGAGACGGAGCCGGTGTTGAACTTGCCGTAGAAGGTGTCGTCGGCCGCGTCCAAGTTCACCCCCTTCACCGTCGAGAACTGCTCAATGTCGAGCACGTCCTTCGCGTACACCGCGTGCGGCTGACAATCGAAACCAACTATTAGGCCAACAGCATCAACAAAGGTGTCATTGGTACTATCGTCTGTCTGTCGTTTTCGGGAGTGCTTCCCTAATTAAAATATATACATAATTTCTTTTTCAATTCGACGCGTATATATTTCTTTTATTTAATTTTTATGTATGATCACGCATAACTTTTTACAGAGTACTCCGGATTTTGATAATTCTTTTTTTATTTGAAAGAGTGTAACTCCAAGTTGGGACCCCATATAAATTTGGAAAAAAACTCCCACCCGGGTGGGAAAATAGGAGTGATTTATTGTTTGCTGACAGATTTAAATGCTGAGCTGAGTTCAGTAAATAGTAGATTATAGCCACGAAAAATTATAAAATGAAACTTTTTTAACAAAAAATTAAACCGCCGAAAAAACTGAAAAGCAAGAAATAATAATTTATTTTTGTTAAAAAGTTTTATTTGTGTTTAGAAATATTTATAAGTACGCATTGAGTTTACTCACGTCAGGCACGAAGGGCGCCTCGAGCAGTCCGGCCTCGAGCCTTGGCCAATGCAGCGCGTTGAAGAAGCGGTGCGCTCTCACTACGGTCGCTCCGCGTCTGCCCAGCGAGCAGCCAAGTCTCGCGCCGACGCTCTTGGCCAGTAGTGCCGCGCACAGAGCGCGCGCGCACTCGCCGAACTTGCTCGAGTACTTCTCCTGCTCGTGCTGTCAACAAACAATCTATTACTAAAGTATTGGCTCTGTGCACGAGTTTAGCGTCACTTAGCGCGTCCGCAACTGTGTTGGCTCTGAGGTTTTGAAATTTAATCGCAACATTGTGACAAAATATTATTTAAATAATCCAAAATTATCTATTAATTTATTTCCAAAATTACTGTGATACCTCGATTTGAGTGGAGAAAGGGTTGTAAAATCATTTTTTGTCATTCAAATCAAATGAGGTAAGTAAAATTTATTAAAAAAGTTTGTTCTTTAAATACAATTTGTTTTTATTGACAAAAAACATGATTTTTCCTCATTGCTTTTTTTTTTCAGTAAAAAAAAAACCATAAAATTTATAGTGATAATGACAAATATGACTATTGACTATTTTCTTTGACTGATAAACCATTCTATACATACATTATAAACAATTTTTCCTCCTGAAAAAAAAAACTCAACATTTTTACAAAGTTAAAACTGATTGTAAATGTCAAATGAGACTATGAAATTGATCCCACACAGTAATAAATAAAATTGAAGTGAAATAATATGAGGATGAAATGTAGCGAGAGAGATTACCTTAACCCTTCTGTCGACCTCCTCCCTCTTGACTTTCTCCTTGCGAGCCCTGAACGGCGCGCGACCTTCGATCATTTCGTACACGAGGCATCCGAACGAGAACCAGTCCGGACTGAACGTATACCGTTCGTTGTCTATCACCTGGTAACACAAAATATTCCCATATTATAATAAGGAATTTCATTATTCCTTCGCAAACTGGGCACGCAAAAATTTGTGCGGACAAACTATAACCAAATATATATATATATTATATTATATTAAGGATGCGCCGTAATTTCTAGAGCGCTTTTGACCTTTTGTACGCATACTTTAGCGTAAGATCTTAACCGTTTTTGACAAATAATTTTGTCCCGATCGCCAAGACATATAGGTCCATGACTTGCGCGCAAACAAAAACGTATGAAAAAACTGCGTCAACTAGGAGTGCATCCAGCCTTTCGGCTTCTTCAACTTTCTTACTTCAACTTCCCAACTTCAACTTTCCAACTTCAACTTCCAACTTTCGGACTGCATCCAGCCAAAGAGATGACGGTCAAAACCTTCGAGACTAAAGAGACAGTGACTTACCTCAGGCGCCATGTACCCCACGGTGCCAACTCTTCCTCGCACCGTGCCGCCTTCTGGCACGTCAACTGCCAACCCCAGGTCCGAGATACGCACGTGGCCAGCGTCATCCAGCAAAATGTTCTCCGGCTTGCAATCCCTGCGGGACAAACACATTGTTGTAATGAAAAACGTCACGAAGTGGAAGTTGTTGTTGGCTATAAATGACGTTATCTTTATCACGAACTTCATAGAAACTGTAGGTATGAGAATAAAGACATGTATACTTACTATGTTCTATGCAAAAACTGCTTAACGGATTTAGATGAAACTTGGCACATAGATAGTTTAACATTTACTGTGACAGTTTAAAAAAGAAACGTTTATTTTACTATTTCACTTTAAAAAACTACTTAACTGATTTTGATTATACTTATGGTTTATTCTATTCATCATATCATTCTATGAAATATCTCCTAAGCTTGTCGAACCCCTGGGGGTACGAAACTTAACTAAAAAAATAGCATAATTTAATATATCTCTATTTTGTTAGAATTTTGTGTAATAAGTGCTTCTATTGAATATCCAAATAAGAATAATATTAGTGTGACAGAGACCTGTAAACGATGCCCATCTTGTGCAGGTGTTCCAGGCCGCAGGCGACCTGCGCAGCGTAGAACCTCGATCTTTCCAAACCCAGCCCAGTGTCTGCACCGCACATGTTGTATATGTGGAACTTTAAATCGCCACCTGGAAACCATTTAATAACATTATAAATGTTAAAAGCAACTCTGTCTGTCTTTCTGTTACCTTTTACCAAACGGTAATCAGGGTTACAAGAAACGACACAATTATAGCACCTTTCAATACATAAAAAAGTACTATTCACAGTCTCATACAAAACAAAACCCAATAAGTGGCATAACGCTTAACCTTATTGGGTTTTGTTACAATTAGATTAGATTACAACTATTAGGAATTACATAAGCAAAAATGTTAAAATTTACAGTTTTTTTTTAAATGAAACTTTACTGAGATCGCAATATTGTAAAACGCGTACTAAGCAATGTGCGCATGTTTGGGGTTGATTGAACGGATCGAATTATACTAATACAAAAGAACGACGAAATAATTATTGCTCATTTGCTGAGCAAGGAAGTTTTTTTGTAGTTTTTTTTTTTTGTAGGCTAGAAACACAATATTTGATGGAAAATGTTACCGTTCATAATAGTGAGCACTAGACAGAGCGCGTCCTTAGTCTCGTAAGCGTAGGCGAGGTTCACGACGAATCTCGAGTTGATCCGCTGAAGGATTTGCTTCTCGATTAACACCATCGCCTCCCCTTTTCTCTTTTTTATCCTCTTTTTCTCCAACTTCTTGCATGCGTACATTTTACCGGTCGCTCTGACCTGAAATTGTTTTTTTAATCAATATTAGGATACATTTTTTTTTGAAAAGCAATTTTAGTAGTGGCAAGGCATGTTTCATTTCGGCAGTCATTTGAGCAGCCTACACCGCCCACTTACAGTAGACCACCGTGACATAATAGCACGTGTGCTGCTATGTTTCGGTGAACTATGCTGAGCTCATCCTTACTCCATGCCCTAAAAAAAAGTTTAAGTAGTTTTTCTTCTTCTGTCGCTCTGTGCCGGCAGGTTTATAACGCGCTATTGCTTCGTTCCTCAACACAAACTTACACTTTTCATACAAGACTCCTATTTCTCCCCTTAACTCTCTGGTGTTGCTTGTGTTTCTTTTGTATAGAAATTCGCGATGAGGTGTCTTCAATTGACTGTTTTACCCAGCGATGTACATGGATTTGCCCTTTCCATACAAATTACACACACTGGCAAAATTACACGTGTACTTGGTTTCATTTTATTCAAAACCACAGTGGTGTCCAGTCCACTTACACGAACCTAGAACAAAGAATCCGTGGACCGACCGGGCCATACCTACAGAAACCAATATGATTTTGCGAATTAGATTGGTTTTCCAGGCCCATCCAATATACCAATAGATGGTTTTACCCCTTTGAATGCCAATTTTTCATCGCCAAGTGGCCAGATCTCACCTGACAAGCGCAGACCTCGCCGAAGCCGCCCTTGCCGAGCACGCGGTACATGCGGAATGTGTGCTGGGTGACGGGCTGCTTCTCGAGCCACTTCCACTGCAGGTAGCGGTGGAAGTACATCGACCGCTCGAACTCCTCGAACGGAGTTCCCGCCAGGAAGCTCTTCACGCATCGCACACATTCCGCGAATATGTCTTTCGTACCGCCTGAAAGATTTTAGTAATTTTTTATTTTCGACTAACATTAAAATTTAAAATTTTTAATTTTTTTTTCATTCATACAAAAGTAATAAAATTTATAACTTTTTAAATTTTTTTTTCCTCCACAATATTGAATATAATGTAACATACAATAGACATTAACATTTATGGCTTCGAGTCCTGGTGAAAACATATTTACTTATATTTCAATCTAAATTTTAAATTCAGATATTTTAATGCATGTGTTCGATATTTATGGAACAATTTATCGTGTCAAATTAATTCTATTATTTCTATATCCCTATTACAATAATTAATAAATAGGTATAAAATTAACCAACTAACCTTCTAAGAAAGTGCATGTACTGTCAACAATCTCCTTCGTTACTACATCGGTGACCGCGACTGCATCGTCGGTCTTCAGATACCTTCCAAACAGTTCAGACGCGAGCGCCACCCTAGTTTCATCCACTTCCACCTCATATCTCTCCGCCTGTAACGACAATATTATTTTTATGAGAACAGGTATGCTAGACAGGACTGACGGTTCTTTTCATGGATATTGCATCTCATCGCAACAAAAATTTTATCAATATCGGGAGAATTCAAGTGAGCTGGCGGCCAATTTATCTAATTTATAAAGATTGTTCAAACACTGCAAGTGTGACAAAAATTATAATGCGCACAAAGTCCCTGTCAAAAGGTATAATGACGAAAATAGTTTTTCCTTTCGGTTTTTCTAAAGTGCACAATATTTTCAAGCACTTTTCACTACTGTCATTTACAGAGTTTCTTCATGGAAATTTTTAGCTTCAAAAGCTAATTCGATATTGTGTGATCCAGTCATAGACAAGAAAACTTTCGGCAGTATGTAAATACATACTTAGTTTAAAACCTTATGCAAGTATATAGATTACCTAGGGCGTGAGACGGTAATATCTAACAAAATATCAGTTACAATACCAAATGAGTGGTAGACGCGGGCCACACAAGTAGGTATTAGGATAAATTTTGCTAGGGCGAAATTTACACCGATAGATAGATCAATACCTAAACAAATAATTAAACTAGGCTTAGTAGGCCGCTAAATACGAAAACGGCTCTCGAGAGCTGATCGGGGTATAAAGGCTAAAGGGAAACATGACGCCAATTAGCTGAATCGGTGTAACGGGGCCTTGTAATTGGAACTCGATATCGGCTTAGAATTAAATAAACTTAGTTATCAGATGCAAAACAATATGAAAAAAATATGTTGTTCATTTTATAGTTAACTAGCTGCTGCCCGCGACTACGCCCGCGTAACTTTGTAAATCGATATACTCAATACTAATAAAAAATACTGTAAGTGTAGGTATTGTATGTCATGTATGTATGTTCCATCATAAATCTTGAAACGAATTAACTGATTTTCATGAAACTTGGTAGATAAGCTTTTAGACGTACGCGACACAGGACAGGCCACTGTTTTCTATTTCAACGAGAACGAAGTCGCGGGCGCCAGCTAGTATGTTAATAAATTTGCAGAAAAAATTGCATAGGTGTGAATGCCGGGACCGGATCGCTAGTACCACAGATAAAATAGTACTTAACCTGGTTGAGTATTATTTAATCTTTGCTAGTACATAATAAATGAAAATGAAGCAAGGCCAACGAGACAACGCGAATAATGTAATACAAACTTTCAAGGGCTGTCAAGATGGCGTCCTATACGCATCCTATAATACGTAATACGAGGGCGGGATGATAAGTAACTAGCCTAATAAGAAAACACTTAACTTTCCGTGATAAAATTAATTTTATTTTTCGACATAGTCTCCGTGAACCTCTACGCACTTATTCCATCTTCGTTCCAAAGCAGTAATGCCTTCCATAAAATGATTTCTTTCGAGGCCTGCAAAATACTCCTCTACAGCGGTTATGACTTCATCATTTGTGGCAAATTTCTGTTCGCCCAAAAAGTTTTGAGCTTAGGGAATAAGTGGAAGTCTGATGGCGCTAGATCAGGTGAATAAGGTGGGTGGGGCAGCAAATCATACTTCAATTCGTTGATTTTTGCCATAGCTTTAACACATGTGTGAAAGCGTTGTCCTGGTGGAAAATGATTTTTTTTTCGCCAAACCTGGTCGTTTTTGCTAAATACATTGATGAAGTTTATCTAGAAGATTAGCGTAGTATTCTCCATTAATTGTTTGACCTTTAGGAAGGTAATCTATCATCAAGATCCCATCTGCATCCCAAAAGACGGAAGCCATCACTTTTCCAGCCGACTTTACAGCCATGGCTTTTTTTGGAGCCGGGCATCCCGATTGAGCAGTGGACTCAATCGGGATGCCCGATTGAATTTTTTATTCTGGCGTGTAATGATGAACCCATGTTTCATCTGTTGTTACAAATCGACGTAAAAAATCGGCCTTATTACTCTCTGATTCTTTTGAGTTTTGCACCCGAATCCTTTTTTGATCGTGCGTAAGCAATCGCGGCACCCAACGGGCCGATAACTTTTTCATATTTATTTCCTCACTTAGGATACCCGTTCTTTTGAGATACCTGTAGTGTCAGCTATTTCAGATAACTTCAATCGTCTATCTGCTAAAACCATATCATGTACTTTCACGGCCATTTCCGGAGTCGTGACGCTTTTTGGACGTCCGGGGCGGGCTTCATCTTGGACACATGGGCGTTTAAACTCAGCCACCCAGTTTTTTACTGTGGCATAAGAAGGAGCACATTCACCCAAAACATTCTTTAACTCGTCCTATATATCTTTCCCCTTCATGCCCTTCATATGAAGAAACTTTATCACCGCTCTGTGTTCGATTTTATCCATTTTGAAAACAGATGACGAAATATATTTTCAAATGACGAAAAATCAATAAAATTTTCACGCCACCAAATTCAAATTTAGAACACAGGTGGCCAGAGATACGAATTTAAAAATGACATATATATATTTTAATTTTAACTTTTTAAATAGAGGAGGCTAGTTACTTATCATCCCGCCCTCGTATGTACGAGTCATCAATGTACTATAACTATGGATTTCGCACGCCATACAAAACATTACGAACTTTATGGAACATTTAAAAGTGACATAATAATATGTGTAGAGCATCAACTCTGTCATTTAAAACCAACCATACATCTAGCATTTAAAGAAAGTGTGACTTTTACGTCAACACATTGGAGTTTAAAATCAAAAGCACTTAGTTGGTAGTACCTTTTACCACTGAAACGCAAAGGCAAGACTCCGCCATGATTCCGTTTTGGGCGTACTTTTTATGAGCCGCTTTGGCAATTATGACGCAAATTCCATAGTTGTAGTACTTCGATGGTACTACCAATAAAAAATACTTGTTATGAAAACCTAAAAGTTTGTTAATATTCTGTGCGTTATCTCGGAGGCTTTGCTTTAGAAAAATCCGTATTAATAAAACACATCAGGTAATAGATGACAAACAAAACAGTACTTACACATAGTTATGTAGTTTAAACTTTCTTTATTCTGTGTTAAATAAAACACTTAAATACTTACTTATTTCCTAACTGTTTGTTTGATTGATTATCTTTTTCCTCTCTTGGTTTTTGATACGATGCCAAAATTTAAGTACCTACTTCATAGATCTATCTTTACTTAACTTACATAAGTAGTAAAGTAAAGGGAATCAACAACTCGATATTTGTTCAGCCCCGTAACTGTTTTATAGCTCGAGAAACAAATTGGCAGCAGTTATTTGAAAATCCTTATTATTCCTGTATTCTTACCATGAGTTCCTAGCATTCAAATTTCGCGCCAAGTTCAGTGGAATCTTATGGACGAAACACACGATCAGTCCATCGCGTCAAATGGACTGACGTGAAGCCACAATTTGATCGTGAATGGTAATCGCACTGTTACGTCACGTCAATTAATCGCGCCAACTGATCGTGATTGCAGAAACCAAGGAGGATGGAACATATTTCTATCCTTGGTAGAATGAAACACTACGCCCACCGTGGCATCATGCCGCGCTTCCGAATCAGAGCTCATGTCTGAAAAATTGGACTGACCGTGATGTTTGGCGTCGCTCCATTTGATTTAAGTTGTTTGGAGTCACGTCAAATGATTGATCGTGTATTTTGTCCATTAAGGAATAGTTTTATCAAAAAAAAATACTTTCCCAGGTTTATGTTTTTTCTATGCTAATTTTTGTTATGAATCATTGTGCATTTCACTCGAATGCTCTTCCCGCGCTGTGTGCTGTGTGAAATACAGGATGTATTTTAACCACAGCCCACCGATGACTTCGAGCCGGCGACTAGTTTAACCTTAAGTGGCCATAAAACGAATCAATCAATGATTTATAAGAATCAATACTAACCGCGTCAAGAAAATTGTTGTACTTGTGGTATTCCGGTCTATTCTTCTCGCAAAATTGTCTGAATAACAGCTTGCCGATCGGCTGCTGGTCTACTACGTAGTCGTAACCTACATCTGAAACAAACAAATTTTTTTTAGAAAATGATACAATTTATTTAATTTATGTTAAGGTTGACGACCCACTTGGTGATAACTGGCTACCGTCGCCTGTAACACGAGCAAACTTTTAACTTTCCACCCCTTTAGTCTGACTCGTTTCTGGTTTGGAAAAATATATAAAAAAAAATCCTTGACTCTGCAATTTAAGAATACACAAACGCCGAACACTAAAAGCGATTCCCAAAATGCTATCTACACTACAGCCTCTTCCTTCAAATAAATTCCATACGATGGTTCGGTAATCTATTTCAAGACTTTATTGTTCGCTTCCCGAGAAAATCCTGCATCATCATTTGGGAGATCTCACTAATTTGATTGAGGATTAACTGCGTTATATACTCACTTACGGCATCGCGTCTGATAATGGCCCTTCTAATGGTTTATAAGAGTCAATTAAGGGTTTTTCGGTTATTTAGGCATAAAAGGCGTTCCAAGACTATGCGACATGAAGGGAAAGTCCATTAAATAACGTAGATAGGATATTTTGCTGAAAGAAGACTTTGTCATTTTTGAAAGTTAGTAATATTGCATTCAAAGATTTTCTAAAAATGACGGCGTCGTCGGCAATAAATAATATTCTTGAAATTTGAAGCAAACGTATATAGGACGTTATTCCTTTCCTTTCTTTTGAGATACTATATGTGTTACTTGAAGAGTTATTATTTTTTGTACATCATAAAAATACTTTCACATTTAAGTCAGTTCGATTCCCAGACGAAGCAAGTAATGTTGTGTTGTATAGTCTCGGGACGCCCTGATGTAGAAGGAATAAAAAGAATGAAAGAAAGATAGAATTTTATTCACTGGCGCGCAACAAAAAGACACAAACATAATTAAAAAATCACGAGACAGAAATTAATTAAAAAAAAAACTGGCTATTGGCTACTGACTCAGCATTCTGTGATGAGATACTAGACAGCCAGCACCGTATCATATAGATGTGTAGATAGATAGATAGATAGATAGAGCGGTTATAATATCGTGACCTTTATTTTATTTTGATCGCCATTTAAAAGCCTTGTTTTATATTAATAAAAGTTGATTAACAATTTAAAAAAAAATACAATAAAAGCGCCTTGCAATAAAGTTTGCATACGCGTTGTCATGGATACAAAAAAAGGCATAGCGTCCCTACTTCCCATTAAAAAAAAAGTACTGTCTGTACCGACTAAAATATTATGAACAATATGAGTAAATGTTTAGAAAGAAGCGCTGCTGAAGCCAGTACTAAAAATAATAGCCGCGGATTTACTGGCCAATACAGAAATCCGAGTAACTACATACTTATATTGTCGAAATAAGGAAGAGGAAGTCTCGTTTACTATAAAGTGATGATTATGTAGATATTTGGCATTATATTGTTAATCCATAGAAACGGCGTTAAGCATTATTTTGCATACAATTATCATACATGACATCAGATCATAAAATCTCCTTATTGCCGATTCGAAGCGTAATTGGTCGACGACTCAGTTTTATTCTCAAAGCGTTTTCAATATAAACGAAGAATCCTTTTGTTGTGTTGAACTGAACCGAAAAAAAATCCATTGAACGCAATTTCCAATTAGATCTTTCTTTCGTATAAAATAAAAGGATACTTTAGATTAATATTAACTTTTTTTTATAAATTTACAATGCATCCATATTTCTTAATATAAACAGTAGGTATTGATTGAAGTTGAACAATATAAGATCACTAGCTGTTGCACGCGACTTCGTCTGCGTGACTTTATAAAATATAGCCTATGTTTATCTCTGTGTAATATAAAAATTTCGTGTCACATGTTTGACGCCAATGAACTCCATAACTACTAAACCGATTTTGATACAACTTCGTGACTATGTAATTTCGTAATTTGTTCCAACTTAAAAGATATGATATTTTTTTTTTATTTTGAACCCGGGCGAAGCCGAAGCGTGTAGCTAATAATATTTATAAAATATTATATAAAGAGAAAATATTGCATTTTGGTGTGTTTTTTTTTTGTATCACATCATCCAAATTAAATGTATCACAAATTGTTTGGTACAAAGTTACACAGTTTTTAGCGTCGGGTTTGGGCACGGTTTGGGGACCCTTTTTTTAAATATTTTGAAAACTTTGCGAACAAAAATATGGTATATTTATATGTAGCATAATCTAGCTAAAGTTATTTAATATTACTTCTACATAACATAACACAATTACCTATCTATATAGTTTGTCTTAAAATATATATTTTTTCATAGCTAATAAATCTTCTTACATCAGACCACAACTTCAATTAATCAGAGTTGACAAGATTATTAACAGCGCTTCGTACGTACAGATTACCTAATTAATCCATATAAAAACACTTCGAGTGAACCAACCCACGGTGTAGGTAACATCGGACGTGATCATCTGCAATATCAATCAATACTTTAATTGGTATCAATTGTCGGGAGGCCACCCTTGTTGCGCAATTAGCTCTAACTGAATAAATTACTAACCAACCACACTGTGTTAGACACATGTATAAAACTTTCCTATATTAATTAACAAATTAACCAATCGTTAACCTCAATCACCTATAGATGACCGGCCTCAAATTAAGGCCTATATTTAGGTATGTTTTGAGAGCGAGAGAAATTTAATTAAACCTAAAGTTATAGAAACGATTCATTAATAACTAACCCTACCCTATGAGCGGAATGCTGCAATCTACTATAGTTAGTAAGGCTTGTTTAGTAGTTCTCAAAATCTATTTTCCGAAACTCAAAAAAAAAAAATTTGCCATATCCGCATATGCAATGAGTCAGGCCGATAAAGCTATTATCCCTCCAAATGGATTCATCGCCCACGTTTCACTGCATTCTGTCAAAAAGTTTTAATTGCCGCTTTAGAACCTCGCCTTTTTAAAGACTCGTAAAAATAACGATCCACTCGCGCGTGCTCTTCGTCAGCGAAATCTCTTCGTCTGCCTGTTTTTTATTGATCTCTAGCTCTTCAAATAATACAAGTTACTAATGACGATTCCACTGTTGGTTTTGGTTGCCTTAACGCTCTGTGACTGTGACGAATTCGAAAAGTATACTCCGTACCAGTAGCAATAACGCTCGTTGAATAGATAACGCGCGTCCTAATTGTACGTTTACGTCAAGAGTGTCGTCCGTTCGGAATATTGATACGAGTGGAACAGACAACGGAATTAATATGCACTTTGGTGAATTAAAAAGTGCCATGAATAATGGATGCTGGTGGGATGTGAACAGGGGGATGGATGTTACTCATTTACATATTAGGTATGAGGTAGTTATGGTTAGAAACCTATTTTTTTTTAATATTAAGGCCGGCACTTGATGGTAGGAGGCTATGGCTACCGTCGCCTATAACACAAGCAACGCCACAGGCAGGTGCTACACAAGTGCGCTGCCGACTACAGTAGGTTGGGAAGAGAAATGGCCTCTGGCATCCCTTACTCACTCACTGGAACACAACAGCACATATGCTGTTATTTCACGGTGGTCTTCTGTAAGGGAGTTGATAGTGCAGCTAGACTGCGACACGCAACGCAATGTTGTCTGCCACTACTTAAAGCGAGTAAAAAACGAGTAAAATTCAAGAAGATCTTTATATTTCCCTGCAAGCCAATGTTGTAATGGACTCCTAATTTGAAACCCGCGTTTCGATATTTTTAATTAATTAACAAACGGATTTTGTAAGAGAAGTTGTCGATTGCTTGTGACCGCTTAATTCCAACGACATTTACCCCCAGTAACGAAGTACTGTACTAAAAATAAAAGGTTATCGCTGACCCTCACAAACGTGGAAAACTTATCGGATCAATTTGTTATTTATTCACGTCGCGTAGGTCCGGGAAAACTTGCGACAAATTGATGTATATTTAAGACTATTTGTTCGTTCTTCTTAGAATTTGTCGAGAGATATATATTATAAGAGATATATATATTTATAAGAGAAATTATTGCCCGAGTCCGATTTAAACTAGGACGGGTCTGAATTGGATTTGCTGTGTACCTAACTTAAATTATTATCCTTCACTAGCTTGTTCCCAGAATGAGTGGGAACAAACCGCTCCCACTGCACTTTCTCTCCCATGACAGTTTTTCTTATAACTCTTTTTAACAAAAAATAAACCGACTTCTTGTTTGTTTGTTTTATAATATGTAATATAGGATTATTTACTATTTATTATAAAAGGCCTCCAACGAGGCAGATATCAAACAAAACCGTCATAATTCACGTTAGGCAACATTTCGCGTATGCCGCTGCAACGCCGAAGCACAGCCTGCACCTGCATATTAAAATTACAAAATAAATGGGAAAAAATACTCTCTTTTTATTGTTACCATCTAGAAACATTCTCACAAACAAAAGCGATACAAAAGCGAGTAAACGCCAAAAATATACATAAGTAGTGAAAAAAACACAACAAACAATAGCTTTAAAAAACTTTCTTCGTTTTTTATACAAAGTAACACCAAATTCTTTGATACCTAAAGCGCATATATAAGATAATTTATTTATCGCACTAATTTCTCATATATGTCTCGTAAATTGTCTCTCAGTGTCAATGAGTTGGACGAAAAAGTGCGCGGGCGACGGATGTTGACCTGAACATGACTCAATTGTACGGTGACCATAGTTTCAGTAAAAAACAGTATACTCCGTCTGTACTTTTCATAAAGTACAGCGTTAGCGTTCATAAAGCCACCTAACCTAAGCTACTTCAATTTTCAAAAAAACTCTCGGTGGTCAGTTTAATTTTGAAATTTTATTTTTTATACACACACCACACACGCGCGTACGCACGTAAGCACGCACGCACGCACGCACGCACGCACGCGCTTACACATTATTGTGTAAGAAAATCATTTATAAATACAAATTACAACACACAACACGAAAATCACTTTAAACTTTAATCCAGAGAAGAATGGAAGTTTCGCATCGACAGATGTAATAGAAAACATCGTTGTTTTTTTTTAACAGACATTAATGAAGTTCGCGCTACTATCCCGGGTGAAAGGTCAATCTGGGTTAATTCCGGATAAAACCAGAAACTAACTTATTCGACCTTTCGCCGGAACCTCGTACACGTTAGTCAGAATCAGTCAAAGGTTATGTAATCGTTTGAAAACAGATTTAATTATTATCCTTACAATATAAGCTTGTTTGGTTTAAGAAAGGTCTGCACAAGTGGGCTGTTGTTACATCCACTTGATGAAAGGTTACTAATAACAAAAACTAAAACTTAACTTACTTAAGGTTACTAAAACAAACATCTCAGGAATTGTATTTTCCGGTCGCTGTAAATATTTATTTATATATATCTACCTAGTATAATTACTATATTGGCACAAAATGTGGTAAGCCTACACGTGACCAAGAGATCGTACTTTATCGTATTACGTGATCATTGTAATTGATCTCAGAGACCTGGCGTCTGGGATTGTGTGTCGTTTTGAGTTGGTTTTAATTCATCCAGCGCAACAGATTTCTTTGTTGAGATTATTTACGTAACTACACAATTAGACGAAACATTGCAGAAAATTGCGTTAGGGAACATTGTCGTGCATACAAATTATACCACTTAAGCTGAAAAACGATGTATTCTAGATAGCGATATTTGGAAAATGGCCATGAAACAGTTATTAAATGCCTTTTTTTATGGCGGGGATGCCTGTGGTGTGGTACCAGCAGGAAGTAGGTGTACCTACTTTCTGCTGTACCACACCACCATACATGGAAAATAACGTAACAAAACTAATACATTTATAAAAACTCTGTGAATACAAGTCAGGAATTTCGTCGTAATTTAGTTCTAGCAACACAGCCATTCCTAAGTTTTCACGAGATTTAATAATATAAGCGTACAATACAATCTATAATTTGAATGGGACATATACGGTTTATATTAATGTTATGATTTTAGATTACAATCTCATAGCAGCATGAAAATAGGTGATTTTCCCACCCCCTTACCGACGAACATTTACCCATTGGCCAAGCATACGTTTTAAGGACCTATCTAGAGCATATCTAGAGAAATATTAATATTGTGATTCATATTACAAGCCATAACAAATTTACGACTGACATTTTCGGAAGACATTCAATTTAATAGTTGACATTGCTAGGTTTATACTAAACTAGCTGCTGCCCGCGACTTCGCCCGCGTAACTTTGTAAATTATACTAAAACTTTCCTCGAGATAATCGCTAAAATTGCCTCACGTAGGTAATTATTGGATTACTGTACAATAAATATGGTAGACTAGAAGTGACTGTACTACTCGTATATCTAGTCACTTTGTCCAATCTAAACTCACCATAAATATCCATCAGTGCGTAAAAATCAAAGTACAATAGTTAGTTACAAAAATACAATCGCAGCGATTGTTTACTCTTAAATTCTAAAGTGCCTTACTAGGATTTCAACGATTATGTGGGCATTGATTTTTTATTTGTCGTTTAAATTAGCACCATGATACTCGGTTAACATTTTATTGTGAATTATAAGTGTAAAAAACCAGACATAAAAACTTCACGACCGACCTTGCGGCCAACTTTAACATTGTCACTTCTGCTTTTTAAAGATACTGTGTCTAAAATCTTAATTAGAATTATAATCTACATAAGAATAGGAATGAATAGCTCAATGTGTTCCTAAAACTCGACAACGGCTGGACCAATTCGACAATTTTTTATTTATTTTTTCAATATTCATTGAAATCCGAAGAACATTCTTATGAAGAATTGCCCGGAGAAATATAAAAAAACTCCATTTCTTCTATATTTTTCTTGTTCTTGTATTTTAATGTCTTGGTCCCATCAGAATCAAGATGAAATCATCTTCTCCGATGATTCCAGTGTCTTTTGTAAGGATAGCAAAAAAAGGCACAATTCAAATTAAAATCCAAAGTTGCAGATCCCGAGACTGGTCAATCAAGTCAAGTCCACAATTTTTCTTTGAATTTTCCAAAACATCAAAACAATACCTTTTCACAGAACAAATTTAGGTAGGTACTGTTAAAAGTTTGTAATCAGATTGTAGATAGTTACTATTAATTAAATACATAATTATGATATACGGATTACCAAAAGAAAGACAGATAAACGAATAATATCTGCTTTCTGGACAGGAACACGAATGTTGCCAAAACTAATTATTAGTGTGTAGTGAGTCGTGAATTAATGAAGAATTTTCTCGTGACCTAATTTATAAGTTAGGGTTGACACCATTAATTTAAACACAGTAAGTGAAAGGGAACATTACACCCTATGGATCCTATGGAAGTTGGTGAAATGTCTTCGTCAACTAGGAAATTGGCCGATGGTCTTCAAACGGCTGAATAGATCTTCATAAATTTATAGCTAAGGAACATCTTGAACAAGTTAGCTTTAAATGTCAAACATGTAACACCCCTCTTTTGCGTCGGACGTTGAAAATATAATACTACGATTAACTACTCTGTAGAAAAAAAAAGAATATAAAAAAACAAATCTTATATTAGATACGTTTTTTAACTTTTTAGTTCAGTACAAAGTGAAAACACATTCTACTCGCCGATATAATTACCTACGATCCATTGCCTCCTTCCAAACGGGTCTATTTTTAAGTGGAATTGTTTTTGGGGTTAAAAAGGGTGTCCTGGATTCAGCGCCCTCTTTGGGCTATTTTTAAAACAATGACTAAGTTCTCTTCGCTTTTATACAGTTGAACGATGTTACCACTGTTAACGGTCGGGAGACGAGTGCTTGACACAAAAACAGGGTTGACACTTGTCTGTCACATACTGACAACATTATGATCGGTCGAGTAGTTGACACGCGAAAGCGTAACAAAAAAAAAATAACTCATGCATCTATAATATCAGTAAGGATTTTCGGTTCAAAGGGGACCACTAAACGAGAGTGATATCACCAAACATATTCTTTCGCCTAATAACCTTGACATTAACCAAGACACTAAAATTGGAATTACAGTTCATAAAAATACCTACAGCATTTCAATGTTCAAAACTTTTTACCATAGCTTAGTTGCTGTATTGTCACCATAAATGAGAGTGATGTATAAAAAAAGCATTTAACAATTTAATAAATAACAACACAAATTCTTAATTGCGAATACGCCGTTAAAAGATTCAATCTAAATGTAAACGAAACAAGTAGAAATGTAAATGGCAAACTAAGCCCTCATTTGCAAGCTCCGCCTGTTAAGACGCAATAAATTCACTAATAAATTCGCCGAGGAATAATTTGTAATAAAATTATATGAACATTCCGTCGCGTCGACAACCCTAGCGCACCCCGCGCGACAACCGTACTGGGCAATAAGTAGGGACATCCTCCCGCACTCACGGCATAAATATTGTGACCATACATTCATCTTAGTTAATCTTCTAAATCGAGATATATATATGTATTATAACGACCGACCGTTTTCATAACGCGCCCACAAATCAGAAAAGTATAAACACGCATAAATATAAATCCTAATCAACTCGCGACGCCGAAATCACTTTAAAACAAAACCCATTTTATTTATTATGCCATCGGTGTTCCGTTGATGGAGAAGAAAATAGAACAAGTTAATAATTAAAATTACATAATGTAATAAAATAACCCCCGACTTTCTATCGAGCCCATAAAACATTAAAAAAATACCCATGTCTATCCAACCGTTCTCAGGTGATGCGTTTAATTTTTATTTATGTCTGCATAGATTTTATAGTAGGTATTTTGCTTTTAAATTTTAAAATTTCAAAATTCCTTATATACTGCCGCATGGTTACCCTACATCCCTACGTATACTATACCTACTACGATCTATAATGACGTCGCATTTTGTTCTATAATATTAAATAATATTAATAATGTCTAGATTTTAAAGTGAATATAAGGCTGGATGGAGCATTTTCGCTGTCAGCAGCAGCAAAAAGCAAAAGTCGCGGAACGAGCAGACAGCAGTAAACGATTAATAGGCAGGCAGGCATATAAAGCATTCACTGCTTTTTTCTTTCTTAAATTAAATTGACTATGTGTTAGACTAAAGCGGAGCAAACTTATTTTGCACAAATATGAAAAACTGCGTTAGCTATGCGAGCTAAGCTAAACTAAGTTAGCTTAGCTTACGGTCTGCATTCAGCCTAACAGTAATTACGGTTCAGGGGACTTCGAATATTTCAATGTTTAGTCACTGGCAAGACGGCAAAACGCATTAAGCTATAGTTTAGCGCATTTGTTTAGTCGAAGGGGTGGCCCCTTCGACTAAACAAACGGTTGCTGACCGCTGAACGCAATTGCCGATAACATAAAACCTCTTTTAAAACTCGCAAGGGTCTATCTATCCACACGACGTTTTTTAAACAAGCGGACGACGCGCGTTTTGACGACGCCGGCGAGTATTAGCAGACTGTATGTAAATTAAATACGCTTCAATCGAGCGTTTGTTTCAAAGCAAACGCAAGTGGAACGCGTTTTAAATAACCAAAAGCGGGGCAAAGGGTGTTGTGGGTTTAGTTGAAGCTGGGGTTGGGTTTAGCATCGTTTGCAAAGGTCATAACTTGTCGACTGCCTTGCGTTTGCTTTGCTGGTGAGTGGAAAGTCATGGTGAAGGTATGGATCGAGTTTGATCGCGTTCAACGCGAGTCGTCAGATCGTTTAAAAAAATATCGTGAGCATAGACCCTAACTAAAGTTTATCAACAAAACTTTATATTGCGCGTTTGAATTGAAGCGCGCAAACTCTGTGCCAAGAGTGCATTTGCCAAATAACTTATAACACTAAAAAAAAACAACTGTTACGTCACAAACGCAAACCCCACAGTCGCGGGGCCAGCAATTACAAAAGTTGAACGTTCTGCGTTTTCGTAAACAACTCGTTTGTATTTCACGTGTGTATACCGAACGAACGTACGAAACGTAACTCATAATAACGTTTATTCTAGATGTGATAAACATGCCAGCCCCGTCACAAATATTATATGTATTTTTCCACATTCTTAGAGGTACCGTACCGGTATAAGAAAACAATTCCGCTTATTGAGTTTTGTTCTACAGGAATTCACAATTGTGTGGAATAAATGAAACAGAATTTGAAACGGAATGGAAGTGGGAGAGCCGTAGCACACTTTTGTGAATCAGCATCAGAAAAGAGGTGGCATTTTAGTAAAAAAAAATGCAATAATAATAATATTACTAGTGATAGCGATTGCAGACGTGGCGTCATGGAAAATAGGAAAACAAAGTCATCAATTACATATTATGTTCATATTGTAGTACTCACCTATTCTTGTTTTTAAATCTAAACATTGTGATATGTGAGGAAACTGGAGGATCTTCCGCCACTTCTTGCTTTTGCCTTTGTTGCTATCGGAACCACCTAAAAAAAAAAAAGGTGTTTTTATGTTTATTTTCAAAACTTTCAGAATAATGCAAATTTCCTTTTTTAACATTTACTATTGGAAATGTGAAAAAATATAATTATTGAAAACTGGCTGTTGCACGCGACTTCGTCCGCGTAATTTTATAAAATATATCCTGTGTCCCGTACGTCTAAATGTTTATGTACCAAGTTTCACGAAAACCAGTTAAAAAATACGTTTAAGAGTTATGGAGGAACATACATACAATACCTACACCATATTTATTATTAGTATTAATTGATTGATTGAAAACATAAATAAAACCTTTTCTGCTTGAAGTGCTATTTCCATTAATGAAATGAGGTCATTTAAAACCGTTGCATAGTTCTTGCTCTAATGTCCAGTTATTTATTAATATTACATTATAAAAAAAGAATATGTACACATCATCATAGTATGTCAGTCAATGTTTATCGAGACCTTGTTTTGTTTAATGCCATAAATGCCAACTAAGGCTGAGTTGGCATGGGCCAACTGGCATTTAAACAAACATAATTTTTCAACAACAGACGCTCTAACTAACCAAACACTAAATCATGATGAATAAGTACAAATTAACACAAAACGCTTCCTCTAACACACAGTACCTTGTCTTCATAACGACTCTCGGACCAATCTAGGTCAATTTGCGTTATAAATCTCGCGTCATAATCCTTGATGCCTTCAACTTACGGTTTAGTTTGCTTTGGCACATAACTATAACTACAGTTTATCTAGAAGACTAGACTAGCGACCCTCTCCTGGCTTTGCACGGGTGCAATTTTTCTGCAAATCCATACTAGTTATACGTCAATGGAGATACTATACTCATAATATAAAATTAATAAAACTAACGCATGGAAAAGTGTAATAGTGTTAACTTAATGTCATGCGTGGAGATATGAGCCTATAAGTCGCGGGTAGCGCGAGGGGGGAAGGGCTGGCAGAGCTTATAAGTCGCAAGTAGCGCGGTAAGGGGGGAAGGGCTGGCAACACGCCCGAGTATCATATATACGACAGGCTATCGATTCATGAACAGCGAGTGAGACGGTGGTGGTAAATGGTGGATATAAATTATAAAGACTAAATAAGTGTTCAGATCATAGTATTACATAGTGTTAAGTTTTTTATAATTTCAGCATAAGTAAATGATAAGTGGAATAAACTGTATAAGTGAGGAATAACTGACTTTTGATTTATCGTCCTTAGACAAAAGTTCAGAAGTGCGATCGAAGAGAATATACAAAATTTTCTCGACACGCTCACAACGAGAAGACACGTAAGTACATTGTAGTTAAGAAGTACTTATTTTTTATTTTATTTTCTCTTTGTTAAAAAAAAAAAAAAAAAAAAAAAAAACAGAGATGGGCCCGAAACTGAGTTTTTTTTATTTATTTTAAGCTTAAAATCTTGGTAAGATAAACATAGGAAGCTTGCTTAAAACTGAAATTTAAATTTATTTACCTATTTATTAATTTATTTGTGTGACTAATATTTCTGATATTTAAACATAATCGTGCGTCCCGAACGCATGGAATGCGATCTTATTGCGAAGGATCATGTTAAAGTAAACAAAACTCGCTACATGCAAGAAATAGTAGTGCATAACTATTAGAAAAAAAACCACTTGTGACGAAGGTCGGGTTTAGTTTTTATAAACACTGCGTGTACACATCCCGAACCAATGTGTAAAACGTGTCCCTTTCTTTTTATTTTATTTGAAATTTATGTACTGACTAGCTGGCATCCGCGACTTCGTCTGCGTTGAAGGAGAAAAGGGTGGCCTGTCCTGTGTCCCGTACGTCTAAATGTTTATCTACCAGGTTTCATGAAAATCAATTAATGCATTGGGGAGTTATGGAGGAGCATACAATGCATACAATGCCTACATTTACAGATTTATTATCAGTATTGATAATAACGGCTTCATCGCTTAAACTAACTAGTGTCGAAACCAACTTTTCTTGTACTATCCTGAGGCAAGGCTGGCCTTGTACTATCCTTGGAATAATCTATAATATTTAGGTAACCCCGCATTCGTACGCATCGTAAAATATTAAAAAAGGAGGAAAAGGATATTGCCGATTTGTGGGAAAATATTCATTACGAACCGTATTCATAAATTCACTGATAATAATATCAAAGATTAAGAAAAACATAGATTTACAATCTGAATGTTTTGGCAATGGTCCTGTACTCTGTTATATCACCTTCAATGAATAAGTACAATGACGTTACCCCATGAATTATATGTTATACTCTTTTTGTAGGCCCAAACAAAGTTCCCCAAATTTTTGCGATTAGCAACAACCGTGCCAAATAAGCTAGTTTGCGTTTATAATTACCGTACCCAGATATATATGTAATAAGTATTTGTATTATAGGCTGTAGAAATAAAATAACCGAAATGCGTTGCTCTGAAAGAGAATATTATATTTTTTCAATTAAACAAAACAATTTTACATTTTCAATTTTATACAATTCACAGTACTAAATATTAACCTTACCTGAAAGAGAAACAACATTTAAAGCTATTACTTCTATGTATTTGTTAATTATTTAAATGTTTTAAATTGTTTAGTATTTATTTACACGACTCGTTTTACAATCTGATTAATATTATACCTCCGTATTATTCCCGCGTTGTAGGTAGCCGCTTTCAAAACTATAAACAACTACCCACATACATACTAAAACTAACAACGCGGGAGAATTCAAATTAAATGAAGTGACATAAACTTCATTTACATCTCCCCCCCTGGAGTCACGATATTCCCAGAACTGGAACAAGTTTTGTTATGTGGAAAAGATTGGATTCGCATGTCTTATGTCCTGTATTTAATCTGTAAATTGAGTTTGAAACTTTTTCTAAAATTTTATATGGGCCAATTTTTAATTCGTCTAATTTTCTTCTGTTCAATCGATTTCCATTTTCCACATACACAAAGTCACCTTCCTTAAATATGCACTGTTTTCTATTTTTGTCAAATTGTTGTTTATTATAATTGTGTGATTTTAAAGTGTTTTCCAAAGCAATTTTTCTATCTTGTAATAAATCATTATATATTTTTTCTTTTTTTAATTCATTTGGTAAAATATCAACATTTGTTCCTTCCAATAAATATTTTGGGGAATATCCCGTGACTGAATGTTCCGTCTCATTATACATTTGAGTGCATTTGTGAGCAATAGTGGTCCAGGCTAATTTTTCTTTTCTTTCATTTATTGTACATCTAATTTTATTTACTAAAGTTTGGTTTAGTCGTTCAATCAAGCCATTTGAAAAAGGTGCATTAACCGCAGTGAAAATAATGGGAATATTTTCCCTTTCTAAAAATTGTTTAAAATCTCTTGAATTTATACCTGGATATTGATCGGATAGAATCATGCCAATTTTGTTTTCTTTTGTCACCTTTTGAACCAGTTTTATAAAATCATCAGAATTTTGAGTTTTGGAAGTTGTAATATAGGCATATCTCGTGAAGTGATCTACCAGAAGGTGTAGATATGTTTTTGTAGAACGTGAGCCACCAAATCCGCCGATAGTATCAATGGACATTATTTCATACGGATATGTAGCAGGTCCAAGGTGAGACATTACTCCAAATTTAAATTTTCCTCTAGATTTGTTTTTTATACAGATTTCACAATTGTCGCATATTTTTTTTATATTATATGCTAGATTTTTTGCTACGTAAAATGGTGTAATTTTGTTTTTCATTTGTTGTATTCCTATATGACAGTAACTATTGTGTATATTCTTAATAAGTGTTTTACTGAATTCCTCTGTCAATATAATCTTTTCATTTCTTCCTATCTTTTTATAATATACTTTATTTTTTAACTGTAGTTTATTTTTACTTCGTTCTATATCTTTATTTATTTTTTGATCATTTTGAATGTCCTCTATTTTTATCATATTTATTATTTTTAAATCCTTTTCCTGATTTTGATATGGTTCTAATACAGGGTTTCTGCTCAAACTGTCTGCTTCTATATTGTATTTACCTGGAGAATATATCACTTCGAAATTAAATTGAGACAGGTAGTAGGTGAGGTCTCCGAGCTCTTCATCTGTTCTAGCTTTTATATTCATTTTTTCTAGAGGCTTATGATCAGAGAAAACCGTAAATTTTTTTCCCATTAGCCAATGTTGCCAATATTTTACTGCTTCTTTTATTGCTAAACACTCTAGATATATAGCTTTCTTCTTTTGTTGTGTACAGTTTAATTTTCTCGAAAAATAGGCACAAGGTTTCTCTTCGCCATTATGCTGTGGTTGTTTCAAAATGGCACCTATTCCTTGTAAACTAGCGTCTGTATAAATATGTATTGGTAGATCTGGATCAAATATTGCTAAAATAGGTTTTGAGCAGAGTAGTTTTTTTACTATTTCAAAAGATTCTTGACACTTTTCTGACCAAATAAAAGTTTGTCCTTTTCTTAATAAATTATGTAAGGGATCCAATATAATCGATAAATTCGGTACATATTTTCCGTAAAAATTTATTTTTCCTAAAAATTGTCGCACATTTTTTTGTGTTTTTGGTATTGGGAAGTCTTTTATAGCGACTAAATTATCCTTCAGTGGTGTAATTGTACCATTTTTTATTACATGGCCCAAATAAGTCACCGAATTTTGTGCAAAATTACATTTTGAGAACTTCAACCTAAAGCCTTCTTCTAAAATTGCTTCTAATAACAAAGATAAGTGTTTCATATGTTCTTCAAATGTTTGAGAGAAGATCAAAATATCATCTATATAATTTACAGTAAAATTTGACAGCTTATGTTTCCTTATAATGTTACATAAAATTCTTTGAAAAATTGCCGGAGACGTCTTCAAACCAAATGGCAAACAAGTCCACTGAAAGTGTCCTTCTTGAGTAACAAAGGCCGTCTTTGGTTTATCTTCAATTTTAAGAGGAATGGACCAGAAAGCAGAATTTATATCAAGCGTTGAAAAATAATTGCAGTTCCTCGTTTTAACCATTAAATCTTCAATTAATGGGAAGGGTTGTGATTGAGGAACTACAATTTTATTTAAATCGCGAAAATCTATGCATAATCTTGATTTTCTTCCTTCTTCTTTTTTATAAGCCAAAGTTACTGGGGCGGCAAAAGGACTATAGGATTCTTCGATTAGATTTTTTTGCAATAATTTCGATATTTGTTTTTCTATTTCTTGTTTGTCTTCAATAGTGCACCTGTATGGCCTTTTACTACAATATCTGTCAATTAATAAATCAATATGTGCTTCATAACCTTTCACCGTTCCAACATCATATTTATCTTTAGCGAAAAGGGATCTGTATTTGCATATCAATTTATCTATTTCAAATTTATTATAAGGGTCTTGTTTATTTATCGATATATTAAAGTTTTCAATTTCTATGTGTTCATTAAAGTTTACTTTATATTCTTTTTCAATTTTTTTTAAGACATCTTTCTTTTTCATGTTTTCGTTTTTTTGGTTTTGGGTATTCTGTGTAATTTTTAGTTTTTCGTTTTGAGCAAGTCGAAATTTTTCTATACAATCCAATCCAATTAAGACGTCGTAATCAAAATTTTCTTCTTCAATCACGAAAACATTAACATTTTTTTCGATATCATAGATCTTTATCTTTAAGTTTACCACACCGATGGATTTTTTCACGCCATTAATCGTTTTTAAATTTGCATTTGTATTACCATCATTAATTGGGTTTTTCTTCAAGGATAATAATTTTGAATTTATTAAAGAAACATTCGATCCTGAATCATAAATTCCCATCGTTTCAAAAGTATCATTTAGCAATAATGGAATTTTAATTAATGGCGGAATTACTAGTTTTTTGAATCTATTTCGTTTAAATCGGTTTCTAATTTTGAATTGTTAACATACCTTATATTATGATCAGTTTTTGATATACCCTTACTATTGTTATTGAACCAACACAAATGTTCAGGATGATACCGTTGTCCTTTGTTTCCTTTTTCACAAATTTTGCAAGGTCTGTATCTTCCATCTTTTCTATTAAATTTATTTTCATCATTTTCCATTCTTCTTACAAATTTATTTTTATTTACTAAGTATTCTAAGCCTCTGATATGGTTAAATAAATCTTCTGTTTCTTTTAAATCATTTCTATTAATGTTATCCGCTACAAAATTTGGCAGGCCTGTTGCGATTAGATCTATTAAAGTAGGTTTATCCATTGATTTATTTATTTCTAATAAAAGTTTTTCTTTTTTTAAAGCATATTCCATTAATGAACCCTGTCTATATTTGAACAAAATTGCATATCTTACTGATGACCACCCTTTGTCTGCATAAGTTACACAAAAGCTTTCTTTCCATGTTGACCATCCTGAGTTTACTGTATGTTTTATGAGCATTGAACCATACCAATCAAGACAAGAGTCCTCCAAAAAAACTTTGAGAATTTCAATTTTATTACTGTCTTCTTTAATGCCCACACGATTACATTCTGCTTCAAAAATAGCCATCCATTGTGATACATTTGAGGTGGTTCGAGTAAATTTTTCTAATACCATTCTTTCTGCCAAATTGCTAACGTTAGGAAATTTTGGTTCTTTCTTCGTTTCAGCAAAATTCTCCAAAATTCTTGTAAGACCCTCTTCTGATATTCCACTAGAAGTAAAATTCTTCATTTCAGTAAAATTCTCCAAAATTCTTGTAAGAACCTCTTCTGAAATTCCACTAGAAGTACTTTGTTGATGAGTTTCTGGTATAATCTCCTCTAGCAAATATCCCATAAATTGCATATTTCCATCTGCATCAAGGTAAGTATTCTTTATATCTGAACTCATAGAAATCCATACTTTTCTTGTTTCGTGTCTCTTTTTAAGTGTAATTTTTACGTTTTCAAAAGTTTGCGTTGTTATAATTTTTTCATGTAGCCTTACCGGTTGGAGTTTTTCTGGTATCAAAAAGGTGTGGTTACTACTATCAGTTATTGAAGTTATGCAAATTACATTTGTTTTTGGGTCTTCACTCGTTTTCACCATAAATTCAAATCTTAATTTTTCCATTGTTAAAAAATAGCTACAGAAATGTTGTTTTGTAATAAGTATTTGTATTATAGGCTGTAGAAATAAAATAACCGAAATGCGTTGCTCTGAAAGAGAATATTATATTTTTTCAATTAAACAAAACAATTTTACATTTTCAATTTTATACAATTCACAGTACTAAATATTAACCTTACCTGAAAGAGAAACAACATTTAAAGCTATTACTTCTATGTATTTGTTAATTATTTAAATGTTTTAAATTGTTTAGTATTTATTTACACGACTCGTTTTACAATCTGATTAATATTATACCTCCGTATTATTCCCGCGTTGTAGGTAGCCGCTTTCAAAACTATAAACAACTACCCACATACATACTAAAACTAACAACGCGGGAGAATTCAAATTAAATGAAGTGACATAAACTTCATTTACATATATAATAGTGGTAGTAAACTATCACTAATCCTATCACTTTCAAGTTTCAGGAAAACAACAAAGCCCATAAAAGAAAGACCCTTGGTGGAGGGGCAGTTGACGATCACCCAGATTTAAGGGAATTGAAGAAAGTGAAGCATGCGCGCGTGTCGCTCAATGTCAGAACCGGCGCCGCATGACAATCAAAGGAGATCCAGGTTTGAGGATCACGGGACATCCGGTTCGAGGTTAGAACCGATGTCGCAGACGGGACAAAGGAGATCCAGGTTTGAGGATCATGGGACATCCGGTTCAAGGTTAGAACCGATGTCGCAAACGGAGAAAAGGAGATCCAGGTTTGAGGATCATGGGACATCCGGTTCGAGGTTAGAACCGATGTCACACACGGAATATGGAAGATCCAGGTTTGAGGATCATGGGACGTCCGGTTCGAGGTTAGAACCGATGTCACACACGGAATATGGAAGATCCAGGTTTGAGGATCATGGTGCGTCGTGTTCGAGGTCAGAACCGATGTTTGAAAGATTTACAAAACATGAAGGAACTGTTTACCAAAACGAGCGCAATAATCGGTATCAAGACCAATCAGACGATTCGGATGAAGAGCTTAGGGGGACGCAGAGGAAGAGACGGACGCTAAGGAATCACAGCATCTCGTCAGAGGTTGACGCCAAGGAGAAATTAACGCAGGAAGCGTCAAATACAAACAAAATATTAGATAAGTTTCTTAGTATCCTAAATGATGTCAGAAGTTCGGATAAACCTAAGTTAACTTTTAATAGTAATGTGTTACCCGAATTTAACCCAATGTCAAAGGAACAAACAATCCTGACATGGTTAACGAAAGTAGAGGAATGTGCCGAAATATATGGCTGGGATGAAAGGGCCACTATACACTATTCTTTACCAAAACTCAGCGGGGTTGCAAAAACATGGTATCAGGGACTACCGTCTCTGTTACTTAGTTGGACTGAATGGAAAACAAAGTTGGTACAATCCTTTCCCTGTCGCGAGGATTATGCCGAACTTCTGACTGACATGTTAGCGTATAAGGTTAAATATGGAGAGTCATTGGAGCACTATTATTACGCGAAGGTCAACCTGTTACACCGTTGTAGGATTAGTGGTCGGCAGGCAGTTGATTGTATTTTACACGGGGTAGAGGATCGAGCCGTAAAAGTAGGTGCTCAGGCAGCACAATTTAGTGAACCCGAAGATGTCTTGAAGTATTTCAAAACTGTTAAGGTTGGACAGTATAGGAACTTATCCAGGGACTTATCAACTAAGGCCAAAAATGAATCGATAAACAAGCAAATAACTAAACCTGGAACTTTTAACACGAGAATACGTTGCTTTAACTGCAATGAAATGGGTCACCCTAGTTTTAAGTGTGATAAACCTGGCATAAAATGCACGACGTGTAATAGAATAGGCCACCAAACTCAGGATTGTTTTAGAAACAGAAACATAAACATGGACACTGATAGCCGAAACCGCGACAGAAACAAGGACGTAAAGCATGTGGCGAAACTAAACGTCAGGGATGGACAAGAAAACAAATATTTTATTGAAATAAAGGTAAATGGCATACCAATCCAATGCCATGTAGATTTAGGGAGCGAGTGTACATTGATCAGAGCCACCAACGCAAAGGAAATTAATCTGCAAGTCTGCCATAAAGAGAATCTGCCGATACTCAGGGGTTTGGGAGCAAACACGATATTTCCGCTAGGGGTCGCTGTATGTGAAGTCGAAGTGCGAGGAATAAAGGAAACTATTGATATATACCTGGTAGACGATTATGTACTGGGTAAACCAGTACTACTAGGCCATTCCTTTACGGAGAAACCTGATATCATAATCACTAAGACTCCCAATGAATTAATATTCCAGAGAATTGTGAAAGACAAAATATGTTTGATTTCTAACAATGATGTGGATATACTACCAAATACAATGCGTGCAGTTAAGGTTGACGCCGAGAAAAAGATAACGGAAAACGTTTATGTAAATGGATCGCTCAGAGGACCTGAAGGTGAGGAATATTACCTCTTACCGGGAAGTTACGAAATTAAGAATGGATGTGGTGCTTTATTAATACATAACGCTTCACCAAACAAACTTTGTATAAAAAAGGGCACCTTGTTGACGCGCGTATCTTCAACAAACACGACAATGCCAGTGAGAATGATGAACACTTTTAGTTTAAAAATTGATCTCACGAATGAGTCCAGTGAAATCATCTGTAATCCACATCTCAGCACATATGAACGTAGTACATTACAACAACTATTAACCAAGTACAATGACTGTTTTTCTAGCGGACTTAAGGACCTAGGCTTCACAAACGCTGGCGAAATGACAATAGAATTAAACGATGCAGAACCAGTGGTATACCGACCTTATCGCATGTCCCATGCCGAAAGAAATTTAGTAAGAGATATGGTAGAAGACATGATGGACAATGGAATTATTAGAGAATCTTCATCACCTTATGCCAGTCCGATCGTATTAGTTCAAAAGAAGACAGGTGATAAACGCTTATGCGTAGACTATCGTGCTCTCAATCGGAAAACTAAAAAACAACATTACCCCCTACCACGTGTTGAAGACCAGCTAGATCTACTGGCAGGAAATACTCTGTTCACTTCACTGGATCTAGCATCCGGATACTACCAAATACCAATAACGGAAGAATCTCGACATAAAACGGCATTCGTCACGCCGGATGGGCAGTACGAATATAACCGTATGCCGTTTGGATTAGTTAACGCCCCGTCAGTATTTCAAAGGACCATGAATACAATACTCAAAGAGGCAAAAATCAAGTATGCCATTGTTTATATGGACGATGTACTCATTCCTGCTAAGGACTTTACAGAAGGAATTCACAGGTTAGAGGAAGTATTAAAATTACTAGAGAATGGAGGTTTAACCCTGAAACTCAGCAAGTGCAGTTTCTTTCAAAGTAACATAGACTTTTTGGGCTTCGAAGTGAGCGCAGAAGGAATACGACCAGGGAATAGAAAAACTGAGGCAGTTGAAAAATTTGTAAGACCTAGTAATCAACATGAATTACGCCAATTTCTTGGCCTGTCGGGATTCTTCAGGCGATTCATAAAAGGATATGCGGTTATCGCCGCACCGTTAACAGACTTACTCAAAGGAAACGCGATATGGGAATGGGGTGCAAAACAAGAGGAGTCGTTCATCAAAATCAAAGACATACTTGTGAGACGACCCTTGTTAGCATTGTATGATCCAAAGGCCGAAACAGAGCTGCACACGGACGCAAGCAAAGAAGGACTAGCTGGGATCTTACTTCAATACAGCACGAAAAGGGCATTACAACCGGTTTCATATTTCAGTCGAAAAACTACTGTTGATGAAAGGAAATTTCACTCTTACGAACTCGAAACACTGGCAGTTATTGCATCATTACAACGATTTAGAATATATTTGGTTGGCGTGCCATTCAAAATAATTACGGATTGTAATGCCCTAAGAGCTACCCTTACAAAACGGGATCTCGTCCCTCGAATAGCTCGTTGGTGGATTCAGCTGCAAGAGTACGACTTCAATATCGAGTATAGACCCGGTTCACGTATGTCACACGTAGATGCGCTTAGTCGGAATCCGATCGATACATGTACGGACATACCACATGTGTTAGATGTATTAACAGTCCAACAAGATACTGAACAGAATTGGATCACCGCGGTCCAAACAGCCGACGATGACGTCAGAAAAATCAAGGAGATCCTCAGTAATCCTGAATCCACCCAAACATCTGACATACAAAAAAACTACAAGCTTAAAAATGGACGTGTTTACCGCATCGTTGGTAAAGAAATTAAATGGTTAGTACCCAAAGGGGTACGGTGGCAGATATTGAAAAAGAATCATGATGACATTGGACATATGGGGTTCGAAAAAACATTGCACCGTATACAACAACATTACTGGTTCGCGAAAATGCGTCGCTTTGTTAAGAAGTATGTTACATCTTGTCTCGAATGTGCTTACCACAAGAATTACGGAGGAAAACGCGAAGGCAAACTCCACCCAATCGAAAAAGTTAACATACCCTTTCACACGGTACACGCCGACCATTTGGGACCATTTGTGAAGAGCAAGAGAGGGAATTGCTATTTGCTTATACTGATTGATGGCTTTACCAAATATATAAATATTACCGCAGTCAGAAATACGAAATCAACAACCACAATCAAAGTGTTAAAGGAACACATTAGCTACTTTGGAGTACCAACGCGGCTTATAACTGATAAGGGATCAAGTTTTACAAGCAAAATGTTTAAAGATTTTATATCCTCTTGTGGTACCAAACATGTTGAAAACGCAGTTGCAACACCCAGAGCAAACGGACAAGTCGAACGCTTCAACAGGACCATTCTTGATGCCCTCTCTTCCTTATCCCATGGTGAGAACGAAAAAAACTGGGATGATCATGTCCACGATATTCAAATTGGTATTAATACTACAAAACATAGAACTACACAAAAGACTCCTTCGGAATTGCTATTTGGGTTTAATATAATAAGTAGAGCAGAGGGAATATTAAGCTCAATAATTAGCGAAACATCGAAAATAAATCTCGAAGTAAATTTGGATAGTTTAAGACACGAGGCTAGTAAAAAAATAAAAAAACAACAAATAAAAGACGCAGAGAGATTTAATAAGCATAGGAAGCCAGCAAGGAAGTACGTAGAAGGTGATCTTGTTCGAGTAGAGAGACAAATACCACACAGCGGTAAATCCCAAAAACTGGCTTGTAAATATCAAGGGCCTTATCGTGTAATAAAAGTGCTCCCTAATGACAGGTTCGTTATTGAGGATACCCCTTTAACGCGTAAAAATGGCCGAAAGTATGAATCCGTAGTAGCGATAGATAAAATACAACCATGGATGAACTTCAAAAGAAACTTTGAAAGTAGCTCCGATGAATCGGACAATGACACGGATAATTAAATTGTCAATTTAAACAATTATAAATTAATATTCCCAATGGTTACTTTACGTTGATATATGATTATTTTACTTTATTCTGTCATAATTACTGTATAGTTACAAACACAAAAAAAAAAGGAAATAGAAGAAATTCATTACACATACTGATAAAAAGAATTACACCTGTATTTAGAATAATAATTTTAATAAGTTTTTCTATATGTTTAATATTAATCTAAGTAAGTAGGTACTTAAGAAACTGTGGTAGTGCTACCTACTATTTGAATCAATAAGTTACTATTAATTTTTTTTTTCCTCTCTCTTTCTAATTTGGATTACGCTGTATTTAGGATAATAATTTTAACAAGTTTTTCAATATGTTTAATATTAAAATAAGTAAGTAGGTACTTAAGAAACTGTGGTAGTGCTACTATTTGAATCAATAAGTTACTATTAGTTTTTTTTTCCTCTCTCTTTCTAATTTGGATTACGCTGTATTTAGGATAATAATTTTAACAAGTTTTTCAATATGTTTAATATTAATATAAGTAAGTAGGTGCTTAAGAACTTAAGGTATTGGAATCAATAAGTTACTATTAGTTTGTTTTTTTCTCTCTCTTTCTATCTATTATTTTTTTTTTCCTCATGTATACATACATTACAAAAAAATAAAAGGAGGCGAAGGGACTCGCTCCGAACAGGATGGCCGAGCTGTTAACTTAATGTCATGCGTGGAGATATGAGCCTATAAGTCGCGGGTAGCGCGAGGGGGGAAGGGCTGGCAGAGCTTATAAGTCGCAAGTAGCGCGGTAAGGGGGGAAGGGCTGGCAACACGCCCGAGTATCATATATACGACAGGCTATCGATTCATGAACAGCGAGTGAGACGGTGGTGGTAAATGGTGGATATAAATTATAAAGACTAAATAAGTGTTCAGATCATAGTATTACATAGTGTTAAGTTTTTTATAATTTCAGCATAAGTAAATGATAAGTGGAATAAACTGTATAAGTGAGGAATAACTGACTTTTGATTTATCGTCCTTAGACAAAAATAGTTAGCAATAAATAAAGATGTCAGGCATTATTTTGCTTATATATTTATTTATTTTTTATTTTTCAACGCGGACGAAGTCGCGGGCACCAGCTAGTCATATATAAAAACCCTTCTCGTGTTTCCATTAGTAAACGGACAGACGGCGGGAAGTGATTTTGTTTTTAATACTAACTATGTGAAGATTCTATAGTTAGAATTCTTTTGATTCGTCTCTTCAACTAAAAACTAAACAATAACAATTATCTAGTTTTAGACATATATTTTTATAAGAGCAATTAGGAGTTAATTAATTATTCATTGTTTTGATAAGCTAACTATGCAAATTGTAAAGGCCCGGTGAAGAAAATATTTTGATAAGCGCCGTCCGTTTCCGACTGTCTGTTCTGTTGTCATCATTGATGCTGGTATAAATTAAAATAAATTATATATTATACATGTATAACTATTAACTGGTGTATATTAACCGATAAAAATGTATCGGTTCGCGTCAGCAACATGCTAATGCTCACAGTTAGCCTTGCGTACGCGATCACGCCATTGTATGTATGTGTGTGCGTTGGACGCTCAGTTTTAAGTTTTCACTTCTGTCTGCAGTCCTCATGACTGCCTCCGTTTTTTATTATTTTTTTGCTGCGTTTTCATTTGCAATCAGTCAGTTCCAAACTATTGTAACTAACTATAAGCAAATCTGTTGTGTGTTTTTCTGTCTTTTTGAGGCTCTCCCCAACAGGAGATTTAGTTTTCACCACCTAGCATTCAAACCTGGGATATCATAGCGTTTTAGGCGTTTGTCAGAAAAGGTGGTTTTGGAGCCTTTTATTTTTGTATTTACCGGCTGATTATTTGATCTTCCTTAACTGCTTTAACATTTAACGTTACATGGATTTCAGCATTAGTCACAAACCATGGTACATTTTTGATATAGTTCGCAATATGCCATTCTGTAGCCTTTGCAGGATCAGTTGTACATGATATGGAAAAATTTATTTAATTTGTTAAAAAAATTAACAATTTCAACGCTTAACTAGTTCTTGGTGTGCATGTGACATATTTCTAGTTTAGCTTCAGCATATCATACTTTTCGGTGTGCAACCCGCATAGGTGTCTGTTTGGTGATTGATTAGTCGTTGAATAAATATTTCGTCAATAATATTTCATAAGGAAATCCTTATTATAAATGAAACTCGTATTACGCAAATTGATAACACGATATCATAAATGCGACCTAATCACGTTGGTGTCGTGTATCCTGCTGTCTGTTTTACAATCTGTGGTCGACGCCTACATACATGTATACAAAATTACACTATCTTAAAACACCAGACAAGATCATAATAACTATTTATTCCTTTTTGGGATAATTTTTAAATTATTGTTTATTAAATACATTTTACATTTTTTTATCTGATTTCATAAATGAATAAACCACTAACTACTAATGAAATTATACATTTTTAAATTTTGAATATTAATAGTAATCACATACTTTTATATAAATTAGAGAAGAGATAACTATTAGCGAATTCTTCAGGTCTTCTGTTGTTGATGGAAGTTTTACTTCGCTAATTCTTCCTGATTTCTTATTTTTTTTTTTGTAAAAAAAATTCAAATTTTAATTCCCTTTATTACTTCTGGTTCAAATAGCATTATTAGTTATGTTCTGTGTCTTCAAATGTTGAAAGATAATAAGCGAGAAAGCTTCTTTGAACCAATTCCTATAATAGTTACATTGTTATGAAATGATGACGACACATTTAAAATAATTATGCATACAATGAACATTGTACATAGTTATTTTATTATCTGTGCTGTGACGTCTTCCCCTGTTTTAACCTCAATTGTGTTGCGACCAAGGAAAACTGTAGGAATTCAATAATATATGCATTTATTGGGTTTTTCTTATTTAAAAATTCCACTTATAAATAACACAGTTTGTTTGTATACACACAGGTTAATTCCTTGATGACACACCAAGGAAACTTTAATCTACCAATCATAGAAGTAGGCATAATACCAAAACAGTAGCTATTTAAAAGATTTTAATTCTATGCTACCAATAATAGACTTATTTGAACTAAACAAAAATCAAAGATGTGTATCGTTGCTTTTTTGGTTTCAATGCAAAACATAAAAGCAGTAACTTTTGAGCCCAAACACTATAGATATAGTATAAATCGAGGGTTAGCTTATAATTTTAATTATAGATAGTAAATTTAAATTTTATAATAGTAAACATAAAAATATCTAGATATAAATTCTAAAAGTATTGATTGTCATTATAATTTAATGTTTGCAATGTCCTTATTAAGACCAAGACCATTAACATTTTAACGATTTTAAAAATAAAAATGTTAGCATTAATTAATTGCTGTTTTTTGAGGTCAACCAATTAGAAACAGGCTCACTGTCTGTATACATACGTCTTAATGGTTTTCGCTTTTTATATTGAAGTAATTAATTGATAGAAATTAATTTGCAATTGATACTTACTAACATTGAAATATATTTCTGGAATGTTATGCAAACTAAGTACATTCAAATAAAACTGTTTGTGTCGTTTTAATAATAGTTTTAAATATATTATATTTAATATAAATAAATAAAATAAAATAAGTCTGTATAGCCACTAAGTCCTCCAAAAACACACACCATCAGTTAGATATTTTTTGTCTAAATTTATATAATAATATAAAAAACTAGCTGGTGCTCGCGACTTCGTCTGCATTGAACAAGAAAAAATATAACTGACAAAATATGTTACTATGAGCAATATAATGCCTGATAATATATTCATTGCTATTATACTTTTGCAAGGTGTATCTATTTCTATCTATTTTAAGATAATTCCTTCCTTGGGAACATTTCATTTTTTCTGGATGAAAGGTAGCCTATGTCCTTTCTCATATCCCTGATATGTTGCAAGATTTAATGATTATCGGTAAAGTAGTTAAAGTGTGAATTCCTTAACAGACATATAGAGTTACTTTCACTAATATAATATTTGTATGGATTGACAGTGCAACGACTGTTGGTCAGAAGGTAGCACTATGCATGTCAAATATGAATAGGACTGGAAATCTGCCATGTTTCTCACATTTCTCATGAACTTCATTAGTGATGGTAATTCATGTATGGTGTGCAAAAAAAAAAAACAGAACAATAATTTATTCTTTATAATAATTATTTTCATTAGTTTTAATGATTTTTGTAATATGATTTATTTATTCAGGTAGTTATAGCCTACATTGATTTTATGTGTATAAATTATATTTTCATAATATAAATATATAATACAAGTTAAATCGAAATAAAACTCTTAAATGAATTTTGAACTTAACAGAAAAGCAAACATAAAGGCTTTGCTACATTATATATAATTTTATTAGATAAAATATATATATATGGGTGAAAATACAAAATGTGGACTACTTTTGGCCATATTTTGTTTAATGTAATTTTTAACTATAATTGTAAGTAATTTGGTACGAGTAGATGTTTTATTGCGTTATTTCACAAATAAGCTTTTGGAGTAAGTGATTGAAATTGAGTGGATGCATAAAGAAGATTTTATAGTTTCATAATACATTGTAATATATAAAAAGTGTATAAAAATATTGTATTTATTAACTGATGACAGCGAGTTGTCCACATTTTGTATTTTCACCCATATATATTATTTATATTTTTGTTATTTGGTTTTTTACTATAATTACTTGGATCATGTGAAGTTTGCAGCAAGTGCAATCCTATTCTTATTTGACACGTAGTAACTAAAAATGTTGCCAAGTATAAAGTACATTTTTATTAACAATAAAAAAACTGTGGTGTGCTAGAAATGTTAATTTGAAAGCTTAATTTGGAGTTTAACATAATATATTAATGCAAGTGACAGCCTTATGAAATGTGGGAGAATAGAAAAGCAACACTGATAAGGCAAGAGATGTCAAAAAATCTAGATAAAGTGTCTTTCACATGTCATTCCTTCTAGATAAGATGGAATTTGTTTCTTGGTCAGCTGATTAGGCATTCCATTATAGTAGCCCGAAGAGCGGCTTTAAATAAATATGTATACTCAATTTAAGGCTTCGAATTTTTTAGTGATAGCCCCCTCGAGGAGCATGCTGTCACAGTACACAGAGATAATAATATTTATCATTTTGCTCTATCTGTTAAGGAAAACATTGTGATGATACCTGAAATAAGACTATCAATTCAGGGATACACGAGAACTCACTAGTATTTGATCTACCGAGACATATTGATAAGTTAAATTATATATACTTTTTATTCAGAAATAATAAAAAAAATTTTTTGCAACTTATGATTGAATGGCAAACAAGGCTATTTCATATTTCCAATTCACATAGATCTAACTATAAGTTTATATATATTTAGGTGATTATATATATTATAATATAGGTGATTATATATAGGTGATTATATTTAGGTGATGGGGACATGAAAAGTTTACTATACATACTGAAATGGTCAAAAATTTATACAGCCTAATTAAAGTTAAAAAAAAAGGTATTTTGAAACATTTTACCCAATGGCATCGCAAAAAATCACAAAGGGAGTTAATTTTATTAAATGTATGATTTAGATTTTTTTCTCAAAATAACTCAGTTATTGCATTAAATTATTGATTCAGTTCCAATTTGATGATTACTTATTTAAATTACTTTCAAAAGTTATATTGGTCACTTCCCAGCAGTTACATTGAACTTACACTTGATGTGATAACTGGGACAATTTTATTGCCATTAGTTAGTTAAGTTACCTTTTTTAGAAAATTCTTTTTGATGTGCTTAACTAATGGATGTTTTTAGATTGTATGGGACTGCACATCTTAAAATCTTTACATAGTATAAAATAAAGTAGCTTCCAGCCATCTATCCCTGCATTTGTATTGCAAATATTGTACCTATTACAATATTTTTCGGCAAAATGCAACCTGGGAGTTGGTTGCTATAAATCTTATATGCTATAAATATAAGAGTTTTTTTAGAACAGCAGTCAGATTATTTGGGGAAGCCCATTTAAAAAAATAGGTAATAGTGGTAATAGTAGGAGCACATGGTTGCCAAGAGGATTTAATTTGTATTTCAGAAAATGACATATCAAAATATTAAGAAAACATTTGCTTTGCAGAAGATGTATATATTATTATATAGTACCTGATGCCCGTGACTTCATCAGCATTCTCTATAGCCTATCTATAGCCTTCCTCGTTAAATGGACTATCCAACACAAAAAGATTTTTTTTAAATTGGAACCAGTAATCTTAGTTCCTAAGATTAGCGCATACAACCAAACAAACCAACTCTTCAGGTTTATATATATTGCTATAGATATGATGGGCTGTAGCTTGTCACTTAAAGTTGTCTGTTAATTTGTGATTTTCAATTGCAGGATATAAAGAAATATAGATCTATACAATATTTTTACTGAAAACTCAAGTTGTGTCACTATGTGTTATTCATATTATAAAAAGTTTTAACATTTTTTTAAAGTTTGAAGTTTTGAAAATGTTGACAAATAAATTAAATACTGCTTTAACAGATTATGCTATGTTAAAATGCTAAACTCGAGTGTTTTAACATAAGCAAAATACTTACTATCCCAGGTTAAAAATAGGACAATATTGCTTTGGGATATGAATGAAATTGATCAGTTTAGGTCTTAAGTAGATTGAGATACAGTTTTATGTTAAAGTTGACTTACAAGCCCACTGTCCACTTGATGGTGGCTGGCTATGGCTACCATGGCTATATACAAGCGACGCCATAGGTGCTGCCGATCATAATAGGATAAGGGAAAAAGCAATGAGCTTTGGCATCTCTTACTCAAGCACGGAAACAATTGGCTCGAATAATTCCCGCGCCACAAACAGAATCAATTTAAATTGCCAATGAAGTGCGTACATACCCTCTCTCGCTTTTAAGTATACAGTGTTGGCTACAATGTTCTCTAATTCCATCAGTTCCAGTGTGGCGGATTTTGCTGTCGACCCTCGTGGAAGTTGAAGACCACCGCCGGTGCGGCTGCTTAGCCGCTTCACGCACAACCGAAATAATGCCCATCAATAAACTTCTGTCCGCAACACAGTATAATTCACACCATTAGATCAACAACAGAAACCTTATCACATGCCACACAATAAATCACACGCGAAATAACGCGAAGAGTTCAAAATACGGCCATAAACACGCAACCAATCACATCCAACTTGGGGTGTGGTAAATTACTACCATAACGATTGGCTAAGGTAAATAAATGCACAAATGTGTTATATTCTTAATATCAGCTTAAAGCGTGAAAGTTTCTTTCATTTAATCAATCGTTACGAGAAGAACACGCCCGAATATTTAAACAGATAATGAAGACGACCAACCAACAAACAATACGTCGCTTGGACTTGGATTGGAAATTATTACTATAGACCACAGAACACTATAAAACTCATAGCGAGATAGTCAGAGAGGTCGGAACAGAATAATATATTATTTTATCCTGTGGTTGCAAAGTATATTAGCTGTGGTCGGCTGTGGTCAATCAAAGTAAACAAGAAAAATATATCTATTTAATGTCTATTTCAAATTGATTTCAAATGTAACTTCCCTCTAGCGAGAGTAATTAAATATGAAGAAGAAGAATGAAAGGTCTATATTTCTTGACCTTTCGACCATAGACATCTTTAGAGTCAGACCAAGTCAGACACTGCACGGAATACAACATTTTTGACATTTGTGACATTGACAATTTTGACATATCACATGTGTGTTTGTTATTTATCTGCATGCAATGCATGCAGTTCGCAGCAGGCGGTGTCAACTTTGTATGTAGGAGATTAGAATACCTATTAGGGATAAAAATGTTTATTGCTATTAGAAAAAATAATTTTAACCTGGTTTATTATATCTGGTAACACCATTCTTTCCGTGACAAAACCAAAACAAAACAAACCAATATGGCGTATCATATGTGATCGTATCGGTGGTATTTTTATTTTCATTTCGTTTACTGTTGAATTTATTCTTTTTTACCTGTGTTTACTGTTATCTACGACGCGAGTTGAGTTGATTAGTTTCCTCCTCCGTCTACGTATTACGTTTACGTGAGACAGTGACTCTTGTGAAGTGAGTGATTTTAGAATTTAGTGAATAAGTGCAGTTCACAATTCAGTACTAATTAAGTGCACTAAATTATAAGGTTTTTAATTTGATGTTATTTTAATTTTTTAACTTTATATAATAAGAAAATCTGTCAATAAATGATATGTGGTAATAACAAAAAGTTTTATTTCATTCATTACGGTGACTTTTACCATCGTGACTTTTTACATTCTAGTCTAGCCATATTATGGTCATAATGTATTTCCATCCATATGGAGCATCTAGAATGGTTAAAAAGTCACGATGACAAAAGTCACTCGTACGCAATACCACCAAGTCACAGAAAATTACCAAGTAGTACCAATTGAATTAAAAGTATTGAAAAATGCCGCCTTTCAGAAGTACCTTGGGTTAAGCCTAGATGGCGCTACAAAGGCAATCCATTCTACGTTTTTTTGTATGAAGTTGTCATTCTTCGACGAAAGGAGTAATAATGTTCTGTGGTTCGCAGCGCACATTTTGTAATTTTGGTCGCGCCGGTTTCTTTCATTTTCAATGTTTTTAAAAAGTTTAAAAGTGTTCCTGCTAAGTGTAACTCCTAATAAATGCATTTTACACTTCTCCAGTACATGTACAAATTTAATTTGTCACTAGTATTCGACGAGACTGTGACTTTCATTCACATATACTATTCAATATGACTGTTTGTAACGTGTGTGGTAGTTCTGATCTTAATTTAATTGACGGCTTCTATTACTGTGTAGAATGTGGTACACAAGATACCGAAGCCAGACTGACAGAGTTGGAGACAAAAGAATTTGAAATTAACCCTTTTTTGAGGAGTCAAAATGCGCGCGTTGAAGTGACGAAAGTCAGAAAGCAAATTGAAACTGAGAATAATGTTCAAAGTACGTATTATTTAAACAATATGAAGGCAACATGCCCCCGGCTTTGCCCAGGATGCAATTATAATATGTAGAGATTATAGTTTTAACGAAAGAAATGGTTTCTGTGAGTCAACCCAACTAGATGGGTGACCACGCTTCCCTCGGGCCAATTAAAGTTTTTTACATTTAAGAAAGAAAGTCTTTGAAATACTAAAGAATACTTGAATTAATAATAAACTCAAAATATTATATAATGAGCAAGTGGTATTACTTTTGTACCCGTTCCATTAAAAAAACTACCTAAAATGAATTTTCTCAAAGATAAGACCCTAAGAGATCAATTTCTAGATTTAAGAAATCCCTAGATTATCGTCAAAACGTTAAAGCCGTTTATGAGATCGTTGTGGCATACAAGAATTCCTCATTTAGTATTATAAGCCATCTTGAAGTTGTCTTTAGGATTTAACATTAACTACAATTCTCTATTAAATCATTTTTATTTATATCAAACAGTCGCTAGGGGCAAGTGTTTATGTGTTGGCATTTTATCTTTGTACCTTTTGTATGTATGTATTTACAAAAAAAGTAATCTATGTAGTATATCAACAGTCTGATAACCATAATACAAGCATTAGTTATTTAATGTGGAACTAGATGGTGCTGTGTGGAATGTGTGAAAATATTTATTTATTTATTTTATTACTAGCTGGTGCCCGCAACTTCGTCCGCATTGAACGATGACACGTACCTTATGTCCTTTCTGGAGTCCCAGACAACGTATATGCAAAATTTCATTGTGATCGGTTCAGTAGTTTTTGCGTGAAAGCGTAACAAACAAACAAACTCACATTCTCATTTACAATATTAGTAAAGTAAGGATTTATTTATCTACTTTTCAGTGAGTGGTGAATGGCATAAGTGGCATGCATACAACTTCATTCTATGCGGAATGGCAGACGAGTTAATAGGTCTTGGAGCAAAACCAAGTTTCAAAAGGAAACTTCTGTGGATTTGGAGTAGATACGTGAGAAGATATCAAATTAAAGAAGATTTCGGGTATGTGTTACCTATAATGCTATATGATTGTGTTATAGGCGATGGTAGCTACCTACCATCAAGTGGACCGTCATCCTGTCTGTCAACCTTAATTTTAAAGAAAAAATTCAGTAAAATGGGTGTGTTAAAAAAAAAGGTGTTTGCAAAGTGTTTTACATCGTTGCTGGACTATTTATACTCAACAATTTCAATAGACTAAACTGGGTGACTGAGCTTCACTTGTGCCAAAGTAAGGTTTAAAGTTTTTTACATGTAAAAAAGAAAGTCTGAAAGATTATAGAAAAAAATATTACTAATTCAAAATATTATAAAATGGACAAGAGGTATTACTTTTGTAAATGTTCCATTAAAAAAAATACCTAAAACGAATTTTCTTGAAGACAGGACTCTGACAGATTCTAAACCTAAAATATCCCTAACCCTAGATTTTCGTCAAAATCGTTAGAGTCGTTTGCGAGATCATCATGGCATACAAGAATTCCTCCTTTAGAATAAGATAAATCTATACCAATACATAAAGCTGCTCTGAAGAGATTTTTTGTTTGTACACCCTAATCTTAGGAACTACTTGTTCGAATTGAAAAATTATTTTTGTGTTGCATAGTCCATTTATTGAGGAAGGCTATAGGCTTTTATTTCCAATAACTTTAAACTATACACATAATTTTATTGCTAATTTTATTTTTATAGTTTGGAAACCATCTGGGTATAAATAAGCCTCCTCCATCTTCATCAAGTTTTCCCTGTTTTTGGCAACCAATTCATATAATACCTACTCATATAATATTCTGTTGCTCATTTTCAGAGTTGCAAAGCGCTTTGACGATAAAAATAATACAGCTCAATTTAGAGATCAAGATTCTGACGACGAAGTTAATAACGACGTAGAGGCAAATAAAATTTTAAAAAATGAACCCAAGACCGCGAGTGATATCAAATTATTTACATCTATCACTTTAAAACTATTGATGGGTATGATAAATGCTGCATTAAATCTAGACAGAAACAATATACTGCCATCACATTTGGTTAGATTTATAGAGGAGGGTAAGATAAGTGCGAAACAAAGTAACTATTGGAGACTTCTACCGAAGGAGATTTGTACGAAAAATATTGTAAATTGGATCGATTTTTACTCAAGTCTCAATGCAAAACTGACAACCCTAAGAATTATTAATATGACATATATGTGCATGCATTACCTCGATTTGGGAACACCAGTGTTGCCCGATGTGAGGAATCTTTTAAATAATTGTGTAAAAGAACTATGTTTACCAAGTGAGTTTAAAGATCTAATCGTTTCACTGATCCACATGTTTCCATGTCATTTGATTTTAACGAGATTTCGTATAAAAGGTGTGCCCGATTATGAGGCGTTTATGTTGGGTTATATAATGGTCGGTTTGAAAATATGTTTTGGCTTAGATTCTGATTATGATGTTAGACTTACAGATGTTGTAGACAAGATTAACATTGAACGGGAATATGAAAAGTCTTTTAAAGGTGCAAACTCAGTACCAACAGGTAGATTGTTTTCTTTGCGCGAATGGTATAACCATTTACAAATCAGAGAAGTTATTTTGAGTAAACATTTTAAGGCAATGTCGTCTGTGCTAAACTTCCCGTGCGATGATTATGTGGTTTTCAATCAGACGGAGAGGGGTAAATTTAAGTCGAATTTGACATCTGAACTTATTGCGGACATTGTTAATAAAATACCTCTAGATGTACCAACGGTTATACCAAAGAGTGATTTTCCCGCAACTTTAACTCACATGACAGATCACACTGAAGTGATTGCTCAGTATGTTATGGATCCAGACATAAAAATGCTCTTACTTGAAGATTTCACACAATATTCCCTAAAGTACGCTTGCAAAAAGTTAAAATTAAAACATTTGGCAAATGATTCGAATGATCTTTTCAATGGAGTGAATGAATCACATAAAATTATGAAAGGTATAATAGTGGGCAATTGGAGTAAAAAAGGAGATCAAACAAAGGTATATGTAAGAAATTGTGAAAACAAAAATTGGATGGTAACTAAACCGCCAACATTAGAACACATAAACGATGAAAATGTGATTGTTACAAGAGAAGTTGATCGTGACTGTAATCCTAATGGGGAATCGAGTTTAAATCAAATCGAAGATAATACAATTGACACTGATTTTCAATTGTACATAAATTCCGAAGAAACGAATATATTTGATGATGCTTTTGATGATATTGACGATGAAGACGTAAAAGAAGATCTTGGAAATTTAGATGTTCCAGAGCCAGATTTATTTATAAGTCAACCAGAATGGAATGAAACTCATGGTGTACAGGATAGCGCATCAGAGATCGATGACCATAGTGATTCTAGTTTGAGTGATAATGAAAGAGAAAGATATAAATTTAATCCAGAAACATTTGACAGGCAGCAAGTTATTAAAGAATTAATTTTAATGGCTTGTGACAAATATAAAATACGTGTACCAAGGGAATATAAAAATAATTCATTGAAGCGAAAGTGGATTGATGGAGGTGTAAATGAAAGTAAAAGAAAAAAGACAGATTTATCTGGCACTAAAAATAATAAGGAAAATGATAATCTGATAAGTGTTACCGACATACTTTCATCGTATTATGAATCAGTTAAAAACGATGTTATAACTGAAATTACTGAAGACGTCAGAAATGCTATTCTTAATGCAACTGAAAATAATGAAAGACCACAAAACGAACCAGAGAATATAGCAGATATAGCTGAAGGCGATGTTGCAAATGACGTTGAAGTAATTGAAGAACAAAATACAGACGTAATAATGGATGAAGGACCAAAAGAAGATGACAGCGATGTACACAGTGATGATACAAATGAAGATATTGATGTAAACGATTTATTACCACGAGAAGATCCTAATTTTGACGGGAAAACTCATGAACAAGATCAACTGTATCTGAAAGTGAATTCGCGGTTTGACGACAAGATGTTTAAGGATTTATTTATCATAGAAGACGATGAAATTTCGGATGTATTGAAAGAAAAAGTGATAAATGCTAACGGTTTAACAATTCCCGAAGACCAGCATTCTTCCGATTATGATTCCGAGGATGATTTACCTGTGGGTGTATTCAAGGAAATGAAAAATCTGATTAGAGAGAGAGACAAGGAGCAGGAAGTTGCAACGAATTATTTATTTAAAAACCGTGATGACATAAAGACTTTTAAATATTGGATGAGATTTTATACTAACGATTGCACTCGCAATCATAATGAGGGCGGATCTAATTTTGATAAAGATCTTCATGCACTTTTTCCGAATAGTTTTCATCGTGTTTTAAGGAAGTGTTCCCACATTTTAAATGTGCCCATTTTATCTGTGTACGTGCATATGTGTGATTTGGAAAATCGTATGGTGTTTTATGCAAAGAAACGGGCTAAATTAAATGCCTCAGTCACTTAAACAAAACATTTTATTACTTTTTTGGTTCCAACGGAAGGAATTCCATATACTAATAAGCTGCTAGCGTTGTATAATGGACATGTAATGAGTAATTAAAATAACTAAATATTTAATTATGCCACCTGCGTCGTGAAATCTTGATAAAAGAGAACAAGTAATCGCTTTCCATATGTAAAAACGAATTGAGAATCTGTAACGTAGTGTTACTTATTTTATTAGTTTTTGGAATCTTCCTATTTTGGAAGTCGGTTTAAAACGCGCATAATAGCGGCGCGTTTAAGTTAAGTTAAGCGTTTAAGTTTAAGTTTGGCTTAGTTAAGTTGACATGAATGTCTCGCCTAAGAAGTCGTTTTTTAGATATGATCAGCGCAGGCTTATTATCTAAATGCCTCTGCTGAGTGACAGGCGCAAAATGCGAAAAAATTGTATCACGCACAAAATCATATCACGTAGCTCATAACACTAGTGCGATTTACGTAAAAATTAATGATTTAGTGTGATATTGCACAAATATTTCGCATTTTTCGCCTGTCGCTCAGCAGAGGCATTTAGATTATTATCTAAATTTAGCCTGCCGGTATCATTGAGATAATAATATGTACTAGATACTAGAGAAGACATGGCAACGAGATTGTTTGCAACACGCGTTAGAGCCAGCTCACTCCAACTACATTAGTCTGGGCGACGACACTTGTGTTCTGTGTTCTATCTAAGTATGTGTGCTGAGGTACTGTTTAAACAACTCAGGAAATACAAATAAAGCCCAATGAATCACCTTTTACCTGCAAGTATACACTTTTGCTTGAGATAGCTTCTCTAGTACGTATCTCTATGGCCGGTATAATAACCGGCACATAACTTGGCAAGATTTTAACGTAGTGGGACATGTGCAAGGTGCGGGAGGCACGGGGCGAGTGGCGAACCAATCGCGCGGTCGGATCTATGTTATCTTGCCCCTTTGCCCCGCTTGATACCCCGATCAGATCCAAAAAAACGACTTCTGCGCATCTCGCCATTCTTGCCAACTTACGTGCCGGGATTTATATCAAGCGGGACGAGCGCGCGATTGGTTCGCCACTCGCCCCATGCCTCCCGCACATTGCTCATGTCTCGCTCACTCCCTCGTACACTTGCGTGAGTTTTATTGCACGTGAGTGTACGATGCGCAAACTTTCCCCCACTACGTTAAAATCTTTCCATTCCATGTGATGTTGTGTGTCAGTCACTATACAACGCTTCACTTTGTACAGTGTCCATTGTTTTTTCTAGGTTCATGTACCTAGGTGACATTTTATTTTATTATCATGTTTGCAACCTTTGAAAAGTATATGAGGCCTATGTTTTGTTATTAAAATAATATAATAAAAGTTAGTTGGTGTATGGGTGTAATTGTTTACAATAAGGAATTAGCCAATTCTCGTATAGTACTAGTGTATACTATTTCTTATACGACTTGCACATACCAAATATTCTATACAGTCATTGTATAAATAGACCATTAACATTGTCATACAATGTATAATAGGCATATTACCAAATACTTCATACTTATACTGAAGACTGATTCTTCATAAGATTTTAGAATTACTACCATTTAATTAATTTAATTGGTGCTTTTTACTTATTTAGAAGATCGAATCTTCAGTAGGATTTTTGTATAGTAAAGATTTTTTTAATAGTAATTGTGTTTAAAATTTTCTCGAAAACATTGTCAGAGGGAAATAAGTCATAATAAATAATATTTAAGTTATTATTAAGTTTTCAAAATTATATCCCATAGTAAAACTGTGTTACAGTTTTATGGGACAATGTAAATTTTAAATTACATTGTCCTTATTAGATATATAATAATAAATGTAAATAATAATGTAGGTATAATAAAAATAAATGGGATTAATAAAGGAATATTTACACAGAAGTTTGACTTTTTAAGTTTGTATAATATTTTAATAAAATGATTATTTGAATCGTACCAGATTTATTTGTTAATCTTATTGAATAAACACTTGAGATTTTTACAAGTGGTTAATAGTTTTAGTAGAGCCATAAACATTTTACCTACAATAGCAATTTCAGGACTATTTACTCTTGATAAATTTACTCATATTGGATTTATATTAAAATATTTTTAAATTTTTGGTATTTACGATGGTTTCATGATCTATAAACACTTAAATGTTCCCGTCTTCCACTTCGCTTATTTCATGCCAAACCCCAATGCTACACTAGCGCCTTTCTGGTGAAAGGATATGAACACACTACCAGTCTGGCAGTGGCAGTTAAATAGTGTTGTCCCGTTCTAACCTATTAACCATGTAGTTGATAAGAAAGAGACAACTTTTTCTGATAAACTATTATCGTATTGTAGCTTGCCAGTCCTTACATTAAATTAATTCTCTATGAATTATGAAATTCTTAAAAATGTCAAATTTAAATCACTTCTGACATAATTTTCGATTTATTTTGTTCAATCGAAAAATCAGTGCTCATCTGAACAACTACTTTAAACTTGCATATACGCAAAATAAGATAACGGAAACCTGGGGAATAATGAATACGAGAAAGCTTTCAAGCGGTCTCTTGAAAAAGACTCTCCTTAAGTCTCCTTCGGCATTTATGACTGCTCGTAATTTTACTCAAAAGACGATGTGTATTTGCACGCCACCAAGGGTTCGGGTTTCACTGATGGTAAGTTTTCTATCTGCAAGGTTGCCCGTTAGGATTTAGTACACATTCGTCCGATTCCTCTTTCGTTAGGTCATTTAAGGGTAATTTTATTTTTCCGTATAGGTCAGAATTTTAAAACTGATGACGAAACCACACTATGTTAATTTCCACATTCGACAGATTCTGCTTTCGTCAGATAACTAGTTGGACAAACCTTTCATATCTAATCTCGCATTCGGCAGTTCTCAAGCTTCTCCTAAATCGTTTTGTTGTAAACACCTACTTAAACAATAAGTGTCTGGCTACGCTTTTTACGTTTTGAAAACTAAATTTATTTTTCTGAAAATGTATGACGGCGGTGTTGTCTTTGTTAAAAGCAAAAGATGTAGGTATTTAATTTAACTAGTTCGAATTTATAAACGGACATAATTATGGTCCCTGACCCTTTTGTTACACTGATAGAAACTGACTAGTCATTATTGGTTTACCACATTCGTCATTCATGATCAAAGTGAACTAAATTTTCATAAATTTCGATTTATGACGAAAGTGGTATCTGACAAATGTGTGCCTACTATAAATCCCCGTTAGCGGTTAGGGTCAGTTTACAGTGGTTTACAGTTATATGTTTGATTTTATTAAACCATGCTTTTACAGGAGAAATTGGTACACGTGGCTTTTATGAGTGGAGTATGGTTAAGTGGTGTTGCTTATTTCTTATCGCAAATCAAGTGTTGGCGTCGCGAATATATTGGCAATTGATACCAACGTTATAAAATATAATAGCATTTTCAGAAATAAATGTTCGATATCTGTTGATGTGTTTTTTTGTCAATATGCACCCGAACCCGAAAATAGATGTAGGTAGTTACTGCGGACGGAGGGCTCTAGAATACCATTGGACTCCACCATTAATACTACTTGGTATCGCTATGATACGCGCACGCACGCTAAATACTTAGTCACAGAAAAATGAAGACTGTTTATTCCCACTAGTTACATTGGGAGTTCAATTGATTGGTTTTAGACTGAGATCCCAGTCACCCCACACTTGCGTCATTTTAGGAAAGCTGAAATTTTCAGGATCGGTAGTATTACATAAGCTTAAAAAGGAATGGATACTCGCTAAGCTGAAAGCGGGGCCGTTTTACGGGTTACTTTCCTTGCACAGCGAAACTTTTAACGAGCCTGGGAAGATATTGTACTTAATAATATATATAAAATTCAGCCTTCCTAAAATGACGTAAGTTAGCTTACTTTTTTTTTCTACCTTGATACCGGCAACCACAAACTATATAGTAGATACTAACGTATCCGGCAACCCCCTGAAAATTTCAGCTTTTTAAAATGACGTAGGTCTGGGGCGACTGGGATCTTGGTCCATTGGAGGGCATCGATGTCAGTCTGATTTTGTAGTTTTGTAGAGTCCATGTCGCTAAAGAGAAAAAGAATATAACTATATTCTTTGTTCTAAGTTGTCACTTCATCTTTGTTTATTGTATATCTGTCTTAGTAGTCTGTGGTATGTTGTTTGTGGTCACGTGGTCACTTCGGAGTTCGGCTCACTTCACTCAATCACTCACGCTCACTCATCAGTCATCCATCACTCACTTTTGAAATTTGATGTTGATAAGATATTTGATAATAATATGATATTATCAGATGAATTCAAATAAAATTGTTTATGAATGTAATACATTCTTTTATATAGTTAACATTTTCTGAACTTAAATATATTTTCGGAAAAATGAAAGACTTTAAAACACAGACCCCCATAGAGGATCTGGCAGAATTACGTGCTTATTTTTCAACACATAATGTTGTTCGGGAATACATCGCGCATACATCCAAAGTGCATTCAGTGGGATGGTCTTGCGATGGAAAAAGGCTGGCCTCTGGATCTTTTGACAAAAGCGTAGCAATTTTTACTCTCGAGAAGAGTAGATTGGTAAGTCAAAATTTTATATTAATTGCCATAGAATTTTAGGTTATGTGTTTGTTTTCAGCCGTTTAGAAGTTATGCGAAAAAGATAAGTACGGAAGGAAAATTCTTACTACCCGTTTTCCCGTAGGAATGAAGCATTTTCCCGCGGTAAAAATTGGCCTATGTTCATCACGGATAATGTCGGCTTCTAATGGTAATAGAATTTTTCAAATTTCGGTCCAGTAATTTCGGAGCCTATTCTATACAAACAATCAAATCTTTCCTCTTTATAATATTAGTATAGATATAGATAGCCTACTGGCTGGTGTCCGCGACTTCGTCCGCATAAAAAAATAATAAAAAGCAATATAATGCTTGACCACTTGTTGCTATAACACTGTGGCCAGGCATTAGTTTTTTTATTTTATTTTCAATCAATCGGGAATATTCCTTTTCTGGATGAAAGGTACCCTGGTGTCATGTCATTTCTGGTGTCCCAGACAATGTGTATGCACAATTTCATAGTGATTGGTTCAGTAATTTTTTTGTGAAAGAGTAACATACATCCATACAAACTTTTGCATCTATTATATTAGTACGGATGTTACTTGCTGATAATATAGCTTCCGAACAGTGAAAGAATTATTAAAATTGGTCCAGTAGGTTCGGAGGCTATTCAATGCAAACAAACAATCAAATCTTTTCTCTTTATAATATTATTTATTGTAATATTATAACATTACAGGTACAAGAGTTTGTTTTTCGAGGTCACACAGGATCAGTTGACCAACTTTGCTGGCATGCATCACATCCGGACCTTTTGAGCACAGCTAGTGGCGATAAATCTGTCCGTATCTGGGATACAAGGTAGAAATATATATTATTATCAACTGACTTCCAAAAAAGGACAAGGTTTTCAATTTGACTGTATTTTTTAATTTGATGGTCCACTTGATGGACACCTTCGCCATAAGTGCTACAAGTTTGCTTGAGTCTAAAGGTGATTTGGATGGAATAGGATAATCGGAGATGGATGTTACTCCAACCTATTAAAATTTTGGTTTTTTTTAGAAGAAAATTATGTTTTTTATGCCTTGGTATAGGCGTCACTTACAGGAATATAATATTTGCTATTGTTTCAGGTCTCACAAATGTGCAGCGATCATACCCACAAAAGGAGAGAATATAAATATAGCGTGGTCACCGAACGGTAGCACAATAGCCGTTGGAAACAAGGAAGATCTTGTCTCGTTCATAGATACTAAAACCTACAAAGTTGTAAGTAATATTACTGTTAAATATTTTTATTGATTTCAACTCTTTTATTTGAAAATGTCTTTTGATTTTCTTCCATTTTGTGTAACACGATAAAAATTATAAAGATACCTAGCGCCCAGGATGTATTTGGTCTAGTGGCTAGTAACCCTAGCTGTTGATCAAACGGTCGCGGGTTTGAATCCCGCATGGGGCAAATGTGTGAACATTTTACCTTTGTGCCTAAGTGATGGACTTTTTGTATTTATAATCTATGTATTATATCAACTGTTTGGTATCCATAATACAAGCATTAGTTGCTTAGTGTGGAACTAGATGGTGCTGTGTGGAATGTGTGAAGATATTTATTATTTATATACACAAATTTTCAATATAAATACATTAGCGACTTCAATTTATAGTATGTAAAGATAATTTTGATTACCTATAATATGTTATAAAATGACATTTTTTTAAACAAGGTACAAGAAGAGCAATTCAATTTTGAAGTGAACGAGATATCGTGGAACAACACATCGGATCTCTTTTACTTAACAAACGGCCATGGATGCGTTCACATTATGACGTAAGTGTTTTCTTATAACATTTTATTTTTTCACAATTTTCCAAGTGAAAACTTGTTTAGGCGGACTTTTGGGCACTTTGGGGTAGTTTTTAAGAATAATTTAGCAGAGGGGTAAAACAGTAATTTCGACAAATTTAGACACAGTCACACGGGGGTTTTTGTATACGCACTCACTCAACTCGAGAAAATAGGAATCTTGTATGAAAAGTGTAGTTCGTGTTGAGGAACGAAACGATAACCTGCCGGTGGTGCAGCGACAGTCGTCGAAAAAATAAACTATTTAAACTTTTTTTTTTGTGAAGTTAAGTTCTGCAACTGGTATTTTTTTAATGTTAAGGACGGCAGACAGGCTGATGGTTAGCGATGGTAGGTGGCTACTGTTGCCAATAACACAAGCAACGCTACAGGTGCTGCTTACAGGGGGTAAACTCTTTGGGGTAACCAAGGATTAGCACTACCCAAATCTTTTCAACTCAGATTCTTTTCAAAGTTGTAGTGATTAGGTATCTTCTGGGTGAACTCGCTCTATCTTCATTTAACTTAACTTAAGTTAGGTATTTAGATAATGCTACTTTACATACACATTCACACACATACACTTACACATTTTATTTTATTGTACCACCTACTCATCTATTATTACTATTTCTTTTAATTAAATAAGGTGTTGGAGGAGCGGGGGTGTCTCCTGATACAAGTATTTTTATCCTTAATAGGTTGTTTGTACCTAGGCTTAAGTTTATTAATAAATTATTTATATTGTATTATCTTCCTGCACGGCTGGATGCTTTCTATATCTATACGTGTATAAATAGATATCCGGGCCTGGAGCTGCAGACAGTGCTGAAGGCGCACCCGGGCACATGCATTTGTATAGAGCACGACCCCACCGGACGATACTTCGCCACGGGCAGCGCCGACGCTCTCGTCTCCTTGTGGGACGTGCAGGAGTTGGCTTGTCTTCGTGTCTTCTCCAGGTCAGTACACGTTTGTATGTGTCGATACAATAGTAGCCAATAGGCTTGGCTCATTTTGCAGATATTTCGTCCGCTGCGACTTCAACAAGTTTTCTTACAAACATTTAAATAATAAAGTGTTTTTTGATGTGTTTTTGATCGTAAAAACATTTAGGCCTATTTTTATCTGCCATTGAATTGATGAAGGAAATATTGATGGATTGCAGATTGGAATGGCCTGTTCGCACATTGTCATTCAGCTTCGACGGACGTCTGTTGGCGTCCGCCAGCGAAGACCACATCATCGACATCGGTGACACGGAGACTGGTGAGCGTTCTTCCAGATTTCCATACTAATATTATGAAGTTTGACGAGCCCCTTGCACGAGTGGTCAGGGTGCAAGCCTCGACGCTCCATCTCGAGGGTCTGGGGTTAGATTCGCGGCAGTCAATTTTGGAAATGAACTTTTCAAAGTATGTAGTGGCACACTTGCGTTCCACAGTCATTTGGTCAGCCCGTCTGGTGGCAGTAATAACCCCCTTGAGTGAGTAAGGAATGCCAGATCCCATTACCCTATCCTTTACTAATCCACATTGACTGTTTTACCCCCAATCAAAATTCTCTATGCAAACTGCCCAAGCAAGTTTTTATTTTCACTTCAAAAAATAATTATAGCATATTATAGTTAAGAGGTTTCCTACCTATAACCTATATAATGGGCTTTTGGCCAGAATTGTAGCGTTTAATTTTTATTTGCCTCTAAGTATTTATACTATGTCCTTCTATGGTCGGCAGCGCACTTGTAGCACTTATGGCGTTGCTTGTGTTATAGGCGACGGCAGCCACCCTACCATCAAGTGGACCGTCAGCCTGTCTGTCGACCTTAACATAAGAAAAAATATATATATACGATATTTTGACATGGATAATAAATTATTATGATATGGATAATAAAAATTTTAACATCACATTCTGGTTTACCCACTCACCTACCTACCCATTATATGTAAATTAGAGTATAGAGTTATTGGTCGTCTCCTCCAGGTGAGAAAGTGGCGGAGATTCCGGTGTCGGCAGCCACTTTCACGGTGTCGTGGCATCCGTCGCGTTACGTGATGGCGTTCGCGTGCGAGGACAAGGAGCCCCCAGAGAGGAAACGCGACGCCGGTAACCTCAAGCTGTGGGGATTCGCGCGGGACTCGTGATCCTTTACCTCAAGCTGTGGGGATTCGCGCGAGACTCGTGATCCTTTTCCATTCTAATGTAAAAGTCGGCAGACATACTGGCGGTCCGCGTGGGGGTAATTTGGTAATACGCGCGCGAGTCAACTGTGCAACTCGCGTCGATGACGTCATAATATACTTATAAATACGCTCTGGTACAGTGCAAAAATAAATAATTTAAGACATTGTTTATTTTTTAAAATAAATATTAAATTAATTTATTATGTAATACAAATATTTAAATAATTAAAAATAAATGTTTAAATAATTTAAAAACAAATATGAAAATATATTTTTTGAAATGAAAACTTCTATAGCCGCGTTATAAATACGACTTTGGGAACAAATGTATCGGTTCGCGTCAGCAACACGCTAATGCTCACAGTTAATGCGCGCGCGCTGCTGTCTACTTACGCGATCACGCCAACACATTGCATATGTACGCGATTGTATGTGTGCGCGTTGGACGCTCAGTTTTTAGTTTTCACTTCTGTCGGCAGTCCTCATGACTGCCTCCTTTAACACCGCATTCGCGCGAGGTGCACATCTAACTCGCGCGCCTAGTAGGTGGCCACCGTCGCCTATATACATAAAACACAAGCAACGCCCCAGACGTTAACAAAAGCTCTGCCGACTACTCTATATACAGTATGATTATAAAGCGGTTAATATCAATCACACACATTATTCAATTTAAGGAAACCAATTTAGGAGCCAAGTAGTGATATTGAACTAGTGGAAGACACTACACTAAATTGATTTCTAAATCGAAGATATTCGCAGGGTGCGAAGTATTACGTGGGGGTAATATAATCGGGGTAATATAGTGGCCAAAAGTAACAATAAGGTTGGCTCCATCATCTGTCATATTATTATCTCAAAGTAAATATGTTAAATATGTTTATTATTATTGAATGAAACCATTAAAGCAGCTTTATCTTCTTGTTTTGCAGTAAAACTACAACTCAAAAATAATGAAGTAAACAAGCCCTGTCAGGGTTTGTTTACTTATTCATTCAAAGTAAAACAAACTTTTTTAATAAATTTTACTTTTCGTCCAGGAGATAGCGACACTATTGGTTGCTATATTTGCGCAAGCCTGTTTTTTTTTTTTTATTTGTTGTGATAATATAGCCTATAAAAAAAACGAACTCCTGCCATCTCAATCGCGGGACAACAAGTGGCTGTGATATGTCAATTGTGTTAATAAAAAAAATGAGTGAATGTCAAAAATGCGCAATGCTGAAACTTTACATATTGTTTATTGGCAGTCTATTAAGGAAAAAAAAAACACCTCCTGCCACCTCTAATGTCGAACAACATACTCCTGCCATAGACATAATGGAATGTATCGTGGATTTTCGTGCATGACTATTTTGCTCCTGCCGACGCCATGTTCTGTCAAATGGCTGGCAGCGTAATTTTTTTCACAATATTAATTATTAAACTAATGATACAAAAAAAAAAATCAGCTTTGCGCATATAAGTCAATTTTATTTTATTTTTAACATTATCATGTCGATGGCAGGAGTTTGTTGTTCGACAATAGAGGTGGCAGGAAGTGTTTTTTTTCTATAATGGACTGCCAATAAACAATGTTTAAAGTTTCACCTTTGCGCACTTTTGACATTCACTCATTTTTGCTAATAAGGGTTGTCCCGCTGGTGCGCCGGCAGGAGTCGATTTTATGTTTAACAAGGATTAATATGACACAAAAAAGATATAATAAATGTTGCGCAAATGTGTCAAAAATCAGTGTCGCTGGCTCCCATACTATTAACCTCACTTGATTTGAATGACCAAAAATGATTTCACAACCCTTTCTCCACCCAAATCACAGGTATCACAGTAATTTTGGAAATAAATTAATAGATAATTTTGGATTACAACAATATTTTGTCACAATGTCGCGATTAAATTTCAAAACGTCAGAGCCAACTAAGTTGCGGACGCTAGGTGGCGCTAAACTCGTGCACAGAGCCAATAGAGTTGAAAATGGATAATAAGAGAATCTAAAATCTAAATCTGTTTTAACTGCGATTACACGTTTCGATTTCCTAAATTGGTTTCCATCAAATTGAATAGTGTGATAGTGGTTTAAGAATCAAAGGATTGGGATGGAATAGGAAAAACGAGAGATAGAGATAGACACGAGGTAGTCACGAGGTGACATTGTATATATATAATAATTATAAGAGACGATGGAATTGTGGAGAAAACTCTATTTTAAAGAGTTTTAATGTGTCAATTTAATGTTTATTTAGGGTAAGAGAAACTTTTTAAGTTACAAAAATAAAAAAGCTCGCATCACAAAGTAATATTAGTTTTATTAAAAAAAAAAATTTTTTTTTTTTTAATTTTTCTTAAATATTTTTTGATAAACATTTTGTTTATATGAATTTAAAAATAATAATATTCATTCACTAATAAAATAAAAGGCGACATCACCAAGCTTCGACTTGTAGTCTTCCATTATTTTCCATTTCCTTCAAAAAGTTTTTGGCTTCTTCCAAACAGAGTCCTCCAATTTTGTTAAAAACTTCCTCCGTTAATGAGTCTCTAACATTGTCCGGCATATTTTTGGCATTTCCCGATATAAAAACGCAGGCTTTCTCCTCGTTTATTAGTTTCCACAATAAAACACCCTTTTCAGCTATTTTATGTTGCACATAACTGTGAAAATTTTGAATGATTTCACTCAAGCTCAACTCTGGGTATATGTGAATGTGAGTTGGTTTGTTTGTTACGCTTTCACGCAAAAACTACTGAACCGATCACCATGAAACTTTGAATACACGTTGTCAGGGATACATTTCGTTAAGGAAAAAAGTACTGTTCCCGAGGGATTATCTAAAATATAAAACTGTAACTAACGCCTGGCCAATGTGTTGTAGGCAACAGGGCGTCAAGCGTTATAATAATTGCTTTTATATTTTTAATTTATCATCGTGTACTAAGTCGCAGGCACCAGCTAGTATTATTATATACCCACAGGAAATTTTAGGAATTTATTTAGACGATTTTTGAGTAAAAATCGAGTAAAAATTTATGTGAATTGAGTCATTATTGTAAACCCACTAACAGTATGAATGAATATGAAAGATTTTACACCGTACCATAACTAGCTGGTGCCCGCGACTTCGCCCGGGTAACTTTGTAACTTACATACTAAAACCTTCCTCGAGAACCACTCTATCCATTGGTGAAAACAGCATGAAAATCGGTGCAGTATTTTTGTGTAAACTTGACTCATTTTGTGAACGGAACCTAGTAGTAAACCGAAAGCTATAGTTTCATACACATTGTAGGTATTAAAAATGTGAGTGATAATGGGAATGAAAATTACTTATGACGGGAATAATGGGAAACTAAAGGGAGAGTTCAGAAGACTCACGTCTTATTCTCTTGATCTCTGGAAAAGGCCGTGAACAAAGTCAGTTTTCCATCGTCCACCATTCGTTCCAATTCTTCCCTACAATGAAAATCTTTATCCTTAAATCGACATCCAAAGAATAAGTACAAAGTCTCCTTTGTTGCTGAGCCTTCATACACTCTCTCCTGGAGAAAACTTCTAAACGGCGCTAAACCTGTCCCTGGGCTTATTAAAATATTTGGTATATTCTGAAACAAATAAATAATTATCTTCACGCATTCCACAGAGCGCCATCTAGTTACACACTAAGCAACTATAGGTTTGTATTATGGATACCAGACAGTTTAGTATGGATAGAGATATATTAAAACCAACGCTATGTAACCAGTTACGTGACAAGAATTGTTTTTCTTGCTACGAAACCAGTTACGTACAAAGATTTTTTCTTTCTTTCTACGAAATAACCAATAGCCTGTATTGACGACATACAATAATGTGTTTTGTCCCTTAATTTCCTACAAATGCAAAGATGTGTCAGGAACTGCTTTCGTAAGCGGTCGTGCGTAACTAGTTTCTTAGGAAGAAAAACCTCTTAGTACGTAACTAGTTTCGTATAGCAAGAAAAATAATACTTCACACGTAACCGGTTTCGTCGGCGGCCGAAGCGAAAATAGTGGAATACTAAAAAAATACAAGGTATGGTCACATAACGTCATCAAAAGGTTTGGTCCTATAAGCCCATAACTTCAGAGTTTCAAAAGGTTTGGTCCCATAACGTCAGAGTTTCAAAAGGTTTGGTCCCATAACGCCAGAGTTTCAAAAGGTTTGGTCCCACAACTTCCGCGTTTCAAAAGGTTTGGTCCCATAACTTCAGAGTTTCAAAATGTTACAAGTTTTAAATGGATAGACTTTCAAAACGCAGTAGGGTACAACACAATACTCACAGTGTCAGTAGGAAACTGTATAGTACCATTTTTTATCCACCCGTATATTCTATCGCCTAGCTTCAGCCCGCTCAGCCAGTTGGAACACAGTCCCAATCTGTCCTTCTTTAAAATAGTTCTGTAGTTCACTACGGCAACAAGTAAGTCCAAAGACGAGCCCTCACTGAGGAGACAGCTGCTTGCTATAGAGAATGAACGCGGTTTTATAGGAGAGAACAATTCGAATAATATTTCGATTGTCAATTTCGATGTAGATTTGTGGAAGTCGCGCAATACCTGAAAATGAATAACATAATTTAATTATTACAATAAATACTACCTGGCGCCCGCGACTTCGTCCGCCTTAAAACCTCTTGCTGCTAAACACTTTGGCCAGGCGTTAGTTTTTTATTTTCAACCGACTTCCAAAAAAGGAGGTTCTCAATTCCACTGTATTTTTTTTATTTTACCTCATAACTTTCGACTGGGTGAACCGATTTTGATGATTCTTTTTTCATTTGAAGTTGGTGCTTCCCGTGTGGTCCCATTTCAATTTGGTCCAGTTCTGACAATGAAATCCACGAGAAGGCTTGAAGTCGGTTTATTTTTTGTTAAAAAGGGTTTGAAGTTGGTTTATTTTTTGTTAAAAAGGGCTTGAAGTCGGTTTATTTTTTGTTAAAAAGAGTTATATGATGACCCCTCGGGAATAGTACTTTTTTCTGAAAAGTACCCTATGTACTTTCTTGTAAAACACCCGACGTGTATCTAAAATTTCACGATGATCGGTTGAGTAGTTAAGGCGTGAAAAGGCAACAGATGGACGGACACAGTTACTTTCACACTTATAATGTATCAAACTATATCCCCCGATTTTCTGAATTTCCTCCCACTGTGAAAGAAAGTTTTAAAGGCGTGTTTTCTTTTTGTGGGAACTTACTTCAAGAACAGTTCTCTTTGGTCTCCTGGAATAATTCAACCACTCCTCTTGACCCTCCGGAGAACTCAGCTCGATACATTTATCTCTTTCTAACTTATCGTCCGACACTAGAGCGAGAAGGGAGAAAACGTATTGCGACGGATAGCACTTGAGGTCCCAATACTGTTCGGCTATTTCGTGTAATGTTAATGTCTGTTTTAAAAACTCTGGTACGGACATGTCTGTAATTAAAATGTTAACACCTTTAGAGCGCTACCTCACCGGGACGTCACGGCCACGTCGCTGGCGACGTAGGCGTAGGGTGGCTACCCACGGTCGCCATTTTGAGTGGCCAGTGATGACGTATTGGCTACCGTCTGTCAGTTTTAGTATAGGGAAGGGACGCTTTTGTATTTCAACAATGAACCTCCGGTATCGACGAAACTTTTTTTTTACTATAAAATTTAAACATTTTAAATTTGGAACACGCGTGGTCACCGGTTTGGACACTAAGTGAGTGAGACGCAGTTTACTCGCATACATTTTACTGGAGACGTCGTCGCGTTGCCACGCTTCCAAGCCGTCGCCAAGTGCGTTAATATCTGTCATACATGTCAATATAAATTGTTGGGTGGTGGCCTTGGCGTCTCGGTGAAGTAGGGCAGCTTACCTGTAGGTACAGTCAGCCGCGAAAGTCGATTAACACATTCATAAATGCAAAACAACAAAACACTCAACGCGCCACAAGTCGTTGTCACGTCTAGAGAATAAAATAAACTTCGTAACGATCGTAAAAAGCTTCAGTAAGTAAGTTGAGTGTTCAGTTGTTTTGCACTTTTGAATGTGTTAATCGACTTATGCGGCCGACTGCACTTAAAATTATTATTTAGTTGAGGAACGTAAAAGCACAGTTCACACACTTTTACGTTTTGTCTAGTGGCTAGTAAACCTAGGTGTTAACCAAACGGTCGCGGGTTCGAATCCCGCTAGGGGAAAATGTTTATGTGTTAACATTTTACCTTTGTACCCGAGTCGTGGATGATTTGTATTTTTTAAAAAAAAGTACCTAATCTATGTAAAATATATCAATGTGTGAAAATATGTATTTATTCTTTTTTGCATGTAAGGAGGTAGTTAATAACAAAATAGTTGTCGCTTACAATTGGTTTTTTGTGCAACGCCGAAAAAGTAGTCAATCGTAACTAGTTACGAAGCTCCGGTTACGTACGCGCCCGAACCGCCGATTTTTAAAAAAAGGTATAATTTTAGGAATCTTCGAAACTACTCATCCAATTTTAAAAAAATATTTTCACCAATACCAATTTCTAGAATTACCATAGAACTTGGAAGTTCAAAATGTCAAGAGTTTGATCTGATAATAATATCTGATCATTTTGTTAGTTACATTTAACTTTGTTTATGTAATAAAAAAAAAATAGTTTTTTTTAAATCTGTTATGCAAGGAATGATGAAATAAAAGCTTCAGGTGAATATATATTAAAAAAAAACAATTTTTATTATTGTCAATCTTCATCGAGCTGGTCCCCTTGCCAGCCTTCTTCGTTGCTGAGGAAGCGTCTCTTGGCGGCTGTGTTCATGTAAGGGCGGAGCGCCCATTCGGTGTCCGCCGCGTCCAGAGCCTCCAAAGTTCCCAACTTTATTTCGTACAGTTTCATTTGGAAACGAGGACCCACTTCTGTTATCTCTATGTCTTTGCCGGACTGAAACGAGGTATAAAATAGTATAAATTTCATTTATTATTTATTAAATTTATAATTAACACCTCGTGTGCCGAATTACCGTAAAGTCATAATCTCAATGCTTTTCATTCAACTGCTATAATTTTCAAACGAAATTACATCTTATAATTAAGGAGTTGTATAGAAAAAAGTAAAATTTCGCGTGAAGTAGGCCAACGAGTGGTGCAAAATTATTAACGCGGATCCACGTTCCGGCGCACGAGTGGTGCACAATGATTAACGCGGATCCACGTTCCGGCATATGATGGGTTAATCTAGATATGATGTTATTATGTATATTACCTGAAATTTATTAAAAGACTTTTTTACCTTTCTGTATGTGTGTTGCCTGAACGAAATATAATCTCGGTGGTTGGCAAAAGTGACCACCCTTTTGGAGTCCGCTTTGGGCACGGGAAATAGATATTTCAGGATACTCATTGTCCTTAGGCCTGTAATAAATAATAATAATACATATATTAAAAAAAAATTCATTTCAATTTGCAATTTACAATATTACTAGCTGCTGTCCGAGTATATAAAATAGGTAAAAACCTATTCTCAGACTTACCAAGAGTACATATAAAATTTTTCATCAAAATCGGTTAAGCCGTTTCGGAAGAGTATGGCAAGCACAGTTTTCATAAAGGTATCATCTTATTTAACAAAAATTGAAGTAGCCTTCCGTGTCCGTGACATCTGTGGAAACAGAAATAGTATTGCATAAACTCACCCAGATCAGTTTTGAAATTGTGAAAGACGAGATGTGGATACTGTTCGCTCATTGGTCCAATGTCCGGTATGTCATGACGCATCACCACCCCCGAAAGGGTGAAAGATGCCGTCGGTCCGTATGGTAAGTGGCAAATCACCTTTGGAAAAAGAAACAGCCATCAATATTTAAAAATGTTTGTACATACACATAAATGCCAAAACTGGCTGACACATATTTTACCACTGAAAGTTTTTTCCAACCAACAAGACTGACTTTTTAATCAATAAAATACAAGTATTTACTAATTTTGACCTTTAAAAAACCCCTTTAATAATAATGGATTAAAAAAAAATTGGAAATTTTCATTGGCGTTTTAGGGATTATAGATTGTAACAAAAAACGTCAAATCCTGCTAAGCAAAAATTGGGGTTATTTGCAAAAATGCTCTTAAATTTAATGCTAGTTGTTGTAGTAGATCCATTCTCCAGTGAATGCTGTATTTTTGTAAAATAAAAAATCAATAAGAATAAAAGTATATATAATATTTGGAAAAGTGCGACGATTCCAGTTTGACATCAAACTGAAATCGTCGATGATTATAACATGATTATTTTTAAATAATACCTGAAACAACTTAATTAGTGTATGAAAAAAAAAATATACCAGACTATCAGGCACACCCCTGTGTTCGTGGACTACAATAAAATCTGTGACTTCATTGGCTCTACACGCATGTATCAACTGAGACATTTCGTAACCACCTCGGTTCATCCTTTGACTGTTTGGAAATATTAATCTGTAATAAAATTATATTGACATGTATTATTTATTAGACAAGCAAATATGGAAGACTAGCTGATGGCGCTAGTCTAGAGATGATAAAAAAAATTATCTTGCAATTTATTTGTCAAAAATAAAGACATTTTTAAATAATGTGAATTATAATATATTTATTTATTATAAGATTTAGGAGCTAAAAATTCCTAAATCTTTGGCTTGATTGAAGGTGGTTTTTTTGGGTAAAGGTGGACAAAGTCGAAGCTTTGATCGGACACTACCTGTCATACAAAATTCATGTGGTTTTTTTACATTTACGTTGAGATAATGCATGAATTTGGAGTGATAGGGTGGAGCGCTGCCAAACAGAGTGCCCGTGAACAACCCAGGTGCGGTAAAATAGCACACATGCTGTTATATAATGGTAGTCTTCTGTGAGGGGATAGCTAGAATGACTGAAACTCAGTGCTGAAAAATTAATAGCTTACCTGATTTCCTTGACAAACATCTTCAATCGAGCACTGGGCTCCCTGGAGGTTGTTATCATAATCTTAGGGTCCTGGACCCCTGCATATCTGTATTCATCGTCTTGAGAGTTAAGAGTGTTCGCTCCACCACTGAAACCACCAATCACAGCTGCTTTTTCAGGACCTAGAAGACAATTTGTCGTGGCAATAGTAAGTATGTCATTTTGAACTAAGTTATATTATAACAAAACAATAATATGTCACTGTTTAATACACGACTTTGTACTGCTATTATTAAAATTTCTGTTATTGGACCAAGATTTAGTGAACAAATAAGGTTTATTTTTTATTAATTTCTAAATCATAGGCACTACGAGCGACACAATAGAGAGTAATTTATTGAAAATAAAAACAATTCAAAAGAATTAATAGGTACTACTAACAACATAACCTAAATCTTGTACGTTATGTTAAAAAAATAAACTTTCACTTACCTTTATCTTCAAACTCTAATCTTTTTTGTAAAGCTAGGGCATCTTTTCTCAAATCACCATGGATCGGTATGTTTTCTTCTAAACATCGTTTGATTTGATCTTTTTTCGCTTGTATACTCTTCTGTTTATCTTCAGCTGATTTTCTATATAGATACTCGCGACGCAAACGCGCTTGCCGCCGTAACATTGTGACTTTTTGTGTGGTTTTTTATTTTAGTGCTTTTAGAAATTTTATAAAATGCAAGCAAAATATAAAAACAACACGATCATGCCGCGGTCGCCGAGTTACGAATTTTCGATTACATTACACGCAAGGAGGATAGATAAATTCTTCTTCTTTTTTAGGTTAAATGGCAATGCGGCTCATTTTAAAATGGCCATTATCTGCCAGTGTCAAGTTAAAATAGCAATTTGTAATAGCCTCTTTTTAAAAAAAAAGAGGCAAAATTGAAATCAAAATCAAAAGTAGCGAACTCAAGTCTAGTCAGTCAAGTCAAGTCAGTCAAGTCTAAATTTCTCTTGTTAGTATTCCAAAACAGGTCCGTCAAGTCCAAAGCAGTCAGGTCAACGATAGATAAATTACACGCTTTGATTACACGCAAAGTGTCAACGTCATGTGTCAAATGTCATAAGCACGTGCTTATGACATTGACGCTTGGTTTCCATACCCATTTACAGACTCGATAAAAATTTATCATTATAGTATATATCAGCTTGTCTGTCGAACTTAACATAAATAATAATAATAATAGGCACAACAAATTTACGATACAGAATACTCTCAGAAAACCTGTGATTAACTGGGACAACTAGTTTTTATTTTAATTAATTATTTTATTATAATGTGTATGTACTTAATTAAAAACTGAACACTAACAGAGTACCTACCGTATATATTAATACTAGCGACCCGCCCTTGGCTTCGCACAAGTGTTTTCTCTCAATATATTATTTTATGAGGAGAATATCTTTATAACCCTACTATTAACAAATGCCACACTGCAACTTGTGCATGCAATGTTTTCTGAAAATTACATACCTCCGCATTCCTAGTTTATAACTCTAAACTTATGCCATAACTTTCACATTTTTTTTAAATATAATCCTTTTATATAATAATTTTAGCTTATAATCCTAAATATTCATTTTATTCAACACATAACTTCACATGATTTTTACTTTACCTTCAAGCTGTTCTTCAACCAATAAACGATAATAAGGTTTTATATCCATATTGTTATCATTAAATATTTGGAAAAGTTCATCAATATCGTCTTTAGAATTTCTTGGCCGTACATTAAACACATCTCCTGGTTTATATTTTAACACTGTATGATTCATTGTTTTCAAAGTTATTAATCGGACATCCTAAAATGAAACCATTCTTGTTTAATGTAACTGTAATTTTTATACCTTTTGCTGTGTTCAAGAAACTTACTTGAAAATGTGTTTCCTTCGTAGTTCTCACATTTTTATCTACTTCAAAACATGTAGCACTGAATAGACTGTTTTTAATGCCCTTAGAAAAATATATATCCTCATTAAAATTACTTTTAGTACATTCCGGAACCTGATTAATTAGGGAAACTTTCCATCTTGGAACAAAATAATTTTTAAAATTTTCTATTTGTATACTTGGAAAGTGTAATTTAAGTTTTGAGTAAAAGTCCTTAAGCCATGGAATCAGGACAGCGTCATGGCCTAAGTCATGCTGATAGTCACAGAGCCCTAAAACAAAACAGGCAATTTTTATATTACTAATTAAGTATTTAGTAGTGGCAGGGCACAATACGTTTTGTAGTTATATGGGCAGCTCATTTGGCTCTTTTTACGGAAGTTCACCGTGTAAATAACAGCATGTGTGCTGTTGTGTCATCAAGTGAGTAAGGGATGCCAATGCTCATTTCCCTATTTCTTATCCTTAATCCTACAATGGTCGACAGCGCACGCGCAGCATATGTGGCATTGCTTGTTTTATATAAGCCACAATAGCAACTTACCATCAAGTGGACCGTCAGACTGTCTGTTATCTTAATATCAAAAAATAATAATTTAATTTCCATAAACAGTTAACTCACCTACATCTGTTAGGGGTGTAGCGCCCAATTGTATCAGACGTTTATGTAACTTTTTACCAACAAAATTAAATTTACTATAAGACGAATCACCCAGACCAATAACCCCGAACTTAAGTCTCACTAAAGATGTTATAGGTAAATTTCTCCTAAGTAAAAACCGCCAGAATTTCCTCATATTATCCGGTTCATCGCCCTGACCTGTCGTAGCGCACACAAATATAGCGAACTCTTCTTTAATAAGTTTAGAAATATCGTACTCATCCATGCCAAGTACGGGTCCTTTTAATCCAAAAATCTTAACAGTACGCCATATACTTTCTGCTATTTCTTTGGCAGTACACGTCTGTGTACCGTATAGTATCAAAATTCTATTATTCTCCGTCATATTTAGAAAAAATAATTTCAAACAATTAAAAATTAAAATGTAACCTCTTCCTCTTTCGGTCACTTTTGTATTGTAAATAAATTTGTTAGCTGTCATTGTCATTTTGACTTTGGCACATGACAGTTTCGAAAATTCAGCTGATTGTATTTTTTTAATATCTTTCTTAACCCGAATTATAGGTTTTTAGCAACATTTCCCATATGTTAATACATATATTATCTGTGTTTTACTTGCTTGCAGTTCTAATATTGTTGTTATATAGTTATTTAATGTATTTACTTACTTTACTAAGTTACGTTTGATGTCAGTAGTTGCTTGAGTTGAATTTACAAAACTAAATAATAAAGTCAATAATACCACAATACACAATACCACACACACCATAATAACACATATTTGACTATTGACTTCCATAACTAACTTTTCTAACTGTATTTTATCTATTTTTACATAATAATTGTACAACTTAAACAGCCAACTGTTTGGTAGATAATTACAAGAATGGAGATTATATCCAATATAATATTCAACCATATTAGGCAAAGCTAAAAGGAATATTTTAATAAATTAAAATAATAGGTACCTAAGTAATTATTTGGATATATTTAAAAAACTTTGTTTAAAAAAATATTACATTTTTAATTGTGTTTTAATTTTCAACCCCATCTCTATCCACCCCTATATGGTACGCTCAATACCTTATTGCTATCCTTTTCACTCGTAGGTCTGTATTGTATTCTATCTCATATTAAATTACGTTTTGGCGCGCGGCAGTCTGATAGGCAGGAGAGCTCGATATAGTCGCCATATTAAAAAGGGCGGGAATAATAATTTTTAGTGCTGTGATTTAAAAAATACATAATTCAATTTGTGAGTGCTCTGACCATAAGGGAATATTAAAATGTAAGTTTATTGTTATTGGTAATTCATTAGAAAAAAAATAAGGTGTACAAATTTTTAAGAAGTTTCATAACCTTTGACATTTCAGCTAAGTAATCCATTTGGTAGAGCGGTTTAAGCTAAGGAGATTGTCTAATAAAATAATACTGAATCCTACCGTAACGATAATAATTTAACTTAAAGTAAAAGTATCTATTACAATTTTCCATAACCAAACAAATATGATAAAAATAAAAAAGGATTTTCTTTAATAGAGACACATTTTAAAGCAATATGCTAACCCAAAGATATTTTATTAGTCTCGCTGTGGTCGACTAGATACAGCCGCTGTACTTGACAAATGCGGCAACTTTTAGTACGCCGTATTCGGCGTACCCGAACTAGTCACACACACTGCAAGCTGTCCGTGATATGTACGTTCCGAATGTTTTATTAAATTTTGAGCATGATAAAATGCCAATTTGCGTAGTGCCAATAGCCAACAGTGTAAAAATATAATTAAATTGTGTAAAAAGTGATAAATAGTGACGATGTTTTTCACACACTTCAATAAAAAGTTGCCGCATACGGAGCTAAAATTGCTCTTTTAGGTAGGGCCGTATCTAGTCGAGCGTAGCGAGACCAATCATTGATCTATGATGCTAACTCTTTATTACTAAGTAGCTTTTGTATAAATCATAGGCACCACGTATAATATACTTACTATGTAAAGAAGTATTTAGTAGATATTATTATGATTTTTCCAAACATCTAGGTATTCAAGAAAAACGTTAGTAAGTATTCATGCATGTGCATGCGTGCATACTTTCTTCCATCGGACATACAAACAAACGGCTGATTACCTTCCTCATCTTGTCGAAATCCCTTTTCAACCGACTTTAAAAAAAGAGGAGGTTCTCATCTGTATGTTTTTTTTTCATGTTTGTTGCCTCATAATTTTCGAATGGGTAAACCGATTTGTTGATTCTTTTTTTATTTGAAATCTGGTGCTTCCAATTGGTCCCATTTCAATTTGGTCCAGTTCTGACAATGGCATCCATGAGAAAAGACCACGAGACGGTTTGAAGACGGTTCTTTTTTGGTAAAAAGAGTTATTTTCGGACCAAGCGCTTTAAAATACTTGTAATGCGCACTGCCAAGGTTTGGAACTCACTGCCGGCGTCTGTATTTACGAGTTCATCTTTTCAAAGTTCGAGTGAATTAGGCATCTTTCGGGGTGAGCTCACTCCATCATAGACATCATCTGAATGTTGGCCAAGAGCAAACCACAGTAATAAAATATATGAAATACTAATTCTTGAGTTATAAAATGTAAAAGTTACATCAAAATTGTTTCAGCATGAGCGTGAATGTAGAATAGTGACGTTTATTTTTTTTATTTTTCACCATCAATAATGTCTTATGCGATATTGAGAACTTTAATCGCTGTCCGTCAGTGTCTATTAACTTCTTCTAAACCACCCGATTATAACTTTAACGGTTTTTACTAATGAACAAGGTTACAAACTAGGGGCCCTAGACAAAGTGACATGACGAAGACGATAACGAAGTTCGAAAACAATAAAATGTATGGGATTGACATATGCCACCGTTAAGTCACGTGATACTTCCCATACATTTTGTTGTTTTCGAACTTCGTTATCGTCTTCGTCATGTCACTTTGTCTAAGGCCCCTTGACACCTATGTCTATATAATTCAATTATTGAAAACGTGAGTGGATGAAGGTGGTATGTCGCATAATTCTTATTTTGATTAAATCGAGGTTAAAGTTTTACTTTTAATTTTTGAAATAAGTCGCCACGGAACTGATATCTGTACTAAATTATGATGCAAAGTTGTGTAAACAACTTAAAAATATTAATGGTATGATAGAAATTAGGTAAACACTTATATTATTTAATTAAAGAAAAGTGAACACAGCTTTTCCTTTTCCGTTGACAAAAGTAAACTTTTCTGCACTCTTTGCTTTCTAAAATTAACTGTACATTTTTCAACTTTTTATTTTCCAAAAATGCGACATAACACCTTCATCCACTTACGTCTTCAATTATATCCGTGCGAAACCGGCAGCGGTCGGTAGTGTTAGGGCATTGTTTTGTGGTATCCCAATCAAATACCAGAACAGACACCAGGCATTAGTTTATGACATGTAGTTATTATTAGATAAACTGATTCAATGCTATTAGGTAAAACAAAAAGATAACCTTTAATAGGTACCAGATAACGTCAGCAATTATTTAATATTATGTTTGACAATTACGTGGGTTATCTTGTATCGTTTATGTACACTGGTACAATGGCCGTTTATCGGCATCTGTTTTTTACAATTTAGCTAAGTTTGTTACAATTTACTTTTTTTTTAAATAATTTAATAGGAATCAATCAACTGAGAAGAAACCGTGAAAGAAACTCAGGATACTCAAGGATTTTTTGGCATCTTTAAAATATCAATACTAATAATAAATCTGGGGTTGGTCATGGAGTAAGTTAATTTGATTTCAGAGATATCGTGTTTATAGGCTCTATACATGATATTGAAACTAAATTGACCATTTTTAGAATTGTTTTCTATAAGTATGTATGTTCCTCCATAACTCTTAAATCATTCAACTGTTTTTCATAAAACTTGGTAGATAAACATTTAGACGTACAGTACACAAGATAGGGTACTTTTTTCTTTTTCAACGTGGACGAAGTCGCGGGCACCAGCTAGTAAGTAAGTACTTCATAATAATTTGAGTCTCACACAATCACCAATAACATTCTCGTCGGAGTAATCGGTTGAGAAATATTCGCAACGTCATTAAAGAGTCTTACATTGGTCACCTATCAGCATTCTCGTTAGAGTCGTCAGCGTGTAGAGTTGAGAAAAATTTGCAGCGTAAGCAAATTCCGACTATGCTTGTAAATTTGTCGGGATGTTGCGTCAGATGAACGGACCACGTGGTCGTATCGATCTTACCCTTCCCCCTGCACTGCCCGCACCTGCCCACCCATTGAGTAGGGGAGAACAGAGACCTAGGGTGGTAATTTACTACTTTTTGATATTTTGAGCAGCATTTGTGGTATTGTAGGTGAACCTATTCAGTGGATGGATCCAAAATTGTTGTTGTAGATATAAAACGATGTGATAATTTTGATAACTAGTCCTTTTGATATATAAAGTTATCAATATCAATACTCTAATAATAAATCTGTAGGGGTCGGTTTGTTTTCAGAAATATCGTGTATATAGGCTCTATACATGATACTGAAACTAAATTGACGATTTTTATAATATTTTTCTGTATGTATGTATGTATGTTCCTCCATAACTCTTAAAAGAATTAAGTGATTTTCATGAAACTTGGTAGATAAACATTTAGATGTACGGGACACGTGATAGGCTACTTTTTATCTTTTTTAACGCGGATGATGTCGCGGACAACAGCTAGTTGTAAAATATAAATAAATAACACATTCCACACATTCACCATCTAGTTTTACACTAAGCAACCATAGGCTTGTATTATGGAAACCAGACAGATTATGACTCCGAAATGCAAAGTGCATTTTAGTAGTGGTACTAAAATGCTAAAATGAATAGAAATATCTGGATCATACCGACGAGATTCCTTCGGTCGAGTTGAGATCGGTTTCATTCTAAAATCTGATTATATAATCTGATATAAGAAAAATATTGAACTATTGACCGCGCGACCTCGGAATATCTTTACACTGACCTTTCGACCCTATATGATAAGAATAATCGCATCAATTTTATAGGTCATTATGATAATGTTTCGCACATACAAAATAACTTATATGAAATTGATTTTCTCACTTGTCAGTCAGTTCTTCTTTCTCAATTATATAATTGTAGTATAATAATAAGTATATATCAATATTATTATCTACATATTATTATAAAACAAAGTCGAGGTCTGTTTTCTTCGCAAACTTTGAATAAAGGATCGCTCTGACTCAAGGATCGCGGGTTCAATTCCCCGGCAGGGTCAAATTTGTACATTAAAGTTGACTCTACTCGGGAAGTGCAGAGTGCAAATTCATATTTAAAGCTTGTATTATGAATTTTTATTCATTACACATTAAATATTAAAAATATAAATAAAGTAGCATTCGCAATCGACATTCGACTTTCGACATTGTCCGTCTTATCATCGCAGGGTAGGGATATTGCAGGGGATATTGTTTAAATTGTTAAAAAATAATGATAAAGACTGTTCATCCAAAGCCAAATAACTCAATTGTTCAATTAACAATCATTAATGTAACAAAAAGATCATAATGTTTTCTCAAATTAACCCAACAGTGTCCTAAGAATGGGTTATTTAGATAGAATGAGAGCTACAATATGAGAATTAAAAGAAATGTTGTTTATTGGGAATAAAAGTTTAGTAAATTCAAAGTTAAAGATTTTAACTTAAGCGTCATAAGCTATTCTTAAAATATAGAACAAGCTATATTATATTAAGGAACATTATTTCTTATTTCTGTTGCGCAAACAATAGAACTAAATAATAAAGGACCCAAAACACGACCTTGGGGAACCCCAATTGGACCAGATGCCTTCGGATGCTTAACAATCCTCCACTTTTAGCATACGTTCGTTATCCTTTGTGAGGGCACAAAAGGCGTCTGTGAGAGCGACTGCTTTGTAATTTTCTCAGACCTCATTTTAGTACGAATGGACTTGTGATAGCTAGTATAAACGCATACCTACCTCTTGTTTGTACTATTGTATCGAACGCCTCACCTAGATTTGTGCCATTGAAAATCTATCAAAAATGGCTCCGCAACTACTGGACATATTTGAAAAATTCTTTTACTGCTGGGAAGCTATGTTATCAGCGAGTAACATAGGCTATATTTTATAAAATTACGCGGACGAAGTCGCGTGCAACAGCTAGTTTAAAATAAAAACACATGTGGCTTTGCTAGTATTATTGGCTACGGTAGCCACTTACCATCAAATGGACCGTCAGCCTGTCTAACGATTTTAGCACAAATAAAAATCTATACTAATATTATAAAGAGGAAAGATTTGATTGTTTGTTTGTTTGTATAGAATAGGCTCCGAAACTAGTGGACCGATTTGAAAAATTCTTTTACCATTAGAAGCCGACATTATTCGTGATGGACATAGGCTACTTTTTACCGCGGGAAAATGCTTCATTCCTACGGGAAAACGGGTAATAGGACAACGGCTATATATTATATAGATAGAGACAGAATGGTCCAGCACAATGACAATGATTAGGTACGACTCCCTCGCTGAGCGGAAGAATTAGTTAATGTATTCTGAGCTTGCACGTCATGTGGCGAGTACAACTAAATTCAGTGTTGTGATTGTGAACTTTGTGCTAGGCTAGGAGATCATAATTGAAGGTCACAAGTACTTAAGAGATTTTTAACTCTTTACAGTGTTTTTGGCGGTTATTTTTTATACATTACTATACTATATCATAGAGTAGAGTAGTCTTTCGGAATAATTTTAATGTTTCCGTTACAGTTATATAGATAATTTACAAACGAAGTTGTGAATTTTAATAGGATCTTAAAAATCGTAGAAATCTGTTCTATATTACCTAACTAGCTGGTGCCCGCGGTTTCATCCGCATTGAAAAAGAAAAAGAATTATGTATGCATAACGCTCGGCATCTTAACGCTGTGAAGACGGTGGCGCCGCCAAGCGACAAAAGCGCCTTTTTTTATATTTTCGAGCTAGACGATCAGTAGACGATCCCTCGCGGGAACCTATATAATATAACATCCAGTTTTGAAAAATCACAATATATTATGTTATTGTGTAATATAAAATCACATGAAAGCATTTTCAATGAATTGATACTTCGTTAACTGAGCTTTTAAAATGAAAATTCGTAAATTTAATTTTTTTAAAGAAATATACATTTAAATTCTTGTAACTAAGATTTTCGTTTCTTTGTTAATTTTTTTTTGAAAATACTTAACTATAGTCTATAGATAATTGTTGCAAAGTTTCATATAATGGGCGTAGAAGTCGTTTAAGAGCCAGAAATGCGAAATATCATATCATAAATGCGAAATTTTTTGAGCATACGTGCTCCGTACTCTTTGTAACATCCGAAAAATCGGCTTAACTGATTTATATGAAATTTGACACACAGATAGTTTATTACCTGGATTAATATGTAGGTTACTTTTCATCCATGATAAATATTAGATTCCTGTTTGATTTATTAAAAAAACGAACAACAGCGCGTACTTACGAAGTCGCGAGCACAGCTATTGGTTGTGAAAACTTTTCACAAATATAATTTATAAAGAATTAACTGACCTTTAAAGATATAAAATTTAAAAATTATAAATTGCATTAATTATAAAGATAGAAATAAACAATAAAATTCTGTGAATATGGTGGGAAAAATCGCGTCAGCAGCTGCAGTGATGCACTTTCGCTACAATCTCAAAAGCAAGCAACAAAGTGTTGTTAACAAAAGGTAAATACATTTCAAAGATTTTGTCTTGACTTTATTGTACCTATACTAGCTGTTGCTCGCTACTTCGAGTAACTTTATAAAATACTAGCTGGTGCTCGCGACTTCGTCCGCGTAGAAAAGTATAAAACGCCATCTACCGTATTTTGGATAGATGGCGCTATCTCCCGGGCCAAGCCGCTAGTATTTACTTTTATTTTAGATTTCCCGTAGGAATGCAGCATTTTCCCGCGGTAAAAAGTAGCCTATGTTCATCACGGATAATGTCGGCTTCTAATGGTAAAAGAATTTTTCAAATAGGTCCAGTAGTTTCGGAGCATATTCTATACAAACAAACAATCAAATCTTTCCTCTTTATAATATTAGCATAGTATAGACTGTCGACCTTAACATAAAAATAAAAATAAAATATCCTGTCGTATCCTGTGTCCTGTACGTCTAAATGTTTATCTACCAAGTTTCATGAAAATCTGTTAATTCGTTTAAGAGTTATGGAGGAACATACATACATACATACAATACCTACACTTACAGATTTATTATTAGTATTGATTGATTGATTAGCTCTTGCACACGACTTGGTCCGCATGACTATATTTTATAAAATATATGTTACTCGCTGATAATATAGCTTCCCAACAGTGAAAGAATTTTTCAAATCGGTCCAATAGTTTCGAAGCCTATTCAATTCAAACAAACAATCAACCTCTTTATAATATTAGTATGAATAACCTAATAAATTACTGGCTGATAACATAGATTTCTATAGGTAAAAGAATTTTTAAAATCGATCTAGTAGTTTTTGAGTTTATTCATTATAAACAATATAAATTTTCTCTCTTTATATTAGTCCTCCGTCGCGTCTGTCTGTCTGTTCGCGATAAACTTAAAAACTACTGTACCGATTTTCATGCTGTTTTCACCAGTATATAGAGTGGTTCTCGAGGAAGGTTTTAGTATATAATTTACAAAGTTACGCAGGCGAAGTCGCGGGCAGCAGCTAGTTTAGTATAATATAGACTAGTAGAACACATCAGCTACGCATCGCTGCAGCCGTGCAACGTGCACAGTACTAGAACAGAACACTAATTATGAGGTATAGGAAGGGATAGGGAAATGGGCTCTGGCATCCCTTACTCACTCACCGAAACACAACAGCACACATGTCGCTGCTTAAAAACTAAAGGGCCTCAAATCAAAATTACACTTTTTACAGGAGAGCTAATCGAAAATAATTAAATTATTTTTTGACAATTTTTTTCTTATTAGATATATAACAAATATATGCATATTATATATCGTTAGAAGCGTATTTTTAAGTGGCATTAAATGTTTTAAGTACTTTTACAATAAACTGAAAACTAGAAGAGATATAAGTATATAAGATACTTTTGAATATATAAAAAATTATCAAAATATACTAAATATGGAATAAAACAACCGTAAGTCTTTTTGCAACATACAATATGAAGGATTGTGATTGTACTTGTGCAATAAAAACATTTTTGGATTTTTTTGTTTTATATCCCTTTAGTTTTTAAGCAGCGATGTGGTCTTACTGCAGCCACCACTACTGTCCAAATGACTACAAAATGCAGCCTGCCACTGCTAAATGTACCTATGTAGTAGTAGGTACCTAAGTATGTCATGTATTTCGTATGTTCTCCTTAACGTGACCGCATTTGAGCCAAGGTGTCCTATTATACGCCATCATTCACTTAAAACAATTTTAACATCCTGCGTCGACGAACTGCACTAACAGTAAGTATATTATCTAGATGGTCTCGGTAAAAGAGCGTTTTTTTTTTACTAGCCGTTTGTTTTATCTTTGCGAAATATAATTTCGCTTACAAATTAAAATAAATAAATAAATAATTCTTTATTTGATTGTCTTATTTATTCTATTATTTATCTTTAAAATAGAAAAAAAAATCGATTTCCACTGTGCTTATAGAATATAAATTAATATTGTATAGAAAATGTCCCAGAAAATTCAGACGCTATCAAAAATGCAATGAAAGGAAATTAATTTAATTAAGGATTAGGGAGGGACAGGAAAATAGGCTCTGGCATCCCTTATTCACTCAGCGAACAACAGCACACGTGCTGTTATTTCACAGTCACACTTTGCAAATTGTACCTAACAATTTGCAAAATGTCATTTTATTGTGAGCAAAATAGATTAGGTATAATGATTACCTACCAATATTCTTTTACCAATACCAATACCAATACACACCAACACCAACACTAATACCAATGTTTCTTTGGTCCACAGGTCACCGAAAAGAAAATCGACGGAAGAAGAATGCGACACAGAAGCCCTAAAGTCAGATCCAGAGGCGGAGACAGAAGAGAAAGATGGCACTGCCCTAGAAGCAAAAATGTCACTTTTGAACGGCATCACCGTGATAGTTGGCTCAATAATAGGAAGCGGTATCTTCGTCTCACCGACTGGGGTCTTGAAGTATACAGGTTCGGTAAACGCTAGTTTGCTTGTATGGATTGCTTCAGGAGTTTTCAGTATGGTGAGTTTATAAAAATAATTGCAGTTTTTTTAAATTTATAACCCTGTCACAAAGGGCTTATAATATTTTTGTAATTTTATAAAATAGGTATTGATGTTTCGGTCCACTTGATGGAAGGTGGATACCGTCGCCTAATAACACAAGCTGCAGCACAGGTGCTGTAATGTGCTGCCGGCCATAGTGGGATGGAGGATAAGGCATCTATCTCTTTCTCACTCACCGAAATAGAACAGCACACATGCTGTTATTTCACAGAGGTCTTCTGTAAGGCGGTGGATACTGCCGCTGAACGGGATGCCAAAATGACTGCGAAACGCAGTAAGTAGACTCTGCCACTACTTTTAAAGATTATCGACATTACTTTGGAAATACACATTTCACAGTTTACTCAGGTCTAGATGTGCACAGTTTTGCTCCCAGTCCTTTGTATTATAAGAATATTAATAGTCTATTTGGGTAAAAAAATTCTGCATACAACTTAACTATCTATCCATAATTTATATTTTTCTTCTTTTCAATGATGCCTACATATTATTTACCCAAGAGGTTTCAAATCCCGTTTCAAGTTTGTTCAATACGAAAATAACAAGGGGATTACATTTCATTATTTCGTATTTACTTCGCGATAGCTTTTTGTCGTCGAGGGATCACTTCTATTATTATTATTATTTTGCCATTATTTTTATTCGTTTATCGTTTAATTAAAGCAAAATCTTGTCTGTCGAGTTTAACATAAAAAATAATAATTTATTTTGTTATTAGATAGGAGCATATTGCTACGCGGAATTGGGTACCATGATTCGAAAGAGCGGCGCAGACTACGCTTACATCATGGAGACCTTCGGGCCCTTCGCTGCCTTCATCAGGCTTTGGATCGAGTGTATGATAGTCAGGCCTTGTTCACAGGTGAGTCTAATATTTTATTCTTTCTTTCTTAACATTGCTTAAATATTAAGAAGGAAGGAATATATAAAAACATGAACTTATTAAAATAGCCTTCTAGAGTCTAGAGGAAGGTTTTCTACACTAATATTATAAAGAGGAAAGATTTGATTGTTTGTTTGTATAGAATAGGCTCCGAAACTACTGGACCGATTTGAAAAATTCTTTTACCATTAGAAGCCGACATTATCTGTGATGAACATAGGATACTTTTTACCGCGGGAAAATGCTTCATTCTTACGGGAAAACGGATAATAGGACAACGGGTAGTAAGAATTATCCTTCCGTACTTATCTTTTTCAGATATAACTTATAAACGGCTTGACCGATTGGGTTGAAATTTTGTATGTGTATTTCCATGGTTTCACAGACACGAATGTATTATATTTTATAAAGTTACGCGGACGAAGTCGCGTGCAACAGCTAGTATATAATATACCAAGTTACGCGGGCGAAGTATATCGGGCGGCGGCTAGTATGCATAAATGAAAAATTTTCACCAGGAAAACAATAAATACTTCGATCACATGCACTTTTTATTTCATTTTATTAATTGTACGGCAGGGAACTTTGAATAGCTCTATTGCTACAATATTCCAGTAGTATAATAATTATATTTTGGCACTAGCTGGCGCCCGCGACTTCGTCCGCGTTGAAAAAGAAAAAGTAGTCTATCTACCACATTACCACGAGTTATGGAGGAACATATATACATAATATACATACAATACCTACACTTAGATTTATTATTAGTATTGATTGATTGATATTGATAATTATGTATTATATCCAAGTTTGGGATGGCCTTTTTTCTAATATACATACTTACATATATGCAAAAATACTATAAAGAGTTGAGATATTTATAAACCAATGCATTTTTGTTCTCTCTATATTCATTCTCTGGTCAGCGACAAAGTAAATATGTGTTTCGAATCTTTTACATATTGGATTATGTAAAAGATTCGAAAGGGATGAAAAGATAAAAAAGATAAAAGGATTTGTTTCGTATTGTTGTCGCAAGTTATTGGCGCACAAAGGAGCTTTTATTAAAGTCCTTCCTCGCCCATTGAACGAGCTTGAGTCCGTTTATTTTCATTTAGAATTTCACTTGGCGAGATTTCTTTGTAATTGTATTTTTTATTTGATACATACGAGTGATAAAAAAATCACCCTAAAATAGTTTGTCTTATTCTCAAATGGACTGCGTAATTTTACTTCCATAGTGAGAGACAATACAGAAAACTGATAATAACAAAATTGGGGGATATTTTACCCACAATTTAACGCTGTAGATTTGCAAAGATAGTGAAAGTACCTCGGATTCGTTGTTGTTAAGTTTCCTATTATCCGGTCCTCTGCAATTGTACTAGGATTTTCGCAAAAAAACCGTTTGTTTTTCTGAATTATACTGGTGTGGTACTAGTGTGAGTATTATCCTTATAGTCTACTAGGTTTTGCCCGGGACTTCGACCTCGTCTGATCGCTATCAAACTTCACAGGATCACCCGCAGGGCTAATCTGAAGATTATCTGAAAATTTCCTCAAAGTTGGTTCAGCGGTTTCGGAGCCATAGGGAACATACATACACACACATGCATGCATACATACACACATTGCCTTTTATATTGATATAATAGATAGATAGAAGACATATATTCCGCACAGACTGCACATTTTCTAAACAGTTGTGTTCTACTTATTTATTTATTTATTTTATTCTAGGGAAATTTAAAGGTATAATTACATAATGACAGTGGTGAGTAAATATCTTAAACATAATAACCTAATAATACTTATTATAGTTTATGTATGAAGTGCAATTTATTTAACTTTCAGGCGATAGTAGCGCTAACATTTAGCGTATACGTACTCAAGCCAATATTCCCGGAGTGCGACCCTCCGGAAGACGCCACCAGGCTCTTAGCCGCCTGTTGCATATGTAAGTCATTTTTCATTTATAATTTACTGATAAATTAAAATGAAATATAATAAATATGTAATAAATTTTATATGAAAATGTGCTGTAAGAACTTAAAGAGTTTGACAGATAAAAATAAATGAATGCAGATAAATTAATCCAGTTAAGGGACTACGATATTTATGGCTGTTTCCTATACTTACCGGTTTGAAGAATAAAAATTAATAGAATTTATCATACGGTGATCTTCTGTACGGGGTGGTTACTACCGTCAAAAGGGGTATCAGGGCCCCTAGCAATGAGCACACCAATTCCAACGCTCCCTTACGAAGTTAGAGAACGATAGAAAATAAAGCCCGACGATTGGTCAAAATTTTATGTGGGCGTTACAACAACCAATCACCGGGCTTTATTTTCTGTCGTTTCGTCAATCTACAACGCTCCCGTTTGCACTGGGTGCTCTTGGTTAAGGGCCCAGGTTTTAACTGTGAATGGCCCCATTAAAATATACATTTTATCGACAGTGTTGTTGACATTCGTGAATTGTTGGTCGGTACGCGCCGCGACCAGAGTCCAAGATTGGTTCACGTACGCCAAGCTACTGGCTTTGTTCATCATTATCGCTGCCGGAATATACCAACTTTGTAGAGGTAAGTAATTGTGTTTTTTAGCACTCTCTGCCCGGCTAGATGTCGGCCAATATCATAATATCATCAATACATAAAACTTACATAATTATCATCAATACTAATAATAAATCTGTAACTGTAGGTATTGCATGTATGTATGTATTGTATGTTCCTCCATAACTCTTAAACGAATTAACTGATTTTCATAAAACTTGGTAGATAAACATTCAGACGTACAATACACAGGATAGGCTACTTAATTTTTTCTTTTTCAACGCGGGCGAAGTCACAGGCACCAGCTAGTAAAAAAATATTTTAAAGAACAAGCAGTTATTTTGTGATTCCAATATTTCCGAGTTATACAGGATTTATTTTCTTTTTAATTCTTTTTTAATAAATAAACATAGTCAAAAAAGATTATACTTATTACCTAAGTAGGTATAGTATTTTTGTCTTTTTGTATACATACTGTATTGGACAAAAATAATTTAAATAAAAAAACAAAAATGACCCGATATAATATTTTAGAAAAGTCCGCATTGCTAACTAGAATTGTAATTCCACAATCCATCAAGAAATAAGGAAGCAATTTGCGGGAGAAAATTAATTCTTCTGTCATTGACACTTGACACTACACTCGGAGCGCTTTTTGTAATAGATTGAAGCTTTCGAAGATGATAACGAGCTTTTTGCTTGACGTAATTCAATTTGCTTCCTCTACTTGTTTGTAGGCTTTTGATTATAATCACCTAGTTTAATCAATGTTGTAATATCCTTATCTTTACTATCCTTACTAATATTATAAATATGAATGTGAGTTTGTTTGTTTGTTACGCTTTCACGCAAAAATTACTGAACCGATCACCATGAAATTTTGCATACACATTGTCCGGGATAGAAGAAAGGACATAGGATACCTTTCATCCAGGAAAAAAGTACTGTTCCCGAGGGATTATCTAAAATATAAAAGTGTAACTAACGCCTGGCCAGTGTTATAGCGACAAGGCGTCAAGCGTTATAATTGCTTTTATATTTTTAATATATCATCGCATACGAAGTCGCGGGCACCAGCTAGTAATATTATAAATGTGAAATTGATTCTGTCTGTCTGTTACATTTTCACGATTTAACTACCACTAAAACAATCATCATCAATTTTGGCATGTTGTCAAGGCATATAGGAAAGGACATAGGGTACCTCTCACCCAGAAAATAAGTACTATTCTCGTGGGATAAATAAAAATAAAATAAAAAATCTAACACCTGGCCAAAGTGATAGCAACAAGAGGTCAAAATAGTAAATAGAATCGTAAATACACAAAATTATTATTTTCCTCAAGTAAAAAGAGAAAATAAAATATATTTTATATGTATTGAAAGTTTGAACTTAATAATTTTACATTATTTACACATATTATGACGCCATTAAACGGAGTCTGCAATCATAATTACAGGAAAAGTGGAGCATTTCACATTCGAAGGGACGACCAGTGACGTCACATCAATAGCTCTTTCGTTCTACTCCGGATTGTTTGCTTACAATGGATGGTAAGCATTTTAATTATCGCTACATATTATAAAACAAAGTCCTCCCCAGCGTCCGTCTGTCTGTCTGTTCGCGATAAATTCAAAAACTACTGCACCGATTTTCATGCTGTTTTCACCAATGGATAGAGTGGTTCTCGGGGAAGATTTTAGTATATAATTTACAAAGTTACGCGGGCGACGTCGCGGGCAGCAGCTATTCTAAATATATGTAATATGAAAAAAAGATAAGAAATTTCATCCATACACAACAAACATACGAACTTCACTAACGTATTTTGATAAGGTTTTCACTAAAGGAAAGAGCGACAAACGGGAAAGGTTTTCGTTCGTGTGAAGCCGGAAGCGGATCGCTAGTTATAAATATGAAAGTCTTCTACTATGCGTTTCAAATGAGAATAGGATCGCACTTGCTGCAAACTTCACATGATCGGAGTCATCATGCAAAAAAATCCGAATAACAAAAATATAAATATTTTTTATCTAATAAAATTATATATGTATGAATATATATATCCTTACTAATATTATAAATGTGAATGTGAGTTGGTTTGTTTGTTTGTTTATTACGCTTTCATGCAAAAACTACTGAACCGATCACCATTAAATTTTACATACACGTTGTATTTGATTTTATCATTGATTTTATCATTGTGACTGCTAAAAACTCGTTTACTTGTATCATATGAAGCGTTTATTCGTAGCTCTCGTAGCACTCCTTTATATGGCGACGTAGCCGACGACGTCACACATGAAAACTCGTAGCACCAATGGTAATTGACCAAAATTGACGCTAGTGTGTCGGCGGCTTTACCTGAACTTTACCTGGCTTTGCGCTACGCCACTTCACCTGAATTATTGAACTGTGTACCTTTTTATCTAGTAAATAAATGCTATATTCTATTGCTATCTTAAAAAGTGCGCGCCGCATCGCGTTTCGGTGTAAACTGACCCCACAGTGTCTGTGACTGACTCTTAGGCCCATCGCACATTACGATACTCCTTTCGGTATTTGACAGATTAGTTTTTGGACAGATAGGTAATTGGTTAGATTCTTGATTAGCCAGATTCTTATAATAATTTGTCTGAAAAGTACGATCGAGTGGATTCTATACTGGATTTTAAGTTCGTAAATTACGAGACTGAAAATGAAAATGACTGAAAATTTTATCATTTCTAATTATACTACACATTAATTTTGAAGTCTTTCTTTCATCTTTTTAATTATGCCGAGTGACATAGGGATGAAGAAGCACTTGCGGTCTTTCTATTTTATAGAAATAGAAGACTTTTTCGAGAAAAAAAAATACTGAATATCTTTTCTCACGTAGTCTGTCAGTTTGTAATTGTATAAACATGAAAAACATTAAATTTCCTGCAGTTTCATATTCAGTTCTTTATCACTCCTCCGTCATCTAGATGATACTCGTTGGAAGATACTGTATGTGAGATACTCCACGAAAGCTCAACTTTGAGACTTGCATGTCCTTTAGTCGCTTTTGAATATTGTTAATGGCCTAATTTTTGAATTTTATTTGTTTGCAGGAATTACCTAAATTTCATAATTGAAGAATTGAAGGATCCAGTGCGCAATTTGCCGCGAGCTATCGCCATCTCGTGTACTCTGGTCACTGTCGTCTACACTTTCACCAATGTAGCTTTCTACACTACGCTGTCGCCAACAGAGGTAAGTAAGTCTGTTATTCGATGATAATTTGATTTAACTCCTAGCCAAGTTTTTACCAACAACTTTAGGTCCTCTGACAACAATTGCCCACAAACTTCATTAGCAATAGAATCCCTTATCTATTCGCAAGTGACGTTTGTATTGTTCTATTAGTAGAACAAATGGGATTCTATACTTGATCATATTGATCATTGACCAACTTACTCATTATTTACTCATTATTACTCATTTGATCATTTAGTGAGGCTGAGCATAGGGCTACTATACTCTTGTTCTTTTATATCTATACTAATATTATAAAGAGGAACGATTTGATTGTTTGTTTGTTTGTATTGAATAGGCTCCGAAACTACTGGACCTATTTGAAAAATTCTTTTACCATTAAAAGCCGACATTATCCGTGATGCACATAGGATACTTTTTACCGCGGGAAAATGCTTCATTCCTACGGGAAAACGGGTAAAAGGACAACGGGTAGTAAGAAGATATTATCCTTCCGTACTTATCTTTTTCACATATAACTTCTAAGCGGCTGAACCGATTGGGTTGAAATTTTATATGGGCATTTCGATGGTTTCCTGGATGATTTAAAAGCACAATTGGACCCGGTAGGTGGCGCTACTGTCGGTATGTCAACTATACTAAACGGCTTGAGCGATTGGGTTGAAATTTTGTATGTGTATTTCCATAATGGTTTCACAGACACGAATATTTTACAAAGTTACGCGGACGAAGTCGCGTGCAACAGCTAGTTATATATGAGGTGAATGTTTGATGGCATTTGCAGGTGCTAGGTTCAGCTGCGGTGGCGGTGACGTTTGCTGAGCGTTTATTCGGATGGTTCGCTCTTTCGATTCCTCTGTTCGTGGCTGCTTCCACTTTCGGGGCCGTCAACGGAGTCTTGCTCACGTCATCACGGTCTGTGTCTGGATTGCAATTTATTTTTCATTATATTATAGTTAAAGGTGACTAGGTCAATATATTTTTTTAATCTTTACTTTTGAGACTTTTCCCTGAAGGACATGTCGCCTAGCTAGGTCAACCCAATATTTAAATAATATAATATTGTACAAAATCTCATTTCTAATAATTAAACTGACAGGTCTAATTTAGCCGAATGTGTTTTTGTGAAATGTATTTAAAGTTGTGCTAAAAAGCAAGTAAGATTTAATGATTAATACTAAAAACTCTGACAGCGTAGTTCGACTGCTTTGTCCGATTGATCGGACGGACGATCGGACCGGATCGTACAGATTAAAAAAATCGGACAATGATCGGACGACGCGGACTATAATAAAAAGTTATTTTTATAATATTTTATTCTGTGTTTGTTGAGAGATCATCACTTAAGTGTAAACTAGTCGGCGGTTCGAACCTCGAAGTCATCGGTGCGTGTAGCTAAAGTTCATTCTATCTCACACTCGATGAGTCACACCAATCATAAACAAACCCTTGGGCGTATACTCTTTTTGACAAAACTACTGCATATATCTATTTCGTGTAAAGTTATTTGAACTCTTGAATAACTGATCAATGTTTGTATGCAAAGTATTTTGGAGTTTTTGTACTCCAAAAGAACGTAGAACCCTAATTACTCCGCTGTTTTATGTTTAATTTAAAAAAGTAAGCATAATACCGATTTATCTTGTCGTTAACTAGTTTCGAATGCTTACAAACTTTTAAAAAAAGTATTAATTTAAATCCTTGAAAAATCCATATTTTAACACAAGTTTTAATGCAACTTTGAGGGTGATTAGGTCAATCCAATGTACAAAATCTCCAAAATACTTTGCATACAAACATTGATCAGTTATTCAAGAGTTCAAATAACTTTACACGAAATAGATATATGCAGTAGTTTTGTCAAAAAGTGTATACGCCCAAGGGTCTGTTTGTGATTTTATTTTTGGTATGAATGATTGTGCATCTCAGTCGAGTGCTCTTCCCGCGCTTTGTGCTTGTGAGACAGGACTCATTTTAGCCATGAGACTGATGAGTTCGGGCCGCTGACTTGTTTCACCTTAAGGCAGTTTACGGCAGCGACGCGTTGCCACTTCGAAGATGCCTGCAGGCATATCTGACGTCAGTTGCCTGGCATAATGTATCGGTTTCAAAGCTACGTCTTCTGAACTGTCAAGTGGTTACGCATTTCTGAGAATCGTTTCTAAGACGTTACTTCTCTAGTATTTATATGCTCACTGCCTTAAGGCAGAATGACCATACAATTTGTATGCACCAGACTGTTCTACGCTGGCGCCGCCCAAGGCCAGATGCCAGAGATGTTGACGATGGTGAGCGCGAGAGCGACTCCGGCGCCGGCCGTACTCGCCGTGGCGCTCTTGTCGCTCCTCTACCTCACCGTCTCTGACATTTACGCCCTCATCAACTACGTCGGATTCGCTACTTGGGTGAGTGAAACTATGTGGAAAATAAAATGTATAAGGCTTGCACTCCATGGTGGTGCTGGATGACCTTTTGGTTGAAAGACGTTGAGATAGAGATATAAAATTAAAATATTTGTTGATATCTTACATACATATACACTTTTAGCAGAATAGCGTTAAATAAAATAATAAATAAAATAATAATAAATAGATAAAAATACAATGCATAGTAGACTATAATTTAAAAAGTTTGAATTGGGCAGATTTATATGAAAAAAAATATCTATTTTCTGATAAAAAAAAAATAGTAAATTACTGCCCAAAAAAATTTTTAATTAACTTGAGTTTTGTACTAAAGTTTTAATTGCCTGCTTTTATTTCTTCAATAATATTTTACACAATATTTATAAAACCTTCCACTCGTTGCATTAATTTTTGAAAAAAATGTACACAGATTTTAGTACACTCATTTGGTAGTTTTAATTGGAAAGTTTTCCGGGAGTTTTGAAAATTGGTAATTTTATAGATATTGATGTGCTCTTTCCGAATTTCGACTTTGCCACCTCGCATTTATGCCGCTCGCGCCGCCATATTTGAAAAATGGCGGCGCAAATTTCCTGGAATACTTCCCTGAAAGAAACCACTATATTCGAACCAAATGACTGTACATCCAACAGCTGTATTATATCCTTCTTACATATTTAAAAAAAAGCATTATAAAATATGTTATATGGCTTACATAAAATACATTTTTTTTATTGCAGTTGAGTATAGGCGCGGCCGTAGTTTGTCTACCGGTGCTTAGGTATACTAAGCCCGATTTGGATAGACCTATAAAAGTGAACCTCATTTTCCCCAGTAAGTATATAAATTTATCTGTAGTTAATTGTAAATAGTAATTGTTTTGCGTTGTGAAATCACCTAACATATTAGGTTTAATTTAGAAGTTAATTATAATCTTGTACAGTCGTGTACATAATCTGCACAATCCTTGTGGTGGCTGTGCCGGCTGTGGCTTCGCCGGCTGAGACTGGCGTCGGCTGTCTTATGATCCTGACGGCTGTGCCGATCTACCTTCTACTCTTGGAACCACGCACCAGGATACGAGGCCTCAATTCCATCACCAGTCAGTACCCTCACCGCTATTTTTATGTTAAACTAGCTGGCGTCCGCGACTTCGTTCGCGTTAAAAAAGATAAAAAGTAGCCTATTACGTGTCGCGTACTTCTAAATGTTTATCTGCCAAGTTTCATGAAAATCAGTTAATTCGTTTAAGAGTTGGAGGAACTATTCTAAAAACATACAGAAAAAAATGTAAAAATGGTCAATTTAGTTTCAGTATCATGTATGGACTCTATATACACGATATTTCTGAAAACAAAGTAAATTACTCCATACATGACCGATCCCTACAGATTTATTATTAGTATAGGTGAATTATTATATTAAGGTTTGAAGGCGACACTTGTGGGGATCGGCGCATGTGTACAATTGCGCACAAAATTGCTAAGGAAAATTACATATTTTTTTCTTATTTCGTAATTTTTCACCTTACTAACTTAACATTACAGGTAGTGTTGATATTCCTTCCATAAAATCATTGTGCGATGTCGAAGAAGAACGTTTTTTTAGCCATTTATTCACCATAACGTATTTACTAATGCGATAAAACAATCTGTAGCACTACCATGAGTTTATGATGAGCGAAATCGCTAGCGAGAGATGAGCGAGAGCGTAAAATATTTGTATGAAAAATTGTACGTTCTCGCTCATCTCTCGCTAGCGATTTCGCTCGTCATAAACTCATGGTAGTGCTACGGTACGCAACAGTACCCAAGAGACTCGAGACGCGCGAACGAAGTGCGGGAGGGGAGGAGCGAATGAGTCTACCAATAACGTGTCGGCACACGTTATTGGTAGACTCAGCCGCTCACGCTCCTCTGCCCCCTCAAACACCTAAACTAAAAATAGAATTCTGCGCACATTTGCCGAGAAGTCTTTATTCACTACACGACCTATATTGTTGTATTGAATTATTTATTTATTTATTCATTTATCTATTTGTTGTTCCAGCGTCTGCAACTCACCTCATACAAAAGTTGACTCTGGCAGTACGACCAAAAATTAAGGTAATAATCTAACCTAATGTATTTTACTTCATTTTTGTCACACTAGGCTGTTACCTCCGACTTCGTTCGCTTTAAAAATTGAAAAATAAACCAGCTTTAACCTACTAATATTATGAAGAGAGAAAAAAATTGACTAACTAGCTGTCGCACGCGACTTCGTCCGCGTACCTTTATAAAATACATTCGTGTCTGTGAAACCATTATGGAAATACACATACAAATATTCAACACCCAATCGGTCAAGCCGGGTCCAATTGTATTTTTAAATCATCCAGGAAACCATCGAAATAGCCATATAAAATTTCAACCCAATCGGTTCAGCTGTTTAGAAGGATAATTTTTACTACCCGTTATCCTATTACACGTTTTCCCGTAGGAATGAAGCATTTTTCCGCGGTAAAAAGTATCCTATGTTCATCGCGGATAATGTCGGCTTTTGATGGTAAAAGAATTTTTCAAATCGGTCCAGTAGTTTCGGAGCCTATTCTATACAAACAAACAAACAAACAATCAAATCTTTCCCCTTTATAATATTAGTATATAAGCTACTGAGATAGAGAAAATAATCATACTGATTTATTGGGCTTTTCTTTATTATTATTTTTGGACAAGCACAGTATGATGTAATTGAATTGCAAATTATGGATAACATTTTTTATTGAAAATTAATTAATTATATTACCAAATAATTAATTTACCAAAAAAATAAACCCACCTCACCACAAAGTGAACCGTCAGAATGTCCGTCAGCATTTATTATGGAAAAGCTTTATGGAAATTCTATTGTTACAGTGAACACATGGAAAACAATATCATCGCACTCTCTCATATCCGATTATCATAATGTATATCTTACAAATAAGATATATTATTATATGTATATGTATGTAATTTCATATGTTGTGTCTAAGTATATTCTACATAATATATGTATATTATTGCCATATTTGTAATGATATCGAAAAAAAGCTACAAAAAAAGCGGAATGTTTTGTAAATGTCTATTTATACATAGATATAATATGTTGTTGATTGTTGTAAAGGTTTTTCACGTGTAGGTAATTACTTAGCGAGAGAAAAAAAAATAGAAATTGTAAATTTTCTATTTAAACCTAATAGTTACGAGTGATAGAATGTCTGTCGTGTTTAAAAGGTTCTAAAAAGGTTCTCAAGGTCAATCTCAGTCGCAGGACGTCTATTTATTGCAAGACATAATAATAGGCTTTTAATAACTCATTTTAATAAGACAGAAAAAAGATTGAAAAAATATCTTGATTGAGATTTTATTAAGGCTTTAAGTAAAAATGTATACTAACAAATAAGATTAAAATGTCTATTTGTTTTTAATGTCAAAATAATTGATTCCAAAATGAATTTATATCAAAAAATATACTCGTAAATGGCAAAAAATGAATTTTTTTTGTCGTCTGTGACAGCTATAATCTCCGAAACTGTTGCACCGATTTTGATGGAACTTTCACTGGCAGATAGCTGGTGTTATAAGGAGTAACTTAGGCTAATATTATTATTTTTATGTATTAAGCGCGCGCCCCACGCACACGCCACAGCAAAACGTAGCTATAGTTCAACTATAGTTAGTGAACATAAAACGAATTAAAGTATGTATAGGTACAATATCTTTATGTAACCTTTTTACGGTCATATCGGCTCAAAAAACATAATATAAAGTATCTAAAATAAAATATTGACGTATCCATTTTTAAAAAATGCGTGGTGAAAATATTTTTTTCAGGATTTAAAAAATATTTAAAAGATTATTTAGTAATAGTCTTATAATTATGATCTTCGCAAATCGCTAACGCGCAAGAACATTGCCACATTACACATCCACGTGACGTCATCTCCAATATAGGTAAACACTGTTTGAATTTGCCATCCAGTAGTGTCCAACCGAAGCTTCGGCTTCGGCTTCGACTACCTTCGGCCTTCGGCCTAAAACCTGGTCGAAGCCGAAGGTGTCACCAAAGGTATTGATTATAAGAGAGAAGGCTATACAAATATGTTTAGCGAACTTCACTTAATGTGATCTAATGACAAAATATTATAATCATAACTGGTTGCAGATAATACAGTAATTATAATATGTAATAGTTACTTTTCAAAACTGTTTTGATCAATATTTATTAAAAAAGTGAGTGTTTGGTTTATTAGTCTGTCTAGTTTCGCACTAGTCGCGAGAAACAAAGACTGATTTTCTTAGAAGAAACAAAATTTCTTAGAGCCTTTAAACCTTCGGCTTCGGCTTCGGCCAGAAGTTGAGCTTCGGTCGGACACTACCATCCAGTGTGGCCAAATGTCAGGAGATTACGTCACCAAAATTGCGGCCAGGCGCAAAAAGTGGGTGTTATAGGTACAATAGTGATAAAAATCTTCCATACATAAAATTATATTAAAATTCTTAGTTTTTCAGTAACGAATGTTGCGACCAAAAATAGTCTGTGTACCGCTAAGTTTATAAATGTTATAAACTTCATTTTAGTGTTTTAAGTAAGTACATATTATTATATGCATTTATATTCTAGAAAATAAGCATTTAAATAATGTTGTATACAACAAAAAGCTCAAAGCTTGTAGACTTTTAATTTTAGACACTAATAATTTTTGTTAATAAAACAAAATATGTATTATCTTCTTTTAAATTTTACTTTTTTTATTATCTTTTTCTTTGTCTTTTCAATTTTTACTAGCTGGTGCTCGCGACTTCGTCCGCGTTGAAAAGTATAAAACGCCATCTAAAAATATCACCAAGCAGTTGTCATGTTAGTCGCTTCACTTGTTTTTGGATAGATGGCACTATCTCCCGGGCCAAGCCGCTAGTATTTACTTTTATTTTAGATTTATCGTAGGAATGAAGTATTTTCCCGCGGTAAAAAGTAGCCTATGTTCATCATTGGAGCCTATTCTATACAAACAAACAAACAAACAAATCTTTCCTCTTTATAATGTTATTATAGTATAGAAGTATAGATGTGGCATATTTTTTAATAAAAACATAAAATGGAGACGCCATCTATTGACGCCATCTCTTTGATCGTTCATCAACATTTAAAACCAATGCCAGAAAATTATTTATAAGGCTCGGTTCGGTTTACTACAACATTTGTATATTAAAAAAATGCTCATATTAACTCGTCAAACTTGCAAAACAAATTAAAAGTTGTGAAAGCGTATTAATTTTTAAAAATAAATATCTAAATAGAATACTTTATGGTTTTGGCTGTGTATACTATCCTATTTCTATTTCGGAATTCTATTTCTATGTGAGTGTAGAATAAGTTACTCGCATGATTATTTGTGTTGTAAAGCACAGAGCAAAGAATCGGCGTACCGTCCGGTACTAGAGACGCCAATTATCCAAAAATTATCCAAAAAGCGATAGAAATGCCTCATTGTGCTGTGATTTGATAATCAAAGTGAAAAAGTGAATAAGCGAAATTCTGGTGTGATTAATAAATAATTTGTCTCACTGCGCTCGACTAGATACAGCCACCGTACTTGACAAATGCGGCAACAAATAATACTCCGAATTCAGCGTACCCGAGCTAGTCACACTCCAAACTGTCTGTGATGTGTACATGTGGAATGTTTTATTAAATTTTGGGCATAATAGAATGCCAGTTTGCCTAGTGAAACTGTGTAAAAATATACCTAATGAAACTGTAAAAAGTGATAAAAAGTGACTATGTTTTACACACACTACAATAAACAGTTGCCGCATTCAAGGAGCTATTGTCTTGAGATAGCGCGGTCAATAGTTAAAATGCGAGCCGAGATTGTCTCTGAACACAAAACTTCAATAATGCACCTGCACTGAACCTCTAGTAGCAGGCGGCGCGGCGATTATTTGCTCTATGTGTTATTGTAAGTTTGAATAAATAGTATAATCTTTTTTACTTTTTTATGCTTTAGTTTTGTAAATATGAAAATGATGCATACCGAACATTCCAATTTAAGATTAAACTGCCGTTTTAAGTCATGAAAGAAAGAGTTAAGGGATCTTTAAGTAGGTATTGTTTTTTTTAAGTTTAATATAAAATTGTAAGTTTGTGTATTAAATGTAATAAATGAAGAATTATAGTAAAAAAAACGTCAATGTCAGTTAAAAAGCTGTGCAAACGATGATAAAAATGACAATAATAAATTTATTGAAGAAACCATGCCTTTTATTTTATTTTTAAAAAACGTATAATGCGTTTCAAATAAGAATAGGACTGGAAATCCGCCATGTTGCTCCGCATTAGTGATGTGTACGGTGTGAAAAAAAAAACAAACCAAGAAATTATTATTATTTTTGTAATGTGATTTATTAATCGTATCCTTATTCGGATCCGAAACTTTATATCATTAACATCCCTAGTGGGAATAGACCTTTATGGTTGAAAAATTGATCACAAAACGTATTCTTTTGAGAATATTCGTTGAAAATTTAATTAAATTTCCCGCTACAATAATTATATGATAAAATTATTTATGATTAAGCCATAGAACAATAACTAATAACTATATTCTGTGTGTGCATGCGTCACTGTCAAATGAACTGTCAATGTGACATTGATATATTATTACCTATCAAAACACTGTTTTCAGTTTTGTTGTGGTCTCAGTTCACAGGTCTGGTGTCTGTTTTAGGTTATGTTTATGTATTGAGTATTGTACCATTTTATTTAAATCTTAAATTCAGTGAGCTAAGAAAAGAAATAAATAAATAATAGGATTTATGATTGTTACTGTTAACTGGAGGAGTGCAATTTTTATAGCATTTCCTTAATTTAAGTTGAAATTTTCGTTAAATTAACCATATTAATCATGGTGAAATTTGGCAAGAACAAGTTTAAAGCCCTCAAGAAAGGTATAGCTAAAAGCCAAAAAGCCGTTGCTGCCGGAAATGTTTCTAACAAAATGCTAAAGAAGAAATTGAACGCAGACAAGAAAGTTACTTTTCAAAAACAAGTCTTAATCAAAGAGGCCGTCTCACAAGGGAGTGATGTTACAAACTTAATTAAGAAAGTCACCGCCAAGGAAATTAAGAAGAAATCTGCAGAGAAATCGGAAATCAAGACAGAAACGGAAAAACGCAGTAAACAAAAACCAGTGGAAAAGCGCAAGAAACGTCGAAAAACGGAAACAAATGATACAAGATTATTATTAAGTTTAATGAAGAAAACGAATAAGTCCTAATTTTGTAAAACCTGTCGTTATTTGATTAAAATTTTACTGATTTACTTATTTTTTCGTATTCATAATGATCCAGGCAGGCAGTCAACAAAGAGGTTAACAAGAGAATTTAGCTGGGTTGGGCTGCAATTTGAGTCCAATCTGTCATACTGTGCAGTAGAATTAGTTGGAATTTTTTTTTCCCAAACAGGTCTATCAGTTTATGAGCATAATATTATGCTCGCAAATAATTATATTCTCAAAATATTATATTTGCAAAACATTATATTCACAAAATATTATAGGTGCAATCAGATGAAAATTAAGTTAACTTATTTGTTCTTTAAGCTATTTTTATTTTGTTCATAGTACTAATAGTAGAACTTTTTGGAATAACAAACACATGTGGCGTTGCATGTCTTATAGGACTTATAGGCGACTGTAGTCAAGTAGACCATCAGCCAGTCTTCCAACCAAGTGTGCTTCCTTCAATTTTCTTCCTTTATCTTAATTCTTTTATCTCCAGTGCTGTAACCAATGTCCGTTTGGTTTGACAAACTGAATTTGGTTACAATCTATTCCACAAAGTTCAACTGCAACAACTAGTTGAACTCCACATAGACATCGTACTCGTACACATCAAGATTGAATTTCAGGTGAACGAGCAGGTATTTCATTGTGGCAAAAATAGACAACAAATATTTTTCTAAATGCTGATCATTTATTTGTATAATTACTTAAAATTAATTTAATGTATAAAATTACTTTGTATAATTGCCTAACATTCAATTATATGCCTAATTTAATAACAAAAAAATAAAATAAAAAGACATGGCAATAAAGTAGGATCTTAACTTATTATAATCTGTTTAAAAATGTTTCTGAAAATATATGTTTTGTTCATTCAACCTAGGTGTAAGTATTATTTTTATTTTTTTGTATTTTATTTAACTAAGTATGCTTTTAAAAACATTCTTTACATAACTAAATTGATTCATTCCAATTCAATCTGCTCTGCTCCCATGGATGGCAAAATTCACAGGCGAGCATGAATTTGAGAGAGTGATCAGTATTCCAGTGCAGAATACTTACATTCAAAGATATTTGATTGGTCTCGCTGCGCTCGACTAGATACAGCCGCCATACTTGACAAATGCGGCAACAAATACTACGCCGAATTCGGCGCACCCGAGCTAGTCACACTGCAACCTGTCTGTGATGTATACGTGCCGAATGTTTTATTAAATTTTGGGCATAATAAAATGCCAATTTGCTTAGTGAAACCTTTGAAATATGGTGGCGATCGGACGAGGTCGCGGGCAAAACCTAGTATATATAATAAAATGCGTTGTCTAGAGGCTCGTTAAAACTGAAAGACAATTTATTAAGTGTATCCTCTCCTGTTTAAATTGTAATATATCCCATTGAACTGCATGAGCTGTTGGTGGGTGCCCCTTTCCGCTACTCGTCCGTCACTTACGACGCAAATGTGGTCGGCGTCGCGAACGGTGCTCAACCGATGCGCAATCATTACGCACGTGCGACCGGCCTTCGCTTTGTCCAGGGCTTCTTGAACCACCTATAAAGTAAATAATCATTGTAGTTTTTAAGCCTGTGTGGCGAACTTTATACAAATAATATTGTAGGTAAGTATTCTGCTTAACTGTAACCTTTTCACGCCTTAACTACCTACTATCTATAAGCGATCATCATGAAATTTTGCATACACGTCAGATGTCAGGGCATGGGGTACTTTTCGTCCAAAAAAGAAATAACGTTCCCACGAGATCATCCAACATAAAATAAAAAACTAAATACTTGCCTTCTGTGTCGAGTGCATATTTTGACAATTTGACAAGAGCTAATCAATACTCAATACTAATAATAATAAATCTGTAAGTGTAGTGTAGGTATGATGTATCTTCCTCCACAACTCTTAAACGAATAAACTGACTTTCATGAAACTTGGTACATAAACATTTAGACATACGGGACACAGGATAGGCTATCTACTTTTTTCATTTTCAACCCGGACGAAGTTAAGAATATAATCTTACTTGTTCACTCTCCGTGTCAAGTGCACTGGTTGCTTCGTCCAACAATAACATTTTGGGATGCCTTATTAAGGCCCTAGCGATGGCCACACGCTGTTTCTGACCTCCGGACAACTGAGTGCCCTTCGAACCGATGTTCGTCTCGTAGCCCTGTAATGTAAAAAGTAATATTTCAGTAAAAGAATGAATCCAGGTGATATGTATTTTATCTATACTAACTAATATTATAAGGTAGAAACTACTGGACCGATTTTTTGCGTTTTATTCATTTTAGTGCGGCGCTCATTTGGCTTTTTGTACATTTTGCCCTTCAAAGCAAAATGTACAAAAAGCACTGTTGTGAAGCTATATTATAAGCGAGTAACATAGGGTAATATTTTCTAAAGTTACACGCACGAAGTCGCGTGCAACAGCTAGTATTAAATACTTACTTACCTTTAATATTAGCATAACAATCTACCCTTGCCCTAAACGTTAATTTTAAATTTAGGTGCATCAATAATTTCTAGTAATTGATTTTTACGCGTAAATTTACAATACTTTTTGTAATACAAGTATTTTGATGGAAGCCTATCAGTCTATCAGCATTTATCATCAGTACTAATAATAAATCTGTAAGTGTATGGTATTGTATGTATGTTCCTCCATAACTCTTAAACGAATACTCACGTTTGGCAATGAAATGACGAAGTTGTGTATATTGGCCTGCTTCGCAATTGCCATAATTTCGTCCATAGATGGCGTTCGCGAGTTAATGCCGTAGGCTATGTTCTCTGCGATGGTCATGTCGAACAATACGGGCTCCTGCTGCACGAACCCAATCGACTGCCTCATGTCCGTAAGACGCAGTTTTGTTAGTGGAATTCCATCTTGAGACTAGAACAATATGTATCAGAAAATATTATTTCTATACTTTTCTATTTGCTCGACTTCTATAGGTCCTTAAATAGCTCTGTAACCTTTCTTCCCAACGGTTAGTTTCACATGTTAGCGTCTTTAAACAAACTTTTCACCTTTATTATCCATACTGTTGGTGATGCGATGTGGCCGTGGTTTGCCAAAGAAAAAGAATAAAATTTGGTATGTCGATGTCCGAGATGCGAGCGGTTCGGTTGCGCGTATATGTCTCGTCGCAGTTCGTGGGTAACTAACTCAAAATGTTGAACGATTTGCCGCTCACATCTCCGTCCACCCTCATTTATTAAGAAATAAAATAAACAATTACAGTAACACACTCGAAATCGACGGTATACAATTAAATACTAAAATCTTAAAAACAGGTAGCTTACATTTAATTATTACACATTACATATATATACATAAACACATTAGCCTACAGGCGACCGTCATCAACACATACCTTAATATTATAAACGTGAAAGTAACTCTGTCCTGTGTCTTGACTGTTACCTTTTCACGCCACTCAACACACACACACATATAAATAAATAATAAATATATCTTAATAAAACAGAATAAAGTTATACATGCTGTCAGAGATACAAGAAAGGATATGGGGTACCTTTCATCCAGAAAAAAAGTAGGTACTGTTCCCGAGTGATCGTCTAAAATTATAAAGAATTGTCTTATAGTCTTTATACTATAAAAACTAACTTCTATCTATCGTGTTGGCAATTAGGAATAATAAAATTGGACAACATCCATTACTTATACTTACCAGAGTACCCTCATCGGGATCATAATATCTCTCGAGTAATTGTATGACAGTACTCTTTCCGCAACCACTTGCGCCAACCAGGGCTATGGTCTTTCCGCGTTCTATTTCCAGATTGAAGTTCCTCAACACCTGGACCATTGGTCTCGTGGGATACTTGAAGTGCACTGCCTTAATGTCGACTTCGCCACTACCGTGCTGAAATTCACATATTATATTAATTTTCATTAATATTTGTACCTATGCTTGTAATGAATAAACTCAAAAACTACTCGATTCTTTCACATATAGGCACTTGAGCTATATTTTTTAAATATACGCGAACGAAGTCACGTGCAACAGCTAGTATTATATATGTATTATATTAAAACAAAGTCCCCCGCCGCGTCTGTCTGTATATATTCTGTATGTCTGTAATTTCGCGATAATCTCAACAACTATTAAACGGATTTTCATGTGGTTTTCGCAAATGGAAAGTGTGTTAAATGAGGAAAGTTTTTGCAAATATAATTTGCAAACGCAATTTCCATCGAGACTTTTTCTTAGCATACTGATAAATGTGTGCTAAGAACGCAAATTTCCAATACCACACCTTTTAATTTTCTTTACTATAAGTAATCTTTGTTAACTGAGGTATCGAAATAGAAAGTGCATGTCTAATAAGATTTCACAGATTATAGAGCAAAGCGTGAAAGTGAAAAATACTTACGAAATTTTCTTTAGCAGGCACAGCTGGGTCTGTTATTTTGGATTTTCTATTTAGCAGGACAGTTATACGTCCGGCTGCTTTGATTCCCTTTTGGAAGTTAGGTGCGAAGGCGAACGCCTGCGCAGCTGACGCCGAACCCATTAGCAACGCTTGAGCTGACCTGCAAACAACACAAATAGTATGTGGGGCCTCTTCCACTAATTACAAGTAAAGTGTTGATTAAGTAGTTACTTTTAGAAATAATTTTATGTTTTATTAAATTACTAGCTGGTGCCAGCGACTTCGCCCGCGTTAAAAGAGATTATTCGCTAAATGGCAGATTCTGAAAAAGGCGGATTCTGAGAACGGCAGATTCTGGAAATGGCAGATTTTTGTGAATTGCACTTCATTCAAACTTTTTGACAATTTTATTACAATACAAAAATCTATACTATAATATATATAATAATAATATTATAAAGAGGAAAGATTTCATTGTTTGTTTGTTTGTATAGAATAGGCTCCGAAACTACTGGACCGATTTGAAAAATTCTTTTATCATTAGAAGCCGAAATTATCTGTGATGAACATAGGCTACTTTTTACCGCGGGAAAATGCTTCATTCCTATGGGAAATCTAAAATAAAAGTAGTATTACTAGTATTTACTAGCGGCTTGGCCCGGGAGATAGCGCCTATCCAAAAACAAGTGAAGCTACTAACATGACAACTGCTTGGTTATATTTTTAGAAGGCGTTTTATACTTTTCAACGCGGACGAAGTCGCGAGCACCAGCTAGTACAAAATAAACTTAACTAACTTTACTTAGTAAGGGATGTGTAGTGCCTTACTAACTATATAAAGCCTATATAACGCCCGACATCTTTGCTGTTATAAAATTTGCAGGGGTTGTATCTTTATTTTTAGTAGATAGCTCACCCGCGTAACTTTGTAAATTATATACTTAAAACCTTCCTCTTAAACCACTCTATCTATTAAAAAAAACCGCATCAAAATCAGTTGTGTACTCTTAAAGATCTAAGTAAAAAGTACAAATTTATACAGCGTTATTTTATTTAAACGGTTAAATATTCAACAGCCTTGTACCATTTGCATTGGACACGTTATTATACTCACTTGAGAATCAATGCGTAGTCGACATTATCATATACAACTAGGGTTCCACCGTAATACAAGGCTGCCGCATACACGAAGTTGAAGAGACCCCTCGAAAGACCGAAGACAATCCCTCGCCAGTGCACGGTCTTCTTGGCGAGCTTCAGAGCCGGCAGAAGTTTCACAGCGTATTCGGTCCTGAAGGCTTCCTCTCGACCGAGCGACTGTACCGTACGCACGTTACCCACAGCTTCCACTGCTATCTGAATTATTGTGGAAAGTAACAAAATATTATATGCTTAAAAGAGTTAATTCGACTCCTTACTCTCCCGGCTTCGCACTGGGTGCAAATTTTTATATACTTATAAAAATCTTAACAGTTTCCCCGGTGAACTGGGAATCTATCCCGCTTTCCATATGGGGAAATTCAATTAAAATCAACAACATTTTTATATAATACTAGCTGGTGCTCGCGACTTCGTCCGCGTAGAAAAGTATAAAACGCCATCTACCGTATTTTGGATAGATGGCGCTATCACCCGGGCCAAGCCGCTAATATTTACTTTTATTTTAGATTTATCGTAGGAATGAGCATTTTCCCGCGGTAAAAAGTATCCTATGTTCATCACGGATAATGTCGGCTTCTAATGGTAAAAGAATTTTTCAAATCGGTCCAGTAGTTTCGGAGCCTATTCTATACAAACAAACAAGCAAACAATCAAATCTTTCCTCTTTATAATATTAGTATAGATTATATAGTATAGATATAAAACTAGCGAACTGCTTCGTACGTACGCACAATTAAATAGGTCTATAATTTGTCCTATCAATGCACAGCCAAAACTACTAAGTCTATAGAAGGCTAAAATTTGGTTTTACAACATGTTATAAGCACCCCGTTTCAACTCCGTGCAAAGCCGGGAGCGGGTCGCTTTTATGAAATACAAAAATAAAAGCAGAAAATCCTTAATCAAAGAGCAAAAGGGTTATTTTTATGCTATTATATTAACTTAGATACCTAATAAAATAATTGAAATATACCTTCGAACTGTTCTCCATAGTTTTGGCGGTGCCCGAAGATTCGGCGCTAACCATCCTCCCCTCTTGATACAGGATAGCCGCAATAATAGGGGTGAAAGAAAGCGCCACCAAACCAACCCTCCACTCGTATACGAGTGACAGAATTAGGGAAAAACTGAATGTTCCTATTGCTTGCAGAACTGTTCCTATCCTCTGACCTGTTGCCTGGAACATTTTAGCTTTTTTTACCCATATGTGTGTGTTTTCGTGTGCGTGTATAAAACAAAGTCGCTTCCCGCTGTCTGTCTGTCCCTATGTATGCTTTAATCTTTAAAACTACACAACGGATTTTGATGCGGTTTTTTTAATAGATAGAGTGACTCAAGAGGTTTGGATGCATCAACGTGGAACTCCCTGCCTGCGTCTGTGTTTCCGAGCTCATTACTTAACCCTAATCTTTTCAAAGTTCGAGTGAATAGGCACCTTCTGGATGAGCTCGCTTCATCTTAGGCCTCTCTCTTTCTACCCAGCTGGTTGTTGGCCAAGAGCAAACCCATCTATAATAAAAAAAGGGTTCATATTTGAATATTTCATACCCCTTGTACTGCGGCCGCTTCTCCGGATAGTTTAGCACAGAGAGCTCCCGTGGAATGATTCTTGTCGTCATAGAATGCAACCTCTTGTTCAAGGAGCGTTCTGAACATAGTCTTTCGCAGTCTTTCGGTCAAGTATTCGCCAGCTATAGCGTAGAAGAACACCTGAAATAATTGGTATTTTTTTTCAACCAACTTTCAAAAAAGAGGTTTGTTACCTCATAACTTTCGACTGGGTGAAACGATTTTGATGATTCTTTTTTATTTGATGCTTCCTAGTGCTTCCCATGTGGTCCCATTTAAATTTGGTCTACTTTTGACAATGGCATCCATGACAAAATGGTTTATTTTTTGTTAAAAGAATTATATAGGCGAAGAAATACTTACAAAATGTATTTCTTCGTCTATAAGTAGATAGATTAGGTAGTTCCTTCGTATCTTACTAAGTAATGCATAAACCATAATATGGGAATATAATATATTGCAATACTGTGTTAGTATTATGCTTGAAATGTTTAAAATCTAAAAATGCCTTACTGTTATAAAGTTAGTAATGCCGGAAAATACGCCGACTCCAAGAAAAATGTAAGCGTATCTTGTCACCTCTTCTCTGACTTGGTCTATATTTGGATTGGATAAACTCTGAAATCACAATAAAATATTGACTAAGTACTTCTTAATATGTTCAGCGTGACAAATACAGAAAAAAAACCAATTTATTAAAATATAACTCTGATTCTAAAATAGGTATAAGAAATTTTATATAAATTAAATCCTCAGTGTTTGAGCTTGAGGAGTCTGCTATTTAAATATTAATAATAATAAAAGTTCGTCTATTACTCATATGTTATTATATAATATTATCAGTTGGTTTTCTATTACATGGTTTTTTCTTCTTCTTAAATATCTTTTTTAATTTTTGTAGTTTTACTTTTTGTAATTTCTATCCGAGGAAATAATGCTCGTGGAATACCTATTTGTTATTTTTTTTTTGTCTTTTTTTACTAGGTATATTTTTGTTTGTGTCTCAAAGATTAAATAAAACTAAACTAAGGCTGATGAGACACTCTACTGACACGATGATGACATGGTCATATAAATACTTACGCCAATGAAATCTCCTAATATGACGGCCAATAGGGGAAAAGCGAAGCCGCTAAGCAAAGAGCATAGACTGGCCGCCGTTATAGACTTCCATTCTGGTGAGTTCAGTCTTATCACTTGCCAGAAAGATACATCTGGTGTGTTTTCTTCGTTCTCTAAATTCGTCTGAAAATTAACAAGTAGTTGGTGAAAGAGGCGCTTAGTAATATAATTTCAACAATAACTCCGCGCCTTTTTTCTTGGAGGCTTGAGGGCTTCCTAGAATTTATAACACTTTAAAGGAAAACTACTAGATGATTCTAGTAATATTAGAAATTCTAGTAGTAATTACTAATTTATACTAGGAACTAGTACCTAAGTTAGTAATAATGTCTATAAAATGCATACCTCTGTAGCATGTTCAAATTCTTCATCGTCTTCCTCGCTTCTTATTGAAATGGTTCTCTCCAGTTGCTTTTTGTTTTCTGAAAAAAATTCCAAAATATATATTTCATTTTATATTCATTACTAGCTATGCCCTGCGGCTTCACCTGCCGTTTAATTAATTATACATGAAATCGGATCCTGTCTCTGTTCTGGTTATGCTCACGTTTCGTGTTCTAACCAACATAGTGCCCAACTACTTAGTTCACCGAACTATACTATTTTCCTGAACGATCATTTAATATTTTTTTTACGCCAGGCAAAAATATATAAGCAACACCCAAAAAATAAAATAAGGTGTCAAGAAGTGGACGATGTCGCGGGATAAGTCTAGTTAAAAATATATTACCTTCCTCGTCTCTGATGTCTGGTGACACTTGCAGCATAACCATGTCGTAGTAATGGCCTTTCTTCTTCATGAGCTCGACGTGATTGCCCGTTTCAACCACCTGGCCACTCTTCAGAACATATATCACATCGACGTTACGTATCGTTGATAGTCTGTGTGCCACCACAATTGTAGTACGACCTTCGCTTGCCTGTAACATTAATATCACTGATATTAAACCTTTATGATAAATCACAATATAAAAGTTCTATATTACAATATAAATCAAACAAAAAAGTTAGGGCCTCTTTCACCTTATTTCAGGCTAACGGCCATTTAAAGTCACCGGTAAGAAAGCGTACGAGTTTCACCATCTTCGAGTAGCATTACTCGAAGGTAATTTCAATGAAATTGACACAAGATACTCGTAACATTTACTTGCCAATTAGCTTTACTTGAAAAGTAACTAATCTACACTTTAGTTGTAGTTGAAGAGGGAGTTGCAGTTCGCATTTAAATTTCATAGATCTAGATATCGTTTAAGATGACACAAGTCGGCAGCTCGAACTCATCGGTGCATGTAGCTAAAATTCATTCTGTCTCACACTCGATGTTCATACCAATCATAAACAGACCCTTGGGCGTATACTCTTTTGACAAAACTACTGCATATATCTATTTCGTGTAAAGTTATTTGGACTCTTGAATAACTAATCAATGTCTGTCGGCAAAATATTTTGGAGTTTTTGTACACTAGAGGGACCTATTCATCCTCAAAGTTGCATTAAAACTTGTGTTAAAATATGGATTTTTCAAGGATCATATCTATTAAATTAATATTTTTTTTAATTTGTATGCATACGAACCTAGTTAACGACAAGATAAGTCGGTATCATGCTTAGGTACTTTTGTAAATCTATCTACACTAATATTATAAAGAGGAAAGATTTGTTTTTTGTTTGTATAGAATAAGCTCCGCAACTACTGGACCGATTTGAAAAATTCTTTTACCATTAGAAGCCGACATTATCTGTGATGAACATAGAGTACTTTTTACCGAGGGAAAATGCTTCATTCCTACGGGAAATCTAAAATAAAAGTAAATATTAGCGGCTTGGCCCGAGAAATAGCACCATCTATCCAAAATACGGTAGATGGCGTTTTATACTTTTGTACGCGAACGAAGTCGCGAGCACCAGCTAGTTAAATATAAAACAGCGGAGTAATAATCATTCTACATTTGTATGGAGGATAGCTGACTTGTATCACCTTAAGGAACAAGATATTTTCAAGCACTTTACCTTATCGAGGGCTCTCTGCACTCTCGCTTCGGACGCGGTATCCAGAGCACTAGTGGCTTCGTCTAGCAGCAGTATACGCGGGTTACGGATGAGGGCACGAGCAATAGCTATCCTTTGCTTTTGACCACCAGATAGGGAAGCTCCACGCTCTCCGACTAGAGTGTCATATCCCTGTAGGAAAAAACTTATTTTTAGAGATCGAACGTTAATTATAATGCCCTCTGAATGTTATAGACAGCAGTGCTTGTTTAAAAACGGAAACTCTACCGAAATCAGTGTGATGTGATGACATATTTTTTTGCAACAAATAATATCTTCACAAATTCCACACAGCACCATCTAGTTCCACGCTAAGCAACATTTTGTATTATGGATACCAGACAGTTGATATACTTCATTACTTTTTTTGTAAATACATACTTATTATAAATACAAAACATCCATGACTCAAGTACAAAAGTAAAATGTTAACACATAAACATTTGCCCCTAGCGGGATTCGAACCCGCGACCATTTGCTTAACAGCTAGGGTTAATACTACTAGCCACTAGAACAAATATGTCGTCAAACAAACAAACAAAGATAACAATAAGAATAGGAGGAACACCTTAGGCAGTTTATTAATGAAGTTATGAGCATTCGCCTGTCTTGCTACACTTTCAATCTCTTCGTCAGTGGCGTCGCTACGGCCGTAACGAATGTTCTCGCGGACAGTCGTGTTGAAAAGCACTGGTTCTTGCCCCACAAGACCTATTTGAGCTCTGATCCACTGCACAGACAAGTCTCGTACGTCGTTCCGGTCGATGATCACCTTAATAAAGCATAAGAAATTTTTACTTCACCTGTATTCTGTATCTGGCTGAAGGGTTCCTATACATTTAAGATAATGGAACACACACCATATAACTTTTAAAATCGACAGCAAAAACATTAAAAAATACTATGGTTGTAGCGCACTTGGAGTAACTTAGGTCTCCCTGTCTATCTTTAGACATTTCCATAAAATAAGGTACATAAATATTAAATATAAAAAACAAAATAACATACTAAATAATAATAAATATTCAACAATTTTTTCAATTTCCTGGCGGAAAACCACGATTGCAATCTATTGCTACAGAAAACTTGCGTAGAAAGACGTAGTGTGCCGGCTACAGCGCACTACGTCTTCGGCTACGGCGTAGCAGTGCTACGATTGTGTAGACCATGAACCTCGTTTCGATGTATTTATATTGAACTGAGATAATTAGAATTTATTATGAAATCTAATTATGTAGTTATATTGACATTTTTTGTCCATTGTTATATCTTATAAATCATCATTACTTAAGTACTAATAATAAATCTGTAAGCGGTATTTTATGTATGTGTTACTCTTAAACTTATTAACTGATTTCCATGAAACTTGGTAGATAAACATTTAGACATACAGGATGGGCTACTTTTTTCTTTTTATGTATTGTTACGACCAATAACTAATGAGTAATCATGGAATTACGTAGTATGAAATTGGTAAGCTGCTCGAGTTGGAAAGTGGCCTCTTAAAACTTGATTGAAGTGTATTTATAATTAAACTTACGCTCCCCTCGATAAGGTCATAATATCTTGATATCAGTTGAATTATCGTCGATTTTCCGCAACCTGAGTGTCCGACAAGCGCTACTGATTGACCTCGTTTCACGGTTATGTTAACACCTCGCAGTACCTAAAAACAAGTTTTAGTTTAATGATACTAAGCGCCTCTTTCACCAACTACAAGTGTTGATTAGTTACTTTTAGAAATGATTTTATGTTTTGTTAAATTATGCACTCCGTTTAGTGCATCCTTCGATAGGCGATTTTTTTTTAAATATTTTCATTTTAAATTTTTGGGACTTTAGTCGCTAAATTATTTCCGATGACAGGTGACTTTAAATGGCGGTTAGCCTACTTAACAGATGGTGAAAGAGGCCCTAAGGATAAGTTTTACTACATAGACTTCTATTATAGACGTACTTTCACCTTATGTCGTAGTGTTTGAAACTTACCTAATAATAATAATAATAAGTGACCTATTAGGCAACTGGAAATAAGAAAAGGATCATCACTATCACTAGATCACTACAATGTCCTTCGCCGCGTCTGTCTGTCTGTCTGTCTGTCTGTTCGCGATAAACTCAAAAGCTACTGCAACAATTTTCATGCTGTTTTCACCAATATATAGAGTTGTTCCCGAGGAAGGTTTTAGTATATAATTTAGTATAGATTTTAGTAATAATAATATATGCGGGCGAAGTCGCGCCTAAAATAAAATAAAATAAAAAACTAACGCCTGGCCAAAGTCTTATAGCAACAAAAAATATTTTAATTTTTTTTTTAATTTTCTCCACGGCCGAAGTCACGGGTACCACCTAGTATTTATAATTTAAATATAATTTACACGCAATTTAGTGCGTTCAGTCGAACCGAGTAAATCCGATTCAGCGTCACCGACTCGAGTGTGACAGACGACAGTTCACTTACAATGACTCCTCAGTAAAAACAATATAAAAATTAAAAGATATTAATAATGATTTTTTACCGGCACATCAGGTCTTGAGGGATAATGGAACACGGCATTTTTCAATTCTATGTTCCCCTCAATAGTGTCGGGAACAGTTCCCCGGTTCAGCAGCGGGTTGATGGAAGGCACGTTGTCAATGAGGTGGAATATCTGTGCGCCTGCGCCTATAGCTCCACCAAACACCTCCATCAATGTGGAGGATATTCCAAAATTGGCCGAGCCCGTTAACACTCCGAAGAAAACCTTTCACGTGAAAAAAAATCCCATTGTCACATTTCTTCATGTCATTCTTTGTTATAATTATTATTTTACTGTTTCACCAACTACAAGTAATGTGTTGGTTAGTTAATTTAAGAAATAATTTTATGTTTTATTAATTATGCACTTGGTTTTGTGTATTCTTCGATAGGCGATATTTTTTTATTTTCTTTTTAAAATACATCATCCCCAGTGACCGGTGACCTTAAATGGCGGTTAGCATACTTGACAGGTGGTGAAAGAAGCCCTTGATATAATTGTTCTTGTAGACTGTTCTACTATTATCCGTTTTTTATAATATAATTTTAAAAAATATAACAGTTATACATTAGGTATAGCTTTATTTTTATGTACATATCATCAACACTCTGCATGGGTGTGTGTACGGAGCCTTTTAGCCATCACGTTATTATCAGGCGCCATATAGTATCTAATTAGTCAATAGCACGCTGCGCTGGTTCGTAATTTTATATCTAATCATGTCATATTAGTCGTTTTCCAGTGTAATCTATATATAAAACAAACTTGTTAGTTACACCATTTATAAATCGAGATTGGCTGGACCGATTTTTATGATCTGTAGCAGAAAAACTATTAAAACATCTAAAATATGTACTCACAAAAAAAGAAATACACAAAAAAATCTATTAAACGCTAACTTAAAAAAAGAAGAAAATGATATCATATTTATAAAAAAATTTAAAAAAATCCTACATACTAAATGTTATTATAATGTAAATGAATATTTTTTAGATAATATTATTATTTAAATATAAATAATATAAATGTAAATATGTTTAATTTAAATAAAATAAAATTCTTTTATATTTATATAAATATTTATAGGCTTATGTATACTTATATGTATATATATGCTTCCTCTCTCCTAGTCCCTAAGTTGCATGCCCAACAGGGTCCATAACACTGGTCTAAATTTTTATATTGTAACATCGTTTATACATTATGGTTTGCAATAAAAAATATTTGAATTTGAACCCACATCAAGATAGGCTGTCAGTCCCCTGGACGGTAGTCAAATAGTCTATGGCATCTGGCAAAACTGCTTGGGATTGTTTAATTTAATATATACTAGCCATTATATAAATTTCAATTAATAGTGATGCAAACATTTTATCGATAATGCTATAAACTCATGTATCGATTATTTCACTGATAAAAATGATTGTAGTTGATATCTATTGCACTATTCTATATGGTGATTTCATAACAAATGTATTTTGAACATGAGTAACATGAGATAAAATACTTATTTTGAGTAACCAAAAATTTCCAAGGTTTTAGACCCTATGGTCTTTATTAGCTCTATATAAAACAACAGGGTACTTACAGCTATCACGGTGGCGACATCGTAATTTTCATCGTCACCAGTGATAAGCAGGAACCCGAACCAAAATGAGAGAGCATACGATCCAAATATGCAGAAAAACAGAGTTCCCATTGCTAGACCGTTGAAGAAACCTTAAATAAATTATTTGATGTAGTGGTTTTTATGTTTTGATGTAGATTGTTGGCAGTGCACTTTAGAAAACCGGATATTATCAACATAAAAAGCTTTTATTTTGGACTCTGGTTAATAGTAAATACCGTAAACAATGTAAGGACATAGTCATAGAAAACCTTACTAGCAACAAATAAATATTTGATACCCTCAGGGGAATTTTTGATAAAAGTTTTTCTACAATATAATTGTAATATCAGGATTCAGGGTGAAAGAAACTATACAAAAATTGTAAGAGTTACAAAAAAGTTTCAGACAATAAAATTATTGTATAGAATTTATATTAATTTTTCACATATTATATTTTATATTATATAACTTTTTTTGGGAAAATTAAAATTAATAGAGCCCAGACAACATCAATTCAAAAAATGGAAAATATAGCACCAGAGAAGATATCTGCCATTCAAACTTTTGCATTTATAATATTAGTAAAGGTTTATTATTTATTTAACACGCTAAAGATAAAATAAATGGCTAAGCACAATTAGGGTAAAGTAAAAAATCCGTTTTTGAAAATACCTTTTCTGATGTTAATACTCCTGACACCTTTTAAATGGACCTCATATCTTTGGACCTCTTTTCTCTGACCAGAGAAAGCGTATACTGTTCGTATAGAGCTGAGAACTTCTTCGGCTATGGAACCAGCTTTGCCTGAAGCATTGGCCTCTTTCTTCGACAGCCTTGATGCCACCTGTACAGAAGACATAAAATACTTATAGAAAGACAAACACAAGCGGCTCCAACTCAGCATAATTCAGGTTGTAAAAGGCTGCGCTCGTCTTCCGTTAGAACCTTATTAAACTCCAAAAAAAATATTCAAAAATAAAATCTATAAATATACAAAAAACCTATATTTAAAAAACAAAACTTCATGTACGGTACTAAAAAAAATCATCTTATCTAATAGAAAAATATTCAGAAGGCTCTGGTGTCGTTCCGCAGGTTCCTCGCTTTTTTGGTGTTCGTATATAAAGTTTTTTAATTTATTTCTAAAAATATTAGTACTTTGTCCCTAATATAGGCGATTTATAATATGTAAGGATTTTTTATCTATCTGTGGATACGTTTGTGGAATCTATACTAATATTATAAAGAGGAAAGATTTGATTGTTTGTTTGTTTGTATAAACTTCGAAACTACTGGACCGATTTGAAAAATTCTTTTACCATTAGAAGCCGACATTATCCGTGATGAACATAGGCTACTTTTTACCGCGGGAAAATGCTTCATTCCTACGGGAAATCTAAAATAAAAGTAAATACTAGCGCCTTGGCCCGGGAGATAGCGCCGATCTATCCAAAATACGGTAGATGGCGTTCTACGCGGACGAAGTCGAAGACGAAGCACCAGCTAGTATATTATATGTTAATTTTTCTATATATTTTTTATTTCTGTTTATGTCCTAAAATATACATGAATATGTACATAAAAGAATTACCAGACCAGCCACTCCAACGAGGATGAGGGTGACTGGGAACGAGATGAGACATAGCAGAGCGAGCTTCCATCCCCTTATAAGAGCCATGATAACGCAACTGAGAAACGCCGATTGGAAATATATGAACGTCGCTAATTTCTCTCCGATTCCATCTTCCACTTTGACCACGTCACTGAAATGTATTATATATTTAATTAAACCAGCTGACATATGGCAAACGTTGTTTTGCCAAAAAAAAAATTTGGGGTGGGCTAGCCTTTTTTTTTTTTTTTTTTTTTTAACGAGGGAGAGATCCGTTTACAGATTCCCTACCGCTGGCTAGACTACCAAAAAGTTGAAAAAGTTAGCTTAGAATGAGAATAAAAAAGGTGGTCTGTAAGAGATTTAAAATCTAGTTTTGTTTTAAAATAAAAGTGTAACTTTTTTGTGCGCTATGACAGTCAAATTTTAAAGTCAAATTTTGTGCGAAACTTCAGAGTTCAGTATAACGATTACGTGACGCTTTTTGTAACGTTTCTATACGATTCTGCAAAAGTATTATTAATAATTTGAAATATTTATTTTATTTTAGTTCCCTCTCTTCTGGCGTCTACCGCTTACTTGATCGCCAAAAAAGTTTCAATTGACACGCGTACAAAGTGTTCTTTAATCTTACCCAGTCATTTTAGCAGCGAAATCTCCAGTTTTGTGTGTGTCAAAATATTCGAAGTCCTGGTTCAAAGCCGCCTTCAAATATTCTTGACGCATCCTGTATATCTGAATAGTAAAAAAAATGTTGGTAAATTAATTAATGTATCTATATTCTATACACAATACACATCAATCGCACTGAGGAGCCGTAAAGAAATTCCCCCTGGTGTTGTATATACAGGGGGATTCAGATTACAACTTATTTGTACAGTATTACAACTTTTACAAATAACATAGTCTTCTTTCAGCAAAATATCCTATCTACTAAATTTAAGGTACTTTCCCTTCATGTCGCATAGTTTTAGTTTATTAAGAATTGAAATCACTGACCTGATTGTACGCAGCTATGTTCATGAGAACCGTGGCTGCGTACGACATTACGACCACCAGAACACCAACTATGGAGTTGTATATGGCGAACTCTAAAAGCGCTCGAAGAAACACATCGGCATCAGCTATTCCATAATATAATCCCATTCCATATTCGACCATACTTTGAAGCAGATTCGCGAATAGAATTGTGTTTATAGGTGCAGAACAGCCACATATCATTGAAAGAATTATGGCCACCGCTATGAAGAACTTGTCCGTATTTGATGCATATCTGTACTGTAATAACAAGGATATTAATAATAATTGTCAGAAAATTGTATAAGGCAAAAAAGCCTCCTGCCACCTTTACATTATATTTTTTTTAAAATTATGTTTACTCACTTACCAGTGTGAAAAATGATATACTTGGTACTTCGTCGGTCTTTGATTCTTCTTCGCTTTTATTACTAAAAAATAAATAGGTAAGTAACTCTTTTTAACAAAAAAAAACCGACTTCAAACCGTCTCATGGTCTTTTCTCATGGATGCCATTGTCAGAATATTAGCCTATTTAGGTCCTGAAATTCTATGAAATTGTTGAAATTTAACTTTTTAAATCGAATGAGTTTTTAAATCGAAGGTCACTTGCTACATAAAAATAAACATATAAAATCTTATCTATATAATGTTAGTATAAGTAGAATAGTATGGAATTATGGATCTAATTCACTTAAGTACCATATACATATTTAATGAAATAACCCAACATAATGAAAATAATAATAAGTATGGAAAATGTATGGTGTTGGAAGATTATAAATATGGAACCGACATCAATTTATCCTTACCGCCGAAACAGTGTTGACACTTTGTAAACATCCATACACTTTATTATTAATAAATGTGAAAGTAAAGTAACTCTGTCTGTTTGTCTATCTCTTGGACAAAGTGGTAGACTAACAAGAGGTCAATCGTTATATTCCTTTTTTTAAAGTAAGTATCAATCTAATCTAATGTAAGGGCCTCTTTCACCAACCACAAGTAAAGTGTTGACTAGTTAATTTTCAAGTAACGCTAATAGGCGAGTAAATGTTGCGAGTATCTTGTGTGCTACTCGAAAATGGTGAAACTCGTACACTTTCTTACAGGTGACTTTAAATGGCGGTTAGCCTATTTGACACTTTACTCAGAGACGGTGAAAGAGACCCTAGGTAATATTAAAGATAAAATTATTGATTTGTTAAGTAAACAGAATAAAAAACTCACCTTTCCTTCGACGAATCATTATTTTTGAATTCAACATTTGATAAATCATTGACGTTATATTTTTTCTTCGTTTTTCCATCCATTTTTTAAAACTCAAAAAATATAAAAGAGTTTATATTATATACAACAAAATATAGAATATTCACGTGCGTTTGTTTATAAGATTTTCACTCGCGTATACACAAAGCGCCTGCCACTTCTCAACTAAGAAGTACACTTTTGATAGCCGTTATCATTTATGATAATGATAAAAAAGAAACATAAGTATACCTACCTACCTACGCACGAATTGATTATCAAACAGCCAGTGGAGATATCTTTGTTTTATGTTAACATTTTAATTTATTAATAGGATTATAAAAAATTCGTGACTTTGAAGAGAACGTTTTCTAGACATCCTTCGATATTTTTTGGGCGAATGATAAAGTTTGTCATTGTGAAATATCATGTTTATAAATATCTATACTTCTATATACTATTATATAAAACTGAAGAGTTTTGTTTGTTTGGTTGAACGCGCTAATCTGAGGAACTACTAGTACAAATTGAAAAATTATTTTTGTGTTGTATAGTCCCTTTATCGAGGAAGGCTTTAGGCTATATAATATCACGCTTATAGTAATTAATTTTAGTATAATTTCGATTTGCATCAACTCTAGCGCCAAGTGTGACATTAAATACATATTATATAAAACTAAGTTCTTCGCCGCGTCTGTTCGCGATAAACTCAAAAACTACTGCACCGATTTTCATGCTGTTTCTCGAGGAAGGTTTTTAGTATATAATTTACAAATTTACACGGGCGAAGTCGCGGGCAGCAGCTAGTTAAATATAATACTGGCAGACTACAGTGACAAAAGTCTTATATTCATCAGATGGCGCAAATAGCAACTGTTTTTTAAATTTGTTTTTGCGATATCTCATCGTATAATAATAATTTATATATTTTCTTTTGAGTAATGCGAATTTCGTAATGCCACCTTAAGGGAAAGTACTCCTAATACTGTAGATAGAAAATTTTACTCAAAGAAAACATTCCTTTATTTTTGAATAGGAAAAAAACTGCATTAAAAGATTTCGAAAATTCGCTTGCCACACCCGAGAATCGAACCGGCTAAAAATCTGTAAAAATTGCACCCTGTACATTTATTGCATCCGTTCGTTAGGGTCAATTATAAGGATGAAATCTCTCTAACAAACTTGATAAATTAAATGAAAGGAAATCTTTCTTTTTTTCTATTCAAAAATAAAGGAATGTTTTCTTTGAGTAAAATTTTCTATCTACACTCTACAGTATTAAGAGTACTTCCATTCAGGTGGCTTTACAAAATTCCACCCTGTATATTTAATTAATGTGTGATGATCTGATAAAATTGATCAAACGCTTGACTCACGCGATATTTACTCAAGCGGATATAACTCTATAATCGGATCACTAAGTTGTAAAAACATAATATCAGCGGAGTCTCACAATATTTACTATAATTTCACAACTTTTTTTAACAATTATTTCACAATCAATACACGTAATTTTATTACAATTAATTATAATCAGTTATATACTTTGCACTAAAATAATTGTGTATGTGACGACAACGGACGCTATGGACGCCAACACTGAATAATCTATACGGAAAAAGTTCGCCATGTGGATGCGAATAGGTCTGGATGACGCTAGCGATCGAAATTCGCTCAAGGCCGTCTTGACGTCAGCATCTGAGAAAAAAGCATTTGATATACATTATAGAGGCCGGCGCTAACATACGGTATGGAACGGCATGGCATGCTTTGACATTCCACGGCATGCTTTGACATTCAACGGCATGCTTTGGCACGTCGCGGCATGCTTCCGAAAATTTTCGAATTTCGAAAAATTTCGGCATGCTTTCTATTATTCCTGAAAAATGAATAAATTTATGAAACGTTTTAGGCCCAGTTTCAGTAGCTCTTATATGACCGAACTATTGTCATAATTTTTTGTCTCAGTAGTTTCGTAGTCCTCCTTACATATAAAACGAAGTCTTCCGCTACGTCTGTCTGTCTGTCTGTTCGCATTGCTGTTTTCACCAACGGATATGGTGGTTTTTGTATATAATTTATAATGTTACGCGAGCGAAATCGCGTATAATATAAATAAACCGAACTATTGCGCCCTTCACATACCTACTGGGCTGGGAAAGCTTTTCAAAGTCGCTGATTTAAATAGAACAGTTACTTACCGACAACCTTATTGATGAGCAAGTTGTCAATAAGCGAAATGATCCTGTCATTTTGTCTGTACGCTTGCTCGCAGTGTTCCACAAGGCTAATCAGGATAGAGGCAGAGGCGATGAGACGCATACAACTGGACACTGCGGGGAAGTAGCCGGAATCGTATATGGTTTTCTGAAAAGCGTATTACAATCTTGCTTAGCGATTAAAATATAGCCCAGCAAGTTTGAATTCACGCCATCAAATCAATTTCACATATCTATTGTGTACTAGCTGTCGCACGCGACTTCGTCCGCGTAACTTCACCATCGATCGAGATAATAATTTAAGTCTTTGGCTTCACAACAGTGAAAGAATTTAACAAATGGGTCCAATAGTTTCGGAGCCTATTCAATGCAAACAAACAAACAATCAAATCTTTCCTCTTTTTAATATAAGTATATACACTAAGTAGCTAGTATCTGCGAATTCTTCCGCGTTGAAAAATAAATATAACGGTAGAAACAGGCAGGCGTTAGATTTTTTTTAAATTTTAGATTAGATGATCCACTATTTACTGATAACAAGTAGTCTGTTCAAACAAAATTAGGTATAGTTAGTAATAAATATATCACCTGTGTTCCGAGCACGAGTCGTATTGATATGTTTGTGTAAATAACCATATCTATAAGTAAGCTCAAACTGTTGAGTAATATCTGTGAAAAGAAAAACACATAGATAGCAGCCACCACACTGTAAACGTTAAAAAGTGTAAGTACATTTTGATTCTTAATCTATGGTGACAAGGTGCAGTTCCGAGTGGCATCTCCAATAAGAGGAACTGCAATCTTATTCTACTGGATTCAACAAGTTTAACATAAAATAATGTATATTATGTATAACATAATTTGTGTATTACAGATAGAGTATCAGTTATTCTGATGTCATAAACTAGGTACTAGCTGTTGCCCGAGACTTTGTCCGCGTTAAAAAAAAAAAAATTAGTAATAAAATTGCCATTACATTTTTTAAATTTGGGACATAAACTTGGGAAAATAATACTTTTTTCTGGATTAAATTAATATAGGTAGCCTTTTCTGTAAAATTTCTTTTTGACACGATTTCATTTATAGAGTCAACTTTGAAAAGTTCATTTCCAAAGAAGACCCCGCCGGGAATCGAACCCAGGGCCCTTGAGATGTTAGGCAAGCACACTTACTTACCACTCGTCCAACGGGCTCGTCAGTTATGTTAACTATTCAAATATTTTGAATATTTTCTATTATTATAATCTATTTCAACATAATACTAAAACCATTCAAAATCAAAATCAATCAAAATCAAAATATTTATTTATCAATTAGGTTTCTACAAGAAACTCTTTTGATCGTCATTATAAGTTTAAATTTACCAGGGTTTCGGAAAAAAAAAACCAAGATGACGATCCTGAGAAGAAACCCCGAAAGAAACTCAGGATACTATTCTTTTTGTCATCATTAAAATGTAAAATAGTACAATACACTTACTTAATATTAACAAACTTAAAGTATACAATTATAGTTTTACAATACAAAACATAGTACGAACTCCGAATAGCTTAAATCCAGGCTTCTTTGTCGCTCAAATAATCAGTGATTTTATAATAGCCTTTCGAGAGGAGTTTAGTTTTAATGACACATTTAAATTTATTTATAGATAAGGCTCTGATTATTTGAGGCAGTTTATTATAAAACCGGACACTTTGACCCATAAAAGAATTACTTATCTTATGTAGTCGTGTTTTATGAAGATTTAAATCACTTTTGGACCTAGTATTGATATTGTGTACATCACATTTTTTATTAAATTGACTAATATTTTTGTGCACATAAATTAAATTTTCATAAATATATTGACATGCAACAGTCAAAATCTTTATTTCTTTGAACTTTTCTCTGAGGGAAGACTGCGGATCTAGTTGATAGATGGCTCTAATGGCCCTTTTTTGTAAAATAAAAATAGTATTTATGTCCGCAGCGCTACCCCAAAGAAGAATCCCATAACACATTATACTGTGGAAATAACTAAAATAGACAATCCTAGCTGTATCTACGTCTGTTAGGCGTCTAATCTGCTTAACTGCATAAGCCGCAGAGCTAAGCCTTTTACTTAGTTTCTCAATATGTGGACCCCATTGTAATTTAGAATCTATGGTAATACCTAAAAATACGGTCGATTCCACGGGTTCCAATTTTTCACTACCCAAAATCACATTCGTTCCAATATTTTTAACATTAGGGGTACTGAATTTAACAAGTTTAGTTTTGGTGGCATTTAAAAGAAGATTATTTACACTAAACCAATGTACTATGTTAGAAAGTGCATAATTTACCTCATTATAGCATCCAAGTTGTCTTTTAATCTTAAATATTAATGATGTGTCATCAGCAAACAATACAATATTATGATTACTCACAGAATGAGGTAAATCATTAATATAAACCAGGAACAAAAACGGACCGAGAATCGAGCCTTGAGGGACGCCCATTTTAACTAGAGAACCCGGAGATTTCTTACCATTAACATCGACCCTCTGAATTCTATGGCTGAGATAAGAAGTTAAAAGATCGAGAGCCTTGTTCCTAATTCCATAGTGGCATAATTTCCTTATTAGAGTGTCATGCTGGACGCAGTCAAAGGCTTTAGACAAATCGCAAAAAACACCCAGAGCGTCCTGCGAGTTCTCCCATGCCTCAAAAATATTTTTCAATAGTTCCACACCAGCGTCCGTAGTAGAGCGCCCTTTCGTGAAACCAAACTGCTTATTAAAAAGTAAATTATGATTATTAAAGTGTTTAAGTAGTTGACTCAAAATAATTTTTTCAAATATTTTACTAAGGGTCGGAAGTACTGAAATTGGTCTATAATTCGCGGGATTAGTTTTATCATCCGACTTAAATAAAGGCACAACCCTACTAATTTTCATTAGATTAGGAAATTCACCACATGTAACACAGCAATTGAACACAGTTGCCAAATGAGGTGCAATTATATTTATTACAGAGGCAACTGTTTTCACCGACATGCCCCAGAGATCAGCAGTTTTTTTTATTTCAATAGTCTTAAAGAAACTCAGAATATCATCTGGGCCAACAAATGCAAATTCAAATGGCGCATCACACTCCTTTACACTCTTCTTGAGCAGACTTTCAGCAGCAACCGACGACGAGTCCAGTGACCGAGTGAGGTTAACCGGAACACTGGAAAAGAAACTCTCAAACTCCGCCGCCACATCCACATCCGACTCAAGGTCCCGACCATCTATCTTCAAACTAAAGCCGCCATCCCGAGCCCGCCCCCTTCCAGTTTCTTCGTTAATGATGCGCCATGTAGTTTGAATTTTATTTGCGGCATTCTTAATTCTGTTCTTTACATGAATGGATTTGGCCATAAAACAGACTTTTTTAAACAATTTTGAATATTTCTTAACATATTCTCTAAAGTCCAAATTATGATTGTACTGTTTCTGGCCATACAACTCATAAAGCTTATTTCTACTTGTGTAGATGCCATGAGTTGCCCATTCATTAAATAACATAAAGTTACCAACTAAACGCGACCTTATCGTAAAGACCTTACCGAATTCATCACTAATTAATTTAAATAAAGAACCATACATTTCGTTAAGACTATCAAAATATGGCAACCTAGGTAATTTATTAATTATATTAGCCCTAAATTGTTGAATGCGATTCTGAGTAATTGGAACAAAATTAATGTGCTTTCGTTGATACCGACTTATATTTGAATGAAATGACACAAGCAAACCACAGTGGTCAGAGTCTAGGACATCTAGAACTGATCTTTTATATAATTTTACATTACAAAATATGTTATCAATACAGGTGCCACTTGTGGCAGTTATCCTTGTCGGTTCAAAGAAAACGTTGTACAAGTTAAAGGACCTAAACAGATTTACAAAATCAGTTGTAATTGTAGAAGCATCTAAAATGTTGACATTAAAATCTCCACAAATTACGAGACCTTTATGGGATGTGCATACCCTTAACAATACACTTTCCATTATGTTTAAAAAGTTATCAAAAGGTGCGCTTGGAGGTCTGTATGCGCAAACTACTATAGTCTGTTCAAATTCAATACATGACAGCTCAGCAACTCCTTCAACAGATAGATGCAGAATATCTTTCCTTTCCTTACATTTAAACTGCTTCTTAGTAATAATCAAAGAACCTCCTCTCATCATATTTATTCTATTAAAAGAGCTTACAACCTTGTGTTTACTGAAACCGTACATGTACTGATGATTTTTCAACCAATGCTCTGTAATGCACAAAATATCAACATTATAATGATTCATAAATATATCTACCTCGAGTTCTTTTTCTGTTAAGCCTTGTATGTTCTGGTGAACTAGAGAAAGACTGCAAGAGGGTTCCTCCATTGTCTGAGATGTTAATTTAAATTAAGCGGATCGGAGCTACATGTATTTGTATTACAATTTATTATATTTGACTGTCTAATAGAGACAGTCCTGTCAATACATGGCTGTTCAATAGAAACTGCCATGGTTAAAGGTTGACTTAAGTCAACATATGGCTGTTCAATAGAAGCAGCAATAGTTGAAATTAAGTCCACATTATACCGTTCCACAGGAATGGTATCGTTTTTAATACAATATAGTAGCGAACTAGCTATATTACGTCTGTAATAATCAGAAATGTTAAAATTATTTATTGAAAAATTGAAAAATTTGCTGTAACTGAATGCGTTACTGTCAATTATTCTACATTTATTATTATAAACAGACAAAGTGTGTAATTTTAAATTGCACTTATGTCTGTAATTGTTTTCATTAGATGTCAATAATTTACTGTAGGGAAAGGCAAACATAATTGGCAAACATTGAAGTCCCAAGTGAATTCTTATATGAAAACAACTATAGTTCGAGTTTTAATTAAAGACTATTTTTAGGTAGAGTTGTATCTACATAAAACCCTCGTCATTCTGATAAGGCTCTTTTGATAAGAGTTTTATAATTATATTATCACGATATCGCAATAACATTGTTTTTAGGCTTATTCGTATTTTTTTATAAAAATCGACGGGATCAATGCAACAGTCACCATATCCACCGAGAAATAAAATAACAGCATATATGCTGTTGTGCTTACAGCACAGAAGAAATATTTATAAAGATATACATTTACTAAATAGCAGTTATTTTAATATTTCAAACAGACAATTTATTTGTATAGATTATATAAGAATTAGCGCCTCTTTCACCATCTGTCAAGTAAGTTATCTGTCATTTAAAGTCACCGGTAACCAGGGATAGTGGAGCTGATATATATATACCTTTGTTTGTACTGTAAAAGTATACTAAACATTGAAAAAATAATAATAAAAAATTCGCCTATCGAATGATGCAGTAAACTGAGTGCATAATTCAATAAAACAGAATTTTTTTCTAAAAGTAACTATACAACACTTTACTTGAAGTTGGTGAAAGAGGCCCTTAATAAAGTGAATTCTTACCCTCATTCCAAACATAGTATTCAAAAAGGTCGCCTGCTCGATCAGCAACAAGTAACATCTGCTAACATTTTTTATATCGCATCCAATCCTCATTGGACAATTTTTTTCTTTATACTGTCCGTTTACATCATTTTTCTTCTCATTTCGTCTTGTGGACGATTTGTGATACAACCAGTTCTCATTGTCGACCGAGTCCGAAGCGAAACCGGCCAAAGTTTCCCTACACGAGTAGTACTCCTTTATAAAATCGCCGATAACTTGCAAACGTATATCAATATTCATTATTTGCGTGGTCAAATCGAGAGTAGTCAGGATTTTTACCAATAAAAACAGATAGGATACACTGTACACTATGGGAATTATCCATCCGTAGGACAAACCCCAAGCGACGAAATCGCATATGGACGAAATCAACCAAATGGTCATGAACATGAAAAATAATTTCAAAATTTTCCTTGTCAATCGCGAACAGTATCTAATCTGAAGAGCCCGGTCTATGATTTTGTACTGCTTGTGATATTCAACGCTAACATTTCTGCCGTATTTAAAAACGTAAAATAAGTCAACCATATATAGGAAGTAACTGTAGACGGTTTGTACGAAATCCGTAAGTTTAATAGAGATAATGACTTCTTTGTAAAACTGAATCACTTTGAAATATAAGCTAGAAGCGGTCATACAGCCAATAGTCGAAGCTAGAAGGAAGATTTTCGCGAATAACCAACTCCTAGTACTTGTGCACTGGCTTATATCACTGTATAGAGAAAAAAATTTCAAGAGCCATTTCAAAGGGCCCAAAGAAAAGGCTTCTTTGCCCAATGAGTTTTGACAGGTCACATCGGAAACTTGCATTTTGAATTTCCCACGAGTACACTCAAAAAACGTGCGCCTCAAACGTTATTAATGTCAGGAGTGTTAAACCAATTATATTATTCGTTAAAGTAATTGGTTCAGCTACAGGATGATTGAGTTTGACAGGCACGATATTTGTATTACTTGAATATTAATATAGGTACTCGAGTACTTTTTTCTTTTATTCGGACCAAGCGCTTTAAAACATCCTTACTTCCTTCCTTACTAATATTATAAATGCGAAAGTGTGTATTGATGTATGTTTGTAACTCATTCACGCAAAAACTACTGAACCGATCACCATGAAATGGTAAATCGGCTTCTAATGGTAAAAGAATTTTTCAAATCGGTCCAGTAGTTTCGGAGCCTATTCTATACAAACAAACAATCAAATCTTTCCTATTTATAATATTAGTATAGATACATCAGAATAAGACATAAAACGCGGATGAAGTCTTTTATAATGCGCATGCGCACTGCCAAGGTTTGGAATTTCTGAGCTCATATACATCCCAAATATTTTAAAAGATGGTTTAACCTATTTTTTAGATATGCTGATAACTAAAAGCGTTGGTGTTACTCATTGGGCTATCAAATGTAAAAAGAAGTTCCAGAGTTTAACCCTAAAATAAACTCTATAACCTGCATTAATAATTAATTTAAGTGTTACACCTAATACTATCTAACTTCAATTTATTAGAGCCAATAATTTTTATTGAATTTTTAATGAAAGCAACAATTAATAAAAGTACATAGTTGTTCAATTAGATAATTTGTGTTCTAATAGAATGAGAGAATTTACTGCCGTATGTTTTCAATGTTGCCACGATAGTTCTTGGAAACACAATGTATTAAAATGTATAATTATAAACGCTTGTATATAATTAAAAATCGATTTATCCGTTACTTATTTTATTAAACGGTTGCTTTCCTGGTTCAAACATATGTGTATTGTTTTATGTTAAGATCGCTGCCTATGTCCTATTCCTATGTCAGAAAGGACATAATACCCTATGTCCTTTCTGGTGTCCCAGACAACGTGTATGCAAAATTTCATGGAGATCGTTTCAGTAGTTTTTGCGTGAAAGCGTAACAAACAAACTCACATTCACATTTATAATATTAGTAAGGATTACTAGCTGGTGCCCGCAACTTGGTAAGCGATGATAAATTAAAAATATAAAAGCAATTATAACGCTTGACGCTCTGTTGCTACAACAAATGGCCAGGCGTTTGTTACAGTTTTATATTTTAGGTAATCCCTCGGGAACAGTACTCTTTTCTAGATGAAAGGTATCCTATGTCCTTTCTTCAATCCTTGACAACGTGTATGCAAAATTTTATGATGATCGGTTGAGTAGTTAAGGCGTGAAAAGGCAGCATACAGACAGACATGCTTTCGCATTTATGCTGTACACGTCATCACAAAGTAAAGTTGCTATATGTTTCCAAATATTTCACGCGGACGAAGCCGTGGGCGCCACTTAGTTGTATATAAAATATGTCTTACAATCGCTTAGAATATAAATTCAAGTGATTGACACTGTTATTGTGATTGCGTGACTTTAATGTCGACAACTAAATTGGGGAGCATTGTGGTTATGATTAAGCAAAGTTTTAGGTATATCAATAATTTTCACGACCATTACCTAAAAGTCTTCGTGAATTGTAGTATAATAATAATAATAATAATTTATTTCCAAAGAATCAAATTACAGTAATCACAAGTTAACGCTGACCCTCACACTAAGCTGTGCTTGTATCGTGGGGGTCTACTGCAAATACATACTATACCAATCTACAAGTACCTATTTAATCTACATAAACCTAATATAAATACAAAATTTTATACATTGAGTTAATAATAAATAAGATTGACACAATTACTAACAAATAGAGAACATAAATATAAAACATAGAAGACATATATATAAACATAGCATTAAAAACGTAGAAAGCATTATACAATATAAATATTAGTAAACTGCACCAAAGTATGGATAGAAAAGAATAGACCGTTGCACACTACAGTTCCGCCGGCACAACCTCTAAAACATATACAATTTTATTCTAACAGAGCGAGCGAAGAATGTTTTCAGTGTCGTCATATGACAAATTCAGGAGCCAGTCCCTAACAATAAATGAGACCTTTTTGCAGTTCAGACTCCCAACGTCGCAATGATTAACAACCCTATTATAGATTAACGGATGAAGAAATCGACCAAATCGCCTCCCGAAACCAGTGGCCACCCGCGGGACAGGAATCTTGAAATGCCTTTTGGAAAGCAATGACTCATAGGTGCTGCTCGAGATGGTCAGGCGGTGAGCGGAGAGTACAGCCTTCAAGATAAACAGTTGGCGCACTGTGAGAACCTTACAATCAGCGTAGAGGGACGTTGTGGGGTATCGATAAGGTTTTTTATACAGTACCTTAAGAGCGGATCGCTGTGCTCTTTCCAGTTGAATTAGTGCCGTTTTGTTCGATCCTCCCCAGACAGATATACAGTAAGAAAGCAGGCTCTCACATAACGCAGTGTAAACCATTTTTTTTAACTTCAGCCCATGCCACATCTCTCACATTTTTCAATGCATACAGTGTCTTCCTAATGCGCCCAGAGAGAAGTTCAATGTGGTCCTTGAAAGAAAGATGGTCGTCAATGACAATACCAAGGTACTTCAATGAGGAGGATGCAAGAATATAACCGCAGCTGCATGACGGACGTGGACAGGTGATTCCGCATCTATGAATTTTTATGGGGGGAAGACTTTTGGGCATGGATGATTTAGTTTTGTAAAAAGTCATGTATTTTGTCTTCTCATTATTGAGTGTGAGGAGGTTCAGATCCAACCAGTTCGCAATTCTAGCCAAACCCACCTCAGCCAAAGAAAATACCGAATCCCACGTCCTATCCCGGAAGATGATAGCTGTATCGTCGGCGTAACATACCAACTCGGCCCCATCACCACAGCAGGTAGCAATGTCATTTATGTATGCTATAAAAAGAGTTGGTCCAAGTACACTACCCTGAGGAACCCCGAAGTGAACAGCTTCCAAGCCACTTTGTACGGAGCCAATTCTAACACGCTGCCCTCGATTGGACAGGTAGCTCTGAAACCAATGCAGGGGGGTACCTCTTACTCCAAGTCGCTCCAGCTTACGCAACAACAGGGGAATTGACACAGTATCGAAAGCCTTCGCAAGGTCTAGGAAGACACCAATGCAGCACCAGCCACTGTCAAGATAATCCGAGATAAAATCCGTGAGCAATCTGACAGCATTCTCGGTTGATCTGTTTCGACGGAAACCGAATTGACGGTCAGATAAGAGAGAAAATGATTCTAAATATGATAAAAGGCGTTTGTTTACAATTTTTTCAAGTAGCTTAGCAAAGGCGCTTAGAAGAGCAATAGGTCTGTAGTTGGCAGGGGAGTCTTTACGACCATTTTTATAAATTGGGGTAATGGAGGCCTGTTTCCAGATATCAGGAAAAATACCCTGGGACAGACTAAGATTAAATACATACGTTAGGGGATATACAATATACTCTCTGACAGATTTGAGGACAGTGCTTTTGATCGAATCGGGACCAGGGGCAGAATTATTTTTAAGATTTGCTATTAGAATATTAACCTCAACAGGGTCGTACTTATATTATGATCTAACTAGCTGTTGCCCGCGACTTCGTCCGCGTTAAAAATGATAAAAAGTAGCCTATCACGTGTCAAGTACTTCTAAATGTTTATCTACCAAGTTTCATGAAAATCACTTAATTCGTTTAAGAGTGATGGAGGAACATACATACAGAAAATAATCTAAAAATGGTCAATTTAGTTTCAGTATCATGTATAGAGCCTATAAACACGATATCTCTAAAAACAAAGTAAATTACTTCATGTATGACCGACCCCTACAAATTTATTATTAGTATTGATTGATATCACTAGCTACGCGCTGCGGCTTCGCCTGCGTGTTTATTTTTCAAAAAGAAACTTCTCAATCTTTAATCTTTTAAAGAAGATCGCTGAACTGATTGTAACGAAACTGGACATTAAAATAATAGACCATGTCCTCGATTAAAGATTTCCTTGAACGGAAATACATGTTGGATAAATTAGTCCCGACCTTACCCAATAGATGGCGTTAGGGGTACAGTATGAAAAGAAAATCTCAATAAAATTTTATTTATTTATTCCTTATAATTAGGAAATTCACATTTTAAAACGGCGCTTATCACATATCAGTCTTATAAATTATAAGTCAATAAAGCGTTAAAATATTAGAGTTAAATTTAATAGTGAAAATGAAAAATGAACCTTATTTTGACAGTCACAAAGTCAAATTTAGTAAGCCAGATTATAGAAAAGTGAAATTTTAATCACATAATATTTTTATTATGTAATTTTTTTTTTATTGGCGTCTTAGTTCCTTTCTTAGTTCCGGGCGTAATTCGATTTACCCAAAAAATTGGACCCGTAGAGTCGAAACGACTTAATTAATCGAGGGCTGACTGACACACAAATAAACCTATTAATATTTATTATATATAATATCTCACTATTTGTCTACACAAGTAACATTAGTAATAGCACTTAACATTAGTAGCGGTGATTTAAAAAAAATAAACTAATACAGTTTTGTAATGTGACTTTCCTTAATTTCTACATTAAAAATCATTAGACTATCAGTATTCAAATATGTGTTCCCTAATCAAACAACATTACTTAATATTGTTTATTCTCAAAGGTCCACATCGTTAACTAATATATTTACATTGCAATATCTAAATTGATAATGATACTAAGTATAATTCCAAATTGTTTCTTTGTTCTTAAAATGATATTTAAGCTCTGCCTCGCTATCACACGGACACTCTCTATTTGGTTGTCATACTGTCAACTTACCATAATATAAAGTTATTCGCTTAAAAGTGGTTTTACTACCGATCCTTCGTCGACAACGTGCCCTCTCGCCGTGACATTACAAAAATTGGCGCAGTCGGTAGGATCCGTTATTCAGACCGTAGAAGTCAACGGATACCAGCGGAGCCAGCATTGAAGACCTGCAGTTAAAACTTCAAGAAGGCTTCGGTAATCATCGGCGGCACATTCGACTTTCGGAGAAAACTCACAAGTAAGGCAACTTAAATATATTATTATGGAACAGAAACCAACCAAAATGGAGGTGTCACGCCCTCATACGAATATAAGCCTTGAAATGGCTGAGCGAATGCTCATAAAATTCGACGGCAACAAGTCTAAATTATACGAATTCATTGATAATTGTGAAAAGGCCCTTAGCCTTATTGATCCACTACTACAACCTGTCCTGTTCGCAATCATCGAAACAAGGATAACGGATAAAGCTAGAGCAATTGTGAGAAATCGAGAGTTCCCCGATTGGAGAACCCTAAAGCAACATCTGCTCGACGCTTATTCAGAAAGAAGAACGCTAGGACAATGGCAGTTAGAATTGAATTCATGTAGACAACTTCCGAAAGAAAATGTAATGTCTTTTTCGAATAGATTAGAATCTTGTTATATTAAAGTTATAAATTCTTTAGATATCCATTTAGATAAAATAAGTAGAGAAGCTTGCGTTAATTTAATAAAAAATCAAGCTCTTAGTATATTTTTGAATGGACTGAATAAAGATTTAACTATATTAGTCAAGTCACAGCGACCTGAAAGTTTAGAAGCTGCAATTGGTATAGCTCTTTCGGAAGAGCAACAACTTAGAAGTAAAATAGAAACTTATAAATTTCACAATCAGGAGGTGCATCACACTTCCCAACAGACAAAATATTGCAAATATTGCAAGAAAACCAATCATAATATAGATAATTGCTTTAAATTAAAAAATAAAAATAATTTTAACAAAAGTGATCATCAACATAATAATTTTCAAAATAAAAATAAAAAATTTAACTCCAAACCACAGCCGAGTGGTCGTTTAAACTCGAACGACCCTCCGCAACCGGCTGTGCAGAGGGAAAATTTACACGTAATAGCCGGATCCATACTCTAAATCTAAACGCTGTTACGACATTTGTTGAACTGAAATTCGCACAAACAAGCGAACCAGTTAAATTATTAATCGACACTGGAGCAACAATTTCTTTAATTAAATCTCATAAACTTTTATACGACACTCCAGTTTACATAGATCATATTTTATATTTAAAAGGTATAGATAATGTTGAAAAACATAATAAAACCGCAGGATATTCTTATCTTGATTTAATACTCCAAAATAGGAACTATAATACATTATTTCATGTTGTAAAAAGAGATTTTCCTATAAATTTTGATGGTATTTTGGGCAATGACATTCTAAAATGTCTTAATGCTACCATTGATTTTGAGGAAGATGTTCTTAAGTTTGACGATCAAATTATCCCCTTGTACCACATAGAGACATCTAATGAGCCACCCCAAAAGAGTCAATCGGCCTCCAGGGCTACTCCAATGGACAGTGGTGACGTCCTATTTGAAAAGGTGATAAGACCTAAAGAGTCGTCATTAAACAACAATGTTTCAGTTTCCTTAACGGATTTATTCATGAATATTCCCACAGAGGATTCTATTAATATTCCTACAGAGGATTCTACTAATATTCCCATAGAGGATTCGCATAATATTCCCATAGAGGATTCATATAAAATTCCTACCAAGGATTGTGATAACACTCCAAGAGAGGATTGCTATAAGGAAAATTATAGTTCACATGAAATTTTGAAATTGAATTCGTTCACTATATATAATAATGAAATAATTGTTAAACCAAGATGTGAACAAATCGTTGAGTTCAATACAGATTCTAACCACGAGTTAGGTATGATTAATAAAATTGAAATTAAAAAAGGCGTTATTATCGCAGACAGTTTAATTAGATGTGTAAATAATAAAACTTATACTTCGATTTTAAACACGAATGATAAGGAAATAAAACTGTCTAAGGTTCAAATAAAAGTGGAACCTTTAACACAAATATTTAAAAACCAATTAAAAGGTCATACAATAATGAATGTGTCTTCGAAACACAATTTTAATTATGATTCCAATCGTATCAATATTATAAAATCAAAACTTCGTATATCACATCTTAATATCGAAGAAAAGGAATCTTTAGAAAAAATTTGTAGTGAATTTAATCACGTTTTTTATTTGGAAGGAGATAAATTAACATGCTCAGACGCATTATCTCATTATATTCCGACTAAAATTGATTGTGCACCAGTAAATGTAAAAACTTATCGTTATCCACAAGTGCACAAAGAAGAGGTTGAAAAACAAATAAAAAATATGCTTGAACAAGATATTATACAACCTTCTACTTCCCCATGGAATTCACCAGTTTGGGTTGTTCCTAAAAAAGCTGACGCTTCAGGTGAAAAGAAATGGAGGATCGTAATTGATTACAGGAAGCTTAATGAAGCTACTGTTGGTGATAGTTACCCATTACCAAATATTACAGATATTTTGGATCAGCTAGGTCATTCTAAATATTTCACCACCCTGGATCTTATTTCAGGATTTCACCAAATAAAAATGGCACCCGAAGACGCAGAAAAAACTGCATTTTCAGTCCCTTCAGGACATTACCAATACAACAGAATGCCATTTGGTTTGAAAAACGCACCTGCCACTTTTCAAAGATTAATGAATAGTGTACTCGCAGGAATACAAAACTACAGATGTTTCGTTTATTTGGATGACATCATAATTCACGCTGATTCACTAAAACAACATAACGAACGTCTTATTGAGGTTCTTGAAAGGCTAGAAAAATTCAATTTAAAAATTCAGCCAGATAAATGCGAATTTATGCATAAACAAGTGCTGTACTTAGGTCACTTAATTACAGATGAAGGAATAAAACCTGACCCTAAGAAAATTGAAGTCATAAAGAAATATCCTATACCTAAAGATCAAAAGGACATAAAAGCTTTCCTAGGTTTTGTAGGTTACTATAGGAGATTTATAAAAGACTTTGCGAAATTAGCTAGACCTTTAACTATTTTATTAAAAAAGAATGTCGAATTTAAATGGACCAGCAATCAGCAAGAATCTTTCGAAGAATTAAAGGACAAATTAATAATGAAACCAATTTTACAATATCCAGATTTTTCACAAGAATTTGTTCTCACTACAGATGCAAGTGCATACGCCATAGGTTCAGTTTTGTCTCAAGGTATACCACCTAAAGACTTACCCATTGCATATGCCAGTAGAACTTTAAATCATGCTGAATCTAATTATTCCACTACTGAAAGAGAACTTTTAGCCATTGTATGGAGTATAAAACATTTTAGACCATATTTATATGGAAGAAAATTTAAAATTTATACAGACCATAGACCACTTACATGGTTATTCAATGCTAAAGATCCAAGTTCTAGATTAGTACGATGGAGACTACTGTTAGAAGACTATGATTATGAAATAATTTATAAAGAAGGAAGATTAAACAACAACGCTGACGCTTTAAGTAGAATTCGATTAGTTAAACCCGATACATATAATGATTTCCTACATAATTTTGAAAATAAAATAATTGTAAATAATAATATAGAAGAATTAAATGACAATTTAACAGACTCTTTAAATGGTAACATTTGTATACCAATATCATGCGATTTAGAATGTTCTGATACACTTACAAAAGAAATCGAAAATAAATATAATCATTTTAAGGAGATTAAACCTAAAGATATTGACATAAAGAATTTAATAGTAAAGTCAGAAAAAAATAATTATATTTACTATATGTGTATTAAGCAACACTATTGGGATAAAGCCGAATATGAAGACATATTTGAAACCCTAATAAAAGTGAGAGACCACTTACTTCAAAATAAGGGGGGAGAGTATGAATTAAAAATGCCCAAAATTGGTAATCATTATGATAAATTAAATTGGCCTAAAATAAGAAGTATGTTAAGATATATATTTAAAAACACTAATATTAAAATAAAAATTTATTGCAATTTAAAAACTAATCTAAATAAAGAAGATATCTCTAAAATACTAGAAGAATATCATTCAAATCCTGTCGGAGGACATGCAGGATATCATAAAACCTACAAAAGAATTAAAGAATTATACAAATGGGAAAATATGAAGAACGACATTAAAAAATTTATTAAGTCATGTGATTCTTGTCAACGTAACAAATTAGTTAGGAAGAAACATAAACTTCCAATGGAACTAACAACTACGTCTTCATACCCTTTCGAAAAAATTGCCCTCGATATAGTTGGACCATTACCATTAACTGAAAACGGTAATAAATTCATTCTCACACTTCAGGATGACTTAACTAAATTTTCTCAAGCTTATGCTGTACCAAACCATGAAGCTTTAACGATAGCTAAAACGTTTGTTTCACAGTTTATTTGCAAATTTGGAATACCGAAGTCTATATTAACAGACCAAGGTTCAGATTTTATGTCAACGCTGTTAAAAAACGTAGCAAAATTATTTAAAATAAAACAAATTAATTGTTCTGCCTATCATCCTCAAAGCAACGGAGCTTTAGAGAGATCGCACTCAACTTTAGCTGATTACTTAAAACATTATATTAATGATAAACAAACCAATTGGGATGATTGGATTGATTATGCAATGTTTTCATATAATACTTCAGTTCACACGTCTACAAAATTCACACCATTTGAATTAATTTTTGGCGTTAAACCAAGCTTACCTGTAAGCATAACTTGTAAACCTGAATTTAAGTATACTTACGATGACTACATTAGCGACCTAAAGTTAAAACTTCAAAAAAGTCATGAATTGGCAAGAAATAATATTCAAAACTCTAAAGTTGTTAACAAAAATTATTATGACAAGAAAAATAATATTATAAATTTAAAAATAGGTGATAAGGTCTTCTTAGAAAAAGCGACATTTGCTAAAGGCAAAAGCAAAAAACTAAGCGCTAACTACGAAGGACCTTACGAAGTTGTTAAACTAAATTCTAAATGTAATTCAACAATTAAAATTAAAAATAAATATAAAATAGTTCATAATAATAGACTAAAATTAGCTTTTCAATAATAAAATTAGTAAATCAACAATTAAAATTAAAAAAATAAATAAATATAAACTAGAAACCTTAATTAAAATAAATGCGTTCATATATAATAAAAAACTAATTTTTGTGCTACTCATTCCGTTAGTCTTCAATGAAAGCTTCGATACTTATAAGATTATAAGTCTGCCCATCCATAAAAATGATGACTATTATTCTTTTATTCTACCAGAAGAAAATGCACAGTACGTTTCAGTTTCAGAAAATAGAATGTTTTATGTAACCTTAAAAGATTTAAGTCATTGTCAAGAAATTTCACAAAATATGAGATTATGCCTTAACAGAGGAGTAATCTTCTCCACGCATTCGAAACCATCCTGTGAGATAGGTATATTGCTTAACAATATCGATAATCTAAATAATTGCAACATTCGCCTAACAACATTAAGTAAAGAATTATTTTATAAACTAAATACTGACAATCAGTGGCTGTTTATTGCCCCAAAGCCTACTTTAGCTACTGTTAAATGTGAAGGATCTCAACCACGAGATATAACCCTAAATAAAAAAGGAATTCTAAACTCTAATAAAAACTGTAAAATATTTACTAGTAATATGGTTCTTACTACATATAATATCAACAATGAAAATCAAGTAAAATTATCTGTATTCCCTAAATTTGATATAAATGAATGTATAAAAACTGAAAAAATAAACCTAACTAAATTAAATTTAATCCCTTTACAAAGTTACAAACTAGATCATGACTCCTTGAAAATGACTAGTCATAAATTAGATGAAATCGAATCATTAACTGAAAATTTTGAGAAAAAGAATACTATGTATAACAAAATTATGGGAAACGGAATTTTCTCTTATATTTCGCTAACAATTATAAAATTGATCATACTCTATGTGTTTATGAAATACACATGGCCTCTTTTAAAATATTTATGGAAAAATCATATTAGAAGACATGACGACAGAGACTCATGTTGTTCTAGGGTTACTAACTGTATAACGTTCAATGTAAACCAAAGGCGCAGTATGTACACACCTACTGCACCTACTGAATTAGAGATGCAAGACATTGAATTAGAGGGACCTGAAATAGTCGCCCCTCCACTTAGAAGAAGTCCCCGTATAGCAAAATTAAAAACATAAAGAAAAATATATATTTAAATCTATATTCAGTACCATGTCGATAACGTTTAGTATATTCGATACCACCTGTATATTTTAAGATAATTTCTATTCATTGTTATTATAAGTTTTACAGTTATCAATTGTATTAATTAATCTCAAAATAATGTTATGCTTTGTTAAAATGCATACTTGTTTTAGTTAGTAAGTTTTATTTTTATACCAAATTTTGCTTTGTAGTAAAATTAATTATGTTTTATTATTATATAATAGTTTTCACTATAAACTTTAAATTGTAATGAAATTGTATTAATCATAAAATTTTTTAATGATTTTGTATTCTTTTGTATTATTAATTTTGTGTGTATAGCAGAGTGCTTGTTATTAGAATTTAATGTGATTATTTTGTTTTATTGCTTGTATAGAGTATCCATACTTACCAAGTTTTAATTTTCATTCATAATGTTTAAGGAATAATTTGGAAAATTATTCAATCTAAGGGGGAAGGTGTAATGTGACTTTCCTTAATTTCTACATTAAAAATCATTAGACTATCAGTATTCAAATATGTGTTCCCTAATCAAACAACATTACTTAATATTGTTTATTCTCAAAGGTCCACATCGTTAACTAATATATTTACATTGCAATATCTAAATTGATAATGATACTAAGTATAATTCCAAATTGTTTCTTTGTTCTTAAAATGATATTTAAGCTCTGCCTCGCTATCACACGGACACTCTCTATTTGGTTGTCATACTGTCAACTTACCATAATATAAAGTTATTCGCTTAAAAGTGGTTTTACTACCGATCCTTCGTCGACAACGTGCCCTCTCGCCGTGACATTACAGTTTAAAAGAAAATAATATGCCAATTTTGGTACAGTCGGCACCAAACAACCTTTGACTGATGTTGTCGCAAGTTGAATCTGAATAGCTAAAAACACGTATCAGCGTTTGACTGTACTTAAGCTTGTTGAGCTCAAAAATAGCTTTCCAAATGGATATTTACTACACATGGATATTGGGGGTAAGATTTGTACGCATTGATACGTCAATATACTACGTAATTTGACGTATTATATTGATTGTTATTGATATGAACAACTTCAGACTTCGAAACGGCTAGTCTGTTTTTTTTTTAAGAAACGAGTACCAAAACTGTTAACTTCATTGCTATTGGTCCATAAAATCCGTTTATCCAATGGGAACGCGCCTAAATTGTTACGGGCGGGCCTTAGACGCTTTTTTCACTGCATATTATAAAAACGAAGTCCTCCACCGCGTCTGTCTGTCTTTTCGCGATAAATTCAAAAACTACTGCACCGATTTTCATCACCAATGAATAGAGTGATTCTCGAAGAAGGTTTTAATATATAATTTATAAAGTTACGCTGACGAAGTCGCGGGCAGCAGCTAGTATTGGATAAACGGATTTTAAAAACCAATAGCCAATGCAGTGAAAATTTTTTGTACTCGTTTGTTAAATAAAAACACACTATATAATTGTTTCGACCTCTGAAGTTGTTTATATGTCAATAACAATCAATAGAATACGTCAAAATGCGTATATTGACGTATCAATACGTACAAACCTTATCTATGTATAATATCCCTTTGGATAGCTATTTTTAGCTTCACAAAAGTTATACTGAGGCTCAGTTTCAGATGTTAGTACATTCAGAGTTATTCTGTGGCTCTAGTATGAGAACGTAAAATATTTGTATGGAAAATTGTAAATCGTAAAATTGACAATAATACGAATTTACACTAGAGCATCTGTGCTAATACTAACAAGTGGGCACATTTCACAAACAGGATATTTGAGGAACAGTTTAAAATCTAACATTACCTAGTACGGTCTACTAAGTTTATTATAATACCTATAATAGACTTAGTAAAAAACAATTGCAAATAAAACTTCTCACCGCCACACACCTTCGTCATTACAAATTAAAATATTCTAAATATTTATTATCACCCGTAAATTATTACATACAACACAATACGCAATGTATGTATATTGTCCATTATAAAAATTCTATTGATAAAATAGTTCTTTTTTTGTACACGTTTAGTCCCATACATTCCTAAGACCCGACACAATTTTGGTTAGAACCTATTTTTCGTAATATTCCTATCTTTTTCTATGAGATATTTGGCACTTTGGACTTAAATCTGTGATGCCCTTAATAAATTACTCGGCGTTACCCCCAAGAATTTTTTAGGTAAACTTGAAACTTTAAAATATTTGTTCACTAGATCACTTCATAATATTCCTATAAATCTTTCTATGAAGTTTTTGGCAGTGGCACACTTTGGACTTAAATCTGTGATGCCCTAAATAAATTTCTCGGTGTTACCCCCAAGAATTTTTTGGGTAAACTTGTAACTTTAGAATATTTGGTCACTAGATCACTTCCTAATATTCCTAAATAACTCTTTCTATTAAATTTTTGGACACAAAACAATATATCCTAGAGTGCGGGTCAATTGGGCCACTAAAGTTATAAATATGGGACTGTGTACACTCGTTTGATAAAATATCATTCAAACTCCTTACAGATTCCTTCCATCGTCTCCAATACTTGACAAATACTTGCCGCGTACAAATGTATATCGGCACTCTTCTTTATGCTCAAACTGGCACAGTACAATTTCTTGTACATCTGCGCCATCTTTTCGTAGTCCTTATTGGGCTTGGATCTGCAATATTGTATGACACTCTTCAGTATCGAGTGCAGACGGGTCTCGTACAGCGAGAAAAGACCGGATTCGCTCCTCAGATCTTTCTTGTCTTGGTCTTCTGGTTTTGCTGGTTCGTCTTCCGGATCTCTGTCTCTCACCATTATCAGTATAGAGTGGCATTGTCGCAGTATTTGTAACGCGTTCTGCAGTGATTTCAGTTTGATATTTGGCGAATCTGAAAATAAATAATTATATATTATCCATACTAATGCTATATAAACTAGCTTCTTTGTTTGTAAACCGATTTTTCTTTATGTTAAAGTCGACAAAACAGGCTGACGGTCCACTTTATGGTATGTGGCTACCGTCGCCTATAACACAACAGCACATATGCTGGTATTACGCAGTGGTCTTCTGTAAGGGTGGTGGTAACTGCAACCAGAGTCAACTTTGAAAAGTTCATATCCAAACTTGACCTAGCCGGGAATCGAACTTGGGGCCCTGTGATGTTAGACAAGTACTCTTACCACTCATCTAACGGGCTCTTCAAAATAAATTGGAATAAATGTTTGCTACAATACAATACTTATAACATCATTTTTGCGTCGGACGTTAAAAAGAAATGCACTGACAAGAAAATTTTATTGGTCGTTTTTTTATATGTTCTGTTGGGTGTACCTTTTAGTGTATAAATAAATAAATAAAATTGCTTTGTCCACTCACTTTCAGCTTGTGTTTCCTGCAGAGCGACGTGCTCCAACTGCACAGTGAGGTACATGGAGGGGTCTTCGAGTGCTGCGAACATGTTCGCCGCTTGTTCGTAGTTTTGCCGCGTCGCGTTCAGTACCGTTCGCCGCTTGGGGCCGTCCGACAGGGTCATTCTGCAACCACCACAATACCTTAATTCATATGTCACCAGCACAATTCGCCAGATATGGCGCCGTTTCATCAAGTTCCTAACTATAATTTCAGTCAAATCGTTCGTAGTATATCGTTAGACGATTGTGATTTGTTTTTGATTAAGAATGTAATTTGTAAAGGACTTTTTTTATCATTTTGCGACTTCGTGAAACACCGCCATATCACGACACGATCTGACAGATTATACGATCGGCCGCCGACATCAGTGGCGGATTAACAGCACGTGTGCTTTTGTGTTTCGACGAGTGATGAGTAAGGGATGCCACAGCCCATTTTCTCTATCCCTTATTCTCAAACCTCTCTCACATGTCTTGTGGCGTTGCTTGATTTATAGACGACGGTAGCCACCTCCCATCAAGTTGTCCTAGCGTAAGATGAGAAAAGGCCATTGGTGTACTTGAGTGTTATGTATTTTAGAAAGTACATACCTGTATTGCAAGTGATACAATGAACCCAGCCGGTGATAAATCATGGCAGCTCTGAACTGGTACAAATGTTGCTTCGGTCCGGGACTCAGGTTGCAATGCTTGAGTGCTTGCTTGAACGCTTCTGCCACGTCTGTCACCTCCTGAAAATGACAAAACATATAATGTATTTAAATTTGCTTCTATAGTGGGAGGCAATTCAGAAAGTAGTAAAATAAGTGGCCCACAAAAGTGGTGTATAAAACCCCTCCCCGGGGGAGATTAAAGATCTCCTCCGGGGAGGGGTTTTGTGGCACTCACGTTGTCGAAGACCTCCGGCACGTCTTGCATCAGCAGCGCCTTGTTGTAGAGGTGAGTGGAGAACTCCCACTCGACCAAATCGCGCACCCCCGTTGCCCCCTCCCCCACGGCCCCCTCACCACCCAACGCCTTCAGCGCCGTCCCGTACAACTCCTCCGCGTGACGGTACAGGCTGCGCTTCTCGGACCTTAAAGGATTAAGAAAGAGGTTACAGTGAGTCGAGGATAACATTTCCATTTGCATTAACGTAACATTTGGGGACACACACACCCGTGCGCACGCTTGCATGCACACGCACACATAGAGAGAGAGAGACACATATCTTTATTTTTATAAATGTTTATAATTAAACTCTGTCTGTCTGTCTGTTATCAACCGATCATCATAAAATTTTGCATACACGTTGTCAAGGGATACAGGAGAGGACATACATGGGCTACCTTCCATTGTAAAAAAAAAGTACTGTTCTCAAGAGATCATTTAAAATAGAATAAAAAAACTAACACCTGGCCAAAGTGATAGCAACAACAACAGGTCAAGCCCTTTACTTTTTTTTTATTTATTTTTAAATGTGGACTAAGTCGCAGGCACCAGCTCGTATCTTATCTTATCTTATATTAAGTCGCGGATATTATCAGCTATTAGTCAATAAGTGAATATATTTAATTACAATGTGACTCCGGAGTAATCGCAGTGCGCCTTGAACCGTAGATAGCGCGCCTGGTTGCAGTACAGCACAGACAAGTTGGCGACGTCGTTCACCTGCTTGAACATCTCGCCGGCCTCTACCAGACCCTCCCAAGACTTCTGCGACTCGGTGCGCAGTTGCAGCGACAATCGCCGCGACTGCGCGCCGCGCGATTCCATCGACGACAGTTTCGAGTAAATCCCTGAGAGGGAAACACATCATTCAATCAATACTATAGTATTGTATGTATGTATGTTCCTCCATAACTCTTAAACGGATTAAATGATTTTCATGAAACTTGGTAGATAAACATTTAGACGTACAGGACATAGGATAGGCTGCTTTTTTCATTTTCAACGCGGACGAAGTCGCGGGCGCCAGCTAGTAATAGATAAATGAAGATGTATGAGGATGAAGGTGACATGTCGCATTTTTGGAGCATTTTTGGGTTTTTTCATTTTTTTGGTCTTTGAAAATGTTGGTGGGGTTTTTTGTAGTGAATACTTCTATAGCCGCGTTATACGACTTTGGGTAGGGATAAAATGTATGGGTTCGCGTCAGCAACATGGTAATGTTCACAGTTAATGCGCGCGCAGCTGTCTACGTACGCGTTCACGCCAACACATTGCATATATACCCGATTGTGTGTGTGTGCGTTGGACGCAGTCCTCGTGACTTCTGTTGGCAGTCCTCGTGACTGCCTCCGTTTGTTTTTTAATCTAAAAAGAGTACTCACCCTCAGCCTCGTGCATGTGCTTCAAAGCGAGCTCGTTAGTGACTGAGGCGAGACGACGAAGCAGTTCCGAACGTTTATCCTCCGAGGTTGCTTTCAATGCGCGGCGGTAGTACGCGCAAGACATCTCCTTTGAAGAGGTTTCGCTGTCTACCCACGAAAGACCTAAATCCAGGAAGGATATAGGATTCATTTCTCACAGTGAACTCTTAAATACACATAGTACACGAAGGCTCCAACACTATCTAAGGCCGCAATCAAGCCCGCTCTGCTATTTCGTTCACAGAAGCTCCGAGAGTAAAATTTAACATTGAGAGTTCATTTTCCAACTCTAGCAGCTTACCAATTAATTCGTAATTATGTTACTCATTAGTAATCATGGAATTGCTAATTGAAATCGTAGCAATACATTAAAAGTGCCTTTTCTGAGACATTATAATATGAAGGTTTGCATTGAAACATAAAATTGAAATTTATTTTATATATCTAAACAGTGTAAATTCATTTCTAAAATGTCACATTTTCGCAAGTTGAATTCTTGAGTTGAAGTTAAATACTCACTAAAAGCCAATTATTTTTTTCGATGAAAACATGCTAGTTGAAAAATAGTTTTAAACTTTTTCCATGCCGTTTTTACCAATGGATAGAGTGGTTCTCGAGGAAGTTTTTAGTATATAATTTACAAAGTTACACGGGCGAAGTAGCGGGCAGCAGCTAGTATATTGTAAATACAAACTGTTGGTCAACAGCTAGACTTACTAGCCACTAGAACAAACGTGTGTCAGTCTATCACCGGCCATATGTGTATTAAAAAAAAAAAACAAAAAACTCACGTAAATCGAAATCACCCTCTATCTTTCCCTCGACCTCTTCAACCAAATCCCTCTCCAACTCGGCCTTAATATTTCTATCTGTTTCGTGGTCCGTCTCAAATTGCTTCTTGTACTGTTCAATTTTGTCCCAATGTTTGCTCAATTGGAAATAACTATCGCCCACTCTTCCTATCAAACAACTCAAGTCCACCACTTTACTCTTAATAATCATATTGCTCAATAACTTTTGACATTTACTCGCTATGTCAATATATTTCAAGCAGAATCCGTAATGCTCGTTCGAATAACTGTACTCGGCCAGTGTTGAGTAAGCTAGACAAATCTTCTCGTAGAGGAGTGTCTTCAGGTGGAGTTTCCATGCGAAATTATCGTCTCTTGTCGATTCGTGCCACGTGGGAAATATTGGTTTCTCGTTTCTTATAAAAATTGCATTTCTGTCGATCTTCGGTGCGGTCTCTATTAAGTATTTCCCGGATTTCTCGTTCCTTCTCTTCTTCTTTCTGCTGCGAGAGTTGTGCTCTTTGGATTTGCTCTGATGAATGGGCTCGTAGTTCATCTTTATTGGTTCGCAGGGATTCGCCATTCTTGGATGTTGTTCCTCGACAATTATCTGCTGTTTGAGACGTTCCCTCTCCTCTTCCTGTGGAGAGTGATTGCACAATTGATTTTTTTAATGCTTTGTCTCATTTTGTAAATAATACTAATATTATAAAGAGAGGATTTGTATAATTTTTTCACCTATAGAAAGCTACTTTATCAGTGAGTAACATAGGCTATATTTTATAAAAGGTTACGCGGACGAAGTTGCATGCAACAGTTAGTTAAGTAGTGAAATGAGAAGAAATTACGATTACCTTTTCCTTTTCAACTGTGAGATTGTGCAAAGCCAAGAGGCCTTTCAAAGCGTGCTGCAAAGCTTTTCCGCATCTGTTGGGCGGATCCGTACCGAGACCTTTGTTCGACTCGTTAGTGGTTTGTTCACCCTGCGAATTTTATCATTTTCATTCCATTAGTAGGGGCCGTATTAAACTTAACAACACCCTGATGATTAAACCTATTTTTAAGGCACTTGGGGTCGTCAATGCCCCTTTAGAGCTGTAAGGGAATTCAAGTCAAATTTAGATTTGGTGATACGTAAAAAATGTATGAACCAATTTCGTATATTTTGAAGATTTTTGGTCTAGACTCTAGTCCATAAGGACTAGAAAGTATCCATTTGACGACACTAAGCCCCTTTTATATCACAAAACAAAACTCACCCCACTCGCGTCCCTAACGCGATCACCTATATCGCGCAGATTGAGATTTCTAATTTGAAGCGCTAGAGAACTGGCAACGTTCTCATCGTCTTTCTCGCTCCCTTTCTCTTGCCCATCTTCCGCTTTCTCTTTCCCATTAGCGCCGTCTTGTTTGCGAGAATTTTTGCCCTTAAATTTCCCACCTTTGTCCTTCTTTGGTTTACCACTTTTACCTTTAATAACGTCTCGTTCTTGGTCTTTTTTAGGTTCGTACACATCACCAGATGCAGCAGATTTCTTTGACTCTTTTTGAGAATGCCCATTGCTCTCAGTTTTTCCACCTTTATCCTTCTTCGACTTACCACTTCTATCCTTATTATCATCTTTCCCCTTTTGATCCTGGCCCCTTTTAGGTTCGGACACATCTGCAGATGCAGCAGATTTCTTTGACTCGTCTTGAGAATGCCCATTGCTCTCAGATTTCCCATCTTTATCCTTCTTCGACTTACCAATTCTATCCTTATTATCATCTTTGCCATCTTGATCCTGCTCCTTTTTAGGTTCGGACACGTCACCAGATGCAGAAGTTTTCTTTGACTCGTCTTGAGAATACTCTTTGCAGTAATTGTAGTCTGGGTCCTCGCCGTCCGAATCGGAACTTTCATCTTCATAAAAAAAGAATATGTATATAGTTATAGTTATATAGGTTTTAACTGACATTATAACAATAATAAGTGATTTGTTAGCTGAAACTAAATTCCGTCAATGTGAACTTACCTTTGAAGTCGGGACAAGCAGGATTGGTAGTGGCCGGGACGAACAAATCCGCCAACATATAGTGCGAAGAGGCGGCTATCTGAGGGTAACGTTCCACCTTAAGTAGTTTAAGGGCATTCTCCAACAATTGCCTCACGTGTCTCGAACGATTCGTCATTCTCATGTTCCTGAAAATTATTATTTTTTTTTTGCGGATAAGGGGACACAATATGATTTACTTATTTTTTCACATTTAGAACTGAATGCTTCCGGCCACGATGTAGCATGATCTATTATCGGGAGAAAATACCTATAACCGTCTTATGACGTAGTTAATCGTCTCACAATGTCGATGATGTGAAAGTGTTCGAATTTTATGTAAAAGTCGAGGGAGAGGTCCAATGAAAACTTAACTTCCGGTGACAGCTCCTGTGAAAATTTTGATTTTGAGCACCGTCAAAGTCAAATGACTTACCTCGCCACTCTATACAAGAGCATAGCGACCGGTGTGGTGAACGGATTGTCCAAACTGTCCGGACACTCCGATGTCAGATCGTACAACTTGACCACGTCCTCGTTGGGCCCTTTGAACAACCAGTACGTGTGACCGGCTTTCGTTGCGTTCCCTTTCAGGAAGGACAGTATGTTCTTGGCTACGTTCCTGATCATCTTCGGCGAGAACCTAGAGTTCTCCATGTTGGGCAGATCTTCTGTCTTCATCGGTTCGTACTTCTGCACTATTCCGTCTAAATGGTAACACATCAGGACCTCGGGCACGTTGCACATTAGGTTGTCCAACCAATAGTCGAGACCTAATTAAAAATTAAATCATCGTATACAAATTTTGAAATGTAAAATTAAGTTAATTGTATGTATGTATGTATATAGTTAATTTTGATTTATAGAATAACTGTTACACTTGAATCTAGGCTGATGACCTTTGAAAACCTGAACTGTAGCTAAGAATATAGCTCTTAGCTGATAGCTAAGCTCACTTATAATTATGATCTTCACAAACTACAAATAAGAATCATCTCAATTGCATCATGTTTCAAACAAAAAAAGGCACATCACGAACTTATTATACGATCGGCCGCCGACATATATACCAGAAACTGGACATAAAACAGTAAACTTACTTACCCGTAAGTACGTTGATTGGTTCGCTGACATCTCGCAACCGTAAACTGACACACGGTCGATCCTTGTTTCCGAATATGGGCAAATCGCTGCCAATCAACATATGAATGTCCTCGAACGTCCACAGGATGTTTCGATTGTACAGGTGTTCGGTGGTGGGCTGTTCGGCCCTCGTCTCCGGCTCGGGGAGAGCTGGTCCGGCTATTCAATTACACATTTCAAATTATCACATATCAGCACTTGTTTCTATCTAGGCATGTATATATTATTATTTTTCAATCAACTTCCAAAAAAGGAGAAGGTTCTCAATTCGAATGTATTTTTTTTTATGTTTGTTACCTCAGAACTTTCGACTGGGTGAAACTATTTTGATGATGAAACTGCTAACTTGGCAATGATGGCAAGTTGTAGCTCAAATAGTGATTCAAACATTAAAATATATTTTTATACATACCCGTAATGCACATGTTATTGGACGGAGGTGCAAGCGGAGTCCGGGGAGGCTCTGCCACGCTATGAGACAGGAACTTGTGTGTGAGCAGAGCTCCACCGGAAGAGGTGGAGGGACGCAGCATCAATGAAATGCGTTCCTGTTTAGACCAATCACAGATACATTCTCCATACAAAAGACAAACTGCCTCATTTAATATGCAACAAAAAAAGTGGTCAGAGAATATCGTAATGTACGGAGTAGGTACTATGTATTTTGGGATCCCTTAATATTTACCTGCTCAGACATTGTCTTGACGACATTCTCGTAGAAGAAGTCCTTCAGCCACGACCACTCGGACTTCATCAAGTAGTCGTAAACGTCAAAGTCATCTAACAATAATGTGTTCTCCACTCTATGCACCATCATGCTAACCTGAAAAATTCATCAAATTATGATGGCAAATTATTGAGCAAACCTATTAAATTGAAATGAGCTCTACAAAAGATGTGTGAAGTGTAGAGGAGACAAGTAACAGTTAGGCCCTTTCTCAAAGACAATTGAAGACTGAGTTGATGAAGGTAAAATTACAGACCAGATCAGCAATTTAAAACATTTTTGGAAAATAAAAAGTTGAAATGGTGTTTTGTACAGTTAATTTAAAAATGTTGTTTTTTGTTCATGGAAGAGGGAGCTATGTCCACTTTTTTTAAATTAAATAATAGCAATTAAACACTTGGTTTGATTGCTATCATATGGTATGATATTAAAATTAAAAGTAACACGATTTATTCAAAATTGGAATTATGCAACATAATTATCACCTTCATCCACTCACGTCTTCAATTAGTATCCAACACAAACCTCGAGTCGGTCGGTCCATCTATCGATCGGTGAATCACATATTTCTCTACCAACAACTACAACACTCAATGACACGGTAGCATGTCCATATCGGTTCCAACAACATCTTCAAGAATCTTAATTTAAGTGGGAAATTGAAAAACATACTTACAGTCCCCTGAGGCTGATAAGGCAGCTTAAGGAGTTTTTTTATGCATTCAGCTCCAGATATGACATCGACGTTACCAACACAATCGGGAAACATGTGGGCCATTCGAAAACTGAAATAAAAACGACAGTTTAATGAAACCAACACAAAATAAAAGACAATATAAAGAAAAAGAAAACTGGTTATAGATAGAGTGCCCTGGGGAAACATACTAAGGCCTAGATTTTCAGTAACCAGCCAAAAAGTTAAGTAAAAAACCCCTCACTACAATATTATGTCAATAATGTTATTTTTATCAGTTTTACATCAGGATCATTTTATTGGTTTTACAGACAGGATGGTCCCGTTAAAAGATCACAACTTTACGAACTATCAAATCATATAAAATACTAGCTGTTACCCGCGACTTTGTCCGCATTCAAAATGTTATATAGCCTGAAGCCATTCTCTATGGAATGGACTATCCAACACAAAAAGAACTTTCCAATTTCAACCAGTAGTTCCTGCAGATTATCGTGTTAACCAAATAGACAAACTGTTGAGCTTTATAATATTAGTATAAATATGTGTTACCTTGACAAGCCTGTCCCTCTTGTCACTATTCGCTTCAATCCATAGGAATCCAAAGCTGCACCCCAGTTGGATGGAGGCAGGTTTAAATCTGTATTACATTGAAGACGTGCATAGCTAACAGGATTTTGAAATGCCGTGTACTTTACTACTGCCGTAGACTTAACGCCTGGGGATGGACTGCGATCCTAAAAAAGGATTTTATGTTTATAACACCGACAGAAGCATTGTCATAGACGTATGTAGAAAATAATAAAAGTGGGTACCTTCGTTCTTTTTGAATCATTCTCGTTTTCTCCCTCATCCGTTATCTTATTATTATCCATGTTTAGTGAATTTAAATTTAACTTAAATAGAACGCGGTGGAATTCAGTAAAAAAGTTCTATATTTGCAGTTTTGTTTATAGTTTCAACGTTGTCCTTGATTATATTTCTTGTGTAAGATTTTAAAATTAAATAAGTCAGGCTTAAGCTGTGATTATATAGCATAATCACTGATCACTGCGATTATAAACATTTCTTTGTATTCTTTCTTGTTCAAAATAGCGTTAGCACGCACGTTTTTAATATTACACCTTTATCACAAACACCTGACACACTACTGTACGTACACACCGACCGACACAAAAATGAAAGAAAAAATTTGGAAAAAGCATGGAAAAAATGATCAAAATTGATCAAATCAAAATTCAATTCAAATGACACTGACATGACATGACAGAAAAACATGCATGATTGAAGTGAAATGTATGATGAACATAGAGTAACTTATTAGAATAAAGAGTAAAGTAATATATATGAACCGACTAAATCTATTGAACTAAATCGACAAATCGACTATTCAGTTTAACACGGCCTCACACTCTCGCGAAGTTGGGCGAGGCGAGGCGAATAAGAGAATGTGAACGGTCACCTTGCCAGACTTCGTCCAACTTTACATCGCCTTGTGCTACTTCCATTTGTTGTCAGTTTTTGCGACCGAGTCAAAGGACTCGAAGCCGCGTGCATAGAGTAACTTATAATAGTTAGAGAGCCCACGATGCTAAATTTAGACATTGAAGATTGGATGGTAAGAAGAATCATCACGATTAGGAATTTAGGCTGAACCGTCTGTATGAAAATCTAAAGCGCTCGAGTATTACAAAATGAGAATCGTCAAAAATATTTTTTGCATTTTCAAAAAGCTGCCACGAGCTTGCGTTACATCCGAATCGTTTGAATTTTAAATGGGAGCTTAGTTTAGGTTCACTTAACATCCCCTCTGAAAATCTGAGGCGCTCAAGTTGTATTTAAAATTTTACCCCCTCCCCCGCCAACCCCACCAACCAAACCGTCAGATTAATACATAATATCCGTTATCGGAGACACGTAGGCAATATACATTGGCAATATCTGATGCGCTCGAGTAAATCCAAAAATCCCCTCTTGGGCTCCCTGCCATAGCTCTTCGCGAAATAGAACGAGTGTATGCGACGCACTTTGTGTTCGGTCAACTTTCTCGAATACTTCGTCGAGGAACTTCGCGAGAGTGTGAGCCGTAATAAGTTACTAAATTACTTGCTACTCGACTAAATTACTAGCCTAGTGTGTGTTATATTATGAAGTACATATTAAAGTACACTCATTATTGCCAGATCTCCTGATTTTTCGGGGGATTTACTGATTTTCCAGAATTTTACTGATCTACTGATTTGAAAGTCTGCTGGTTTTTTTTTTCAAATACTAGCTTTACTTTAAAACATGATAAGTAATAAAAAATCTGCGTAATTATATACGCAGATATATACGCAAGGCAAGCATAACAGTAAAATCTATCTCAAGGACAAAATAATATATCATATATTATATTATAACTAATAAAATGTGATGTTATTTTTATTTAACAAAATTGCATCTTCTGATTTTTTGAAAAAATTTCCCATACTGATTTTATATTCGTATCCTCTCCTCTAATTTTATAAAAATTGTCCTGGCAATGGCAACACTGAGTGTACAGTACAGGCGGCGTGCGTGGGCCTTGGTTGCTTGCTTGGACGTTTTAAGTTTTTGCATTGCATACAATATTCAATCAATCAAAACAGTTCTTTTCGCTGCTTACTTACTACTTTAGAAGCTTGCTATTTTGCTGAAGAGATCTTTCTTTTGGTATGTAACAACATTGTAATTGTAACAAGTAAAACCTACTTAGCTAGCATAGTTTACCCGAAGCGTAGTTCTAGACTGCATATTTTTTAGACAAATTAACTCTTAGCCTTTGTTAATAAAAGAACTAAAACCACTGCCCAAATCGATTATACGGTTTGCTTTATAGAATGAAGATGTATGTAACCGCAGTTTTACATAATTGCCGTACTCAATTTGTTTAGATCGATAAAACAAAATGGCTAACCGAAGACCGCAATCTGGGCGTCGCATGGACTTCGGGCGTAACGATCGTCCCAAGAACTTCGGTCGTAGCGGCGGTTTGAATCCATGGCAAGCAACGGGACCAACTACTGGGCTGCCTAATCTCTTGCCCCTTTCCGCCGGTCCCACTGAAGCTACTCTAGCCTTAGCTAGTAACATTATCAACCTACTGCAACCTAGGCAAAATCCTGTCCCGTCTCTTCTTGACATGCCCATACGCCGTGATTTCGGTCCTGACATGGCTCGGTTTGACAGGGGAGTTTATGGTTCAAACAGGGTAAGTTTTTTTTAAAGAAATTATAAAAAAAATATATAATTCATTGATTTTTTGTTAATTTTGTGTCTATTTTCAACAGTAAGTTTGTTTTCTAATAACAACCACTTCTGCAATTTTTCGTACACCTCCAAATCATTAATGCATGTTTATATTTTACAATTAGTTTTCTTTGATGTGTGTATATATGATATATACATGTCAAATATGTCACCGAATCAACATAGACTTTGGTCCTACTGCTACTGAGAATAATGAAATGTTAAGTTTTCAGCAATGTTCCCTTTGCCTTGTGGGCCAATTAAGCTTCTTACTAACACAAAATTATGGTTCCCTAGATGGGCAATCAAGGTAATTTTCGGCGTTCAGGAAATTACGTCCGACCTAGTGACCGTATGAATCGTAAGCCGTACAGACCCAGTGATGGGCAGAGGCAAAACAACAAGGGCAGTCAGAAAAAGGATGCCGATTCAAAGGCAAAACCTAAGGAGAGGTAAGGACCGTGGAGCTTTTCCTTCCAGCGGTGTATCTCACCGCTGATTTCCTACATTCGCTGCTTCTTCAGTAGTGAACCCCCTTTATATTATCATAGACGTACAATACCAGCTGAGCTTTTATCAGCCCGATTGGCCATATTACCTCTCTCGTGACTGCATAATTTCAATCTTGAGGATTAAATACCGAAATATTGTGTTCCCTGGTGATACATCACAACTGTCCCGTGATGATTTGAGACAGTCGTCATCATGGACTACTCGTGTAGTCTTCAAATGATATCTCGAAAACCGCAAATGAAAATATGCAGCTATTATTTTTTCTTTCATTCCAAAATTTGTAAAAAAAAACCTAGGGAATTAGTTGACTCTTCCACTATTCTGTTGTGGATTTTTTGTCTACTATAATAAACATGTTTTATGTTTTGTTATTTTTATTTATGTAGACCTATGCCCAGCATATTAAAAATTTGCTCTGAATAATAAGGTATTTCATGGAGAGATAAATTTTGTGGATTTTATTTTTTACACAGGAACAACAGAGGGCTACTCTTGTATGTCTGCATTTACGTACATATTTATTTATACATATTTAATATTCTCTGTGCCATTATTTGTACTCGATAATTCATAAAAGGTGTGTTTTTAATTTTTTTTATTTCTGAATAAAACTATAATATGTAATCACTTTCAATAGTTTTTAAAACTAATGAAGAGTCTTGCAGAGAATGAATAGTCTATTAAGGTCCTGGATTTAATAGGCTATGGGACATGTGTGTCTGAGAAAACATTGAAACATTGAAAAAATTATATTTTAATTAATTTAATATAGAACTGATAAAGTTTTCATATACTGTGTACAAATTTAAAACAGTTTATGTTAACACAAATAATATGTGGTACATTTTATTCAGTAATATGTATACTCTATTCATTTGAGCAAGAGATTTTTATATAAATGAGGAATATGTGAAAATTTATAAGTTTAACACTGTGATGTAGTCAACAATATTTAAAAATCCACGTTTTTAGGTTCAAGTTTATCTTTACTATCAGGTTATAAAGGTTTTCCTTACTAATAATATAAATTTGAATGTGCGTTTGTTTGTTACACTTTGATGCAAAAACTACTGAACCAATCACCATGAAATTTTGCATACACGTTTTCTGGGACACCAGAAAGGACATAGGGTACCTTTCATCGTTCAACGTGGACGAAGTCGCGGGCACTAGCTAGTATTTTACATAAAATCTCTTGCTCCAACTTATGTAATTAATAGTATTTTTCAATAAACATACTTTTTAATGAGAACTATTTTACTGTAACCGAGTGCAAGAGTGGTTCCTCTGTTGCGATCTCTATCGTTATATGTGACTGGATTAATCTGTAAGTTTAATGCAGCGAACAAGAAAAAAAAGACAACACCAACGAAGAAAAGAAGGAAGGTGAGGGTACTACGGAGAATGCGGATAACAAGGAAGAGAGCAAGGAACAACCGAAGACTCGTTACGATGACATTGATTCGTCTTTTCTCAAGTGTCACGTTTGCAATAAGAGCATGTGGGACGGAAGGTCTTTTGAGAACCACCTGAGCGGAAGGGCTCATGCTATTATGATGCAGAAGACAGCCGAAAGCTACGCCTTGACATCTGACACTATGAGGCAGGAGTTCAAGGTTAGTGCTGCATGCATTTCATATTATAAACTAGGTTCCCGTGACTTCGTCCGTGACTATTATAAAGAGAAAAGATTTTTTATATTTTTTTATGTTTGTAAATGTTTGCAATGTAATTCTTTCACATATTATATAGAAAGTGTATATACTTGGACGAAGTTGCTTGCAAAAGCAAGTGAGTAATACAACTGTGTCGCTGTGATGGTGGCGTTTTTATTTTATTTTTAGACGATTCTCGGGAGCCTAACATTTTTCTAAGATAAAAAGTATTGTATAGGTTAATTAAATACAGGTAAATAAAGTTGTGTGCCAAAATTCATCTAAATCTGTTAAGCCAAACATGCATCCTCACAAACTTTAATAATAGTAATAAAAGATAGCAAGTGAGTTCGGGACCTAAACATTTTGTTCTCGGGTGGTGTAAGATTGACACTCTCAAGGAACAAAATATTACTTTGTCCCCTTGTAACACAAGTAACTACATATTGTGAATGCAACCTCAGATCCGTGAAATGAAGCGCACACGCAAGATCGGCTCGCATCAGCCGCGCGACTTCTACTGCGCTATGTGCGACATGTACGCGTCCGATGGAGCCGTGCACCGCACCACTGTGGGCCACAGGAAACTCAAGAAGTATCTCCACCCGACGTGCACCTGCTGCCACAAGGAGATGCCCACGAGGATCGAGCTGGACGAGCACCGGCTGTCGGCCGAGCATCTCAGGACCATACAGGACAAGCAGGAGGTTGTCTTCAAACCCAAGCCGGAGGGTGAGTGGACTATAGGATATATGTGTGCCTATTTTTGTCAAAAAGTGTTTAAACTAACACTAACTATACACGCACACACACGCACACACACACACACACACACACACACACACACACACACACACACACACACACACACCTGCTTACACACACTCAGGGAGAGAGAGAGACATGTGCATTCAAAAAGGCAATACATATGTATCTCTTCTTAATATTAACCATTTACAAAGTTACGCGGGCGAAGTCGCGGGCACCAGCTAGTTTTTATTTATAAAGGTAATTGTTAATTGAAGGTATTTGTTGTAAACAGTGATGGTCATATCTAACCTGACGGTGGAGCAGTCGTATCTCCGCGAAGGAGGTGGTCAACAGCCGCGACGTATCAAGTCTCACGGAGATAGGGACGCGGCTGAGAATGGCGTTAGGGGTGATTCGGTAATTAAAAAAAAATATTTCCAATAGACATAGAAGGACAAGGGATGTGGTAAGTTTATAATAACATTGTGTCTCGGCGTACAGGAGCAGTGCGATGAGAACAAGGAAGACGCCGGAGACTCTGAGCCCGCGAAGACGATGGAAGTCGATCCGGACACGGACAAAACGATACTGGACTACAAGGAGGGCGACGATCTGGCCAACGCCACGGCGGACATGATACCGTCGTACAACACCGAGCGCGGAGTCGGCGCGTCCTTCCTCGACGAGTTCAAGTGTTATCAGTGCAAGCTGTGCCGCAAGCTCCTCGACAACGCCGAGACGGCCGAGGTGCATCTGCGCACGTGGCGACACCATCAGCTGTTCGCGAGACTCCTCTCCGACAAGATACCGACGCAGGCGCAGGACTCGCAAGATCACGCGGAGGTCAGTATTTATTGTATGACTACAACTAGTGGAGTTTGCGTGACAAATGCCAAAGCGGCACACAAGAAGACGTACGCCTAAAACGGAATCGTGGCGGAGTCAATGATGAAAGGTAGTAACGACCATGTTCTACTTGATTTGATTTTGAACTCCAATGTGTTGACTTAAAGTCACATTTTCTTAAAATGACAGATGCTCTACGCATATATCTTGTTCCATAAAGTTCGTAGTGTTTTGTATGGCGTGCGAATTCAATACTTGTAGTACATTGATGTATGCAATAGTACTTTCCTTTTGCTCCTTTTAGTCCTTTTGCTTTTAAGACGTAGTGCTCACAGGGTGTTATGCTTTAATGTCCTTTCAATACTACTACTACACCGTCTCTTGGTGTCATTTGTGTTTATTATCAGATGCACCTATTCTATTCAATGTATGTAATGTACCTACCGGAAACCGGAGTTCAAGTGGACGTTTATATAGAAATAGAAATGAGTTATGTATGAAATGAATGGGTTGCAGGAATCGACTGAGGGCAACGGGAAACGGCCATCTGAGTCGCAAGAGGACGGCAACTGGAAGAGGCGGCGCACCGATGACACCGAATCGAAGGATGAAGACTCCACGCGAGTCGTCAAAGGTAGTAAACACTAGGCTTGGACCTCGTAACTTTATAAAATATAATATATATTTTTTATACAATAGTATGTTTTTAATAGCAGCTGAGAAAGGGGAAGAGAAAAATGATGCACCGATGACTAACCAAGAAGTCGCTACTGCCGCCGATGACTCTATGGAGGACTGGGACCATACCATTGATGAAATTATAGAAGACGAGAAGAAAGATGACGATGATGACGGTAATGTATTTTTTAAACTATAAGTTTAGTCAGACAGGTGGCTACAAAGAGTCCGTTCGATTGAGTGGTCACCGTGAAATAACAGCATAATAATTATGTGCTGCTGTATTGCCATACTAATAATTCATTTTGGACGAAAACATAGAATGCTGCATTTGAAACTAGAGCACCTTAATGGCGAACAATACGGCGCCAACTGCTTTCTCACTCTTTGCTATCCCGGTACCCGGAATGAAATGGGTATTTACAGTGTAGGGGTCAGTGCGGGGTTATGCCGGCTAAGACCTAACGGCCGTAGATGGGCGGGGTCGCGCGGTGCCCCGCCACGGCATTCCAGCGCTGGGGCATTCCGAACCTCGGCGTACCCAAGAGTTGAGGTACGCCTGCCCCTAGTATATTACTCTCTCTAAACGTGGATGTTGTGTTTTGTATTGCAGACGTGCAAATAAAAGAGCCCAAAACGGAGGTGGTGATTGTGAAGGACGAGCCGGATGACACTCCCCCAAAAGCTGACGCATCGCCCGCCCCGCAAACGACCCAGTCGGCTCGTGGCCGGGCCACGCCTCGCGGCAGAGGTCGCGGCCGGCCCCGCAGGTGTTAGGCCTTGTAACAAATACTCGGGCACGTATGCTGAATCTGTTTTCGAGCAGTTTCCAGCATATTGTGCCTAACCACATGGGCCACGAAAACAACGCTCGAAGCGAATTCGCTTTGCGTCAAAAACGAATGATAGTAGTTCATATAAGGGTCAATTCATATTGGAGGAGCAGCGACGCGCAGTCGCGAGCTTACTGACGCGTGGCTGCTCACAGCGCCTCGAGACCGCACGCGGCATTGCGTTCCTTTCCTTTTTTCCTTTGATGTGAGTCGTCGTCGTTTAGACTGTCTTAGACTCGTGCCGTCTCACTCACTGCGCTTCAATGCGCGCGGGGGCTCGAGCGGTCGCGAGTGGAAGTGCGTGGCTTCTCGACACCGGTGCTAAAGGAAGTGCGCAGTCGCGAGGCGCCTTTTTTCTGCTATATGAAATTGCTTTTTATTGACTAAAGATAAAGCACAGAATGCAATATGTAAATAGGCGCGTAGCGTCCCTGCTCCTCCAATATGAGTTGACCCAAAGAAGCCACACACAACACGGCGCTTCAAATTGCAAACCGAATTCGCTTCGAGCGTTGTTTCGTGGCCCCAAGCATTAATAATAAGGCGTCACCGGTCACGTCTTCTGGCCCAAACTATTTAATATTATTCTTTTAATACCAATCATACTTTCAATTATATAAATTACGTCACTAACTATATATATCTACATGATTAATGTAAATGTGACTTGATTGGGATTGTTTTTTTTTTTTTCTATTTAACTAGTTCTGTATGTAAGGGACAGATGTCCATTATTATGTCATATATTTTTTTCTATTTTAAGTTAGCCAGTAAATATAGAGGTATGTAGGTTTAGATGTATTTAGGACAACTTGAAATAGTTTGTACTTTAAGGTGGTTTATAAAGTAGAGTATTTGATTGATTATAATTTAGTTATTCTTTTTTTATTTACAATGAATGGACAGATTATTAGTTATTGATTGAAGAGGTAATTAGAATAGAGAAAATCTGCATATTCATATGGGATCTTAATCTTGTATGTCGTTTATTTCACTATAAAGTTAAAAAAAAACTTTAAAAATTCTTTCTTTTTTAAAGAATTCTATGGTTAAATATACTGACAACAGTTATTTACAAAATTAATATTAAACGTTGTCTCCTTAATAGAGCGTTTTTGCATCTTAACAAAAAAACACTGAAATCCCATCAGATTTTTTTTATCTAGTAAAAATTACATAATAAATATATATTATAAAGGAATAAGTTTATATGCAATCAATAGAGGCGTAGAAAAAATAACTTTTTGTAATGGGAAATGGTTAGACGAAGTTTAGTTACGGAAAAATATTATTGGAATTAAATTTCCTCTTAAGATCTATAAAATGATTATAAACATTAATTTAATGTACTTATATGAGTAGTTAGTGAAAACTGTAACCGTAATAAAAGTTAAAATGTAAATAATGTTGTTTTATTCGTGTAGTATGTAATATTAAAATTTCCAAAAGGACGATTTTTTTAATTTAAATTTAAAAGGGGATTTTAGAAACTTGTGAGCATAATATTATATTCTCAAAATATTATACTCGCGAAAAATGACATTCGTAAAATATTACATTTTGGACAACCAAGGTTAAAAATATTTAATTGAATGGCTTATTAAGTTCTCAAAACATTATATTAGCAAAACATTACATACTCAAAATTTCAATCAAATCAAAATTAAGTTGAAAGGGGGTTAGTCAATAAAAGATGTATTGATAATTTTTAAATATTTTTATTTAGTAACAAGTTAAAACTAGATAAGTATATAATATAGTATAAATTATAATAATTCATATCACATTTGTCTTCGGCAACTACCGTACATTATTATTTTGTACTCTGTATGGCGGTGTGCCCAAAAAGGCATCTCAATTGTCTATAGCAAAGAAAAAAAACAGGCTACGATACATTAATTAATTCGGTTTAAAAATCAAAGAAATCATTAAGTTAAAAAAGTATAAAAACAAAAGCGAATGTTAAGTTTAAACATAATATTTTCATTAAATTCATGATTTGAACTTAATACTAATAAAAAAAATTGTCAACAAAATAAATTAGTCTAAAATTAATAAAATAGCATATAATTTTTTCCTATTATTCTGTTTATAAATATAAAAAAAATCGTCATTTATGTATTTAAAATAGCATATAAATAAAAATGTAACTATTAAAATATGACTCATTATATCATTTCAAATAACCAGCAATATAAACTAGGAAATTTGTTAGGCATGCTGTATTATGAATGATAACCCAGTTGGGTCATTAATAACACCCATATTGAGTTATTATATTAATGATAACCCAGTTTGGACATTAATGATAACCCAGTTGGGTCATAAATAAAACCCCAATTAGGGTTATTATGAAAACCCAGTTGGGTCATTAATGATAACCCAATTTGGTCATTAATGATAACCCAGTTTGGACATTAATGATAACCCAGTTGGGTCATAAATAAAACCCCAATTGGGGTTATTATGAAAACCCAGTTGGGTCATTAATGATAACCCAATTTGGTCATTAATGATAACCCAGTTTGGTCATAAATAAAACCCCAATTGGGTTATTAATGATATCCCAGTTGGGTCATAATAAAATCCCAATTGGGTTATTAACGATAACTCAGTTAGGTCATAAATAACACTCCAATTGGGTTATTAATGTTAACCCAGAAATGGGAGTGACCAATAACGAATATGACGAATGCCTAATGTGGTAAAAAGCGAATGTGACGAATGTCTCGTAGGCCTTAATAACAATTAGGTTATTAATGACACCCAAATTGGATAAATTAGGGTGTTATTTAGTTTTGAAAATGCGTGAGGCGATATACCTACTTATCTATTTGATTACGTAGAAACTTGTCAAATCTTTGATTTGTCAAATTACACACTCGTCAAATTCTCCACTCGTCAAATATTTTAACAATCATTGGGCGTTGAATATATTTTTTAATTAAAATACTTATTTCTTTTTTAATATTATTCCCTGTATTAAAATGCTTGTTTTAAATTCTTTATCCATTTTTAAAAGTCGATATGTCATTGCCATTAAGTCTAAGAAAAATTCTCCAAATTAACAGTTGACAGACAGACACGTTCTTAACAAGTTCATCTTTTTTTGTACATCCTTACTTATTGTGCAAAATGTCATGAGTGATCTAAGTAATACACTTAATGATCCAACTTAGTAATCTAACAACTCTTGAAACACAAGTCTTTTAAGGCATTATTTAAATAATTACTTCACACATTATACATATTTCTAGTATAAATAAAAGAGTCTAAAGTAGATGTAGGTATTTGTGTTAAAATAAGATTTCTATCTATCTATGAAGGTCTTAAATCTTATTCGCAAAGAAGAATTGATCTATAAAATAATATAGAGTTTGTGATTTGACTATTTGGCTTCTTTGTGCTTACTGCTTATGCCTTTTCCTGTTTCGATGGTCTGTAATAAAAATAAAAATAGAATAAAATCGGTTGTTGGGATTTTTTTATTTTATTTATTGGAAGTAAAATTTCAATTCCTTTTGAAGTGAAAACTTCCATAGGCGCGTGGGGAAAAATTTTGTATGACGATAAAAACACTGAACTCTCGATATAATAATATGACGCCAGCGCCACTCAAGAAATGCTCGACGTTAGATGGCGTTGTGGTTGACGTTCTAGGATTAAATCGTTAGATGGCGCTGCAATGCACACTAAAATATCCTCAATAATATTCGCAACTATCCCTGGTTCCGGGTTTGTCTGCTAAATTAATAATAGTCCAGGAAAATTTACTTGTAAATCAAAATTTGAGTCCCTTAGCAGAATTTTCGATATAAGTTTCTAGAATACTAGTTGGTGCTCGCGACTTCGTCTGCGTTGAAAAGTATAAAACACCATCTACCGTAGAGCGGTACGCTAAAAATATCATCAAGCAGTTGTCATGTTAGTCGCTTCACCTGATTCTGGATAGATGGCGTTGTCAAGTGTATCCCGGGCCAAGGCGCTAGTATTTACTTTTATTTTAGATTTCCCTTAGGAATGAAGCATTTTCCCGCGGTAAAAAGTAGCCTATGTTCATCACGGATAATGTCGGCTTCTAATGGTAAAATAATTTTTCAAATCGGTCCACTAGTTTCGGAGCCTATTCTATACAAACAAACAATCAAATCTTTCTTCTTTATAATATTATTAGTATAAACTATAGATATCATGTTATATCGATGTAGAAGTACTGGAAATTTGCCATTTGCGCTGAGTCCTTTGTAAAAGCACTAGTGCCACTCACTTTCCCTTAAGCATTAGAATAGGATGTAAAAAATTTTCGAGTCCAACTTGTAGATGTGCTGTGGGAATTCGGCATTTGCGAATGCGCAGAGTCCTTGGTAAAAGCTCTAGTGCTACTTACTTTCCGCCAAGCATCTCCTGGATCTCCGCGAAGGTCTTCCCCTTGGTCTCGGGCACGACAAGCATCGTGAACACGAACGAGACCACGCAGCACACGCCGAAGATCCAGAACGCACCGTGCATGCCCAGTGCGCCTGCGACCGCACTGAAGTATCTGTGACAAGTCACAAAAACAACTTCAGTATTGTAATCTAGCCGGTGCCCGCGATGGTCGTCCACGTCCGGTCATTTATAGCCTCGATAAACACAAAAAGAATTTTTCAATTCGAACCAGGGACCCTAGCCAAGAGAGCACAATGCAAACGGGAGCGTTATTTACCAAACGATAGAAAATAAAGCCCGGTGATTGGTTGTTGTAACGCCCACATAAAATTTGACCAATCACCTGGCTTTATTTTCTATCGTTTCGTAAATATAGTACGCAAAGCTCCGTTTGTATTGTGCTCTTGGCTAGGGCCCCAGTAGTTCCTGAGATTAGCGCGAATAACCAAACAAACAAACTCTTCAGTACTAACTGGTGCAAGCGACTTGGCACGCGATGATAAATTAAAAATATAAAAGCAATTATAACGCTTGACGCCCTGTCGCTATAACGCATTGGCCAGGCGTTAGTTACAGTTTTATATTTTAGATAATCCCTCGGGAACAGTACTTTTTTCTTGGATAAAACGTACTCTATGTCCTTTCTGCTGTTGCAGACAACGTGTATGCAAAATTTCATGGTGATCGGTTCAGTAGTTTTTGCGTGAAAGTGTAACAAACAAACAATCTGACATGTGAAACTGCTGGGAAAATCGGTGCAGTATTTTTTGAGTTTATCGCGAACAGACAGACGCGGTGCTCGACTTTGTTTTACAATATAGTCTTACTTGTTTTTTCAACAAACTGTCTGATTTTTTGTAGAAACAGCTGGAAATACGTTAATACCCTCTTAGCATTATCAACTTTTATAACTTTTACACACTCGTTTCCTGTTGTAATAAGTCGGTTACCTGGTGACGAAGAAGGAGAGCAACCAGCAGAAAGCTGTGGCGATGGGAGAGGCGATGGCCTTCACCTCAATGGGCAACATCTCCCCCATGATGGCCCACGGGAGGGGTCCCAGGCCCACGCAGTAGGTCAGTATGAACACCACCAGCGACAGAATCGGCAGGAAACCCATACTGGCCGCCGCCGGACTGCCCGACGAGTCCAGGATGAAGTACATCCCGAGAAGGCCCTTAGAAAATTATCCAAATAAAATTCAATTCAACTTGAGCTAGTTGAATTCTAAGAAAAAAATGTCAATACTTTGTATTTTTAGTAACCACACGGAGTGCTCTAATTTTTGATTTGACACAATTTTTATGTTAGATTTTCTCTTAATATTAACAATTTTTTTATTGTCTTATTTTGGGTTTCCTCCCTACGTCCACCCGTGAGACAGGAATAGTTTTGATTATAAGTTCTAGATATCGGGTTTGAATATAAGACTAGCTTTGTTATAAGATTAGTTTTGAATATAAGTTCGAGATATTGTTTTCTTTTATTTAAGATTAGTTTTGAATATAAGTTCCAGATATTGTTTTTTTTTTTAATTTAAGACTAGTTTTGTTATAAGAACAGTTTTGAATATAAGACTAGTTTTGAATGTAAGTTCTAGATATTGGTTTTGAATATAAGTTGTAGATATTGGTTTTGAATATAAGACTAGTTTTGTTATAACAATAGTTTCGAATATAAGTTCTAGATATCGGTTTTGAATATAAGAATAGTTTTGTTATAAGATTAGTTTTGTATATATATATATATATATATATAAGTTCGGGATATTGGTTTTATATAATAAATATATAAATCATTTATTAGACGTAAGTTTTTACAAAACATTTATCTTCGTCAACATTCTTTACAAACTACCACCGGTTCGGAAAGCTGTTTCTAGGGGGAAGAACTCGGCAAGAAACCCCCTAGTTGCTCTTTTCATAAATTAATTACAAAGTAATACGTAACAATACATAGTAATCTACATAACACAATAATCAACTATATTTGACTCCAAGTTCTTTGAATATAAGTTCTAGATATCGGTTTTGAATGTAAGTTCGAGATATTAGTATTTTTTAAATTTAAGACTAGTTTTGTTATAAGATTAGTTTTGCATATAAGTTCTAGATATCGGTTTTGAATATAAGACTAGTTTTGTTATAACAATAGATTCGAATATAAGTTCGAGATATTGGTTTTTAATTTAACACTAGTTTTGTTATAACAATAGATTCGAATATAAGTTCGAGATATTGGTTTTTAATTTAACACTAGTTTTGTTATAACAATAGTTTCGAATAGGTACTCACAAGTCCAATAGCGGTACCGCAAGACGAGATCAGAAGCAACATCCGCCTTCCAAGTCTGTCCACAACGAACGGTGTGATGCAAGAAGCCATCAACTGTTCGAAAAAAAAGCTCATTATTAGTATTGTCCTTTTCATCGGGATCATTATTATCGCGGGTAATAATAATATAATAAATACCTGTACAGCACCGATGATGATGGTGGCTATGTGAGACTCCAAATCGGAGCCAGCCGCCTCGAAGATATTCGTCATGTAAAATAGTACCGCGTTTATTCCAGAGAATTGTTGGAAGAAGACCAGAGCGCACGAAATATAGAAAGCCTTGAAATTGGAGCCTCTGAATACGTCCGCGATCTGTAACCATTTATTTTATTTATTTAGCACTGGTCGTAATCGACACATTTGGTCTAAGTCTAGTGGCTAGTAACCCTACCTGTTAACCAAACGGTCGCCGGTTCGAATCCGTTATTCTACACACACACGCACACACACACACACACACACACACACACAAACATTTGTATTTATTTATTTACAACACACATGATACACCATTACAGGAGTAATCCTAATTCAATGTATATGTTCTAATCTAAGTTAAAATAATTATTTATATATTACACAAATCAATTACCTACATAAATTATAAAAATTACAAAATTTACAAAAACATATACACAAGAAACAAGAAATTAAAATAAACCTACTTAACTATAAGATACACACATACATACATACATACATACATACATACATACATACATACATACATACAATACCTACACTTACAGATTTATTACTATTAGCAGATAGCCATTTGAAAGCTGACGTGATCGAGATGGTTCAATAACGTAATAACGTACCGTAGCAGTTTTCTCTAGGGAGGCAGCGACATCTGACGACATCTTGTCAAGTTCCGCTTGGATTCCCTGACGCGATTTTCCTCTGATTGTCATTAGTGAGTTCGCCGCTGATTCGTGGTCGTCTGTGGAATGTGGATTATAAAAAAATACTCTACCATAAAACCTGACTCCAAATCAATAAATACTTAAATGCTCAATAGGCTAGATGTTCAAAACATAGTATATTACCAAAGTTAATTTTTTTTTGATGAATTAGGAGTCTATTTAGCAAATTGCCTATGCCAGAATTTACATTATGGTAAAATATCCTATCCTACTTCTCATATGTCGTTGCTAGTGTAATAGAGGTGACGGTAGACACTTACCATCACTTGGAGCAGTGGGTGGACTAATAAGAAATAAGAAAATTACTTATTTTGTTTTATTTTAAAAATCCAATGTAAGGAATCAAAATTAATTGCGCTCTGAGGCGCTGTAAAAACATTTGTGCATAACAAATATGGAATATAATGTGATACATTCGAATTCATTATATTTTATACTTACATTACTGTATATGTGTATGTTGTGATATGGTTTATGGTACTGTTCGGTTCTCTTGTATTTCGTTCACTTGGTTCTCTTATATTTCGATATTAGTTTGATTGTAATTACTAACAGTTTTAAATTTAAATTGTGTTATATTTGTTGTATAGGATGCTATCAGAAGTTGTAAAATATATTAAAGTGTAAAGTTAGGGTTAGCTTAAGTTCGAACACATTGTGGTCTAACCATTCGTGATAACTAGATCACTCTTTTAGAAGCGATTTTTAGAAGTGGATTTAAAACATAAAACATTTGTTTACTTTTAATTTTTAATTTACCTGCTTATTGTATTTTTTTTAGTCAGCTCCAATATAATATCTAATTACTTATATCTAATATGATATTATTGCTAAATAGATATTATTTAGCAATGGTATCTAATTACTTATTAGGCATTGTGCAGCGATCCATGGTGTCATTGGAAGTGGCTTACATTTAAAATACAGGCTCGGCCTAGTTTAGATGTAAGAATTTATTTAAATCTCACAAAATAATTAAGTAATATACGATTTAAATTCATGTATATGTAATTGTTGGAACAAATAAATGTTTTTTTTATTATTTTTTTTTTTTACTTACATAATAATATGCTTAAAGGAAATATTACCTACTTACTCGTAGCGTTAAGTATTTACGTAAAACACACGGCCGTGTTCAAGACACACCCACACCCTGTTTATTTTTTAAGTCATAATATTAAAGAACTAACCTTTAATCAAAAAATAAATTGGCGTTTCCGGCATGAAGAACATGCCGACAGCAAATACAGCCACGAACGCGACGCCGATGTACGCGATCACACTGTAAGAGACGTAAGGACCCACCGCGTACACGGCCAGGAAACCAACAGTGATGTACAACTGAAGGTATGACCCTAGGGCGCCTCGAGCCTCGGTCTATAATAACATTAAATACTTATGTTAACAAAATGTTTAATTAACATGTTTATAATGTCAATTAAACCTGCTTTTTTGTGCGGACTATATAGACAGTGGAAATAAAATAAGGGGCCATTAATTAATTAATTATGTAAGGACAATTCAGGCCATTTCTCCGACCCAAGTAGTGCAAATATGATGAGACGCGTCGTGAATCTTCGTTCGCGCAGAAAAAAAAGTACGGCTCCGACGATTAACTATGAAAGCTTAAGCAATATCCATAAGGTTGATAATGCAATGCGCTTTCGCGTAACATGGCAAGCGGCGCACGTTAACATGGCTCCAGCTGGCGACCAATAGCTGTATTGGAAAAAGCCGCCAAGTGTGTGGATTGGTCGATAGCATTTCCCACGCTTTAAAAATTCGACTTCTGGTTTTTTACATACTTTTATTTACGTAATAAATGAATGGCTCATTCCTATGAATCATTCCTATACAAATTGTCGTTTACTTAAGCGTTCGACGCGTTTGTTCGAGTAAAACTCGCACTAGGCCCTCTTACCTCTATTCTCCATTCAATATTTTCACACTCCAATGCTACCACAGCGCCTCCCATTCATTGGATATACTTACAGTAGCAATTTCAGCGCAGTACATCGGTGAGATGGTGAACAACATTCCAGTACCTACACCCCAAAATATTCTGCCAGCGTACATGAAGGCGACGCTGGTGGCCGCTGCTACTAGAACCCAACCGATCAACAGTGGAAGGGCAGATGTTATCAAACCCCATTTTCTTCCAATCTTTGACGAAGTGAAGCCAGCGATGAATGGACCTGAAAGAACAATTCATTCTTAGACCTTTGAAAAAACCTACTTAATTCCCAGGCAACACATAGGCCAGATTGAATTCACAAATTATTCACAAATTATTCACAAATTATTCACAAATTATTCACAAATTATTCAGTTTAAAGCTTTGTTATAAGGGTATTATAGCTGACAAGAGAGGCAAATGCTGTATTGAATGATTTTTGGGCTATTATAACACTATGGGCTATTATGGGCTTCTTGTTGCTTATTCAGCTACTATTCAGCTATTATGTTGCTACTATACAGCTTAAAGCAATTTATTTTGTGCCCAAATTGCTTGAATAACGGCTATATTTATTCAAAGAATATTCAGCCACTCTGTGTTGCTTGGGTTTTCAGTAAAAATCCCCCTTTCCATTCCACAGGTTAAAATGCAATTGCAATGCATATGGGTTGAGCGGTTTTTGAGTACATAGAGGACAAACTTATTTGGTAGGTACATTGATTTTTATATAATACTATAGCTGTTGCACGCGACTTCGTCGCGTTCAACAGCTCAACGCGAGCCCATGTTACTCGCGCTGATATGTGGAATGTTCAAAATAGGTCCACTAGTTTTTGAGTTTATTCTATTCATTATGAACATAAAAATCTTCTTCTCTTAAAATATTAGTAGAGATAAGAGAAAGATAAACCTGTAATAATTTATAATGATGTGAGAAAATTCTAAAAATTTAAATCAATACAATCTAACTGCCTATTAAATATTGTTGATTCAGCCTTTAACCAAAGTTGTGTAGTACTCACCTAATATGGCACCAAGGGTAAGTACGGATCCAATCCAAGCTTCTTGGTTCGCTGTGACAACCTCTGGAAGCGGCGAGTCTTCGCCTGTTGGGTCCTTCAGCTTGATCCCAATGGGAGAGGTCCATCCCATTGAGTAACCCAGGGAGGCAATGCCGATGTTTGCTGAAATTTAAACGTAAAATGAGTTAATAAAATTGTAAGGTGTTGCATCAACTTTGTATAAAAATAATATTCATTTCCCACTTCATTAATTCCATTTTATTTCTATGAATTATCAAAACTTTTGGAGATCGATTTTCATATAATTATAAGCCCGGGGTATGAAAAATTATGGGAGTAAAATCAAAATTGTCGTTAAAAGTAAAGGGATGTGTAGCCTGACTAAAAGTGTAAAGCAATATAACGCCTGACACCTTTGCTGTTATAAAATTTTCAAAAAAAAAAAATTTCAAATCAAAATATTGATTTATCAATTAGATTTCTACAGGAAACTCAGGAGTTGTATCTCTATTTTTAGTAGATAGCTGGTGTCCGCGACTTCACCCGCGTATGTTTGTAAATTATATACTAAAAACCTTCCTATTGAATCACTAAGTATATCTATTTAAAAAAACCGCATCAAAATCCGTTGCGTAGTTTTAAAGATCTAAGCATATATAGGGACAGACAGACAGCGGAGATAAATAAATATCAAATATCGTAGCAATTCACCCTCAGTGCTATAAATATAGTTAATTTTTTTTTGCTCCCTTGATGTCTAAAAATAAAGATATAAAAAAACGTGTCAGACCAGACATCAGCCGAATTTCATTACATTACAATTTAAACTTAATTATGTAAATGTCACATTAGGATTAATTCGTGTCACAGAGTAAATAGAAACATTGAAATGTCGACGTTTAACCAAAGAGTTTCACGTCTACACTAACATTACAACGGCTTGAGACAATAATTTAAGAATTTACTTAATAATAAAGAAGTAATCCCTCAATTCATACAAGCGCTAGACAGTTTACACAAGCACTAAGCAACACAAGACACAGCAGGTCTTTCGTTTACTATAAACTTATCAAGTTAAGTAGATAAGTTTATAGTAAACACAAGACCTGCGAATTGCAGACGAGAAAAGCAAATAGAGCGTCTTGTTTTTTTTAAATATTGATTAAATAAATTCGTAAATATATAAATATTGCCATACAATTTTCACTAGTTCACTTCGTGCTTTTCACACGTGACTCTTTTTGGCGTGATGCTATAACAATTCAGTGCGGGTATGTTTGTATTCTGTCACCCAAAGAAAGTAGGTCTAATGCTACTTCCAATAGGTACTACTAGGCTTCAATTTACTGCTATTTCTGCCGATACTTACCGATACAGAACTTTTCTTTAACTTTTAAGGATATATAATAATATGCAAAACATACAAGGAAATAACATTTTCTGAAAAATAATTCTTTTCTTTCCGTTTTATATTTGATGTTTTTTTTTTCATTTCTATATAGATTTAATTATTTAATTACCTATTCATTTTTATCTATACTTACTTCTATGCTAGGTAATATTATAAAGAATAAATAAACTCAAAAACTACTGGACCGATCTTAAAAATTCTTTCACATATAGAAAGCTACATTATCAAGCGAGTAACATTGGCTATATTTTAGAAAGTTACGCGGACGAAGTCGCATGCTACAGTTAGTTTTAAATGAAGTCTTAAATCGGTCAGCTAGCTAATTGCTAGTTGTAAATAGTCGTACATTCCATACTCTGTTTACTTTACTTGTTGCATGACGTAAATATGGCTTTATTTCACAGAGTTTACGACGCCAAGCCCTTTAGCTACTAAATAAACACACGATACATGTATGGTATCAATTGTCATTCATACTCTCCTTAATAAACGATATGTTTGAAAAGAAATTTAAATTTTGTTTAACGATTTATCATACTAACTAGTAGGTATAATATTATAAATGGGAATTTGTATGTTTGTTACGCTTTCACGCTTAACTAATCAACGACTAGGACCTTAACTAGGAAAGGACATAGGGGAAAAAATTAAGAAAAAAGTAAAATATAAAAATTATTTTAGACTAGCTGGCGCCCTCGACTTCGTCCGCATTGAAAAAGAAAAAGTAGCCTATTCTATGTCATGTACGTTTAAATGTTTATCTACCAAGTTTCATGAAAATCAATTAATTCGTTTAAGAGTTATGGAGGAAAATACATACATACATACATACATACATGTAGGATGACTTACAGATTTATTATTAGTATATTGATTGTAATTGATAATTTTAGGTATTTTATTTAAAATATTTTAATTAATAAAACGTAGAAATAATCACTGTATGTGAGAAAACTATACTATTTTATTACACTTCTTATATGTATATTATAGTAACAATGAATAGACTAAATTAATTTATGACGATAAAGATTTATGTACCTATAATATCATGATATGATATAATCATATGATTATCCATACTAATATGTACTTATTATATTTTTTTTATTAATGTTCACGCCTTAACTACTTATCATGAAATTTTGCATACACATTGCCACCTAATAGTAAACTCAATGTTTTGCTATTTAAAAAAAAATTTCGGGTCACTTAGGGGTATAAAAATAGTTTAAACCGAATATAATATACAAAAAAAAATCATTAAAATCGGTCAAGCCGTTTCGGAGGAGTTTGGTTTTTGTAACGAGAATCTATATTACTATTAACTAAAGAGTTTGTCTGTTTGGTTGTACGTGCTAATCTCAGGAACTATTGGTTCAAATTGAATTTTTTTTTTGTGTTGGAAGTCCATTTATCGAGGAAGGCTAGGTATAGGCTATCGGCTATAGAGAACGCGGACTAAGTCGCAGGCACCAGCTAGTATTATATATGTATGTATATTGAAGATTAAAAAGTGCTTTAGCGTCTATATGTGAATTCCTTTTATAGTGGAAGCATGAACTTGTATGAGTAATTGTAAAGAAACGACTTCCCTTTTAAATAATGATCAAAGATAGATCTTAACACGGAATATCCTGTCTAGAGGACAATATCGGATGACTAAAATGTTTCAATTGGAGCGTTCTTAAAGAAATCTGCTTTTTATACCTTTTTAAGACTTTTTTTAATTAAAATTTAATACTACTATTTGCACTAATACTGATACTGATACTGCTACTGATACTGATACTAGCATCTACATTCTACTGATACTGATACTGCTACTGATACTGATACTAGTACTGATACTGACACTGATATTGATACTGATACTTACTTACTAAATCAGTCACTTTTGAGTTTAAAAATATTTTATATTATTCTCCATGCTAAATCATTAGTTTTGGATTTATCAGACAGACAATAGTCAGAAGTGGCCTATATTGATGCCACACACACAAAGAAGCCACTTGATAGTACGTTATCTACCTTAGTCGGGTTAGGGATAAGGGAAGGATTAGGAAAATACCCCCTTACCCTTACTCACTCACCAAAACACAGCAGCATACAGTCATGATTTTATTTCACGGTGCGTGGTCTTCTGATGTTGGAGTGATTACTGACTACTGCCTCCAGACAACTCACGAAGTTTCCAATTTTATTCTCCAGCCTTATTTTTTAAGTAATTTTTATACCAAACACATTATTGTTTTAAGCTGAGCAGCATTTTAGCGCTCCATCGCATTCTTGGACACGCGTGTTTATTTGTGTCTTTAGTCGTTGATAAAACATATCCACGGTGGATCCAGGCTGCTTCTGACCGGTCCAATTGGAAAATTTTGGGGGAGGCCTATGTCCAGCAGTGGACGTCCTACGGCTGAGATGATGATGATGATTATTCTTAACATTTTTGGTAACATGACTAAAAAAAATGAATAAAATACTAGCGATATAAATACTAAATAATACTAGCGACATGCCCCGGTTTCGCAGAGATGCAATTTTATACAAACAAACCGTCATCGTGTGTCACTTTTTTCATTAATGAAAAAAACAATCGACAGGGACTTTATTTTTATATTAGTGATTCAGCTTGCGCGGTCAATTTTTCCAATTTTTCTCTTCATAAGACCTTTCTCGAACGTGAACGAACGAGAAGCCGAATCATTCTAGCCGAAAATATTATAGGTTTATGTATATATTTTTTTATAAAGATGTTAAATTTATTTGATTTATAATAATATACATGGTTAATTAAACACCATGGTCCCTAACAGTCAAATATCCGTTCACGTGTGACAGTGAATTTGCAAGCACATGGATAATAGTTTTTTATTATGTTTTAATTTCACACGTTTTTCCCCCCTGAACAAATTGCACTAGGGTAACCACGATTTGTTAACTATTATGGACTTCCTGTGGATTCTTTATTTATATTGTCATGGTAATGGGCTCTGGCATCCCTTACTCACTCTCTGAAACACAAAAGCATATATGCTGTTATTTCACGGTGGTATTCTGTAAGTTGTGTCGACCAGACAGGCTGCCCGAAATGATGTGACGGTCCCAAAAGTGCCCAACGTGTCTAAAAAATTTCATTTCAACATTAAGCGTCCTTAGTAATACCTATACTCCTTTTAATTCGATGGAGTAATTTGACATTTCCTGGGTTGCAGGTTTATGACCATACATACAAAAATATTGATGTGACCTAATCGAACTTATTAAAAAACTTAATTAGTTTAGAAATAATATTAATTATTATTTAATTGTTTAAATTATATTTTTTGCAAAGTTCGTTCTATAACTTCGATTTTTTCAATTATTATAATTATTGTGATGAAAATGTTTTTTATAGCTGACATAAAATTACCACCAAATATTATGGAATGCATTATACTATTTTTTATTTATTTGACTTCACATTTACATTACGAATTGTTTTTTTTTTCACATTCCAAATCAACTTGGTCATGAGTAATCCTGCTTTAAACGAAATTAAACGAAAACAAGATCAAAAATATTTTTGCCGTAAAGTAACATAAACACGCTGGTAACATTATTTTAAAATTTGTCATTAGGACCTGTCAAATTACACCATCGAATTATGGAACAGCTTTTACTATACTCGCTCTGACGCCTATTGGCGCGAGTTTAATGTTTTTGTCCCACGCTTAAAGTGCCCAACGGGCGCAGAGGTTTTCATTTCAAAAATTTAATGATAATATGGTCACCCTACATTATATACTCAACATAAACGGACTGGCCAGCAATAACACAACAATGCAATAATTAAAGAAGCGATTAGTGCCATTTTTATGTGACTACCGTTTTGTTGTCAAATGACATCCGTTTTGTTGATAGTTGATATAATTTTAAAGGAAAACTTGTTTTAAGTTTTAAATTTTTAAAAGGAAAAGAATATAAATTTGTATGAATTTATATGTATGGCGATGATGCGAATTTTTAGACATCCGCAGACGCGTGTCCGTTTTTTCAAGTTTTTTTTATATTATAATCCATACTTAGTTCCATAATAGTTCATACAATGTTCATAAAAATGTGAAAGTAATAAAATTCTGTATTAACTTCCAACAACATCCCGCGAATCCAGACTAAATATCTTTCAACCAGTGGACTATATCTTATCATAATTATTTACTCATGTCCTATCATAATAATATGGCATATGGCTCTGTATTTATTATCGCAGGAAATGACAGAAGTTATCGTAATATATATTCGATAAAGAATTATAAAACTGTTAACATAATTATCAATATTTTTTAACTTTAATTTAAACACTTATTATTTAATATTAGCTGGTGCCCGCGACTTCGTCCGCGTTAAAAAATAAAAAATAAAATATAAACAATATAACTCTCTTAACAATATTTGCTTTATAAAAAATATATAAATTATTTATTATTACAATGTTATAAATAATAAATTACAGTGAAAAACATGTCAGTACATCATATGAAACTATTCTCCACACACAATAGCGCAGTTGGTTTTCTTCGAAGACTTTTTACAGAAATTGCTCTGAGCAAATCTCTGCAGATTGATCTATTAACACTTTGGCCAGACGTTAATAGTGTTTTATTTTATTTTGATGATCCCTTGGGAGCAGTACGTTTTTCTGGACACGGTAACCTTGACCTGAATCTGCAGCATCTAGTATTCTCCGGTATACCTAAATCTTTACCAATTTTAGCAGATTTCACCATTCTCTGGATCTTACATATTATGTTAAGCACAACAAGTTGATAATTAAAGAATTAGAGAAAAAAATGTAAGAAAAAAAAACAGAAAAGCGAGTTCTATACTTTTTTCTTATTATTAGAGATAGGTTTGCTCTTGGCCAACAACCAACTACTGTGCAGCAAGGATAAGGCCTATGATGGAGCGAGCACAACCAGAAAATGCCTATTCATTCGAACTTTGAAAGATTTGGATTATATGAAAAGACGCTTGCAGGGAGTTACAAACCTTTGCAGTGCGCATTAAAAGGATATGTAAAGCGATACTTCTCTGGGCCCTTATTCTGTATGCCAAATACGATTCCACACTCTTGGTCTTACTTTTTCAAGCCACGTCTAATGTTTTGCCTTGTCGTGTCATTGCATTCTTATGTCTCTTTTCTGATGCCCCAAGACATATTATATATGGCACGTTATGATTTCACAGAATCCACAGTGTACTATTTTATTTATGACGTTTCTTGAAAAAGTAAGACAAGAGTGTGGAATCGTATTTGGCATACAGAATACAGGCCCTGGTATGTACTTTATCGTAAATAGTAATGATAGTAATGTGAAATAAAATTGATAAAACAGGTGTTTACAAGATAAATAAACATGTAGATAGATTTAATAGGTATGGAATCCTTATCAGCAATAAAATTAATGTGTTTGATAATAAACTTTGAATTTCGATCTCCAATTAATTATGCATTTGATAATGGGATAAACCGTGAAGCAAAGAACAACTAAAGATAGATACGAAAACATCACACAATCACACAAGCGATAACACAGGTGCTGCAAGTGCGCTGCCGACCATATAGAGTTTATTATTTAATTAAGGGACAAAGGAAGGGATGGGATAATCGGCTCTAGCATCCCTTAGTCACTCACTGAAACCCACCAGAGGGCCTAGTGAGAGTTTTACTCGATCAAAAACGTCGAACACGTAAACGTCAATTTATTTATTGACTTATGTAAGGGGGTTACTGCAAGTGAGTGCGAAATGTAGTGTGCCCTGATAAACATGTTAAAAATCAATTTAAGTATATCTATGGTTACATAATTCGAAGATAATCGAATGGATAAAAAATTGACAGGTCTGACTTAACGTTGCTTTATACTGTGACGTTTCTAAATCTTTGTAATTATTTTATCGATAACAAACACAACAAAATACGACCATATAGTTGGTGCTGTAATATCGTAAACACGACAATCAAATTTGAGTCTAACGACGTTTACAATACGATACATTATGTGGCAATTAAACGCTCTACATATTTTTTTGATAATACTATCGCAGTTTTAACGATCTGTTTATGTGTTGAAGGAAATTTTGTAGTTATTTGCGATTATCTTTACCTAATATCTATTTAATAAATAATATACGTTTTATTAGATATCACATTTTTTTGTAAAATATTGTAAAATGTTAATAACTCGAAACATAATTTTTTTTTCTTTGAGATAGAAAATTTTAGTCGATTAATTTTGTTACGCTTCAGTGTAACGATCACGTGACGCTTCTTGTAACGTTTCTGTGTGACATACAAAGAAGTTTCACTTATCTCCGCTAACGCTAACTTCTTCTAAATCACTCAACTGATTTTGATACGGTTTACACTAATGGAAAGAGCGTAAAGCATGGAAACACTACAGCATATGTGCTGTTATTTTTTAATAGTCTTCTGTAAAGGGTTAGTTTAAGTAGGCGAAACCGGGAGCGGGTCGTTAAAAGGGGCTAAAGTAGAAAAACTATTATTACAGGACTTCTCAGATGACGACCACAAATTTTAAGCTATAAACATAATTATATAGACGTTAAGATAACAAAATGAAAATATTTTTCGCTACGATTATTAAATTTGAAGAGGGCCTTGACTTGACTTTTTGACCTCTGATATGAAATATATAAATATATTTCTTTGCGTAGGTAATTATTTATAGAACTTATTATCAATAAATAATTGTATAGAGTCAAACTAATAACACCCCGTTTTTGCATCCTCGAGAGTTAAAAATGTTGTGTTTATTAAAGACTAAGCTGGTGCTCGCGACTTCGTTCGCGTAGAAAAGTATAAAACGCCATCTACCGTATTTTGGATAGATGGCGCTATCTCCCGGGCCAAGCCGCTAATATTTACTTTTATTTTAGATTTCCCGTAGGAATGAAGCATTTTTTCCGCGGTAAAAAGTAGCCTATGTTCATCACGGATAAAGTCGGCTTCTAATGGTAACAAACAAACAATCAAATCTTTCCTCTTTATAATATTAGTATGGATGGGTTTGCTTTTGACAGCATCTAATCGTGTAGCGAAGATGAGGTCTATGATGGACCGAGATCACCCAGATGATGGTTAATCTGCTGGTTTGGATGATGGGATTGGTCTGGGGCAAAAATGTAAATACTACTCGAGCGCATCAGGTTTTCAGAGGGAACCCAAACTTCCTCTTTATAATATTGTTAAAAGTGAACCCAAACTAAGCTCCCATTCAAAATACAGACGATTCGGATGTAACGCAAGCTTGTGGCAGCTTTTTGAAAATGCAAAAAGATTTTTGGCGATTGCTATTTTGAAATTCTCGAGCACGTCAGATTTTCATACAGATGGTTCAGCCTGAATTCCTGATCGTGCTGATTCTTAATCTGACGATAATTTTGAGGATTTTTCTTAATACAGCGTCTACAAATTCGGACCGAAAAAGAGGTTTGATGGTAACCATTAGCCGTATGACTGAATGTCCGATGGAAGAAAGGGGAAGGCGGATAATGTTTATATTACGTGCATTTAAACACACTATAATAGTTTGTATAGAGTTAAGTGTTATCAATGTAATATAACTCTATCAGTATTGTAGCTATAAAATATTATCATTATTTATGTAATAGGTCGGAGCATTTCTTTGTTTTTTTTTTTTTTTATAAACATTAACTGGTATTATCTGTTCTGTGTCCACCCACATAAGCAACACTAAGGGTGCGTTCAGAATAAATATATTAATATTATATAAGTTTTCTTATATTATGACACCTTGTAAATTGTGACCTTTTCTATTTGTAGAAAAGTTTGGGTTAGCGCTCTGACTCAGAATAAATTTTTAAATTAACTTTTAAAGTTGAGTGTTTAATTAGTGGCCAGTCATATTCCGTTTCGATTAGCACACAAAATTACATATGTTGTGATAAGAAATATATGTAGATCATTTAGCGAATTACATAGGTATACAAAATGCCATCGACATTGGTTTTGTTATCAATATTTTATTATTCAACTTCTAATCTAAATAGAGAAGATTATAATTATAATCATATAAATAATGACTTCATAAACACTTCAATGACAAGAAACCAGGGAACTTGCTAAATACAGGTATATTATTTCGATGCATGAAAGGTTATGTATCAAAATATGTAATATATTGGATTGGTAATTTTATTAAAGTTAAGTTATTTAACTTAACAGAAAAACAGGCAGATGCGATGCGGACAGCGACTTTATATCGATACTAGCTTGTGCCTGCGACTTACGCGCCTGTACGCCTAAATGTTTATATACCAAGTTTCATGAAAATCAGTTAATTCGTTTAAGAGTTATGGAGGAATATACATAAAACATACAATATCTACACTTATACAGATTTATTATTAGTATATTGATTGATGTACCTATAACCAATACTATTAATAATAAATCTGTAGGAGTCGGTCATGGAGTCGGTAATATACTTTGTTTTCAGAAAAATCGTGTATATAGGCTCTATACATGATACTGAAACTAAATTGACGTGTTTTTTAAAAAAAATTCTGTATGTATGTATGTATGTTCCTCCATCACCCTTAAACGAATTAACTGACTACAGAAAATAGATGAGTGTTGGCAAAAAAAATCGCAAAAAAAAAACCCGCATTTTTCAATAAAATTTTATGGACTGATGATACCACGTTTGAAAAAGGCGGTTATTTAAATTTATGGTTAAATACGTGGTTGGTGCAAGAAAAAACAACATTTAATGTTTATGATTTATGATAGCATTCAATAGCTTAGCACAATAGACAATTTATGATTGCATTGAATAGAACAGGTAAATACCTGTCTACTGTCTAAATATGGACTACAAAAAAAAGTGCAAAATTTTAAAATTTATGATTACAGTACCCAAAAATGTCGTTCACAGGGTGACGATTTTCCACACATTCAAATGTCTCTATTATTTTTTAACCACGTGACCTGAATTTTTCTTACTGTCATAACCTATCCTATACCCACATGCCCGCTTCGCCTTGATTTCTTGGACATCCTGTATAGATAGACCGCAGAATTGAGAAGTTTCTGTGGCGGCAGCACTTAACTATTGCTAACTTAACTACAGAAGACCACCGCTAAATTACGTGGCTTAAGCTTAAGCTTAGGAATGTATAAAAAGGGTGGGGATACGATACATGGTTTAGCTAATGTTAGCCGAAGCCCTGCAATGGCGTCAGTGCGACATCAGCAGTAGACGTAATTCTTACATGAATGTGTATTTGTGTCACAGAAGACAGAATATAAAAAGACTGATAAATGTTGGACTTTTTTTTAAATATTGCGACAGCTTTTTCTTCTTCCACGTAAAAAAAATAAAATGGCATTGGCATAAAATCCATTAGGATAATAAAAGAACTTTAAATTTTTAAATATAGAAGCGTGGGAGAACCATTTCTCATTACGAATTTTTTTTTACTGGCCTCAAATGTTTACAAAGTTAAGTGTGATAATATGTGAAGAAATGCTTTATTTTGATCTTATTTGAATAATTAAGTAGGACCTACATAAATGTTATTTTTATTTGTAAAAAAATCGATTGTCATCCATTCGAATTGAAATACTGGCTGACATTATCTATTGTTAGCCGATGACCCGTTCGAAGTTTGTTTCACAAATAAATTAACACTACACGGTCTTGTTTTGTTTTAATTAATAAATCACTTCACTTACCAATTCATTCCCATATTAAATAGCACTTACAAAAAAGCTTCTGATTCTTTGGAAATTGTTAAACAGCGGAAAAATCACAATGGCCCTCACTAAGATTTTCAATCCGCATTCGTGTATCACTGTTTTGATAGAGTAATAATTTTCACGCGCGCTTTTTTCTGTTATTTAAATTTAGAATAGAATCTTTGTCTATTTTTTTTTTTTAATTTCATTCGTGTCCAAGATACACACGTATACAGCCTTGTTCTGTTTATACGACTTTTTCTGTTGTTTAAATTAACTTTTACTTTTTTTTTTAAATTTCATTTGTGTCAAAGATATACACACTTATTCAGCCGTGTTACGCTATAATTTCCACGCACGCTTTTCTATTTTTTAAATTTGGAATAGAATTTTTGTTAGGGTCTTGTTTTTTTGTTTTAAATTTCATTTGTGTCCAAGATACAGCCTTGTTCCGTTTATATGATTTTTTTATCTAAATTGTGAATGAATACGACATACCGACACCGGCGATGACATGCTGCCTCCACAACTGTCCGGCTTCCATTCTGTACGCTTGTTGATTGACTGGCGCTCCGGTGCTCACCGGGTCGTAGCTATAAGATCTATCAGCCATACGTCACTCGACGTCACCCGATGATGTTACGTTGCGTTTAGCGCGACACAGGATGATTTTGGCGCTGCACCAAATTGTTTATATTCCAAATCTGTAACAAACACACAAATTGAAGACGGAAATGAACATTATATTATGATCGAATCGAATTGCTTCGGATTTAAATTTTGATGTCAAGGTTGAGTTGATGATGATAGGATGAGAGATGGTGATGATGTTAGATACCTAGGGTATCTAACAGACAAACAAACAGAGATCATTCCACATTTTATAGGTAATATTTGTACGGATGAGTGTCTGCATCAAAGAACAGCAAATTTGGAAGTCGATACGTTTCAATAATTTACCAAAATAATTAATTATTTATTTCAAACCTCGATTTTATTGTGCTCTTCTCTATTTATAATGACTTGAATTAATGAAATGTAAGAAATCTTGTCAGAAATCAATAAACTATTCTATAAGGACTATATTATATTCTAAGAACTATACTTTTATAATAATTATGTATACTCGTATGATTATATCTGAAGTTACGACATATGTAATTGTATTTCAAGTTATATATTATGACAAGCAAAGAGTCAAATGCAAAATAATATAGGCCTCAAACAAAACATGAATTTATAGGCCAACACAGTTTGACCTCGTGCAGCGTATAAAACGAATGAGATTGGAGCTCTATTTATTCTGGTCATGATATAGACCGTCTAGATTTTCTGTCATGATTGATTTCATTCGTTGATCGGGTGAAAATGGACACGATTGATTTTCACTTTAAACACCCGACGCCCGACGCAAAAACGGGGTGTTATAAGTTTGACGTGTGTCTGTTTAATTTTGTTAAATTGGAATTGTTTAAGTATTACCATATGTTTTATTACTAATTACTTAAGTGCTTGTGTAAATTGTGAGATTATTTTAAACGTATATTTGTTAAATAAATTATTGTACTTATTTTAACGTAGTATCAGTGACAGAGGACACCTGTCAAAACCATAGCAGTTTTATCTCTACAAAAGAAACTGAGTTCCAATTTTAAAAACGCTATCACCGCCATTTTGGAAGCGTAATTACATTATTTGAATACAATAGACAATCTTTGCCGAACAAAAGACGTTTTCTTTTGGACATGAAATAAATTGTTCAGGAAATGGTCAGGAAACAATTAATTTTACGTGATCGATATTAATGAGAAATTCGGGACTTGAGATACAATATACTTAGGGCCTCTTTCACCATCTGCCAAGTAGGCTAACTGCCATTTAATGGGGATAATGGAGCTGATAGGTATACCTTTGTTTGTACGGTAAAAGACCCAAACATAAAAAAATAAATAAAAAAAATGCAATTATAATTATCTCCAACGAAAATCTTTGATTATCTATAATATATATAAGTCTCGTGTCACAGTGTTAGTTGCCATACTCCTCCGAAACGGCTTAACCGACTTTGATGAAATTTTATATGTACACTGGGTAAGTCTGAGAATAGGTTTCTATTTAGTCTCTACATTATATTATTACTATCGACCCTAAAACCTTAATTAGTTATATAAAAAATAAAAAAATCAGTGAAACAGACAAACTAAAATTTGAAAAACTATATTTTTGACCTTGGTAAAATATAAGCACAACTTGTACAATTTTTTTATTTTTTTATTAACATTTAATTTTATTATGTATTATTAGAACATAGAAGATTAATAGAAATAGAATATGCTTATGTACATTTTGTCGATGCAACTAAAGAATCAAAAAATAAATGAAACATACCTTCAAAACCGTAGTTAAAAATAACTCAAATATTTAAATAAATTGAATAAAAATTTCACAACTTGTCCTCTTGCATTCACTGCTCGAGAATTGTAATGTAAAATTGTAATTCTCACAATATATTTAAATAAAATACTATGACCTATTAGATCTGTGTTGAGAGGACATTAGAACAGTTAAGTGTATGCAAAGAAACAATAAGTTAATTCTTAATTAGCTAACGTATAGCATTTTAATTTTCAATCAATTGTCCTTTGTTACAAAATACAGTCGGTCCGGACGTTAACTGGTTTTCGCTAGAGACTTATGAATACTAATTTCAAAATGTTTTAAACCTCTTATATATCCTTTTTTGTATTTTTTCAAACTACAGGAAAATTAACAGTTATGCAGCGTAAGCAATGAAATAGAGAGCTCTGTTTTTATATTATTTAATATCTTTATTACATAACTAGCTGGTGCTTGCATGAAAGGTTATGCATCAAAATAAGTAATATATTGGATTGGTAATTCTATTAAAGTTAAGTTATTTAGGTTAAATTAAATTATTAGGTAAAATTGAAAAATCATAATACTATACTATAGGAGAACTTAGCTGAGAAACAGGCAGATGCGATGCGGACAGCGACTTTATATAGATACTAGCTTGTGCCTGCGATCAAAATAATATCTTCAAAAGTACATATGCCTTACCTAGCTTTATAAAGACTAAATTAGAGAATATTTTAATGTGACTAATTAAAAATAAAATTTATATAGTTTAGCTTTAATTTAGTCTTTATTTCATAAAAGCTAGGTCAGATACTTTTGAAGATATTGAAGATTTTCTAGCCGACACAAAAAAAAACTAAAAAAAAAAAATACGCCGAAATATTGTGATGTGCCTTTATGCGAGTCTTGTATATTGTGATTAAGTATGTCTTCAGTTAGTAAGCCTTTTTAAATAAATAAATAAATAACTGGAGCTCTGAACATGATATAATTGAAATTTCACGCTAAGAATTTTTAATATTCAAATACAATCCCACGGTTCACATAATTTCGCTGGAAGAATATTTCACTACATTAACTGAAGGGCACTAGGGTCTTGGACATAGTGGTAGGGAAAAAAAAACATAGGTACATAATATTAAAAATATAGTCTACATTTCTAAGAAGGCAATTGAAATATAGGTTAAAATTTGCGGAGCTTGCGATAAGAAGAAATCTTTAATGTAATAAAAAAATATATCTAAACTCATTTTATTTGGGGTGTTATATGTGAGTACTTTGGTCACCCCACAAATCGATTTGCCCAAACATGGCCAGGCAAATCGTCAAACGTTATGCTTTGAACGAAATGGCGGTGATGTGCCCAGGCAGATCTCGATGCCCAGTTAAAGGATCTGCCGACGACATAATAATATACGCTTAGATCTTTTAAACCACGCAAAGGAGTTTAATGCAAATTTGACCTACTAACGTAGGAAATCTTTTTGTATAAATAAAAGTATGCAGAAAGAGCTAGAAACATCTTTATTGGCCTGCAACAAGGACTCAGATTTACATTAAATAATTATGAGTAATGCATTTTGTCATTTTACTTCCGCCGTAAAGAATCACTTCCTTTTTATTTTGACAACGCGATCACGTTCGCACCGTTGATATAGGGAAAAATTAAGAAAACTAATGAGGAAACTAATATGACGTGCGACATGAGAATATAAATGTATATATTATCATATATCTAGATCTATGTTGACTATTACTCGACTCGACAAAATTACGGTCCGTCAAAAAGGGGGAAAAAACGGGATTTTTACGATTTACGTTAATCCAGAGTGCGACTTTTACTCGAACAAACGTTACACGTTAACCACTAGGTGGCGCTGCTGCATTCCCGTACAAATTCACGTTTACGCGTTCGGTGCCTTTGATCGAGTAAAACTCACACTAACCACTCTGGTGATAAACTGTATGCCAAATTTTTGCGTGAAAGAGTAACAATCACCAATCCAATACATCTATTAGCACAAACTTTCGGGTTTATAATATTACTAGCTACATGCTCCCGGCTTCACCCGGGTTTAAAATAAAAACTATCCTATTTTTTAAGTTGGACCAAATTACACATAGTTACAAAATTTTATCAAAATCGGTTCAGTAGTTTAGGGAGTTCATCGCGGACAAACATGTGACACGATTTTTTTATCAATGATACGAAGTAATATAATAGAAGTCATTGATACAGATAATTATGTAGAGAGAGAGATTATGATATAATTGGAAAAATATATAGATTATCTACTTTCTTTTCTCTTTAGTTAAGTACTTACTAAGGCTTAGTAAAAATGCTTATTGTACAACCGCAGAATAGGTAATAGTACAACTAGTACAAGATAATGAACCAGAATCAAGGGTTGATTGGTTGAGGGTTGAGGAACTGGATTTTTTATCAAAAGTCCTACCCAAAGATATTTTAAATACTAATACCCAAAAGTAATAAGTATTTTATTTCCTACCCAAAAGTATTAGTTGTGTATCATATCAGCCAGTTACGAATATGGATGAAGGGCATTTATTACGTACTCTTCTACTTTTGAAATAGCGCCTGAAATTTACAAACAAATGTTCACTTAAAGAAAATATTGCTATATGTATTTCAACAGGCGCTTTGATTTAATGAAGCAAACATTTTTTTAAATATTACTTTCAATCATATCTTTAGACTTTACATTATTATACTATGTAGGTACCTACATGATTAACATGATTAATTAATTAATTAATTAAATAAATTTCCTTTTCTCTATTTAAAACTATTTTATTTAATACTAGCCAGTATTAAATTCCAATACTTCCAACATTTCCGTTACACAATTTCTTTTTAAAAAGTTTATGATTATTAATTTCCAAAAGTGGTGTATACCTAAGTACTTAGGTATTTGTGTTTGAGTGAGTAAATGTTAAAAACCTATATAATATACTTTTATTTATATAACTTTATTATTATATATAAGTACATTACTATAAAAGCGGTTTTCTGGCCGAAACTTAGGCTTAGGCCAGAAACTTACGTTAGGCTGTTACTTCACCGTGGTCTTCTAAAGTATCTAGTTCTAAAGTACCTAGTTGTTACTGCCCAAATTATTACTGTCTGTGAAAGTGCACTGATACTACTTATTGGAAATGGAATAAAAACATTTTTTTTTTTAATTTTGCTATATAAAACTATAGGACCAAGAAAGCATGAAGAAAGCTAAGGAAGACAAATACTTAATCTGTTTTTTCCCTTCGTCTATAGTAGGTAGTCATTTTTAGCACCAAGACATCGAAATAATATATCTCCACCAAGATTTAATTAAAGATATAATAACTTTTTTATGAAGCCGACAAATCACTAGACATTACGTCATAATTAGCAAGATCGGTTAAAATGATAAAATTATTTACATTGCTAATAATGATAAAATAATGTATCTATTACCTACACGTGGATAAACAAATAGGTTGTCTAAACAGTTCAAATCTTTGCCTGTATTTGACAAATACACACAAACATTAATTCCTAGTCATCAAGTGATTACGCATTGTGTAATCTCTGAAATTTGTATCAAACACGTGGTTTTCAATGCGTGTAACCAAATGTTTCATTCCACGTGTTCACGTGGAATGAAACATTTGGTACGAAGCAGGTATCAATCAGTACTAATAATAAATCTGTAAGTGTAGGTATTTTATGTATGTATGTTCCTCCATAACTCTTAAATGAATTAACTGATTTTCATGTACCTAACTTGGTAGATAAACACAGACGCGGACGAAGTCGCGGGCGACAGCTACCTAGTTGACTAATAAATCTGTGGTTATGACAGTTTGCTATAGATTTGCATTGTAGAGTAGTTGGGTACTACTGATATGGCTAACCGCTATCACACTATTCAATTTGAAGGAAACCAAGTGATCTAGTTGATCACACCACACTAAATTGATTTCGAAGTTGAAGACATAGAGTTGAAAATAGATAATAGAATCTAAAATCTAAATCGGATCCAGTCTGTTCTAACTGCGATCACAATTTCCGATTTCCTAAATTGTAGAGTCCGACCGAAGGTCAACTTCTGGCCGAAGCCGAAGCCGATTAATTCGAATCGGAGGCGAACACCACAGGTGCAAACACCACTGGAGGCGTACACCACGGACCCGATTAATTGGCTATCGCCAAAACCTTCCGGTTTTGGTTAGGAAGCCGAAGGTTTAAAAGCAATAAGAAACTTTGTTCAAGATTGGCTACAAGCTACAATTAATGATATAAATGATTTTAAAAATTTATTTTTGAACGTTTACATCGACTTTATGATATAGACACTACTAAATTGATTTCCTACAAATTGAATAGTGTAATAACGTTCAATTTCTTTGGTAATAACCGCTTTAAAGCGTGGGAAATGCTATCGACCAATCCACACACTTGGCGGTTTTTTCCAGTACCGCTATTGGTCGCCAGCTGGCGCCAAGTTAGCGTGCGCCGCTTACCTACGCGACTGAGTGCGCATTGTATTATTAACCTTATCTTATGGCTATTGTATTTAAGTTTAATTGTAAGTTATAAGCTTTCTTCGTTAATCATACCTTCTTTTCTGCGCGAACGAATATTCACGACGCGCCTTATCCAGTGTGTACTACTGTAAATCTAACTCCCTACTTTCTATTGAGCCCAAACACGCTATATCTGCTGTAAGTTTCTGTAGACTACCTACTTGATGCTGCAACATCAGATCAACTTTCAAAATGCTTTCTTTCTTTTAATTTCAGTTTTCATTTTACAATATCTATATTTTATTTTAAAAATAATAAAAAAATATGAAAAATATGTAAATGTATAAATCATTGAAATGTTACAATAATTATTAATTACTCATTGATTAGTAGATATATTAGATAGAAGGAATATTATAAGGAGAGAATATTTGTATGTTTGTAATGGATAAACTGAAAAACTACTAAGTATAGGTACCTACTGATTTTGAAATCAACGAGTAACATATAAAGTTACACGGGTGAAGTCGCGTGCAACAGCTAGTGTTGTATATATCAGTATTTTTCTAATTAGGTAGGTACTGGTATAATCATTTTTTTTAAATTAATGAACAATTCAATTCACGATAATATTGTTAACGTGCATGGAGCTGATAAATTCGAATCTCTCTATCGATATAATTAATACTTTATAATTAGATAATATAATTGTTTAATTCTCATATCATTTTTTTATTTTTAATGATAATTTTGACTCCCCACGAGGTGAAGTGATGATTTCCAGCAAATTGTCGTGTGAATATGATATTTTTTTGTTAGTGTCAGTGTTAACCAACTGCATTATTACCTAACTAAGTATTTTCCTAATATTGTTAAGCATACATGGTTTTACACCATGGTAACTATATTTTTTTTTTCGCAAATAGAGATTAAAATTAAAATTGCTCGAAGTAATATGATCAAATGATCAAGTAACGTTGGTACAGTCAGCCGCATAAGTCGATTAACACATTCAAAAGTGCTAAACAACTGAACACTCAATTTACTTACTTACATACTTACTTACTGAAGCTTTTTACGTTCGTTGTTCAGTTGTTTTGCACTTTTGAATGTGCTAATCGACTTTAATAATTATGTTCGACTGATCTGTTTGCTATACATTTACCTCCATGACATGGTAATTCTGACCTGATGCTGCAGCATCAAGTAGCCTAAGGCAAATCTACCTCCTTAGCCACTTAGCGTGTTTGGGTTCAGTAGTAGATTTTTTACAATACTGTCTAGAAAGCTTTAATATGCAAAATGTTATATGACACGCTTCGCCGGTCGACTTACATTACTTTAAGAAAAAATGAATGTATGATTTATACACTTAATTAAAGCAAAATATAAGTTACTTATATAACTAATTAAACCTAATTTTTTTTCTGTAAGTAAGTATATGATAAATTACCTCTACCTATGTAAAAATGCCCGCAAATAGGGGATATATTATTGCAAGTGCTCGCAGAGATATATTATTTAGAAGGGTTACAGCGCCAACCGCGCATGCTGTTATAGGTGCATTTCTAACTAGCATTTTATGAATAAATACAAAAATATTATGAATTAAATAAAACGTTACATTTATGAGAAAAGGGTATATTAATCTATGTACATTATATTAATTGTACAGAGGTACAGAGGTAGATAATTATAATTTTTGCATATTGTATCTGAGAAATGACATGTTTTTAATTATGTATTGCTACGATTACGACCAGTAACTGGACCTGAAGAGTGATCATGTAATTTTAAGAAGTATAAAATTGGTAATGAGCTCCCATTTTGTAGATGAAGAATCCTCCAAATCTTCTCAAAATTACTTAGGTATACTTACATTAGTTTAAGAGCTTAGTAATTATTTATTGCTTTTCAGTTTTTTCGGCGGTAAAATTTTTTGTTAAAACGTTTTTTTTTATAATTTTTTGTGGCTATAATCTACTTACAGTATGCTTCATTTTCGATTACTTTTTTAAATTGTATACTTAACTCAGCATTAAAATCTGTGAGTAAACAATAAATCACCCCTATTTACCTACCCTTAGGATAGGAACTTTTTTGCAAATTTATATGGGACCAACTTCGATTTATACTCTATCCATAAAAAAAAATATTAAAATTTCAGACACTACAATCAGTGAGTGAACAATCAATCATCCCTTGTTTTCCTACCTTTAGGGTTGGATGTTTTTTTCCAAATTTATATGGGACCACTTTCGGGGTATACCCTTTCAAATTAAAAAGAATTATTAAAATCGGACTACTCTGTAAAAAGTTATGCGTGATCATACATTAAAATATTTATATACATACGCGTCGAATTGAGAACCCTTCCGTTTTAGTTATTAAATTTTCGTCGGTTGAAAATAAGAATACATTTTCAAAACTTAAAAAATACATATAAATAATTAATAAATAAAAAAGCCTTCATTGCCGTTTTCTTTACATGCATACCTACTTTAAAAAATACATACATACAAAATTTTGTATTTAGATTCTATCGGTCTTATAGAAACCTTGTAGGTGGCTGCTAGTATTGCTAATTTTAAATAATGAGTATAAATATATGTATATTAATGAATATAAAAATAAATAACTCACAGAAAAGACGAGTTCCTAATTTTTTTTGCTTATTTGTTGTTTTATTTAAATTAAAAAAAGTTTATTTAAATATAAAAAATAAATACTCACTATGCAAAAGTTATGCGGATGCACTTTGAAAAGCACTCTATAGGTTTTGACAAGAAGACTATTGGTTCACGACTAGCGCAACAACATCGTTGTCACCTGACGAAGAGCTCACGAAGATAGGCTATCGTAACGGAATATTTACTATCGATTAACATATAGTATGTTGAGGACCCTTGAAAATATCGATAAACAGATAAATAACAGTGTAATTTTAAGTGCTTTACTTATATATATATTTATATTGCAAACTGGAAACTTCGTGCACGCTGTAGTTCGTTTCTTGAAAATCCAAAAGGAATATAAAAAAAAATCAGGATAAAAAGTATCCCATATGTTAATCCAAGTAAGCATTAATATATAAGTGAAAACCGCATTCAAATCGGTTAAGCCGTTTCTGTGATTAGCGTGCACAAACGCATAGACAAACTTTTTTTATATTTTTTCTTCGCTGTCTTCACGATTGCCATAACAAGGTATGAAAATTATGTTTTTTTTTATATATTTTTTTTTATGGAGTTTTGGGAAAAAAGTATATAAAATTATTCCTCTGTTTCAATGCAATGTTGTGTAAAAATTTCATACCAATCTGTAGGTTAGTTTTCGAGTTTTTGAAGCTTACACAAGCCAATATAACATTCTTTTTAATTATATGTATTGTACTAGCTGGTGACCTGGTGCCTGCGACTTCGTCTGCGTTGAAAAAGAAAAAAGTTGTCTATCCTGTGTCCTGTACGTTTAAATGTTTATCTACCAAGTTTCATGAAAATCAATTAATTCGTTTAAAGAGTTGTGGAGGAATATACATACAACACACAATACCTACACTTGCAGATTTATTAGTATATTGATTGATGATACAGGTAGATAAATTTTCCCAAGTACAAAGTAATGCATAGTTCCTGAATCATCATAAGATTGGACCAATGTGAAAGGGAAAGGAAGGTTCAGATAGTTTGTGAACTATACTGGGTAATAATTTATTTCATCCGCGTTGCAATAAACGTCTTTGTTTTACGATGTATTTGCCTTGACGATTCGTTCATTTCCTAGTGAAAACGTATTATTCTCCAATAAATATTTCCTGTATTTATGTTTGACTTGCGATTTCTAAACAAATACTTGGTCACCCAGTATCTACCAGTATGCTTATCTACCAAGTTTCATGAAAATTCGTTTAAGAGTTATGGAGGAACATACAATACATAAAATACCTACACTTACAGATTTATTATTAGTATCGATATTAGATTTAGGGTCTCTTTCACCATCTCTGAGTAAAGTGTCAAGTAGGTTAACCGATAAGAAAGCGTACGAGTTTCACTATCTTCGAGTAGCATTACTCAATGGTAATTTCAATGAAATTGACACAAGATACTCACTTTACTTGAAAAGTAACTAATCAACACTTCACTTGTTTTGTTTGGTGAAAGAGGCCATAAGATACAAAATCATATATATGTCACTATATTAAAATTAATTTATTAAATTTTATTTTATTGAGAAACAAAAACACGTCGCAACTTTTTTTATGTAAAGTTCGTCAGACAGGCGTACAGTCCATTTTATAGTAGACCAGCTGTTGCACGCGACTTCGCTCGCTTAACTTTATAAAATGTAGCCCATGTTAGTCGCTGATAATGAAGCTTTCTATAGGTGAAAGAATTTACAAAATTGGTTCACTAGTTTTTGAGTTTATTCATATTTTACAAATACTTCTCTCTTTATAATATTAGTACAGACTAGCGACCCGCTCCCGGCTTCGCAGGGCTGCAAATTTTTTCTGCAAATTAAATACAAAAACCTCCCCCGTTTAACGCTCTTTCCACTAGTGAAAACCGCAATACATACGTACGATAATAATACGTCTGCAGGTACATAGTTAGGTATAATACAGATTTAATATTAAATAATCTAATAAGCTTGGTAATTTTATATAAAATATGATACTTTAATAAGGTAATAATTCCCATTTTAGGTGGACACTTATCTATTTAATCAATTCTATCAATCGCCTAGATATTTCAAGTGTGATTTCTTGCAAACGATGACACGGTAGCTTGGTAATGTAGTGCATGGCGCTTATCGATATCGTTAAGATATACGAGATACGAGTAACCATTACTTACGAGTACACATACATATTTGTGTAGAATATACTTACCTATTAAATCTTACGTGGTAAATTTCACACGAAGAATTTACAAAAAACGCGAACCACAGCGTCTACGAAGTTGCGAGCACAAGCTATTACATAATATTGTACTTACTTGTACTTCTCATAAATAATAATTATTAATTATAGACAAGCGTTAGTGAATATAATCCTTACGAGCAAGCTTAGGTCAAGCTCGGAAGATTGGTTTCCTCTTATCCGGTCCTTTGAAATCATACTAGGATTATTGCGAAAATCCGATTTCTTCTAATATCCTGCAAAGATTGTTATTGTACGTATGACGTATGTTCCTCCACAACTTTTAAACGAATTAACTGATTTTCATGAAACTTGTAAGATAAACATTTAGACGTACAGGACACATGATAGGCTACTTTTTTCTTTTTCAAGCGGAGTCGCAGGCACCAACTAGTTGCTAATGAGAGCGAGCGAATAAAGGTGTAAGACCTTAGATTCTGGGTTGCTTCACTAAAAGTGGCATAGTAGAATATCACGCACTCACAGCTTGGGGTGATATTTTAAATTACTTGCACAAAGTATCCTTAAGTTAAGGTGAACACGTGTTACGACTTGAAGTCTTAATTCAACCATTATTTCTAAATGTTAAGGTTCAAATCAGTCATGCAACATTTACATTATTCATCTTATTAACAGAAATTAACGAAGAAAGTGACAGTGTGTATAAAAAATCCAGTGGACACTTTTTCGCAGTGATTTTGTACTCTGAATCTAATGCATCTTTTATCAAAAGTTAGACCGTTACAGATAATAATCCAAGAAAAGAGGAATTCGATAAATGCTAACATAGAGTTTAGGTTAGGAAAAGGAGGTACAATTTTATTAAAAAAACAATAACTGTCAATATAATGACATGAAAAATAGTGTTCCTTGATAAATATGCAGATTCGCTACGGGAAACTAAATTTATTTCGTGTTATGAACAATCAATGAAATGAGTCACACAACGCAATCAAAACCAGCACTAGCAAGGAGCGATGAAGATTTGGATGTAAAAACCGCACATTTGATCGGTCCGAGCCTCGAAATGAAATTTGATGAATTGAAATTTGATATAGTGAATAAAATAGAAAAGGTATTGTCCGATTCGCACAACGCGAGGGAGTTCATTTCGCAGAAATACGACGAGCTGTGCAAGAAGATAGAACATTTGACTGTTATGGACGCGACTGTTAGCGGATTTCGTACTGACGTGAAGTCAGTTGAAAAAAATCTCCTAGATCTCTCGTCGAGGGTCGACGATATTGAAAAGAAAACCATATGTAAGGAGTGTCCGTCTGTTGCGTCGTCTTTGTTGGCTCAACAAAATTTGTAATATAAGTAAATTGTCTTTGAATTCGTTTGAAGGTTTATTAATTCTAGCTTTGTCTGCGTATCTTTATAAGTTCTAGGGCCTAGAAAAGAACACTAGCACATTGCCTAGAATCTAGGCAATGTGTTATTCTAGTATATATACTGGTGCCCGCGAACGCGTCGTTCGTTATCTTCGTTAACCAATACTAGTAGTAAATAGTTCTAGCTTTTCGCCCCGACTTCGTCTGCATTTCTTTAAGTTATAAAGAAATGATCTATAAACTATATTCACTGTATAGTTTACTTGTTAGGTATTATAATGTTATTATCAATAACTTATCTGTTAGTTTTCCTCGAACTCTTATTGGAGACAGTAATTGAAGGGTGCGAATACCGTAGAGATTTTAATATTATAAAAAAAATATTATTTTTTTATATATTATTTCATCACTTTATTTAAAACTTGTAAAATTGCATTTTGATTCCTCTACAAACTAATCTAAGTGAGTGATTAAACACTTATAAATAATAACTAACTATAAAACAAAAATGACTAAAACAATAAAAATCAATTTATATTTATTATCTATAAAAATTAATTTCACCCTCTTAGGATAACTTAGGTTCTTTGTTCAATCCTATTAATATCTAAATGCTTGACTAAATGTATTATTTTACAAGACTAAACAAAGAAATAGGCATAGAATATTTATTTGTATATAATCCTTTTTAAATAATATATGATGTTTATGAAGAACAAAGAAACTAGGTTTAGTATATAATATACATGCTTACGTTAAAACTTATAAGAAAACTATTGCACATAAATATTTAAAATTATTAAAAAAATACGATAACAAAAAATAAAAACAAACAGAAAAATATAACAAACAAAAAATTGCGTCTACGACTAAATATTTGGCACATTTTTGAACAAAAATTTAAAATATCACATTTTAATTATTATTATATTACAAAAAAATGATGGCGAATTAATCAAATAACTAAAAATGTCGTATTATACAAATATTTTTTCGTTGACAGCTTTTTTTTTTTTTTTAAAAAAAGTTCATTATTTATTGTCAGTTTTTAAATTAATAAATAATTAAAATATACATTTTTTTACTTTTAATTTTGATTATAATAAGTATGAGTGATATTTTCGTCCTAACAGAAATTATTTAATTAGAATAATATTTACTTGTTGCAAAATGATGGGGGAAATTTTTTCATTTATTTTGACGATCTATTTTTTCTATTTTTGAAGATTTGTTATTATTTTATGTTCATTAGAATTAATAGGCTATGTTACAAATATAATAAAAAAAAATTATTTTTTTATTTTCTATTTTGAAATATATAAAGTTACTTCGAATGTTATTTTTTAACGTCCGACTTTATTAGCAACAAAAATAATATAATAATATGTATACTTACTTTTAAAAAAAAGCGTGCATAAGAGATGTCATGGAGATATCGTCAAATAACTATGTAAATAGTAATAATTAAATAATATATGAAAACTAATAATAATTTGGTTAATAGTTTTAGCAAAAATTTTCTAAATTAATTCTACGTTGTACTATTTATTATAATTTTATTGAAATTAGTAGAAATAAATTACATATATTTATTATTTATAAATTAATTAGTCGATTATATTATAAATATTGAAAGTTTAAAAAAGACGGTCAGATAGTTCTGTTACGCGTGTTATTTTTTAACTTTTTTTTTTAAATTATTGTCCCGAAAATATAATCTAATTTTAGTCTATTTACAACCATTCACTCAACCTCAACCGAGCAATCTATCACATTATTGTTTCAACCATTACAACCGCAGTGTGCAGTGTACTGAATAGTATTCCTTAACCCTACGACCTACCGCCTAGAATCGCTTGAATCTGTGACACAGTCTTTCCCTTTGTTTCTGGTATCAATATCCAAACGAAAAACACACATAGAACCATGAAACCAGCGAAGATCCAGAAACAACTATAGATACCGATAGAATTCACCAACAATGGGAACAAAAGGGTCACAATAAAGACAAGACACCAATTGAAAATCACAGCAATGCCTGAAGCGGCACCTCTGAATTCTACTGCGAACAATTCCGCCATCATCATCCAAGGTATTGGTCCGAAACCTAGAGAGAAAGATATGATGAATAGGACCATGCACAGTAGAGGAAGCCATCCGAGAGAGGCCACCTCGTAACCGGACTTTTGCAATATGAAATAGACGCCCAAAACAATGAGACACAGGCCCATGATTATGCAGCTCTGAAGAAGCAAGATTTTTCTACCGGCGCGTTCTATCAAGACGGAGGAAATGTATGTGGCGATACACTGGACGACACCGACAACTATGGTGGCGATAGTCGGAGGCATTGTAGAGCCGGCCGCCTTGAAGATGTCAGTGGTGTAGAAGATGACGGCGTTTATGCCGGAGAATTGCTGGAAAAACATTAGTCCCAAGGAGCAAATGAGCGCCATACGGGACGACTTGTTCTGGACCATGGACAACATACCGCTGCGTTGTCTGGACGCGTCGTCGATCTGAAATTGATAAGATTGTGTGGCATGAGAATAACGAATTACATATGTGGAAAAAAATGAGAACGAATTTTATTTGCAATAAAGGCATAAAGAAACACACACGCAAACGTCCACAAACCAGCTCGTAACTCATAATAATAATGCAGGTTGTTAAAATCTCCGTTAGAGTCGATAGTATTAATAGAAATGCTAGATAGAAAGTACTTTCATTAGAAGAATTCATTAGAAAGTCCTCTTTATAATATTAGTATAGATAAACATCTATACTAATACTATAAAGAGGAAAGATTTGATTGTTTGTTTGTTTGTATAGAATAGGCTCCGAAACTACTGAACCGATTTGAAAAATTCTTTTACCATTAGAAGCCGACACTATCCGTGATGAACATAGGCTACTTTTTACCGCGGGAAAATGCTTCATTCCTACGGGAAATCTAAAATAAAAGTATATAGCGGCTTGGCCCGGGAGATAGCGCCCTCTATCCAAAATACGGTAGATGGTGTTTTATACTTTTCTATGCGGACGAAGTCGCGAGCACCAGCTAGTATTACAATATTTTGATTTCTCTTCATTTCATAAAAGAATCTACATAAATAAAAATGAATAGTAATATTCGTTGAAATCTAGTTATCATCATCTCTCAGCCGTAAAACGTCCACTGCTGTACTGTACATAGATCTCCCCATATATGTATATATTACCAGTAGGACCGGTCCAGAAGCAACCTTATTTTACTGTCGATCCTTATCAGGTCGTCTGTCCACTCGAGAACCTTCCGACCCTAGCGGCCTAAATAAAGCTCTCCATACTATGTGTCCTGCCTATTGCCATTTCATAGTACTGATTTGCCGATCTCACAGTATAACCGACTTTTCACTCCACTCCATAGTTCATTGGGCTTTTTTCTTATAAAGCCCTTAGCTTTAGTGACCACGTTTCAGCGCCATATGTCATCACAGGCAACACACGTTTTGAGGCACTAAGGAATTTCAAGGATTTCTTTGAAATTGGAGATGATCTAAACTGAACTTAAACTGTTTATGGAACAATTTCGATTTCATCTAATTGCGAAAAATTGCTTCGAGAGTGAGAAATAGAAAACAAAGAATTCTATCGAAAACTTACATCTTTCTGCATGTCTTCGAGTTCAGCAGTGAGATCAGCATCAGGTCCTCGGAGCCACCGTAGAGCTTGCTCGGCTTCCCTTCTACGCATTTTGCCCAAAAGATACTGCGGAGTTTCCGGCATCCACCTTGAAATTTCGCAATTTTCATCAGTTCAATCCTTGCATTTCACGAATGTGTGATAAATATGATACATATATATATATATATCATACTTAAACATATGAAAGATAAACTGTATGGTTTAGAATTTACGTAAAAGTAACAGTTGTTGTACGCGCTTATCAGGAACTACTGGTTTGAATTGAAAAATTCTTTTTGTGTTGGATAGTCCATTTATCGAGAAAGGCTATAGGCTATAGAGAACGCGGACGAAGTCGTAGGCACCAGCTAGTTTCATATAAGCGTTGAAGGTCGAACGTCAATGTTATTTGCCTCAGTGAATCGCTAAACATAAAATTGCTCACCAAAAGACAGCCACTAAGAGTGGTGGCATCACGGCACAGATGATAGACAATGTCCTCCAATGAGTCCATCCTCCCACAACGTAGGTAAACAGGATTCCAATAGTAAGAAACAGCTGGAAGAACGCTCCGAGTGACCCTCTGATTGAGGTCTCTGCTATTTCACCTATATACATAGGAGCTGCTACGCAGATACCACCTGAAAACAATTTGTTAACTTATTCTGTACTTTCCAAATTTGATCACCAATCACACTTTTTTTAATTTTTAATTTTATTAATCTTTCGGACACAAAAATTAATTCTTACTAATAATTATTATAAATGCGAAAGTAACTCTGTCTGTCTGTCTGTCGCGCTTTCACGCCAAAACTACTGAACCGATCACCATGAAATTTTGCATACACGTTGTCTGGGACACCAGAAAGGACATAGGATACATTTCATCCAGGAAAAAAGTAATGTTCCCGAGGGATTATCTAAAATATAAAACTGTAACTAACGCCTGGCCAGTGTGTTATAGCGACAAGTTGTCAAGCGTTGTAATTGCTTTTATATTTTTAATTTATTATCGCGTACGAAGTCGCGGGCACCAGCTAGTATAATATATTCCACAGCGTGTACACAGATAGATATTACAGAACCAAACAAAAAAAGAGAAGAAAAAATTAAAAAAATGAAATACTTTTTCGTAATAATTTTTGTTATTTTTCTCTAAAAAAATATTACTACAAAACTTTTTTTGACCACGCTATATATGAAAAAAATCTCAAAAGTTCATATGAAAAGAAATCCTGTTCTTTGTTTCCATGGCATAAACCTTCGTAGGACGTAGGTAATAGGTATAATAATATGTAATCACAAAATAGTATTCATTCATCGTTAACTACTTATAATCTGCAGTTCAACGACTTAGTTTAAAAATTAAGTAAATATTGAAGTTAGATACGATGAAAGTAGATTAGATACATGTAAATTAGTTTACTCTAGTAATGTGGTAAGATCGATAACGTTTTTTTAAGGGGCAGTCTTACCTACGCTACGGTCTACATGGAGAAAATTAAGGAGAAGGCCTATTACTTATGCCTTACTCACTCACTTACTGTTATAACATGATGGTCTTTTGTAAAATGGTGGTTGCAGATGCTCAGTGTAGTTCGCAGTATAGGAAGAAGAACGAAGTACTATTTAGTTAATTTTAAAACTAATAATACTGTTTATTAGCTTGTAATATGTTGGCAATAACTTTGTCATATTGGTGAAATTGTAGTGTAATGCTAGGAGATATATTTTCTCATCTGTTGGAGTAAAGTCAGTAAAGTACAGTAAAGCATTAAAAAAATTATGTCTCCAAGTATGTATTTTTTAAATCTTTCATTAGTTGATTTATAAGTTGAACTAATTGGAAAAACGGTACATTTATTTTAACTTTTTAATTATAAAATAAAATAAAATACAAATAAAAAAGCCTTTATTTGACCGAGCTACATTTTCAACTTAGATTCTAAATTACTTACTAATTACTAGGTAAACAAACTTAAATTTCTCTCTCATTTAATTCTACTGGTCTATTACTAGTAATCCTAATTACAGTACAGTGCATTAAGCTAGGCCCCCAGGTTGGGTAAAGGCCTCCTCCAAAGTTTATATGTATTTGTTGGATTTTGTTTTTGTTCTTGTTTTTTGTTATTGCGGTGATTAACTTTGGAGGGTTATGGTCGTACTCTTCCACGGTGACCAGCCGGGTTGGAAGATCATATATGTCCTCCAACATAGAGAAAACATATAGAAAACTAACACACAAATAAAAACAAGAAACTTTTTAATTAAAAAGGTTGAAATAAGTGGATTTTTTCTTCCAATTGGTTGAACTGTGGTTGAACTTTGAGTTAAACTTTCTGGAATAGCTCTCATAACACGGGTTATGAAATAGCTGTGGTGCTTAAATGTGATGTTTAAATTTAGGTGCCCTAAATTTTCCTAAGAAACTGTTTCTGTATTAACATGACCAATACACTATTGTTACCAATTCAAACTAGTTTGGTTTGTTAAAAATTATAACAATGGTGTAAGTATGCTTACCGGTTCCAAGTCCAGCAAAGAATCGAGCCGCAATGAGCATCCCTGCTCCATTAGCGAAGACAGTCAGTAACCAATTTAGCAGAAAAGGGACTGATAGTATCAGGATTGTCGGCCGACGTCCAACTTTCTGGGCTAGTACGCCCACTGGTAGCGCGCTGATTGCCGCTCCAATAGCAAGGATCGAGGATATTATTGAACCTGGAAAAGACAGCAAAATCCTGAGTAACTTATGCACATTGAATGTCTCTCCGGTGTTGAATTAAGACCTCCCCCAATGCTCGCCACCACATACAGTCCGCTGCCCTTCGCTTCCAGCCGCTTCCTGCCCTTCCAGGTCATCTGTCCACCTGGCCGTAGGGCGTTCCACTCAGCGTGTTACAATTTGTGGCCTACCAATTCTGGTAGGGGAGCCCATATCTGACGCGCTCAAGATTTACTCGAGCGCGTCAGATATTGCCAATGTATATTCTGCCGGTTTGGTTGGTGGTGTTGGTGGGTGTTGAAATAAAATTTTAATACAACTCGAGCGCGTCAGATTTTCAGAGGGGATGTTAAGTGAATCTAAACTAAGCTCCCATTTAAAATTCAGACGATTCGGATGTAACGCAAGCTCGTGGCAGCTTTTTAAAAATGCAAAAAAGGTATTTCACGATTGCCATTTTGTAATAATCGAGCGCGTCAGATTTTTATACAGACGGTTGCAGTCATAACTACGTTTTGCAGTCAGGCTGGATAGATTGGATAGTAAACAGAACTCCTTATTGAAAAGAAGAAATCATGAAATAGCAGAATGTATACGATATGCTATCTTATTTTGAGGACTAATCATCAATCCTCCCTACTTAGCTCTTCATCGTCCTATCTATATTAGTTACTTGTAAATTCAATTAAACGATTCAACTAAATATTGTTCAAACTAAGATTCGCCTGTGTACACACCCACAAACATTACGTAATCAGTTTTTGGATAAACGCCAAATGTCTTGTGATCGCTTAGCGTCCAAGATTGTGTAAAAATACAACGTGTTATTGACCGTTGATTTAATGATATCATGTTTGTATATACATATTATTGTTTTACGCTACCGCAAAGGGCATTCATATATTTTTAAACATTTTTTGGAGTAGTATAATGTTTCATGCCCAGACACTATGCTTTATGGGTTATTTTGTCTTTGAAAAAATTGTTCGGACAAAAAATTTAGTAAGTGGATAAAAACATAGTAATTTTAATTTGATATTAAAAGACTGAACAGTTCATTTCTGAAATTGGACCTCCCAAAAATCGAACCCGGGACCTCTGAGACAGAGCGCTAAGGCAAGCACTTGACCACTTGACCAAATCACATCAATTTGACCTACTTATCAAAACCAAATAAATATTAAATTAATTAAAATTATATTTTTGTAATGTTCGTATCGATAAGTGAAACAAAAACAAATCTTTCGATGTTTATTTTAAGTTGATCGTGACATCTGTTTCAATATCTCCTATTTATATCTAATTTTATCTCAAAACTTAACCTCTTAATGACCTATTAATGACTTTCAATTGAAATGTAATTGAACTACTGTATGGACTAAATAGTCCCAATAGTTCAATTTATTTTATTTTATTTTATTAATTGAACTAATGGGAATAGACCTTTATTTATCCTTTAGCCCTAGCTGTATGCAATTGTAATAGCTAATCATATTTCAAAATATGGTAAACAGACTATAATCGGTTTTTAGGCAATAGAATATACCCACTATAGTTGAAAAAAAAATCATTCCGTTCCGTGGATAAAACTCGTAAGAATTAAAATACTGACTGCGGGTGTTGATAAAAATAGGCGGTCGTAAGCAACTTTCCGGGATCATCTGAATATTTACAATCACGTGGATGTAAAAAAAATGGGCGTGTAATTTAATGACGTCGTGTTATGTTGACGTATTCTAAAAATATAACTTTTTTTCAAATGCCACCTCTCTTACGTTCACAGAAACAAACAAAACGGACTGTACGCGCTGAGGCGCGAGTTGTCTAGTGAAATAATAGGTAAAAAACAAACATGATAACTCGCCGGTTCGAGCGAGTTTAATTCCATCGAGTGGTCTAGTAACTCTATAATATACTGGATATAACAAAAAGCCTAACTAACTCAGATTTTAGAGGGGATTTTAAGTGAACCTAAACTAAGCTCCCATTTAAAATTCAGACGATTCGGATGTAACGCAAGCTCGTGGCAGCTTTTTGAAAATGCAAAAAAGATTTTTGACGATTGCCATTTTGTAATACTCGAGTGCGTCAGATTTTCATACAGACGGTTCAGCCTGAATTCCTGATCGTGCTGATTCTTAATCTGACGATTAAGACGATTTAGCATCGTCGGCTCCCTTACCATAAAGGATATTCAAATTTCTTTTAGGCATCTAACTCAATTTCTCAAATATTGGTCGAGTGAGTCAGTGAGACCACGAGTAATAAGACAATTCCTCTTGGATCCCCATTAGTTTATCATAGCGGTGGGTCATTCTGGCTTGATTGATTGATGAATTAATGCAGCAACATCTTGTTATAAGTATTTATGACGCTGATTGCCCAAAATAATTGTGCAATAATAATTACAACTCATTGACACGTGTCAAAGTGATACAATCATAGAACATTATTATGAATATACCAAACGCCAACAATATATATTTGGCAGACGTTGACATTTCTCTTCTTATTCGTAATCGTCGATCGACTGATCGACGTTCGTAATCTTAAAATATATCCATAAACATGACACACATACAAAGAGAATGACAAAAAAATACGCTCCGTCCACTTAGATCCAGGGTGCACTTGGTTATTGGATCCTGTTGGATCCTCTAAAGAGTTTTATACTTTCTTTGATGAAGAAGTACACTCAGCTACAGATTTTTCTCCAAATTTACCACAAATATCTCATTTACTTGGAGTGTAGCAGTCAGTATCAAAAATGGCAGACAGCGACTTTAAATGAATGTAGATTGTAGATACTTCGAAAACACTTACTTTCAGTAGTATTGATGAGGAAGTCGCTAGAGCTGGTGCCGTTAAGCGTAGTGTTGGTAGTCGCATTGGTGCTATTCGTGGTAGCATTAGTGGCAACCGGTTCTGGGAGTAGCTGGGGTAAACATGGGGCAGTCCAAGCCAATATCGTCCCAGCAATCACTGCACCAATAGCAGCTGTGAACAGAAGAGATGATTTATTTTATATTGTCATCATAGTCGTAATTATTTCACGAACTAACAAATAAAGTGTTGAATAGTTACTTTTAGAAATAATTTTATATTTTATTGAATGATGTACTCGATTTAGTGCATCCTTCGATAGCAGCGAACTGGAGAGATATATTATTTCGATAGGCGATTTATTTTTTATTATTTTCTTTCCAATGTTTGGGACTTTACCGTACACAAAGGTATAATATCAGCTCCTTTATCCCCGTTGACTGGTGACTTTAAATGACGGTTAGCCTACTTGACAGACGGTGAAAGAGGCCCTAATATCATGTATCACGTGTAAAATTCAAGGCAAAAATAATGTAAATAATGACACTAAAATCTTTTCCCGCATATATTCGTCATTGGCAACATGCGTCAGCGGAGAATCGATAGTTTAAGCTTCTATAAATAGGCGGAGACAAAACACTTGGGCGACCGACAAAACCGATCTGTTCGACAAATCGAGAAGATATTAAAATTATGAATGAACCGAGAGCAATGATCTTTCTCGGTTTGTTTATGGTCGACCAATAAAGCTTAGAATACTTTGCAACTCGAGCAGCTTACCAATTCCACTTAGTTATTGGTCATAGTAATACATGAAAAACATGACATTTCTGTGATATAATATGGAGGTTTGGATGGAAACAAAAAGTTTAAATTAATTTCATATTATCTAGTACCTGTTTACATTTAATTTGTTTTGTATTGCATAGAAAATACAAAATTTTGTATAGAAAATACAGTTTTGTATAGAAAATACAAAAAATACTCTTAAAAATAGCTAACGCGTTTTTTTTAGCTAGAGTGTCAACGAGTTTTCAAGTCATGTAAGTTTAATATTCGTCAAATGAGTAGGTATAAGGAAAAATGACAATAAAAAAACAGCCTTATCAACTCTTACCAGAAACGGCGGCAATATATTGGTTAGTTTTCCTGGTAGGTCCACCTTTGTCCTGTACGGACAACATGTGCATAGTTGGCTTGTCCATTTTCGGTCAGGTTAGGAACATTCTGGAACAAAAACAAGAACATAATATATTTCTAAGTTCCATCCATTTATAAAAAATATATATCTATGCTAAGTTGAAGAGTTTGTTTGATTGGTTGAACGCGTTAATCTCAGGAATTACTGGAATAGGAAGGCTTTAGTTTATTTAGCGTGACCTAAAAGCCCCAAAAAAGAAATAATTTTTTTATTTAGATTAACGCCATCTATCGTGCAGTGTCAGAACTATTAAGACAAGCAGCTAAATCAAGTTCGGCTGCTCACCGCGAGAGGGCACGACAAATGATAACTGCAAACAATAGACATATATTTTCTTTTTCAAGGTGGAAGAAGTCGCGGGCAACAGTTAGTTAGTATTATATACGGCGTAATATAATTATTGTAACTATTTTTCATTTAAATGTTGACATGACAAATTGTCAGTTAATTCTTGGTTGTTTGAACAATAATAGGTCAATATCGAAGTATTGCAGTGTCTTATGTATGTTAATAAGGATCAATGGAGCGAACTACGTTATGATCCAGTCATGATGGCGAGTACTGTTGCTAACAAAACGTTTAAAAGCAACTAAGGGAAACGCTTCATTGATTTATAGTAAGGGAACCCTAGAGAGGATTTTGGATTTACTCGATATTTTGGTAATGTCTCTGATAACGTGGAGTCGAGTGACTCCGATAACAGATACAATATGTTAATCTGTCGGTTTGGATGGTAGAGGCGACTGGGAAGGGTTTATGGGAACAAATATAAATCCTACTCAAGCGCGTCAGATATTCAGAGGGGATGTTAAAAACCACTGAGTATATATCTATACCCAAACTAGGCTTAGATTTAAGACGATTTTAATGTGACGGAAATTCTTAGCAGATTTTGAAAATGCACAAAAAAAAATCGCCATTTTGAAATGTTCGAGCGCGTCAGGTTTTCATAAAGAGATTAGCTTAAATCCCTCCCTGGTCGTGCTGATTCATAATCTGACTATTATTTGGAGGATTTTTCTGCAGTAAAAAGCTGTGCACTTATGCATTAATAATAAAACGTGTTTTACTTCTGATGTCGACTGTACTGAATAGGTATTCTAATTAGTACTTGAAGTTGCTAAATGTTGCAACTCATTCCTATGTTTACTTATAAACATTTTATAAATACTTATCATATGCACATGATAAAGTTACCCTTGGCATTCTTTTAAGGAACTATAGTCCTTTTTTAAAATATTTGATTTTGATAAATTTGTTAGTTGCAATCGTAATAAATCAGACACATTTCTAGCTGCAAAAAACACATTCTCCAGTATAGAAAACTTTTCCTACAGGTTTGGTTACACCCTTTAACTTTACTGACTCGTATTTTTTTTTAAGAGAAAGCAACTCACTGATCTAAAAAGAAACATTACCGATACAAGTAAAGAAATTTGTCAAAAAAATTGGTTAAAAAACTCATCTGTGTTTAGAAATAATACCAATAACAGGACAATATTGTTGTATTTTTTATGATATATGCTGAGATATATGTGGACTTTATTTGTCAAGTCAAACTAAGTAAATATATTAAAATAATTTAGGCAAATACGTAATGAAACTTCTACATAGTTCTGTTTACAATGGTTGACGAACAAAAGCAGATAGATTATGACAAAAACTTAACAATGGTGACATGTTAAAATAAATTTGCATAAATTTTATTTTAAATTGAAATAATTTTTAGTTTCCTTGTAAGACTCTTGACTCTTGATGTTATTAAATTGGTGTTCAAAATCATTTAACGTTAACACCTTTTAAGCTATTTTTTATATTTTTAGATGATCCATCAAAAACTGTAATAATATACGCTATGTCCTTTCCTATTATATATCCCTGCAAAGTGTCACGATGATTGGTTGAGTAGTTAAGGCGTGAAAGGGTAACAGACTGACTGACAGAGCTACTATTACATTTATAATATTATACTAGTATGGATGATAAAGAGAAAAACACTTAGTAAATTCTAAGCACAAACAACGACCTCTCTTACGTCATTAAAGTTGATTTTCACTAGAAACCTTCAACTTTATCATACGATTTCAAGAGAATTCAAGTATTGTCACAATCGGAGCCAAATCTGTTCACTTATCTTTACCATAGAGTTGTGATAAGACACTTAAACCTGTCATGTGGTATCGGAAGCTAATTGAGTTCAACCTTGAATTGTTATCAGTTTTGATTGAGGCGCTGGTGAGTAGTAGCCACTTAGATAAACCTGAAGTTGACAATGCGTTAGCAAAATCGTACTTATATACCCTATAGTGACATTAATTAAATAAAGTAGCGTTCGTTAATGTGTTTTTAAAGTAGCTCAATTAATTATTAATTATTATTATAATTAATTAAAGGTAAAACAAAAAAGTGTGTGTGTCAAGCTCCGACGCACGACTGGAGTATACTCCTTACGAACGATTATAAAATCATCAATATCTTCAATACTATAATCGAATTTTTAATTGACATTGAACTAAAATGACAGCTGAAATCGACTTTTATTTTTTTAATGTTGCAAGCATGAAGCGTAGTGTTGTAGTATGACTCATTTATAACCGAGTTCGATCATTATGGTCAAGTTGTAAGTATCGATCACGTTATAGAAGAGAACAAAATAATAGAACTCAGCCGCCTTATTAATGGACTAAAATGACAGCTAGCAACAACTACAAAACTTATTAAAATAATAAGTTCAACTAACAAACTTATTATAAAATAAAAAATATTGAATCACGATTCTTACCTAATACTCGATTACTCAGGATACAACACTATTTTTACATTACAATAAAATGGTAACCCACCAAATGTCATTTTAGTTCATCTAATTAAAAATCCGACTATAATATAAATCGTACTTATACATATACCCTATAGTGAAATTAATTAAATAAAGTACGTTTGTTAATGTATTTTTAAAGTAGCTCAATTAATTAGTAATTATTGTTATAATTAATTAATAATATTCAAAAATATTTAAAAAGCCTACAGTAGCGAATTTTTTTTTATCTCGGCTTACCTAGTTGTTAAAAAGATTTATTTATGTGTGCAATAAAAGCAATAAGTAGACAGCTTAACTTTATACAAATGAGGACTTAGTAGAGTATTTGAAAATTGTTTTATCTAAATCCGTCCACTGTAATGTTAGATATACTTATTGCAATCCGATATCGCGTATACTCACTCAACCTCAAAGGTAGTTAGGTAAATCGATCTCTTATACCGCAACCTTTATTTAGATTTTTCGAAAAGGCGACGTTACAATTAAACAAACAGACTCACTATATGACAAACCTAATCGAGTAGTTAAAAGTCCCAGATTCGATTAAGGGCAGGACAATCTATGGAAATGAATTTTTCATAGTTTTCTCTGGTCTGGAAAATAGGGATAGGCTACAGCCTATCCTGTGTCCTGTGCGTCTAAATGTTTACAACCAAGTTTCATGAAAATCAGAGTTATTGAGGAACATACATACATACATGACTACATTTACATATTTATTATTAGTATTGATGATTGATAAATAAAGATATTTGCATTCAAATATAAAATACTAAATTTGGATAGATATTTGTAAACCCGTCCGAGATCCGTATGCAAAACTGTCTGTTGATATACTCGTATTCAAATTAGGTGCGAAAAATTCTCTCACGCTTATCATTCAAATTAAATAAATCGTACAAACGCTATACCAGTTTGTACTAAGATTTTCCACTTGTCATAAAACTGTTTACTGGTATCCTTATCGTGTTAATAATTATTATTTAAATGTGATTCATATCTGATCTTAAAAGAAAAATATTGATAAAAACTTAAATCTTAACTTACATTTATTAGAAAGTAAGTTTGTTTGTTGATGGTTTTTTGGTCACGATTTTCACTGCTCAAAAGATCATTTATATTAAATTTTGAATATATGTTGTTAGGGACACAGAAAAGGACATAGGGTTACCTTTAATTCAGACAAAAAGTACATCTCCCAAGGGCTGTATAAAAAAAAAATAAGTAAAAAAGAAAGGTACAGCACAAATCTAACAATGAGTGGCAATTTTTTTTCATTTAAAAAGAAATGCTTCAAGGAAAGGTGAAGTAGATATGTAACTATTCATTCGTTTACAAATACAAAGGTCTGCCTGTGTGTGACCTCGTGAGTACTAATTATCGACTCTTCTCTTAAATTAGTGTCTATTTAGCGTTTAGAGACGGTATAAAACGTCATCACAGTAATATATAATGACTATTTACCTTACCTATAACTAAATTAACTAAATAAATCTTTTCAAAGTTCTAGTGAATTATCTTCTGGGTGAGCTCGCTCCATCATAGGCCTCATCTTCGCTACACGGCTGGATTCTGGCCAAGAGGTCTCTAATTAAAAAAATAGTGGCACTCCGGGAGTGCCGACAGAAGTGAAACCTTGAAACTTTTTGAATCCTCAGGAAAGTACATACTTAAACTTATATACAGAGGTGTCGGTTACGGTAACAGTGTCGCGAATTTAATGTTTTTTTTTCATCTCAAAAATTGATCTTTTTTTTTAAATTAATATCAGCGCCATCTCTGCTTGCATTGATATATTATTTCAATTCAATTAGTTTTATTATTACGTAACATATTCTAGTTTCAGTGGTATTGTGCAAATGGCGCAATATCTGAAAATATACTTGTCTTATACATATCTGAAAATAGAGGTGTCGGTTACACGATTACGTTACGGTAACAGGTCGCGAGTTCAATGTTTTTTTCCCATCTCAATTTTTTTTTTTTTTTTTTTTTTTTATTAATATCAGCGCCATCTCTGCTTGCATTGATATATTATTTCAATTCAATTAGTTTTTGCAAGGATGTATATTATTACGTAACATATTCTAGTTTCAGTGGTATTGTGCAAATGGACAAATGGCAATATCTGAAAGTATACAGAGGTGTCGGTTACACGGTTACGTTACGGTAACAGGTCGCGAGTTCAATGGTTTTTTCCCTCAGCAGCTCAGCATAATTATTTCGAAGATGGAAATTACTGCACGAAAGAGGAAGCGACTGCTCATACCAAACTATCTCTTAAATTCTTCAACTCTTTCTCCTTGTTCTAAATGTTATCTTA